>ML681967.1:9727165-10327165 GCA_007922195.1 Podocnemis expansa | reverse complement strand
GGACCCCTTACCAGCACTGTGGCCAAAGAGCCATGCCAGGGGGAGGGAGGCTGTGGTGCTGGTCAGCCACCCAGCAAGGGGGGACACAGGCCTGAGACTGGGTCTGGGCTACACACACCATCCAGGCCCAGCAGGAAGTGGCAGGGCTGCCACAGGCTCCAGGGGAAGGGGGGGGGGGTGGCCTGGCTTGCTCCAGCCCGCAACTCCTTGATCCAGCCCTGGGGGAGCTCATGAAAACACTGCAGTCTGGTGCATGCTTCTGTTTTTTAGGGGGGCCCCAGACTGCAGCATTCTGGTGCAGTCCTCTATTTTTAGGGGGACCCCAGACTGCTGCTCCCCGAAAAAAATAGCAGGGTTCCAGCTTACTTTAACCCCTGAATAGTGTGATAATAGGAGGCCTGCAAATTTAACTACCATTTGGCTGCTGCTAAGAGAAGGAATTTTGAGTGGTGTTATGAAGGTCCAGGTATTGTTTTAATTTAGGCCATGTTAAAATAGGTTGGCAAATGGAAGTAGACCTTATCTGAGAGGCATGCAGACAGCTTGGCGCTGAATAGTCTTAGTCCTGTTCTGCATTAGCGAGTGGCCCTGAAAGAGCAGCAAATGGTTTTGAATAGTTATTGCTAGCAGCCTTGCTTAACAGCACATGGTGCAAAGCCTAACCTGATGCTATTCACTAAGGGGTCAGTTAACACGGATATGTGAATGCACTGCCTCCGTGCAAATGCTAACGGGGTGAAGACAAAAGCTAGCAAATTCAAACTAATGGCCAAGGTGAGATTAAGGCCGGGTGTAGGAGGAAGCACCTGCATTAGCGTCAAGATTTTTTTGTTCAAACACTAGCCTATGAAAGTAAGACCATTTCAGCTCAGCACTGACTTGGTAACATTACATTATCTTGTGGTAGCGCAGTGGCTAAGTCATGACTATCCATGCGTTTGCACTTTTACACTGAAGAGCTAACCATTTTAGTCTGTCTCAGCAAAACAAACAATGTGTCCTGTGGCACTTTTAAAGACTAACAGATTTATTTAGCGCATGAGCTTTTGTGGGATTTTTCTCAAACAGCTAGGCCACAGAGAAAAGAGACCTTTGAAAGTATTCTTAACCACTGAGCTGGCCAACTGCTTCAAAACCATTTTGGGTGAGGCAGTGAAATTAAAGCTAGGGACAGCAGCTTACTGTGGAGGAAAACTTCGTGCAAGTAAACCTTTTGTAATAGCAGCTTTAGGTCTGGTAGGCCTTACCCTTTGGTCAAAAGAATATAGGCTAGGAAGTTTTTAGGTGCTGAAAGGAAAGATGGGAAGAGCAAGCAGATGTCTGGGAAGCTAAACTGACTGTTGCTGAAGCTCATAAATCTGTAACAGTGTAGACTTGAAAGAGAGAATGTTTTGGGAAACACCCTGATTTTGCTGTTACCGTAACCCAGATGTTCTGTAAACCTTTTTGTAGCCAAATAATATAGACAATTAAGGTAGCCAATTAGTGAACAGATGTATCATATGTTAAGTGCCTGTACTATCCTAGAAATACTGCTGGAATTTGGCCTTTGATTAGAGCTCACGTGATCATTAGGAGACTACTTTGCTGTACCTCTTGATTAATTGGCTCTCCTGCAGTTGCAGAGCAGTAAATGTCTTGCTTTAACCTGACAAAATGAGTAATTTATTTTTAAGTTTCTGGCGCTGTGACTCAGGTCTCGCTAGCCACTGCAATGGAGTATGTGCCAGCCCTATGAGCTGCTTTCTCTTGCATTCCTGGCACCACTTAAAGAGGAAAGGGACCTTATGAAATCCCTAATGGAATTTCGAGAGACGCTGTTCATGGTGGTAGGCCCTCCGTTTCGTCAGCCAGCATGATCCAGAGCCATGGAGTCAGGTTGAGCAACACACTAACCTAGGAAAGAGATCTCTATACGTATGGGTGTGTATGATGGTGTGAATTGAGGGAAAGATGGTGTGCTGTGTGAATTGAGTTATAACCACTGACCAGGTCTGGTAGTTAAACTGAGTTCAGCCACCCCAGGCCTACTGCGAGCCTCACTGCTGTGACTGTGCTGTGCTCTGAAAGCAAGGGGGCTCGGTGGAACCTCATGACCCAGTGGGAGTGAATGACCTTGCCATAAAGCTTTCCTTTTTCCCCTCCACCATGCGGTAGCTTTTAGCTGCCTTGAATACTTCCCTCTTGTCTCTCTTTCCTTTGTGTCCTTTTATGAACTGAGGATTGGAAATACCCTGTGTGGACACCACCGAAGAGCTGGTAGAAATCAGTTGTCATGAGTCTAAAGGACTCCCAGGACTAGCTGAAAACTTAATTAGAAGAATTGAAATCCAAAAACAAAACTGGCCAGTCAAATTTGTTAAATGGGCCCAGTGCAACTCAAGTGCCATTATATCCCTAACATAAGGATAGCCTGGGTTCTCATTTTTATGGCAAAGGTGTGAGTCCTGAGCCATGGTAGTTGGGACCCCAAGACCTGTAACAGTGATTTGGTGAAAGGGTTAATAACTATGGTTGAAGAATTGAAACAGGCTGTTAGCAAAGTTCTTTTGAAAAAAAACCTCCTTGCTGGCTAAGCCTTTGGAAGCTGTCCCAGCAGAAAAAAAAATGGCAAAAAAGAGGTGAAAGAAGAAAAAGAAAAAAAAAAAAAAAGAGCTAAGCCAGTGTCTGGACCTGCAAAGGACACTCGAGCCCTAGTTACAAATGAAGCTAAGGAACTACCTGGAATGGCCCCTCAACAGGTACAGATCATGCAATATTACACTCAAGTGGATCTCAGGGACTCTGTATGCAGTAAAGGCAAAGGATGAGTAAGGGCATAAAGTTCTGCCAGTTTTGCTACTGGCACCAGGGGGGGGGCTGGGGGGGGCTGGTGTAGTGCACCTCATCCCAAGAAAAGGTAATGAGATTGAGGCCCACCTCCACTGATGCAGGGTAATGACAGAGTGGCTGCTCCAGAGGTTTTCCCTCCATCAAAAGGCATGACTGATTCATCATGTCTTTCAGTTAATAAATATTACCTGTAATGCCTGTACCAGACACATGCAATCTGGTTATTTTGATATGATTAATGTAAATATTGATATCTGTGTAATTTTAGTTGGGTTTTGTAAAGTAAGCTGTTGGTTTTGAGCAAGTGATTTGTGGGAGTAGTAAAGACCATATGTTGTTCCCCTTACCCCAGGGTAACAGAAAAAGCATTAAGTAATGAACACCATCCTGGGGGTGAAATAGGAATGGAAACAGACCTTTGGCATTTTGGTAATGTTAAGGCCCTAAGTAGGCCCTAATGTGGAAGTAAGTCAGCTGTAAATTGACTTTGGGGGTCTTGGTCCAAGATTAAAAAGGACTATGGCAGATGTAGTGGGCCCTGAATTATATTGGTTGGGGCAATGGAGCCTGTAGCATGTTGCAGTGGTAGCTATAAGTTTAAGTTCTAGGTTATTAAAATACTACAAACTAAGATGCAAAGGAAGGTTACTCACCTTGTGCAGTAACTTGAGTTCTTCGAGATGGGTGTCCCTATGGGTGCCCCACAGTAGGTCTATGCGGGGCTGCACGCACACTGGATCGGAGGCTCTTTACAAGCTGTAGCACTGTGCTGCGCGGCCGGCAGCAGCATCCTGCGGCAGTGTTTTGGCGCCTTTAGCAGGCACGCGGGGCTGCAGCCCTCAGTTCCCTTTCTAGCCGGAGATCAATTCTGAAGTAGAAGGGGAGGAGGGAGGGATGTGGGGCACCCATAGGGACACCCATCTTGAAGAACTCAAGTTACTGCACAAGGTGAGTAACCTTCCTTTCATCTTTGAGGGTGTCCCTATGGGTGCCCCACAGTAGGTGATTAAGAGCAGTACCCTCAGTGGGAAGGAGGGTCTTCGGGATCAAGATTAATCGGAGCTGAAAGAATGGAATGTCCAACCGCTGTGCCTCTTTTTGCAGTTTGGTCAATTGCGTAATGTTTTACAAATGTGTGAGTGCAGGACCATGTTGCAGCCTTGCATATCTCAGCTATAGAAACATTCTTGAGAAAAGCCGTTGTGGTCGAAACAGCTCTGGTGGAATGCGCACGTATGTGATCAGGAGGTTGCACTTTGATATCCTGTAGGATTCATATATGCAGTTTGAAATCCATTTAGAGAGTCTTTGATTTGAAATGGTGTGACCCTTGCATCTGTCTGTGATTGCTACAAATAGTCTATTAGTACTTCTAAAAGGCTTTGTTCTATCTAGGTAGAATAGAAGAACACGTCGAACGTCCAAAGTATGTAGGACCCTTTCTTGCTGTGTGGTATGAGGTTTCGGTGAAAACACAGGTAAGTTAATTGGTTTATTTAAATGAAAGGTTGAGTGTACCTTTGGTATAAACTTAGGGTGAGGCCATAATGTGACCTTGTCTTTATGAAAAAGCGTAAAGGGGGGATCAGCCATAGGGGCGCTCGGTTCGCTGACTCTTCTTGCAGATGTTATGGCCACAAGGAAGGAGACCTTCATAGAAAGGTGTAACAGTGAGCATGTAGCGAGAGGCACAAAAGGGGGCCTGGTAAGTGCCTTCAAGACGAGTATTAAATCCCATGGGGGGAGGCTGTCACACTTCCGGATAAAGATTATGAATACCCAGAAGAAAATGTTTTATTACAGGATTAGTAAAAAGGGAAGTAGTGTCAAAGCCATCATGAAAGGCATTGATTGCGGCAAGATGAACCTTGAGCAAAGATAATGATATTCCCCCTTCTTTTAGATTAAGGAGGTAATCTAGAAGTTTGTGGAGTGGAGCAGATGTGGCTGTTGCTCTACACCAGTGGAGGAATCTGCACCATTTTTGGAGGTAAGTGTTCCTTGTGGAGAGTTTTCAGCTATTGAGGAGGATATATTTCACTTTGTGAGAGCACAGCCGCTCCTCCTTTCTGAGCCATGGAGAAAGCAGGCTGTGAGGTAGAGTTTGCTCAGGTTGGGATGGAAAGTCTTGCCATTGTTCTGATGTAGGAGATCGGGGTAAAGAGGAAGAGTTATTGGTGCCCCCTTGGACATGCTGGTAAGGAGCGTAAACCATGGCTGCCTGGGCCATGCTGGTGCTAGCATGATTGCTCTCACATTGTGTCTGCAGATTTTTAAAAGTACTTTCATTATTAAAGGGAAGGGTGGAAAGGCATAAAGCAGTGGCCCATTCCATGGGAGGAAAAAAGCATCTCCCAGGGAGCCTTTCCCTTTGCTGGCTCATGAACAGAAAAGGGGGCATTTCCGGTTCTGAAAGGCAGCAAAAAGATCTATTTTCGGAAAGCGCCGTTGTTGGAATACATAGTTTATAATGTCGGACCGAATTTCCCATTCATGATGAGGGAAAAAGGTTCTGCTTAGCCGGTCCACTGTTTTGAGTGCTGGGTAGGTATGTGGCAGAGATCAAAATGCCGTTGCTTATACACCATTTTCATAGCATCATGGCTTCTATGCAGAGGGAGCTGGATCTCACTCCACCTTGCTTATTGATGTAAAACATACAAGCTATGTTGTCTGTTAAAATCTTTACATGATGGTGCATAAGGTGTTGCTTGAACTGGTACGCTTTGCGCACCGCACGGAGTTTGAGCTGAATGATATGTAAAGAGCTCTCTTGGTGAGACCAGCGACCCTGTGCGGATAATCCCTGTAAGTGGGCTCCCCAACCTATAAGGGATGCATCCATAGACATTATCAGAGAAGGGTCCTCTTGAAGGAATGGGACGCCCTGTAGGACATTTGTCTGTTGTGTCCACCATATAAGTGCATCTTTGACTGGTTGTGAAATGATGATGAGTTTGGTCATCGAATGCTTGTGTGGCCTGTATACTCTTGCAAGCCATAGTTGCAGGGGGCACATGAACAATCTTGTGTTCTGAACAACTTGTGTTGTGGCCACCATGTGGCCCAAAAGTTGAAGGCAGTCTATGATGTGGGTGATGGGTGATTTGTGGATAGTTGCCACCATCTTCCATATTATTTTGAATCTGTGTGCTGGCAAGAAAGCCCTGGCTTGAATGGCATCCAATCTTGCTCTGATGAATTCTATGACTTGAGTGGGAGCTGTGGTGGACTTTTTTAAATTTATAAGGAGCCCAAGCTCCTGAAAAAGATTAATTGTGAAGGACAGATGTGAAATAGCTTGTTCCTTGGAGGGGTATTTTATTAGGCACTCGTCTAGGTATGGAAATATAGTGACGCCATGCTTGCGCAAATGTGCTGTCATGATGGCTAGGACCTTTGAGAATACCCTGGGAGTGGTTGACAGTCTGAATGGTAGGACCGCCTACTCGAAGTGTTCTTGAGTGACCACAAATTGGAGAAAATGTCTGTGTGATGGGTGAATCAAGACATGAAAATATGCGTCTTGGAGGTCGAGAGTCATAAGCCAGTCGTTGTACTCCGGAGCGGGTATGATGGATGACAGGGTGACCATGCAAAACTTTTGGGATATTATAAACTTGTTTAACTTCCTCAGGTCTAGTATGGGTCTCCACCCGCCTGACTTCTTTTGGGTCAGGAAATAAGGTGAGTAAAATCCTTTCCCCCTGTGTTGTTCAGGGACCCTTCTTATGGCACTGATAGTGAGGAGATGCACGACCTCTTGTCGGAGTGGTTCATGAGTTGTGTCCCTGAGAAGGGATGGGGAAGGGTGATTTGAAGGGGGTTTTGTAATGAACGGGATGGTGTAACCTGTGTTTATGAGTGACAGAACCCATTTGTCGGGTATTATTCTGGCCCAAGAGTGGTAAAAGGCCTGTAATCTGTTTTTGTAAACCGGAAGTTGTACACGCTGTGGAGAAATGGCGAGGTTTAGCAGGCTCTCAACCAAGCATTCAAAATTGCGGCTTAGGCGGTGGTGCAGGTTGCATAGCCGGTTGGTGGTTGATAGTGTTCCAGCGACGATTTTGGTGTTGTATGCCTCTTTGTTCATCATGGCGTCTATTCTGCTGCCTGTAAGGTTGCTGATATTGATACCTATTACTGTATGGTTGGTATTGATATGGTTTCTTTCGAAGGGTTTGAGGGTAGATTCCGAAAGTTTTTAGAGTAGCTCTGTCATCTTCCGATTTATGCATAATGTCGTTAGTTTTATCTGAGAATAATTTCTTTTTATTGAAAGGTAAGTTCTCAATGATGGTTTGTAATGTTTTAGGTAGATCAGCAGAATGTAGCCAAGAGGATCGGCACATGACAATGCCAGTGGCAAGCGTGCGTGCTGCAGTGTCAGCAACATCGAGTGCTGCTTGCAATGCTGTACGAGAGATAAGTTGACCCTCTTTAATGGCATCATGGAACTGTTGATTTTTAGACTCAGGTATGAAGTCAATGTATTCTGCAAACTTTATGTAGTTTGAATAGTCATAATTAGCTAATAAAGCGCTGTAATTAGCAACTCTTAGCTGAAGTGTAGAGGACGCATAGACTTTTCGTCCCAGAAGATCCAGTCTTTTATCATCTTTGTGATGAGGGATGGATCTGTTGAAGTACTGCTTAAATCTGTGGTTGGCAGCTTCGACTACTAGAGAATTTGGAGGAGGGTGAGTGAAGAGGAACTCAGAATCAACAGGTGAAATGAAATACTTCCTATCAGCCTTCTTACATGTGGGCTATATAGAAGCTGGTGTCTGCCAGATGGCGTTGGCTGGGTCTACGAGTGCATCATTCATGGGAAGCGCTACATGATTCGAAGGAGAGATTTGTAAAATATTTAGTAATTTATGTTCTGAGCGTGGTATGTCTGACTTCGGTAGTTCGAGAGAGTCAGCTACCCTCCTAAAAAGCTCCTGAAAAAGTTTAGAATCCTGCGTTGATGCTGAAGGTGCAGGACCTGAGATTTTGTCAGTAAAATGGATAGGATCATGAAGAGGAGATGGAGAATCAACTCTCTCTCCTTCCTCTATGGGATCTTTTGTGTTAGATACATGTTCAGATGCTTTGGTTTCAGTTATTGATTTGTTCATTTCCTTATGGCTCTTCAGAACTTGAGGTCTGTAGTGGCGACGTGAATTTGGAGACCGAGGTTCATGTCTGTGCCAATGGTAGCAATAACAGTCAGGCGGGGGCGCATAATATGGTGAGCCTCTCCAATATGTGCAAGATCACAGTAATAATAATAGTCTTGAGATCTAGATGTAGTAGATCGTGATTGAGGTGAGAGGTTGATAGCCTGGTCATTGACATCATCATCTGATGAGAAAGGTATTGGAAAAAGTGAGCCCTCCCTGATAACAGGAGAAGGGGATCTCACAGCATCAGAATAAAAAGAAGCAGGAGAAGTCACAGCACTATTTTCGTTAGACAAGTGCTTTGATTTGTGGGAATGCTTTTGTGGGGGCGCAGAAATGTGTTCTGCGGCCATCCCTGTGGAGCCATGCTCAGGCTGTGTTTGTGCTGATGGTGCAGTCTGGTTTGTAGACTCATGTGGCAATACCATTGACTGCTGAGGCACAACCTGAGATATTGTAGGCTGTTCTAAAGCTGGAGCAGACCCTAAAGCAGAGGGCGGCTGAGAGTCAGGCTCCCCTGATACAGAATGTATGGTGCCTGTGTAGATCTGGCTAAGGGTTCAGACATAGATTTAGCCAGTTTCTTTGGCTCTGACCTGTGCCGTTGTTCAGTGGCAGATAATGGCCTTTTGTTAGGTCTGAGCCTCGTGGGTAGGTGATAAAGTTGGTGTGGAGGCAGAAGATTTTTTCTTTTTCCCCATATGCTTAGAGGGGTTAACTGCCTTTTTGTATTGTGAGGAGCCAACTGTCCCTGGCCAGATGCAGGTGGTGGCCTGAGGGATTGTTCAATGAGAAGCAGCTTTCGGAGTTCTCTTTCACGCCTAGCTGCATTAGATAAGCTCCTGCAGTGAGAGCACTTTTCAGGTATGTGCTCTTCCCCCAGGCATTTCAAACAAACAATGTGCCTGTCAGAGGTTGGCAATGGAGTCACGGCAGGACTCACAGAGTTTAAAGCCTGTGGCAGCAGACATGGCTGAAAGGTTGTTTGTTTTTTTTTTTCTTACCCCTTAGAGAAGGTAGTGGGGAAGAAAGAAACAGATTTAAAGAGGAAAAACTGACAGCCAAAGGCTGTAAGAGGAATTCTCTCTGAGGAGCAGTCTGGGAGAGCAGAGCAGCTCCGTCCATTGCCGCGGATGGTTAAAAGGGAACTGGGGCCTGCAGCAGTGCGCGCCGGCTAAAGGCACCAAAACACCGCCACGGGACGCTGCTGCCGGCCGCACAGCACAGCGCTACAGCTTGTAAAGAACCTCCAATCCGGTGTGTGCGTGGCCCTACACGCACCTACTGTGGGGCACCCATACGGACACCCTCAAAGATGAATATTGGGTTAGCTAAACTCTGCAGTGCTGATTGTTGTCACTAACTCCCCAGTGTCCTAGAAATAGTTTGTTTAGCCTGGGGGGGGGGGTGCTGGTGTAAAAACTATTTATTTAAATAGCCCAAGTCACCCTGCTAAATGTCCTGCAGGTATTTGTTTAATTGTAGGGATACTTTGCAAATCGGGTCATTGTTGCTCATCAGGCTGGTTGTAAGAGCCAGGGGTAAAATATAGGGCTAAAGCAAAAGATT
Source organism: Podocnemis expansa (assembly GCA_007922195.1). NCBI lineage: Eukaryota > Metazoa > Chordata > Testudines > Podocnemididae > Podocnemis > Podocnemis expansa. The sequence goes on along the minus strand of ML681967.1, from coordinate 10,317,596 downwards.
TTGTAATGGACAAGTAGCATGGTGTTTGCACCTGCGAGCAACTCAACGGTAAACTAATGCTGGGCTTCATGCCCAAAGCACCAGCTGGGGTCAGTCTCCTGTGGGAACTGGCTAGGGCCTTATATAAGGTGCTTTGCTGTGATGTACTTTTTTTATCTGTTTCTGTAAGCTGTCTCAGCCTTGAGCCTGCGTGTGTGGAAAAAAAAGCGGGCTTGATCACCCTACCTTCTTCTGAAATGATATAGGTGCCTTGGAAACTTTCTCAGGGTCATCTGCAGCCATGCTGCTGAGGGGGAGGCGATATGAGGCATAAAAGATTCCAGCATTCCCCAAAATTGCACATGCCACTATCATGGACAGTTAGCCCATTGGAAGTCATAGTGTCCTTAGTGGCTGGCCAGCAGGGAGGGACACTTGACTCTGCAACAATGCCTCCACTACCCATGCCACCACCCCTTAATCCTCAATTTCCTTCTCATGAGGACAGTCTGGGAAAAAGTAACTTCATTAATGCACTTTCTTTACCTGTAAATCAAAAAGGACCTTTTGTGTCATGGTTTGTCAATGGTACCTCAACTACCTTTTTAATTGACACAGGACTAAGTTGCTCTACTTTAAGGGTTATAAAGCCTCCAGCAAAAATTGCAGTTATCCATGAAAAATTGCAGTTATTATGCTTATAAAAAATTGCCTTGTGTGTTCTTGCTCAGAAATATGGGGATAAACATCAACCTTTGGCATATCATAGTACTGCCTTAGATCCTTTGGCTACTGCTTTTCCTCTTTGCTTAAGATTGTAGCAGCAACTGCATTAATAGTTAAAGCTGTTAAAAATTTTGGTTTGGAAAATCCACTAAAAGTTGCTTTTTCACACTCTGTTGCAGCTGTCCTTTTATAAGCAAAATACAACATTTGTCTCAGACTAGGTTAACCAACTATGAAATTCTTTTGTTGTCTGTGAACAATATTACTCTCACTTCCTGTTCTGTTTTAAATCCCACTTCTTTACTCCCAGCTCCCTTGGATGGGGAACCTCATAATTGCTTGTCTGTCACCACTCAGTTAACAATGCCTCAAGTAGATTTTAAAGACACTCCTTTACCAAATCCTGACTTTATTTTATATGGCAAATGGGTCTTGTCAAAAAAATTTACAAGGCAAGCTTGTGGCAAAATATGTTGTCTGTTCACAACACAAAGTACTTAGAAGTAACCACTTAAAAGTAACCCTCTCCCTACTGTTTATTGTGTCCAGGTTGCTGAACTTTTTGCTCTTACCCATTCCTGTAATTTAGCTTAAAAAATAAAAACCTTACCAATTTTACAGATTCCTGGTATGCCTTTGGAGTTGTTCATAATTATCGGTGGGTTACTCACCAGTAACCGTCCTTCTTTGAGATGGGCTGCTCGGATCCATTCAGTAATAGGTGTCTCTGTGCCGGAGTGCCGGATTGGTCAGAAAAAAACTTGTCCTAGCCTGTCAGGAGAGGGTAGGCGGCCTCCGCCCCTTGCGCCACCCTGAGGCTATATATACGGCCGCCTCCCAACCCCTCCTTAGTTCCTTAGAGTTGCCAACTCCAGATGTGGAGAGGAGGGGAGGGACCTGAATGGATCCAAGCAGCCCATCTCAAAGAAGGACGGTTACTGGTGAGTAACCCACCGTTCTTCTTCGAGCGCCGCTCGGATGCATTCAGTAATAGGTGATTACTAGCCATGCTGATGGATGGTGGGTGGCATTGGGTCTTCTGCCTTCAGCACAGCAACATGCCCCATATGGGACAAGACCAGCAACAAGATGCTAGTCAGAGTCAAGAGGCAAAGAGGCCTTGATGTGGCCCAGAAGAATCAAGAACTGAGGACCAACCCAGGATAGGGGCAGGACTGAACCTGCCGAGACATATGAACATAAGCAGGTCAGATCAAGGTCACCATAACCGGAGTAAAGGATGCAATGTGAACATAGAGGGTTGCGTTAGATGCTCCACGTAGGTGGAAACGTGAAGTATGACAGACAGAATATAGTGTCTAGCAATGGGCTTTGCAGCGTGGTCTCGTGGGAGAATACTGGATGCCACCAAGTGTGGGTTTAGCCATGTCTCACACGAGAAATGAAGAAGGCTGGAGATTACTCCCTGAACTGATCACTCTAAGGCTTTGCTGGACCACAAAGTTATGGACTGATCTGGCGACTACTGGGTACGCAGGAGCCATAGAAGAATAACCTTATCCCTTGATCAGGTTGTGACCAGACGCAGATGAGTCTGGTTGAAGCGAGAGTGGGTGAGGATACAGGGTTGTAGGGTGGGGTTCGAGAACGACTGAGAAGACCCACCAGGCACTAAGCAGTTGCATAGAGAGGCCAGCTGATCAGCATGGAGGGCCTACAGTATGCTAGCTATAAACTGGGTAGTGCGGAGTGCACGTTTTCAGCTGAAACAGAACCAAGGGCCAGATTCTGACAGGCGAGAGGCTCCGGGGCATAAAAGCCACCAAAAGACAAGGTGGCCTGAGGCAGTGCTATTGAGTTAGTCCTTATAAGTCTTGCGGTAGCAATAAGAACTCACGGGAAGGGCCCGCTTGGCCTATAATATTGCAGGGTTTTGCATCACGAGAGCCCTCACGAGAGCGTGAGAGGGAGAAGGAGGATTGGGAATAGTACCAGCTATCATCTGGGGACCCCAACATGGACCAATAGGTTTTGTAGAAGTACCATGTAAGGTCACGGTCTCAAGCACCTATAGTATTTCCCGGAGGGATAACGCCACCGCTGTGCCGCGCCAGTAAGGACACCAAGGAAAACTTCTTAATAAACGGATATCCTGAGAACCCTGACGCTGGGGAAGGTTCCTTTCCTCCCAACTAGGAAGTGAATTTACCACAGGGTGGCAACTGCAGTATTTCAAGGATACTCTGGGGTTAGAGGACCAAACGAAGTATTTTCCCCCCAGCAGGAAGTTGAAGGCAAATTGGGGAAGTACGATCCCCAAACGCCTGGATATTGCAGAAAAGGGCGCTAGCTTGATTCCCTCTGTGTATCACACCAGTGGACGGGCAGTGTATGGAAAAAAACGGATCCTCAAGAGTTGAGGAGGAACAGCAGTATTATTGAGCGCCACCGACTCACATGGGGGTAAACCCCGCGGTAGAGTTATAGGTCTGCAATCAGGCGTAGTGGGAAGGCCCCAAGAAACCAGAGGGCGGAGGAAGGGGGTGGTGGTGTGCTCTGCCAGGGTACAAGACTGAAAGGTAGAAAAAACAGCTACACGCCCCTTGAGAAGGCCCCTTCTGTCTATGTGTGGTCTCCTGCCCAGTATAACGGCTGGTGACGTAGAGGAGGGTGCTGATGGGAGAAGGCCCGATAGGGTGACCCCTCGCTATTCCCTACTTAGAGATGCGACTAGGTGTGCTCTCCTAGGTTCCCTGTATGGGGTTCGAGGAAGATAGGCCTGGCCCATGCTAACAAACAAGGGCATAAGGGGAATTGACTACCGCGATTGGGAGGTGGACTGAGGATGAGGGTTCCTAGGGTGGGAGCGCTTGTTGTCACTAGATCATCACAAGGTGAGGGTGTGGAGCCATAGTTCCCATAAGGAAGGGGAATGGTTTGGGGTGGGCCATTCACCTTGGCCCCCTTCAGAGGTTAGGATCTGGCCTGGTTAAGCGGATGTGTCCCCTTCAGTAAGCAGGAGATATTCCTGTCGCATTGGGGTCGGGTTGCAAAGGCTGGTGCGCGTTGATATATGACCAGCGATATCCCCCCTCCCCTTGACCCGGACTCGAGGAGGCCTACCTGAGGGAGGCATCAGGGTCACAGGCACAGTTCTGTTTGCGGGTAGGCTTCGAATATGCGCGTCAGAGCCTCTGCAGCAGGGCTGGTGCTAAAACGAGATGTGCCTCTTGTCCCCAGCAATGGTGTTTGCGTGGGAGACGCATGGTGGAGGGATGTCCAGGAAGGGGGAGGAGGAGAGAGGGAAAAGGGGCGGTTTTCCATGTGTCTTCAGAGGAGTTGCTGCTTAAGGGATGTGGGGGTAGCCCACAGTACTTGGGTACCGTCGGTGCAGGCAGGGGTGTCATTATATTGTCAGGGCCATGTCGCCCCAGATCCGAGGTCTGCTAGTGCAGTAGTGAATGGGAAAAAAAGGGGGGGAATGGTTCCCACCAAATCCCGATTCCTTTCAAGGGAAAAGGGGGTGTGGTGACCGTCTGCGATGCTGATGCCCTGATGCCTCTATGCCCGAGCTTCGAAGTGGGGTGGCAGCGAGTAGGGTGGGCCCCTCCCCCCTCCCTACGTGAGAAGGGGCAAAGACCCAGCCTTTGCAGCGGATAAAGCAGGGGAAGGAAACTCCCCTGTGGTCCCCTTCTGGGAGAAGATGGGGAATTCGGGGATGGGGGGGTCTGTGGGGAAGCAGGACAAAGTACTTGGCCTCTCCCTGAGGAGAAACAAAACGTCCCCCTCGAAGGGCACGTTGAGGACCACCTACAGTGCATTAGGGGGCACTCTAGCCCTCCTAAGCCATGCCACCCTGCGGATGGTAACTGCTGAGGCCACGGTGCGAGTGGCTGTGTCCACTGTATCACGTGCCAAAAGGAGGAGATCTTGGGAAATTAGGTTGCCTTCCTCCAGAAAGGCATCATACTCCTCTCTAGCCTCAGGTGGGAGCAGGCTTCTAAATTTTCCAAGTGATTCCCACACATCCAGCAGGTACCTGCTGGTTATAGCCTGGCTGTTTGCCACTCATAGTTGGAAGGCCGATGAGGAGTAGATCTTACGGCCTAGCAGGTCCAATTCCCTGGTTTCCCTGGAGGATGGAAGGGAGTCCCTGGGGGGCTCCCCGGGCCCATCGCCATCTGGACCATGTCCCTTGGGGGAACTGGGTGGCCAACAAGGGAGGGGTACTCTGACTCGGGCACCCAATACTTTATATTTGCCATATCCGAAACTGGGGGAATGGAACTTGGGCTCCGCCACCGGGAGCGTGTGAGGTCCCATACGCTCGGGTGGGGTGGGACTGCTAAGGGTGCCATTGAGGCAAAGGCTGGCCCGAAGAGGGTATCATGGGGAAGGCTCAAGGGCTGAAACCTCCATGCCTAAATGGGCCATAGCCCGGCGCAACAAATCAAAATGCGCCAACAGGTTTCCCATGTAAGGCCCTGGTGCCAGAGAGAGAGCGGTACCGGGAGCTCACCATGATGGGGGGGGAGTGCGGGGGGGGGGGGGGGGGGAGATCATTCCTGCAGCCTAAAACGGAAGGGTGATGGGGCCGATGTGCGGTGCCGAGACTGTTTGGAACCCCTGGTAGGTCCTTCCTCCGGACTGGAAGCAGGGGAAGGGGACTGAGACTCCTGGGCTGGTACTGGCGACGGCGGGGTGGTGGCAGCTTCCACTGGAGTGGATGGCAGGGGGCTGTGTGGTGAGGCTGAACACCCCAGGTGGACCCAGGCCTTCGATATGAAGGCTGGTTTGCCCCTTCTGGTTGGGAGTGAGGCAGGGGATATTGGGAGTAGCAGGGGGGCTCGTGCTGCCTCCACCGCTTACAGGGTAGATGGGACGAGGAGTGACTCCATTTGGCCTGGTGGCAAGTCCTTGCCCAGGGAGGGAGGACTGCCTGGGCGGGAGGACTCATGCTCCTGCAGCACTGGGCTATGGCAGGCCTGCGGTGCTGAGGGTGAAATTGGCCGGTGCCGGGGTGAGGTTGGCACCAGCAAGGCCGGACTGTACCGAGCCATCAGCGCTGGAGATGATATAGAGCGGTACTGAGCTGATCCCAGTACCGTCGATGCTGGGCTATCTGAGGGTGACCTTGAGTGGCACTGAGGTGCTGGGGTGCTGGAGTCGGCACTGAGGTTGTGCGGCAGCAGCCACGACAGTGCCGCATGGGCTTCGGTGCCAAGCTGGGTTTCGGTGCTGAGTGTGAACCCAAAGCCTCGGGTAAAGTGCGCTGGGCCTCCTCCGAGGTTAGGGCGTGGCATTGCTGTTCCCTTTCCTTGATCATTCTGGGTTTAAAGGAGAGACAAATGGAACAAGCCAAGACCATGTGGTCTTTGCCTAGGCACCTAAGGCACTTCCCATGGGGGTTGTCCAAGGGGAAGGCCTTGCCACACTCGGTGCAGGTTTGAATCCTGGCATGGTCGACGAGATGTTCCAGTCCAGTAATGGGAACTCTTGTAGAAGAATTAAATCCATGCAGAGATGCTCCCAACTGGATAGAAAGCTGAAGAAAAGGACAGGCTGCTTGCAGTTCGCAAGGAGCGGACATTCCAATTCCAACATGCAAGGCAGAAGAAATGAAACTGAGGAGGGGTTGGGAGGCAGCTGTATATATAGCCACGGGGTGGCGCAAAGGGCAGAGGCCGCCTACCCGCTCCTGACAGGCTAGGACAAGTTTTTTTCCAACCAATCCAGCATTCTGGCACAGAGACAGCTATTACTGAATGCATCTGAGCAGCGCTAGAACAAGATATGGAAACAACAGGGTTTTCTTACCTCTACAGGTTCTCCCATTAAAAAAATGTATCTTATGTAGCTGCTTTACTGTATGCCTTACAACTGCCTAGTGCTGTTGCTGTTATTAAATGCCAAGCTCATCGAATCCCTTACAATGAAGTCACTTGTGAAAATGCTTTAGCAGACTCTGCTGCCAAGGCTGCAGCCTTTCTGCACCTCAGGCCACATCTTTTTTTTTTTTTTACTGTTGCAAAAAGCCCAACCTCCAATGGTGATGCTTCATGATCTCGCTCTTTTGCAAGATCAGCCCCAAAAGAAAAAAAGAAAATCTGGAGGTTGGCCAGATGCCTGTTGCACCCTGACCATTTGTGGCTCTCCCTGGATGGGCACCTGGTCACACCTATGGTCTTACTTCCCTGCCTTGCTCATGTACACCATGGTGTGACCCACCTGAGCAAAGGAGGGATAACTGCTGCTCTGTCAACAGATTGGTATGCACCTAAATTTTCCACTGTGGCCAATCAAATGCCAAAATGTGGCTCTTTATGAGTGTGTGTTGGTAGTTGTGCCTTTTCTGGGTGGGTAGAAGCCTATCCTTGTATAAAGGCTGATACTGTCACTCTCAGTAAACTGCTATTGAAGAAAATTATTCCAAGATTTGGGATTCCTTTATCAACAGTGACTGGGGAACACATTTTACAGGACAAATCATGAAGGACATTTGTAAAGCCCTACCTGTCAGGACAGGACTGTCTCCTCATGAAATCTTAATGGGACGACCCATGAGGTTTCCAAGTGCTGTGCCAAGGTTTTTACAAAATCAGGACACCCACTTGCTGGATGATCAACTTCCATCTTATTGTCAGGCATTAATACAATGCATTAAGACTTTTCATTCACAGGTAAGAGAGGCTCAGTCTCAAGTTCCAACAGAAGCATCTCACGACCTTCAGCCAGAAGACCGGGTTTATGTAAAGGTTTTCCAGCACAAATCTGCACTTGAACCATGGTAAAAAGGTCTGTTTCAAGTTTTACTTATCACCAACACTGCAGTGAAGTGCCAAGAACGGACTGTGGGGACACGCACTTCTCACTGCAGAAATAAATAAAATAAAATAAAATAAATAGTACCCCCAGAAGGAAAAGAAGCCAAGTCCCAGAGCACAGGTGCTAGCAAACTCTCTCCTATTACTGAAGAGGATTTGCCATGACCTCATCCTTATAATTTGCAAAAGAAAAAAACAGTACAAGACGCTTTAAGAACTGCTTTCTGGACTTTCTTCCAGCAGTTCCAGTAAGTTCATAAATTGTGGAATCACCATTTGTAATCTATTATGTGTTTTAAAACAAAACAAAGCAAAAAGTTCTCAGGCACTTGCTCCAAATCTACCATAAAGCTAGTAAGCTAAATTTGTAATTTTCAAGATGATTTTCTTTTTACTCTTCATATCACACACAGTTAGCCCCAACACCTACCTTAAAACCCTAGTGCAATTTGCCAAAGATTTGAATTTATCAAATTGGTGGGTGTGCTCAGACTTTCCTGTCCATGCTCATGGAGAAATACCCATGCATGTGTATCCATTAAATGGCTCAGAATTGCTAGCTCCATGGTACAACCAGCTGCCACCAAATGCTATGGTATCCAGTGTAGGACGAAATATATTTCTGAATATATTCAGGTGTTACCTTCCTCAGCTGGTCTGTTCTGTATGCAGTGTAATGGGACATGGTACAACCTAAAAAAATAGCAACTATAAAGTTGTTTTTGTAAAAAATTGGAGCTATAGTCAATGGATCCTATGCACATGACTCAACTCCTTATATACATACTATTTCTAGAGCAAGGTTACACATATACTACAACTTGTGAACATGGATTCACAGTGCTCATACCCCATTATTTTATTTGTGGGGACAGGGTATATAAATTTCTACTCCAAGGATGGGGAGGAATTTGCTATGTAGCTGCTCTTATTCCCGCTATTCATCACGATTCACAAGCCCCAACCTTAGAACGCTTTAGACATAAAATAACAGAAACACAAAGATGTTGGGGAATTATGTATTCTCAATACGGTATTGGCATAACAATTCAAGAAATTAAATGTATTGCAAGAATACTAGAAAAAAGTAGCAGATGAAACCACAATTGCCCTGGGTGCAGTTAATCAAAAAATGAGGCACATTAAACAAATCACTTTACAAAACCAAATGGCCCTGGATTTTGTGCTTGCCTCTAAAGGTGGCACCTGTGCCATAATTGGAAAGGAATGCTGCATCTATATCCCTAATAATGAGGACCAAATATCTCAAGCTTTAGCCAAGGTCCAAACTGCAGTAAAAAAATTACATAAAGATGAACCATAGGGTTTATGGCCTTGGTTTGGTACCTTAGGAACTAAAATTTTTTATGGTATTGTAATATTACTAACAATTTTAATCTGTAGCTATATTTTACTATTACTAATCAAATGTTGTCTAAATAACTCAACACTGGTCAAAAAATTAATTTAAAACAAAAGAAATCTATAATATGTACATAAAAATTTAAAAAAATGAGAACAAAAAAATCAAAATAATGAATGCAAATGTTTAAATGGTGCTTTCTCAGCACCAAAGGAGGGAGTTATGGAGGACAACTTTATGTACGCAAGTAAAACTTTTGTAAAAGCTGCTTTAGGCCTGATAGGCCTTAACCTGTGGTCAAAACAATACATGCAAGGAAGTTTTTAGGTGCTGAAAGGAAAGATGGGACGAGCAAGTAGATGTCTGAGAAACTAAATTGACTGTTGTTGAAGCTGATAACTGAAGGTCATAAATCTGTAGCAATGTAGACTTGAAAGAATATTTTGGGAAACAAGCTGATTTTGCTGTTACCTTGACCCAGCTGTTCTGTAAATCTTTTTGTAGCCAAATAACATAGCAGCTAGCCAATTAAGGTAGCCAATTGATGAACAGATGTTATCATCTGTTAAGTGCCTATGCTATCCTATAAATACTGCTGGAATTTGGCCTGTGATGAGTTCAATTATCATTGGGAGACTGCTTTGCTGTACCTATTGATTAACTGGCTCTCCTGAAGTTGCAGAATAAACAAGTGTCTTGCTTTAACCTGATGAAATTAGTTATTTATTTTTAGCAACCCAGGACTTGAAATTGGGGGTGGAGGGATCACTAAATTGGTATAACACTGTTACTAGCTGACAACTAGGGGGGGAGGGGTGTTAGGGAAATCCATGGATAGGGATGACAGTTGGAAGTTCAACTTTCCGCTCCTGCTGTCCTTTGTTTCATGCAGTGTGCGGCAGGGGGTCCTATCCAACAACGTGCCACAGGGCTCCTTATTTGTTTTGCTATAACTGGGTTTGGAAGGCTCCAAGGCAGCTTTTGGCATAGGCAAAGTAGGTGATCACCTTGGGCCTTGAACAGTAAGGGGCCCCATCCCCAACTCAGTGGACAGCAGGGGTGGTCACCTGCTTCACCTACCCCAAAAGCTGTGGCTGCCTGTCAGCTGCAGCAGTGTGTGGCGCCCACAGGCACAGACACCTTGTAAGGGATTGTGGGGTGTGCAGGGAAGAAAGGGCTGTCAGTGGGGCACCAGAGATACTGAGGGGGGTGTCTCAAGGTCCCTGGCAGGGATCCTATAGGGGGCCCTGCACTGAGCTGTCAACTAGGGCCCCTGATAGCCAAAGGCCACATCTGGGGAGTAAATTTCTAATGAAAAAAAGCATTGACAGTATACAAGAGAAGTTGAACTTAAATGATTTTGAATCACGTGCTATTTGGAAACCCTGAAAATCTTGTCTCCCCTGCAAACTATAAAGGTACAGGATCCTGGACACTACCCCTCTCCCTTCCTCCTCCCAGACTACCATGAGAATGGCTCCCTGCATAATTATCTGAATCCGCACACTTAAATCTTCAGTGGTTAAGGTAAACCCAGCCATTGCCCACCACAATTTGAAAAGCAAGAACATGCTAGTTTTTCCCCTAACCCATGGCTTATTAATGTCACTAGAAAAACAGATGAATCATAGAGATGTCCTGGTTAGTACATGCTAAAATGACAAAGTAGAGATGGGGGTGTTAAAGATATGAGCCAACATCTCAATAACTGACTGACAGTGCAGGCTGAAATTAGGTTTGTTTACAAAGAGTCCTAGCAGGAATGTTCCCCCCCTGCTTACCACCCACAAATGGGTGTATGCACATTCTCTTTACATTTAATTTTTACATGAATTACACCAATAATTAACCCACAGTCACCCATCTCCCCACCCCCAGATTCTTCTCTCATTCAGTTTAGATATGGCTTAATTTGTGGATTAGTAAAGACTTGACATACCAGTAGTGTGTAGTGCAAGCCCGCACGATCTGGTAGGGAAAGTCAAGAGCTGGTTGAAACAGGCATCTCCGATTAGTCCCTGGCATTCTCACCAGCTGTAGTAGTGTCAACACAATCCCATCAACTGTCCCCCTTGGGGTCAGGGCAGCCTGGCCTAGCAGCCAGTCACTTGAGGGGGCATCCAGGTTGCAGGGCTCAAGCCCTCCTGCTCCACTGAGCTGCAGCCCTATGTCCAGCTAGTATCAGGGTCACAGCCCCAAGTCAGCAGGGACCCAGACCATAATGAGCTTGAGGGTTCAGTAAAGGTCACACTATTGAATGAAGAATAGATCTTTTAATAACAGGAATGAATCTCAGCTGTGCAGCTGGAAGCAGCCATGTTAGATCACCTGTAGGGCACCTCTCACAATTCACACAACTCTTGTCCCTGCTTGGGAGTGTCTCTAAAATCACAACCTTCTACAGGTATATCTCTACACAGACCAAAAACATGTTTCTTTTGCTGGATCCCAAAGAAAGTGGAACAACTTTAACAGAATAGCATGAAGGCGTCCATTGTTCCAGGTGCTTTTTCCTCAGTGGGTTGGTGAAAGCATTAATCAGGGGCTTCCCCATCCCTGACATAAAGCCTAGCCTCTGAGCTCTAGCCTCTAGAGGCCTTCATGTGAGTGTATGGGGCCACTTATTTTATTAAAATGGAACACTTTCAACAGGCAAGACTACAAAAGCCTCACTTTGAACTACCTCACAGCTCAATTGTTAGGCCATTCATTGGAAAGGCCCCTCTCATCAAGCACCAGAAGACTGTCCCAGATGTTCCCACAACCTGAGTGAGTACCCAACCCACTGGCTTTTAGAGTGATTCACATATGCTCTGTGGCCCATTTAATGGCATTAGAGGCCCAGCTTCCACAAGACCTGGACCCAGATGAGTATATCCCTGAGCTCAATGCTTAGGGCTCTCATTCGAGGCCAGATCTGTGGTCAAACCCCTTCCCTTTGGGGGGGGGGGGGGCAAATGAACCAGCATCTCTCTCACCCCATCTGGGCACCTGAACACCAGGGCTAGGGCATGAGGGAAAGCCACTCCTCTAGGAGATGGCAGATCCTTGTTCGCCTTTCTCGTTAGGCAGAGAATGACTGAAGCTTTCCTGTGCCTGGGGAGATGAGCCCAGCCTAAGCCAGACAGCATCCAGGAGGCCCTCGCCTCCTCCCTGCCCACCCGCCCTCCTTCCAATGCTACAGACAAGAGTTAGACAGAGCTTTACTTGACAAATGTTAGTCTTTAAGTCTCAGTTTCTTTGGGTTTCACAGCAAGACAGGGAGCAAAGAAGCCACATCTCCATCTGCGAAGAGCCTCAGTGTTCTGGATAACATTTCTCACAGGACCACACGGGCCTGTTCTGGGTACAGGCCATGGAGTAAAAGGAGCTGAATCTCCCACCATCAAAGGTCAAACCGTATCCCCATTCCTCTGACAGCAATGGGGTCTATTCAGGATGTTGACTAGTGGTTTAAGGCCACCCAACACCAGTTCTGTGATCAATCTTATCCCCCCCATGTTATTAAGGGAGTGCCCTGCCAGTCATGCATTTACACACTCAGAGTCAGTATGCAGAGGAGCCCAGAGGTGTTATGTCAATATAAAATGAAAGCCAAAACAAAACAAAAAAAAAAGTTTAAAAGAAGTGTAAATCGGATCTAGATTGAGAGCATTATCCAGACTGCCAACTCTCAACATTTTGTCCGTCTAGAGCTATTTGGGGATTTTACGAACTGCTACTCTCACCTCTCCCAGGCACACTGAGAAGGGACACTCTTGGCTACCCCCAGTACAAAGTGTGTTGCTGGAATTAATGCATTCGTGATTTGAGCAGCTAGGGAATCACCCAGAGCACAGAGATTTCTGCCCATGGCTCTCTGGGAGAGGGGCTGAGCTGCCAGCTGTGGTAGCCCTGTCACTGTCTCAAGGTCAAGAGGACAGAGCGCACTTGGAAGGGTGTAAAGGTAAGCTTCACACCATGCTCCTCCAGTGACAGATGACTGCTCGGGTCCAGCCGTTCCAGGAGATCACAGCTATGAAAGGAAGACAGAATGAAGTTGAAGTCCCAGAATACCAACATCTTCCCCCATCCCCCAGCTACTTACCAGAACGCTTCCTTCACAGGAAGGGTGGTCTGAAGCCATGTGACCACAGTGCTGCCATGTGACTCGTACAGCCTGACCACCAGGCTATCCAGTCTATCCTCGGCCTTAGTGGGAGGAGAGTATGGCATTATTCTCAGGGACAGCAAGATGACTAATAATAATATCTGATCCTCAAATGCTTTACAAAGGGGGGTGGTATCATTACCCACTTATTAGAGGCAAGGAAACTGAGGTAGACACATCCAGCAAGCCTGTGGCAGAGCTGGAACTAGGAGCCAGGTTAGCTGAGTCCCAGTGCTGTATTCAAACTGTTAACATTTGCTGCCTAGACAGCACAGAGCCTCCAGCCAGCCATCAACATGCAAGAACAGCTTTGGTTCACCATTAAAACTGGAGGAAAGCCAGCAGCAAACTCTGAACAGACTGACCCTAGTCTGCCCTCCCTGCACTGATGTGGCAGGAATTGTTCAGCCCATTTTGTAGACTGGGCAAGGAGGATACTCAGGCCTGAATTTTCAGAAGTAGCCACTGAGTGTAGGTGCCTCCCCCGAGGGTGTTCTTGTTGGGCCTGATCTCCTGAGACATGGCCCTGCCACCACCCAGCAAAATAGACTGGATTTGTGGGTGCCCAGCAACAAGGCTCAAGGCAAGGTATGCTGGGTGACAAAATTAAAGCACCCAGAGCTGTGACAACTTCTCAAGATTCTGGCTAAGGTAACTTTCCCAAGTCCAAACAGCAAGCCAGGCTACCTGAATCCCAGACTCCTGCTATAACCACTAGCCCACACTGTTTCCCCTATCAGGGCAGGAAATCCTTGCTCAGCTCAGCTGAACACCAAAGATTTGGGGCACAGGGGGCAGACAGAGATGAATGGAAAGTACCAATCACTAGCCTAGGCCTGAGAGATGTAACCAGCTCCCCTGCAAGGGACATGGACTCTATCATCCTGAAGTGGTGTAACCACAGTGCTCCCACTGCATGATGCTAACACAAGTCTGCCAGTGCCTTGGCATGGCAGATAAAGCTGCTGACTTCTTTCAGTGCACCCCTTCCCTCCTCTCTCTTTGAGGCACGTGCCTGTTTCACCGTTTCTAGCACAACAGCTGGTGAGGACACAGAGAAGGCGCTCCAGGCTGGACACTGCGCCGAGACAGCAGGCACTGTATGCAGAGGGAAGTTCAAGTTGTAGGCATACTGGATCACAGCTGCCTCCTGGAAGGAACCTGCCCAGAGAATACAACCAGCAGCTGTCAGGAGCTCAGCACACAGCACCATCCCCAAGTGAGACGGAATCAGCTTCCATGCCTCTCATCCAGAGAGCACCCTCTGTCCCACACAGGAAAGGTATAGCGTCTTTGCCCCACATGCTCCCTTCATGAATTGGCTGGCGGTTATGGGGCATATCAGTGTTGTCCTGTTTAGACCCCGTAACTCACCCCTGTGAGGCATCACGGCATAGGTGAACTGATGGTGTCCAATATCTGCTGTGGCATCTGGTGACTTAGGCGCTCTCAGCCTGGGGGAGAGGGGCGGATTAAGGGGATGGATCCTCTTCCGCTGGCATCCCCCTCCCATTAAATGTGGATGCACACAGAGAAACCCACCACCAAGCGTCATACCCTGACATTCTAACACACAGGAGGGACCCCTGCAAACTGCACTCCATGGTCAGGCTCTATGATGGCGTCCTGTTAGAGGAGGAACTCTTGCTACAAGACAGCAAATGCCCTGTTTGCCCTTGCTGCCTCTGCCCCTACCAGCACACATTCTTCAAGGTTAAAACCTTGGCATCCCCTCCATACTTGACAGAGCAGGGCAGAGAGCTGATCCAGTTATATATGGGACATGGTCTGAAGGTCCAGAGCACAACATGCAAGAGGGCTTCAATTTCCAGTCTAATCTCCTGCTATCAATAGGGTGCAGCTCACAGCATTTGCAAAGCTAAACAATAGCACAAGTAGGACTATCACTTCTCCTGCAAAATAAACTGTAAAACCAACACACCCATTGCCCAGCTCCAGCCCCCACCCACTCACAGCGAGAGCGTCATCACGTTATTGTGCACCGATGCACCGTATTTGCAGTCGTTCAGCAGTGCCACCCCAAAGCCATGCTCAGACAAGTCCATCCACTTGTGACTCCACACCTTGAGGAAACAACCAACCTGGCATTAGGGGGCTGTCACCTAGGATGATCATTGGTGGGTGCTACAGAAATTACCCCACCAATCAAGAACATACAGGGTGACTGTGGGAAGCAGACTATGGCACCATGGGTTCTGCAGAAGTTTTGTGGGCTAATCCCTCTGAATAGCCAAGATCCACCCACCAGGGGTGTAACTGGAAAACTAGTCCCCATGAAGAAGAGGCAGCTCAGGCTTCTTCAATAAACCCATTGGCAGCTGCAAACTCCCTAGTTCTAGGGAATCAGCCATGAAGAAACTGCATGACTCGCTAACACAGAACACAGTCTCACTGGCCTTGAGCCTCTCCTGACAACACACCATTACAAGACAGCTCAGCACCCCACTGGATCCCCCAGCAGAGAGAGGCTGGTACTCTGCTATATCAGTGCACAAAGCCGTATCTGTACCCTGGTTGAGAAGGATTTGAACAGCGGTGTCTGCCTGGCTACAGGCGGCCAACTAAGTGAACGAATTTTCTTCTCACTGAGGTCTCTTCTGAAAGTGCTGCTCTCTTGGAATGGGGGTGGGGGTCCTCGTGCTCTGAGGGGAGCTGTTCTCGGGGGCACACAGGGTAGGGAAGGAAGGGACCATGTTGATTTGTCAGGGTTATTTCTAGCTATAGCGCTTGGGCTGTGCGGGGAGGGCCCTAGGCTGCTGCCCCCTCACCTCAAATCGAGCCCAGTCCCAGGATGTGTTCCAGTGCGTTGGCCGCTCCAGATGCCCAAACTGAATTTCATACGTTGCATTCATGCTCCGAACACACCACGGAAACTCCACTTTCAGGAATTTGCGAGTCTCATTCCAGTCAACCTAGAGCAAATGCAGCAGCCAAAAGGAAAGGCTGGGCTTTGTAGGAAAGACAGGGTCATCTTCACCCAAGTGCCTCCTCCATGTTAGCTCCTCCAGGAACTCCTCATCATGTTCCAGCTAACTAACCCCATCAACAGGATGTGGTACAAGAGCAGCAGCAGGAAAATATCAAGTAAAGGCTGTAGACCATTGTCCTCTGAATGTGAGTAAACCTGATCCCATCTATCCATCCCCATGGCTCTAACCAATCTCAAAGTCTTCTTAAGTGCTTCTTTATATGTAATAAAGGCTAGATGGGAATGGGCATCCAGGAGAGACAGCAGAGGTAATTGGCTCCTGTTACTGAGGAGATACACTTGCCTTTGGATACAAAAGTTTGCTATGTTGGCTGCACACACAAGCAGTTGAGTGCTCTCTTCCAGTGCTGGGCTTGCCTTGCTAGGATGCAGCCTTTCCTTGGACCTTGCTCCCACACCTTTCCCACCTCCAAGACCTATGACAGCAATGCACTTGCCCCAGGAATGCCATGTGGAATCTTCTAGGACTGCATGCAGCTGCCTACTTGCATATGTCTTGCACAATGCATATTGTGCATGGGTTCCAGACCGCTCTGGCTTCCCCCTTTTATTTCTGGGTACAAAGCAAGAAATTGCTCTTGCTCTATAAAGCTGTGTGTGTATACATGTGTAACAGAGGGCTTGACTATTTAACCGTGGGGTTGTCTCCTCCCCTCCCTGTGGCCTGTACAAGGAGGGTGTGGCCTACACAGGCCTTTCCAAACCTGGGTCACGAATCGAAGATAAGGGCACATGGCATCCAGGATGACTTCTTGTGTGATGACACTCCGCTCACTGATCCTCAGAGCGAATCTCACACTTCCCCGTAAGCCCCCAGTAAGGGTGATTTCCAGAGGAGTCAGAAGGGTTGTGATTGGCTTCCTAAAACACATGACAAGCATGAGGGTTAAGATTCAGGGGGTGACAGCTCTGCATTCAAAAGGCTAATGTAAAGCACCAACACCGGGAAGACTTGGGGAGAGGAGGCAGACCTTCCAGACATATTTCCCATGCCCCTGAGGCTACATTTTTCTCACTAAAGGAATTTGTAGAACACCTTCCAGACACTATGCAACCTTACACTATATCATGCTGGACACAAAAGGCTGGAAAAAACAAGCATATGGTTTCCCACTGCAAAAATTTTGTCCTCTCTCAGGGAAGCTGGTTCTTTGTCACAATCCCAAGAGGCAAAGAGCCTTGCAGTATCCTAAAGAAGTACCAATAGCCACAGCACACTGCTCCCGTACCGGGTTTCCAGGTGATAATCCATCACGTCCCAAGCATCCCAGTACAAGGGAACGTCGTCAAATATCACAAACTGGTTAGCACAATGACCATCCAGGATCGAATCTCTGAAACAAAGCAGGGAGGCAGAGGGTCAGCAAGGGAACATGAAATGGCAGTGGATGACAAGAATTCCATGTCCTGAAACAACATTCCAGCAGCCTGGAAACAGACACCTAACAGCTTTAACCTCTCTGGAAGATTAGGTGGGAGAAATGAACTCACCCTCCATTCAGCAGACAGTTCCCACAGGAGGCCTTGGTTATAAGGAAATGGAAAAGGGACCTCAAATTACCCCTACTGGATATCCATCCATCCATCCATCACACACACCCCCATGTGCCCAGCCAAGATGGAATCACTAGAGATTGTTTCAGCGAAAGTAGATCCATATTCTACTGGTGTTAAGAAAAGAATGCAGATGAACTCTTAGGGGCAGGGCCCATGTGCTCCTGTGTTGGTGCAATGCCTGGCACCACAGGGCCCTGATTTGGGTTGCCCCTCAGACACTGCAACAGTAAAAACAAAAAATAAGTACCTCCCTGAGTGTGCTAAGCAAAGTGATATCACACGTCCCATGGAGTCCAGGTGGGCTGCGATAATTCCATTCTCCATGGTAACAGAACCATCCACCTGGTGAGAAAGAGGAATGAATCAGACAAAAGCAAAAGCCCCACACCAGTCTAAGTGCCTAGGGGCAGAACCCATCCAAGTTACTGAAAACAGTGCCTGCAAATCCAGCTGAGGGGGCTCCACAATCATTGTGCCCGTGGAGCTTTATGATGTGCAAGCAAGGAGGCCCACAGGACGGCTTACCTGTCTGGTTACAGTTACAGGATGAGGGGGAGTCAATGAATCAGTCACAGCAGAGTAGCCCATGCTAGGCACCTTCACCAGGGCTAAAAAGAAAATGCAAAGGGCTTCACTCAAATGCTTTTCTCTTTAAGGAGATGTCCACTCTCTAGCTTCATGTGATTGGTCCCCCTCTTCTCTGGGAAACACCCCCCCGCTCTGATATCTAAGAACTTCCCCCATGAAAATAACCTTTCCACATGATGCTAAGAGATGGAACTTATTTCTAGAGATCACAGATAAACCAATGTCTTTCTCAACAGCGAGAGGCAATGACTCTGTATCCTTCACATGACTGCAACTAGCCAGCCATAGCTGGTTGAGTTTGGTCGAGTTTTCCCATCCACATCCCCTCCTCTGCTCCTGTCCCTCCACTAGAAGATTTACAGTGCATCTGTGTATGGCAGGGGACAATCTGAAAGTTTTTAGACAAGCAAGACAATCGCACCTAAGGCTTCTGCTCCGGGCCTGGAGACAACTTCAGTCCGTTCCCAAGGCAAAGTGTTCAGGACAAGGAGGTTTTCAGTCGTCTCCAGATCAGTCGGCAAAAATTTTCCAAACAAGGCCTGAATGGCATCCTGTAGGAGGAGAGCACCAATGCTCCGGATTTCTAGGACAAGAAAAAGCACTTCAGCTCAGAGCAGACTGTAATTAATTACAGAGCACCCAAAAAACTCACTAGGTCATTTAACCCTTACAAAAAATTCACAGAGAGAAAGAAAGGATGTAGTACACACTGTCCATCTTCCTTATTGTGCCTAATCTTACTACGCAAGTTCTTTTTACTCATAACTTAATTCCCCCAACTTCTTTCCAGCCATTTGTTGTGTTTAGCCCTTGGCTGCATTTTCTTCCAGTTACACTTTGCATTCCCTCCCTCCACTGCCACAGCAGCCCTTCACCTTCCATGCAAATTCAAACTGGCCATTAAACACACATTGGAACAATCTACCAGGAGTTGTGGTGGAGTCTCCGTCCCTAGCAATTTTTGGACTTTTTGTTAAAATACCTGCTCTAGGAATTATTTGGGGGAAGTTCTCTGGCCTGTGTCATCCATAAGATCAGTGAATTCATTCCCACATGTGCGGCTGATGGGTCTTGCGCACGTACTCAGGGTCTAAGTGAACACCACATTTGGCATCAGGAGGGAATTTTCCCCCAGGTAAGCTTGGCAGAGTCCAAGGCTTCTTGGTTTTCTTCTGCTGAGTGGGGTATGGGTCACTTGCTGGTTGAACTAGAGTAAATGGTGAATTTTCTGTACCTTGAAGACTTACGCCATGATTTGAGGAATTCAGTAACTCAGCCAGAGGTTAGGGGTCTGTTACAGGAGTGGATCGGTGACGTTCAGTGGCCTGTGATGTGCAGGTCAGAGACCGTGATGGTACCATCTGGCCTTCGTGTCTATGGTAACTGAGACCTTCTGGCTTCCCGAAACCACTTTCATGCCATCCATCAAAACAAGAGTTCTGCTGGACCCTACTCTGCTGTGACTAGAGACTAGAGAAAGTGCAGCTGGGTAGCAGGCCCCAAGATCACAATGGTTCCTTCTGACCTTGGAATCAAAGCATCTCTGCAGTCATTCGTAGCAACCTCTGAATATTACTCCCCATCCCCACTGTTCAAATTAGCTCTTCCGATTTGTCATCTCTGCCAGTGTCACAAGGCTCCTGGGGCCACTGAAGTCTCCACTTGCTGAGGGCCTCTTGCTACCAGACTAGGACTGTGTGACCAGACACGGCTGGAAGGTGTTTTCTCTGAGGCTCTTGGGTATCATCAAATGGCATAATGCAGACTGGCTGTGTGCAGCAGGGCCGCAGACTAGGGCACTAAGGGCACTGTTTCACCCACCAGCTGCCGAGGGAAGCAGAATGTGCAGAGCAGGAAAACAAGCCTGGTCTGATTAGTTATTCCTGACACGAAGAATACCAACCTTTTTAGGGACAGTCCCCAGTGCCTCGAGGGGCTGTTACAGAACCAAACCACAGCCAAAATACTAGTCAAACCAGGCAAGGAGTCAGGTCAAAAAGCAGGGGCAAGACCTTTCAAAGCACACCCGGCAGAAGTGTCACAGTGAACCCAACCCACTTGGCAGGAGAAGCCCCTAGCACAAATTACTCCTCACCTGCATAGTATCTCATGGCATCTTCCACAACTGACTGGATACAGCTGCCCGGCAACACGTCATGGAACTGATTCAGGAGCAGCAGTCTGAGCCAGGCAACCCATGGACCAAAGCAAGAACGAGAAGAGAGAACTGGATTAGTCTGGCTATGAATGAACTCGGCCATCTTCAATCCTCATGACCAAGCCCTTTGTGTCTTTCAGCTGGCTGATCAGGACTGCAATTTGGGCAGCTCTCACACATACATGGTAACTGTGGCCTTCTAGCTTCACGTTACCACTTTCATGCTACCCATCAAAACAAGAGTTCTGCTGGACGCTGCTATGCTGTGATTGGAAACTAGAGAAAGTGCAGCTGGGTAGCAGGCCCCAAGCTCTCTTGGCAGTCAGCTGACCCAGGCATTTCCTAGCCTTCTTCTGGGACGATTCCCTGTGGTCAGGTTTGGGAATTCACAAAAACAAATGTACTTGTTCCCTCAATTTCCCGCCATCACAGCAGCCTTGAGCTCTGGTGCCATCCTGGCCTCTCCCTGTGGAACACAACAGTTTAGCCTCCTGAGGACTAAAACTGGAGTAATGGGGCTCCACAGGGGGCATCTGTAATGGCCTGTGGTGTATAAGTGGTCAGATGGCCTGACGGACTCTTCTGGCCTTAAACTCTAAGAAACTATGACACACTTTCCATAGAATAAATTCTTCACAATTAGTCTGTCGTGGGACTCTCTGGGATCGCTCTATTAAGCTATAAACATGGACGAGGCTATATTTCGGTTTCCTACTTTATACACTATTTGTATATTCTCATCTAAGGAAAACACCAGGTCTATTTGTTTTTTATACATGTGAGTCTGATTATCCCTGTGCCTTTAGCCAATCAATGATGGCACTCAAACAAACTACTTTACCTCCAGAGATGCTGCAGTTTGATGGAAGGATACTGGAAAGTACTTTTCTGGGTTAGAGCAAAACTACTCAGTATTTCAGCATCATGGAGGATCCGCTCACATTCTCGATTCCCTCTCTTTATCTGATCCCAAAGCAGAAGAAAACAGATTTTTATGAAAATCTCTACTGGGGAGATTTTTGCCACCTGTAGGCGTCAGCCTCCATTATGTATTCACAGGTAGCAATGAGATTCTCTTTTCCGTGGACGTAACATCTCCTGAGCTCCTTCCACTCTGACAGCTGAGATGACAGCTCAGAAACCACTTAGCTACTCTGAAAGATGGTACTTCCCACAATGCCTTTGCTGCCATCTCAGTTTTGGAATGAAGGGGTTTGGGTGGCAGCCTCTCTGCACCCCGTTACAGAGGTCAAGCAGACACACAGTCAGCTGGAGGCCAAATACCACATTCTACTACTGGGAAACCCCCCTGTGCTCAGCAATCAACCCAACAATCCAATGAGCAGCTTCCTCTCATCTCTGAGCCAAAGAAGGGCACCCCAGTGCAGGCAGAGTACTAATGACTGTAGCACACAGACTGTGTCCTGATAACTTGTATTGGACTAACTTGGAAAATTAAATGAGCTCTCAGCTAGAGAGAATCACAAGGCCCTTCTCAGATCATGGTTATGGAGCTAAACTGCACAAACGACAACACACTGAGGAGGTGGATTCAGAGTGGATGTGCTCTCTATGGGTCAGAGTTAACACTGACCTAAACTGTTTCCACCCACTGCCTTATCTCCCCTCCCTTCCCAGGCAAGCAGTAACCTGGGCCTGGACTGTATAAGTGCCATTGTGCAGCTCCAGGAACAGTTCTCCTATCCAGGTGCACAGCTGGGTCTTCCTTTCCAGCACAGAGAATAACTGGTCAGGTGTGGACATCTGAACCCTATGGAGGAGAAATGCAGATACCAACAAGACAAACTTAGATGCTACGCACTGCAGAGGGAACAAGGAGCCCTGCATTTCCATCCCTAGCACAAGACAATTGATTGTGAGTGGGGAAACAAAGACCCATCCCTGAATCATCAGCTTCCTCCAGCATCACTCTCCAGAAGGCTAGGATCCAAGGGGTTAGCAGAAAGCTCTCACGAGTCAGCAGCGATCTCTGAAGGACACACAAAAGAGAGGGCAGAGTCATCCCAGACCTGGGTAGCCCATCTGTGTCTCTCATTCTCTTCAGCCTGTCCAGCATTTTCTGGGTTGGGCCACCTCCACCATCTCCAAATCCAAAGAGGGCAGCACTATGGTTCACACGGCCTTTGTCTCTGTTGTTGTTCATGGTTCTCAGCATCTAGAGAGATTTTATATACACAGCATACGTGGTCTGAAGCCCTACAATAGTCAAGCCAAAAAGAGCCAGGCAAGTGTAAAGATCAGACACTAGCTTGGTGATTTACCACCATGACCACTCTCTTTTCATCTTCATCTCCCAGTATAAATCCACCGCAGCAGAAGGAGACAGGAGATGTTGAGACCTCTCCCTTGGTTACACATCAGCTCCTCACTCCCCCATGGATTTATCTTTAAAATGCAGCTAATTATAAAAACTCAAGGCACTGACACATTGCACAGAGATCAATCTGGGCTTTACTCCAAATATCCGAAGCCCCCACCATCTTATACCTCTCCCCACTCCATCTCCATGATGTACTTCCCTTCAACAGTCTTTGCTTATGTCCCAGATGGCTGTGACATTCCTTTGTGAGCTGGACACACTGGGACAGAAAGAGATGCATACCCATCTGAAGGCATGTCACTTACCTCCTCCACGTGACCTTTTAGCTCATAGGAATTGCCAGGTGGGAAATGGGCCAGGACTCGGGAACCATCGATGCCTTCCCAGTGAAAGGTGTTGTGCTGGAAAAGATCAAAATGGCACCAAGAGGGGTGTCTATTAGGACCTTAACAGGAACACTGTCAGAGGGAGATACATTAAAGCTACTGAAATTTCTGGTGGCCCACCATTAATTTTTCACAGCTGTTGGTCTTCACATTTCAGCACTTTACAATGACGTGATCAGTAGCCAAATCTTCTCTTGTACTGATCTGTGGGATACCTCAGATAGTTAGCTTCTCAGATGCTCAAACAGACTAGACCAGTTTCCATGGGTACATGCACACACCTATACCCAGTACTTGCATTACACATGCACGTCCAAGCACTTGCTCCTAGACACGCACTGTGGCTGTTGCACAGGCATATGGCCCTTCAACACACTCTCACTCAGCCCTCTACTGACAGACGCTTAATGCCAGTGAGTAGAGCACATGAGTAAGTTGTCCCCTGCACACGCATTTTGCTGTAGAGAATTCAGGCTCCATCTATACCAAATGGCGCAGACAGAAACAATGAGGGGCATTAGCAGAACAGGATGCTTGGATTGGTGACACTCACCCCACTGCTCTTGCAGCTTTTGTCAAGTGCATAAGTAGCAGGAAGCTTGCTAAATAACCAGTGGGGACCCTGGACTATCGAGATGCTAAAGGGGCACTCAGGAAAGATAAAGCTAGTGCATAGAAACTAAATGAATTTTTTGCACCAGTCTTCACAGCTGAGGATGTGAGGGAGATTCCCAAATCTGAGCCATTCTTTCAAGGTGACAAATCTGAACTGTCCCATACTGAGATGGCATTAGAGGTGGTTTTGGAAAAAAATGATAATTTAAACAGTAATAAGTCAGTAGGACCAGATGTTGTTATCCACCCAACAGTTCTGAAGGAATTCAACTGTGAAATTGCAGAACTACTGAGTGTGGTGTGTAACCTATCATTTAAATCAGTTTCTGTATCAGATGCTTGGAGGATAGCTAAGGTGATGCCAATTTTTATAAAAGAATCCACGGAAATCGCAGAAATAACAGGCTCATACACCTAACTTCAGTACCAAGCAAACTGGTCAAAACTATAGTAAAGAACAGAATTATCAGATACATAGATGAACACGATTTGTTGGGGAAGAATCAACATGGTTTTTTAAAGGGGAAATCATACCTCACAAATCTACTAGGACTTGGGACCAGTACTGTTCAATATATTCCAAAATTATCTTGAAAAGAAGGTGAACAATGAGGTGGGAAAACTTCCATATGATACAAAACTATTCAAGATTGTTAAATCCAAAGCAGACTGTGAAGAGTTACAAAGGGATCTCACAAAACCAGGTGACTAGCAACAAAATGGCAGATTAAAGTCAATGTTGATAAATACAAAGTAATGCAAACTAGAAAGGATAATCCCATCTACACATGTAAAATGATAGTGTCTAATTTAGCTATCACTCAAGAAAGAGATCTTTGGAGTCACCGTGGACAGTTCTCTGAAAACATCCACTCAGTGTGCAGTGGCAGTCAAAAAAGCAAACAGGGTGTTACAAATCATTAGGAAAGGGATAGACAGTAAGACAGAAAATATCAGATTGCCTCCTTATAAATCCATGGTACGCCCAGATCTTGAATACTGTATACAGATATGGTTGCCCATCTCAAAAAAAAAAATAAAATAAAATAAAAAAAACAAGACTGGAAAAAGTACCAAAAAGGATGATAAAATATTTGGGGTAAAGAAAAGCTTCCATGTGAAGAAAATGTAATAAGACTGGGACTTTTTAGCTTGGAAAAGAGACAACTAAGGGAGGACATGATAGAGGTTTATAAAATCATGAATGGTCTGGAGAAAGTAAATAAGGAAGTCTTGTTTACTCTTTCTAATAACAGAAGATCTAGAGACCACCAAATGAAATTAGTAGACATTAGGTTTAAAATGAAAAAAAGGAAGTATTTCTTCATACGACACACAGTCAACCTGTGGATCTCCTTGTGAGATGTTGTTGTGAAGGCCAAAACTATAAAAGGATTCAAAAGAGACCTTGATAATTCATGGAAGTTGGTCCATGTTTAGCTATCATCCAGAAGGCAGGGACTGCTGTTTGCCAGAGGCTGGGAATGGCCAATGGGATGGATCATTTGATGACTGCCTGTTTTGTTCATTCTTTCTGAAGCAGCTGGCACTGGCCACTGTTGGCAGACAGGATACTGGCCTAGATGGACCATGGGTTTGAGCCCATATGGTTGTTCTTATGTTCAAAGGTCTGATGATCACACCTCTCAATCTACTGTACCGCTCAAGATAAGGCAGACAGACCAAGGACCCAGAAGACTCAACCTGGCATTCTAGGAGCTGTCAGAAAGTAGAATGCGAGAGCAATCATTAGGGCTTCACGTCTCCTGGTCCCGCATTCAGCTCATATCTCCCTTCACAGAGCCTGCCCAGTCAGCTTTGTAGGAAGCAAGAGAAGTGAAGGAAGCAAGTTTTTATAGAGCGAAAATCTAGAGGTGATCTCTGGTCCACTCCTAGGACCTCAGAAACAACTGAAGAAGAAAAGTCGCCACACAACAGTCACTAATTGCTGTGTACACCTAGTGAGCTTTTTGAGTAAGGGCCTATGCCCAGAGAGCTGCAGGAACAGTTCAGTTTAGTAAAAAGATTGGTCATATGTGAGCCCACGAGCAGATTCCAATCCACACATGAATATCACCACACCCCAACTCACCGGGAAGTTGTTTACCAGACTCCAGCTGAGTTTCTGAGTGAGGAACCGCTGTATGTCACAGCCACGCATCAACTGGGGCAGCTGGGCCGAGTATCCAAATGTGTCTGGCAACCAGAACTGGGAGCAGAAAACAGAGCATGCGAGAGAGAGAAACACAACCCAATCACCAGCTCAGGTGTCTCTCAGATAGTGTATCCTGATGTTCAGGTATGGTTTGGAAGGCTATATCACTCCATATCTCTAGGGCTGAGATGGGAATATGCCCAAATTCTGGATGTCCCATATAGTCAGCCAAATATCACTGCAATCCTAATGCCTTACACAGGCACACCAGCCTGGAGGACATATTGCTAGGTACCAAGTGCTGAATCAACTGGCTGAGACCTATGTTTTGGGGAATAGAAAGGGGAATGCTGCACAAATTTATCTAAAGCACTAGCAGCATCTGGCTGGAATTACTTGTAGGTGGTTCAGCGGTTCAGGTACTAAATTAGGACTTGGGGACCTGTATTGGATTCCCGGCTCTGCCACGGACTTCCTGTGTGACTTCAAGCAAGTTACTTAGCATCCCTGTGCCTCAGTTTCTCCACCTGCCCAATGAGAATAGCACCGCTGCTCTACTCCATGGGAGTGTATGCAGAGAGATACAATAGAGATTGAAAGAACTCAAATATTACAGTGATGGGCCACATATATACATTCAGCAGATCATTCCCAAGTGAGTGTGTCCTGCAAAGAATGAAGCTGACACTGGGAATATCAGTCCTGGAAGAGCCTCCCCCAACACAGAAAGGAAATGTGTATAGGACCACCAAGGAGGAACACATACCTCCAAGCAGAGCCTCCCAAACTGCTGCTGGAAAAACCGCTGTCCTTGCAGGAACTGGCGGACCATTGATTCGCCACTGGGAAGATTCCCGTCCTGGGAGACAATGGCAGCCCTGAGGAATGCTGTCCAAATCTCCCACTCCCCTTGCCAGTGGAAAAAGGAGAATAGCCACCCAGTAGCATGCGCCCATGGCAGGCTCAATGCAGACAGCTCCCAGCTTAGACAATGCAGGCATGTGGGAACTTGACACATCCTCCTGATGAATGGGGAAGGGTTGACAGGGTCCAGAGGAGGGGCACAGCTGCACTGGCAATACAGATGAAGGTGCTACACAGTGTAGGAGAGACTGGACTGATTTAAGGGAGAACAGGATACCCTGAAAACTCCTGACAAGGTCTCCAGGTTCAAGAGTACATTCCCAAAGGGTAGTCCTGACATGTGGATAACTTTCTAGAGGACAGGAGTCATTGGATGAGGGTAAAGCTTCCAGATAGTTGGGTCTTAAGGGTTGGGACAGATGTGCCAAAGGGTGGCAGGTTCACACTGTAGAAACATGAGGATCCCTAGGAAGGGTTAGTGCACCGAATGTCAGGGGTCCAGAGCACAGAGTTACAGTAAGGTTTTCAATGGGTATATCTCCATGGGGAAGGGCTAGGGTTCCACGGGATAGGTCTCCCAGTTTAGCATTAGGGTTCCAACAGGTAAGACTCCTTGGTTAAGGTTTCCCCAAGCAAGGGTTAGGGTTCCAGAGGGTAGAGCTCCAGGAGTCAGAGCTCCCCAGGTCAGGGTTCCAGGGGTAAGGACTCCCAGGGTCAGGGTTGGGTACCAAAAGATAAGGCTGCTCAGGCCAGGGTTACTTTCCAAAGGGTCAGGCTTTCCAGGCTAGGATCAGGGTTCTGTAAGGTAGAGGTCCATGGACTCGGATTAGGTTTACAAGGATACATATCCCTGGCCTGTGGTAAGCATTCCTATGTGTACATCTACTGGGGCTAGATATAGGGCTCCAAAGGGTAGGGGGCCACTGTACTACAGTCCCAAGGACTGTCCCGCAGAAGGGTAGGGGTCTCTGAGCTAGGATAAGGATTCTAAAGGGTTGTGGTCTCAGGGTACCATTTGTGTTCTAAATGGTAGGGTTAGGGCCAGGGGGCTAGGGCAGGGGTTGGCAACCCAAAAGATAAGAAGAGCCATATTTAAAAATTCTTTCAATAACCAAGTGTTCTGAGAGCCACAATGGGTGTAGCCTCCTGCTGGGGGCTGAAGAGAGATGGGCCATGGCACCTGCTGCAGGGTCCCTGATGAGGGGAGGGGTGGAGAGTCAGGATTAGGCCCCCTGTAAGGTGCCCCAGTGGTAGGTAGAGTCAAGAGCTTGGTGGGCTGCCTTCCATCTCCTCTGGTGGTGGTGGTGGTGAGATGGCCTGGAGCCACAAGGGGGCAGCCAAAGAGCCGCTTGTGGCTCTGGAGCCACAGGCTGTAGACCCATGGGCTAGGGTTTGGGCTCCAAATTCATTCTCATAGCTCCTCTTGAGTGTCAGAGAAGTGGAGTATGTAAGACAAGATATCTGAGACTCAATAACAGGTTTGTTAGCAAGAAGGCTCAGGGTGGTGCAGAAGGACAGCTATGTTCTTACCATTTCTACCCAGGTGCCCCCAACTGGTATGAACCGTCCATCTCTGGCATAGTCCTGAATCTGAGTGAACAGCCCAGGATACCAGTTCCTTACCCACTCCAACTGCTGGGCCTGCAGAGAAGACAGCCGTACAGCACACAGAGATTACTCCCCTGCCCCACAAGTTTCGAGGAGACAACACACCGTTCCCCATTTTGTAGCAGCCTCAAACCCAAATATTCAGCAGGCATTGAGGCCCAGTGCAAAGAGGAATGGTCCTGGACCTCACAGGAGAGCTCTCTGCTGCCATGCATGAGACTTGGATTCAAATCTGCCACAGGGCATCCAGGATTGGGAGCACAGTAGAAGTAATCTGGAGCCCAGGGAAAGAGAAGGCTACCCTTGTGAAGATCTGTAACAGCCATCAGATTTATCATTCTGCTATGAATGTGCACCAACCCTCCTCCTGTCTGATACAGGAGTTTTGCTGCCCACCTGCAGACAGAAGAGGACAATTCACCTGCGAGCAGGTAAACGTGAACTCCGGGTTCTTCTCCATCAGGCGTATGACGGTTACCCAGCTGCGAGCGCACTTGCGGATAGTCTCCTCATATGGCCACAGCCAGGCTGCAGAGAAAGAGGTAGGCTGAGCTCATGCTAACCACACGGCCTTTCCATTTGATATGGCCATTATTTTGTAACCACACAAAGCCTGCTGCCTGTTAGTGCCCATTCTGTGCTCCCTTCTCCCAGCTGGAGACACAAATGAGCCTCATCTGGGATCCAAGCTGTGCTGCCCTTACAAGAATTAGCCACTGAGGGGTGCTGAAGACCTGGGAAAATCATGTTATTGAAATGTCAGTGGACTGAAGGGACATGGCTACAGCCTTTACTCAACTTCCAGGTATCACAGGAGGCTGCCAGTCCCAGGTGCCTCCCTCACTCCCTTTCCCACAATAGCATGACTAGGAAAACCCCCTGGGAATTTGAAATCTAGGGGCCAAACAAATGGGCATGAGGCTTAGCCATGCCCTTTGTAAAGGATGGTTTTCCGAACCACAGTAAGTCCACACTCTCCAGCTCTGTACATTTTGTAGCTGATAGCCAGGAGGTCCCATCGCTAGAGGCTCAAAACATTTCTACAGCACATTGATCACCTGAGATCCGCTCTGAACGTGTGGCAGCACACAACATTGCTGCCCGGCCCTACCAGTAGGCACGTATCACATCGACCCATTCTCACCAGTATCAATGTGGCAGTGGCCCATAACATGGATCGTGTGCTGGCTCTCGCCATTCTTCTGGATGAAGATGGAAGAAGCAAGCTGACGCACAGCAGAGAAAGTAGAGGAGTCATCAATGTCAAGCAGGTTAACCATCTGGTTGGCCACATACAGTGCCTGGAAACTCCGCTGGTTTTCTTCCCCAAGATGCTGAGGGAGGGGAAGAGTGAAAAGAAAGATACAGCCCCTGTTATACTGGGCAGGCTGGGAATCTGTACAAGATGAGAGCAGATCCCGACTGAACATGTGAATGCAATGGCACACTGAACTGCTGCACCAGTGGAGACTCCATTAGCCATGTCTTACCAACTTCCCATCTGTCTACCAATAGCTCACGTGGCCCGATTCAATATGGACCCAAAAGTGGAGTTTCCTCACTTAATGCATGCACCTTGCCTTGTTGAAGCTCAGGGGCAGCTGATATCATTTGGCATGGTGAGACAAGGAGATGCTTTGGATTGTAAACAGCAGACCCTTATTTCTTCGGCTCTTATTGGTAGGGGCTGGAGAGCCCAATCCAAATGAAAGTCATAAAAAAGGAGGCAGAGGAGCTGGAAAACAAAAGAGACAGAGGAGGAAAGTATTTTACCTTGGCCATGCCCACTAGTATCTCAAAATCTACCAGCAGCTCATGGACGTCCCTGTTGAAGACCACAAGCTCAGCCTTGTGCAGGGTGAACTTCTTGTCAGGGTCAGGAGGTGCAATCAAGCTGCCTTTTCCAGCCCCAAAGAGACCATTGCAGGCAAGCTCCACATAGACAGTCAGACTGTAGAAACAAGGAAAAGGGGAAAGGAAGTCACCAGAGGTCACTGTGTTCTCAGGGAGGTGGCTAGGAAACATAACCTGCCAAAGGCACAGGAATGTTCAGAGCAGGCCAGACCAATGGCCTGTCTAATCTGGTATCTTAGGTTTTATGGTGGACAATGCTTGAGTGTCAAGCAAACTACACCGACCTACCTGTGCCACACTGTCCCACAGGGCACAGACTTCTTCCTGATCCTAGCTAGTGAGCAACTCACACCCTGAAGTACAGTGAGTGATAAACATTGGCATTGTAAGGAAGCCAGATGTTACCTCATGAGATGAGCAGCCAGTGGGTGACATTGCTGCATCAGAGTTCTTCGCACAGCTCTGAATAGAGAGGCCCGGACAATTGCCCCTTTGGCCTCTCCACAAGCATGCATCACGGCTGCTGCAAGAGTGCCTCACAGCTCCTCCAACAGTGAAAGGTGGGGGTTTCCCTGAATTTCAAGCAAGTGTCAATGCTCACCTGTGAGACTCTACCTCCTTCAGACTGTCTGTGAGGACATAGCTGGTTTTCTCCCCTTCTTTAGTCAAACCCTGTGTGTCATGACATGGAGGAAGGACATTTAAATAGCTTCATGGCAGTGCACACATCAGAGATGTTAACATGGGTATGACAATGGCTGCCATTCTGTATCAATGCTGAGTCCCTAACCCAATAGTTCTCATCCACTGTGTTGGAACACGCTGCTGTTGCCAAGCAGTGGTAAGTATGTCACAGAGAGTGGGGGAGATGGCTGGATTTAGCCTGGGGGGCATGGGCTGGTGTGTCCTGTAGGGTCACAATACAGCACGAAGCATGTCTTAACCCACAAAAGGTTGAGAACCACTGCCCTAACACATGGGTCATTGAAACGTATCAGCAGAGGGACCCTTCTGACACATTGCAGATTACCATGGAGTTGTGTGTACTGAGAACTATGCTCAATGGTTATCCATGGGACTATGACAAAGGTGGAATGAAGATTTTGCTCACCCTCACCAGGATGAGTCTCCTTTCTCCAAACACCCACTGAAAACTGCATGGAAAGGGTTAGGTTCATCATGAAAGCTACTACTACCCCAGCAGTAATCCCAATCCCATGGGTACTCCATGCTACAATGGCCAGGAATGTCACATTATAAAACCCACAAAACAGGGAAGTCTTAGATGGTGAGAGGACATTAAAATCCAGTCTGATTCCAATCATGTACCAAATGGCAGGGAATTTCTACACTGCAGTTATAAAAGACCAACACAGAGGACATGTCATGGAAATGACTGACTACAGCATTGCCCAGGATTTACTTCTAATGAAGAGGTAGCATTGGCACACACGTTTCCTCTTACCTGGACTGGCTGTGCATCCCTCCACACCAACCCCTCGCCATCGCTTTCCCAAAGAAGATGCACTTCCTTCCCCACCCATTCTCTGGGGATGCTAAACTCTGCTTTAAACCAGCAGGTGTGCCACCTGAAATAGACACGCATGTATGCTTGTTGGCTGATGTTGATTCACTAACAATTAATCGTTTCCCTATGAGAGGTAAGCACGCACACGCCCCTAAAGATTGTGTGTAGAGAAATCACGTCGTATGCCCTGACATCAATGCGCAAACACACAGGAGACAATTTCTGTAGAACTTGCTTTTATCTTTTCCCAGGAGGGAGTTTAGTCTTTGTCCAAGAGACTGAACTGACAGCCTGAGGTCTGCTTGATACAGGTCAGGTGTGACAGAGCACAGGCAGTGGCAATACAACCATCTCACACCTATATGCATCAAGCCAAACGTGCTGGGAACATCCAGGGGCCATTTGTTCTCCTAGACTCGCTCAGTCCTTTACTCCACTGCTAAGAAGGTCACCGGGGGGGGGGGGGGCGGCCAGTACAGACACCCGTTTTTTTAAAAACTGGATTGAGACACCTACACATTCCACCCAGGTCCTTAGAGAGAGCCAAGCAATCTTAGACAGCTGGCAGGTGGAACATTCATGAACAGTTTGACCTGCTCTCTCAGAGGGATCAGACACTGCTTTCCATTCCCTCATCCAGCAGGGCTAGGTAGCAACTGCATGAGGAGAAAAGAATGGCCCTGCTGAAAGCATAAAAGATAGACAAAAGGGAATCTCCCATGATCAACGTGGAGTGAGACCAGAGGAGATTCCTTCTGAAGGACTAGAGCAGCTACTCCTCAGGCAGGAATAGGCCCCAGAAGGAGACAGAAAGGATTAAATCAATCCTCTTTCATGAAGGCCAAGGGCTGAAAGATCCGCTTCCCACATGGCTGCCAAGGAGCACTCCACTGGGATCATTGTCATGGAGTGAAGTAAACTATAGAGGAGGACGACAAGGGTTCAGGATGGACACGGACAGACAATTAGCTCCCAGAGACCTTAGGTCAAGTTTTAGCCTGGAGTTTATCTTTATACCCAAATGATAAACTCCCAAAGCCCAGGCATTTGTATTTCCTTTAACTGTCCCAACACCATCACAGACCTTCTGTTGTGCCTGGAGATTTGCCCATAGGTCCAACATATAAATCAAAGTCCTAAACATGGCGCTTCAAAGTGTCTGACAAAGTGGGATTTTCTCCCATGAAAGCTCATGTGATAAATAAATTTGTTACTCTTTAAGTGCCACAGGACTCCTTGCCAAAACGATGAGGCAGTGGGCCAAGTACAGCTTTCAGATTGCTTGGCTCACAGACTAATCCTGCCTCTGACACTGATTTGATGTGCAGCCTCAATCAAGTTACTGAACTCCTCTATGCCACAGTTTCTCCCCAAAAGTAAAAGAGGCAGGACTGTACATCTTCTGTCCTACTTTGGGAGGATTAGCTAACGGGTACAAGCAACTTGAAGGTGCAAAGTGCTAAAGATCTCTTCAGGTATAGAAAGAAAAGCTGTATACACACAGATGTTGCATACAGTTCAACCGATTCACATATGTTGCAACTGGGAATATAAATGGAATGTCACACACAGAGCTTATTGTGTCCTCCAGGGGAAAAAAACGCAAAAACTTGACATCACTTCCTCATTTAAACAAAAGGCAGCCAAACAAAAAATCAGTTCAACCTCCCACTACATCTTCTGCCTCTAAGGCTGGAACTTACGTGGGTCCAAAGGAGTCCCCAACTTTCGCAGGTCTAAATTCTTGTCTCACAGCTTCTTCATATGAGATTCGCTGAGGGGTCTGGAAGCAGGAGAGGCACACCAGCGGGCAGGTGTCCGTGAACAGCCTATAGTAAAGTTGACAGGCAATAAAGCAAACACCCAAGGTACAAGAACCAGCCTCACGACCAAGGCTAAAGTTTTGTCTCAGCTCATTTTTTCTGAGGCATTCCTCACTGCAAAAACACCCAGTTTAAAACCCCACCAAAGTGTTTTAAACGTTAACAATAGCATTTCTTGCCCAGGCTGGCATGTGGACATGATCAGCAGCAGAGCCTTTGTGCGCCAAGCCGTTGGGATTTTCTTTGTTCTCACAAATTACAGAAGCATAAAAATATTAAATGTACTACTGGAAGGAACCTTGACAGGTCAGCTAGTCCAGACACCTGTGCTGAGGTATGACTAAGTAAAACTAGACCATCCCTGACAGGTTTCTGTCTAACCTTTTCTTAACACTCTCCAATGAGGGGGATTTCACAGGTTCTCTAGGTAACATGTTCCAGAGCTGAACTATCCTTAAAGCTTAGGAAGTTTTTTTGTAATGTCCATCCTAAATCTTTCTTTCTGCAAACTAAGCTGATTACTTCTTGCAGGGGCACTCTCTATATTTGCATTGCAAGAAGCAACCACAAGATACACTAGTTGAGAATCTGTCCTAAATGTACTAACAAACCATGTACAGGGATACTATAGTACAGTTTTCTAGTTGTACCAATTTTAAAGGCACTAGCTGAGCAGCAATAGCCACTTTATGACTTAAAGCACCAAGAGTCCAGACAGAAAGGCCATGTCCACACACAGGCAGTTAAATCGATTTAACTTAAATCGATTTAATAAAATTGATATAAAAATCATTTAATTTAAATTGATTTAAGTTAAATCGATTTAACAGGTCCACACCAAAAAACCCAAATCAAAATAGCATCTCCAGACACAGGACTTGCTATTTCAATTCAGGAGAGGGGCACCATGGGAGGTGTGGCAACATGGCCCCCTCATTGGCCATGCCCCCACCCAATATATAGCAAAAGGAAAGCACCTGGGAAGGAGAAGGGCAAAAAGTGTTAAATTGATATAACATGTCTGCACTCTTATTTCAAAATAACAATTTTGATTTAACCATCATATCGATATAATACTAGGCTTTATTACATCGATATAACTTTCCTTACATCAAAATGAGGGAGCTCCTCATTTTGAAATAAGGGAATGTCGTGTGGACCTACCATTTTTTAAATCGAAATAACCAGCGTTATTTCGATTTAAACAGTGTGTGTGGACATACCCAAAGTCCACTCCTGAAGCATCACAGCACAGGATTCTTAGACCCAACATTTCATTCATTCAAGCTATGAAGAAGGATTTACAATGCAGTTATTGGTTTGTGCACTTCCAGGAAAACAGGACTGAAGGATTTTTTAAAAAATGTACTATAAGAGTCTCTTTTCAGATATTCTCCCAGGTTAGAGGCTGGCTGCACTGTTCTGCTCTCAGAGTAATATGGATGTTTGTGGAGGGAGCTGGCTGTGCTTTAAGATGGTTCCCAGTTTCTCACACCCAGTCCAGGCTACCTGACTCCTTTTCACACCTCACGACAGCATTGGAAAGGGACGCATTCATGGGTCAACACTATTGAACTCAGCTCTGTGTGTGCACAGATTCAGGTCCCAGACTTGCAAGTTATTCTAGGTGGATGGGCTGCATGTCTACACAGAAATCCCATTAATTTCCATTAGGCTCAGTCACAACACTGGGATCCTCCTGAACAGAGCGGTTTGCAGGAGCACTGACTATTGTGATGGTTGTCAGGAGCAAAGCAGCCATGGCAGGGTCTATGAAAAGAGTCAGGTTTGTTTTAAGTATTTCCCTGCTGTGGTGAAATGAGCCCCTCTTGACAGATTAACAGAGAAGGTATTTGGAGAACAGAAACACTTTGCTGCCTACAAGACGATGTCTGTTACGAATTGCTCCACAGATTGAAATGGAGAACTACTACAAACGAAAGAAGCAAGGAGTCCTGTGGCACTTAAAGACTGACAAATATATTTATTGCAAGAGCTTTTGTGGGAGAAAATCCCACTTTGCCAGATGCTTTGAAGATGGGGGAACTTAGAGAATGAGAGGAAAATAAATGCAGGGGAATGTAAAACTTAGGATCAGGTCATGTCTTACACTCCTCTGCGTTTATTTTCCTGCCATTCTGTAAGTTCCCCCATCTTCAAAGCGGCCGATGAAGCGGGATTTTCTCTCACAAAAGCTCTTGAATGAATAAATTTGTTAAGTCTTTAAGTGCCACAGGACTCCTTGCTTCTTTTGCTGGACTCGACTAACACGGCTGCCCCCTTTGGAACTACTACAAAGAAGGAGTTCTGTGACACTTGTAAAGCCTAACCCGTTTATTTAAGGTGTAAAGCTTTGCCGGCATATCCAAGAAAGCTTCTACCTTAAACAAATGGGTTAGGCTTTACAAGTGCCCCGGGACTACAGTTACCAGACACCAAAGCATGGAAAGGCGGCCAGAGAAGTACAAAAAGGAGGACACTGGAGGACACATGGAGAAAATGTACTATTAATGTCATATTCTTCTGCTTTTAGGGGGCTCTGGAATGCTTCCCCCTAAAAATAGGATGTTGCAGGTCATTCCAGCGTACTTTTTCACCTGTCAAGCAAAAAGCCAGACAAAATCACATATTTTTAAAATGCCTGCCGGACCAAGGACGTAACGGTAGAAAGCAGGCTGTGTTCTCCTTTTGCCTGACATCTGGTAACCCTACCCAGCACTGACTCCCGGTCTGCCTTGCTGAACTAGACTAAGGGGCTCCCCTCTGGACCTGTCCACCCTGGAGTCACCGGGGGTGACACCCAATGGGGCCGGGGCGACAGCGAGAGCAGCAGAACTGAGACTGCCCAGCCCCGCCAGAGGACCCAGCCTGCGCCGGAGGTTTTGTCTTGAAAGCCCTGGCTGACCCGGACGGGGGAGAGCAGTATGCTCCCTAGGACTTGAAATTGGGGGGGTGTAGGGGGAGGTTGAGGGGGTGCTCACTAATTTGCTATAAGTTACTAGCTGACAACTGGGGGTGCTGGGAAATTCAGGGGGTGTTGGCAAGGGAAATCCCTGCAGGAGGGGCTGTCGGGGGGCGCCCCCCAGGAGGGCTGCAGCCCGGACCCCGCAGGCAGGCCCGCAGCCGCCTTCCCGTCCGATCCCCCCGCACATCCCCGCCGGAGGGACACGCAGCGGGTGAGGCGAGGCGAGGCGAGGCGGCTCCCACCTGCTGCGCAGCACGGGCAGGACCTTCTCCACCCGCTCCAGCGTGGTGCGCCGATGCTTCAGCACCAGCCCCGCGGCCATGGCTGCGCGCGCACGAGCGCGAGGGACCCCCGACGGCGCCAACCGCCGCTGACCAGAGCCGCGGGGTACTGAGCATGCGCGTGTGGCGCGCGCTCGGGAGCGGCGGTGGGAGCGGGCCGGCGGCAGCCCTGGCAAATCCCGGCCCGCCCGCTAGGCGCGAGCGCCTGGGGGCGGGGCCTGGGTGGGTCGCGGCTCGCCGTGTTGCCTAGCAACGGGCCCTGCGCCCGCGCGCGCCGCTGCCGCCCCGGGCCAGGCTGCTGAGGGGACAGAGCGAGACGCAGCCCCTGCCGGGCCCTAGGCTGCCTGTGGCGTTAGGGGGAGACACCTGAACGCCACGTGGTCCTCCCTACACCTCTGGGCCTCAGGAGCCCGGCTGTGCAATGGGGGCAACAGGCTGCAGGGCCTCCCAGTTGCCTTAAAGACGGCCACGTCACCCTCTGACACAAACCACACACAGCTAGCCTGGGCCTGGGATGAAATTCGTAGAGCCCTGCACATCGGCATTACGTTCACGGATATCTGCAGCCGCAGATACAAGGTGGGTATCCGCAGACCACTTCTGGAGGATGCAAATCGGATACGGGTCCACGTATTTTTATCTGCACAGCGCTCCAGCCCTGCAAATGTGTGGATAGCCACGGATATGCATTAGATCCACATCCGCAGATAGAACACGGATATCCACAGACCAATTCATGCAGATGCAGATCGGATACAGATCCATGTATTTGTACCCATGCAAGGCTCTAGAAATTGGTAGTCCCCCCCCCCCCATCTCCTTTCCTTCTATTGTGTGTCACACTCACGTGCTTTCAATCAGCCCCAGACCCTGCAATCACTGGCCAGGATCCCACGCTGGCCAGCTCTGCAGGAAAGTGGAGTCCATACATGCACAGGAAGCAGAATGGAAGCCAAAGAAGCTCTGCTGCATGCACGCCAGGATCCCACCACTTGTAGGATCATTTCACTTCTGCACAAGTTTGTTCACATGTATAATGTAGTTGGCTTCACTGGGGCTCTTCCCCTACAGAAAAATCCCTCCATGTGGATCAATTGCAGGATCAGTACCTTTGGCCCCCAAACTTGTCTGAGCACCATGCAACCTCAGGGGTCCACTGGCCTGGGACCTCTGAAACTGAAAGAACAAGGCTCTTTCATTTCAGCAGTTACAGACATTCCCTCAATGTGCTACATTATAGTTATTTCTGCATGCAAGAAAAGATTAATACCTTTCAATTAGTGAGAGTGCTGCTATTTTAGTAAGCTTAATCCCATTGTATGGCAATTTTACACCGACTATCTTTACTCACGCAACTATATTGGCATTGTTACATTGGCTAGCTGCACTATAAACAAATCATCAGTATGAGGAGACCCCATTTCAAGCACTTTCCAGCTCCAACCCACCACTGGCTCCATGTAGGTGAACTCAGGTGGAGCTTTCAGTGAGTTTCATCGTAAGTGCACTGAGCTATCCACAATGTGCAGCTCATATGATCAGAACCTTCATTGTGACAACTTCTCTGATGATCAAAACAGTTACTGAAACATTTGCAGAAGTCTGAGCAGCCACCGACACTTGAACTCCCATCATGCCTTAAAACGGACACTCAACCACCACATCAAGGAATCACTTCTGCAAACATGCTCAAAATGCATTCACAGTGTTCCTTAGGAGTTCAACAAGCATGTGCTAATGTGGATCTAGAA
This sequence comes from Podocnemis expansa, assembly GCA_007922195.1. Taxonomy (NCBI): domain Eukaryota; kingdom Metazoa; phylum Chordata; order Testudines; family Podocnemididae; genus Podocnemis; species Podocnemis expansa. Next base: position 10,279,109 of record ML681967.1, on the reverse strand, counting down.
ATCAGACAAGGACCATTATTTCAGTATACAGAGCTGGAAGAGAAGAATTTGGGCCCTGTGAATTTCCTGTGCTGCAGGATTTGTACTTTCAGAAAGTAGAAGTAGTCAGGAAATCTATACTGGCTTTGCTCCTTCTCTCCATCCCTTCATGCTGCTCTATAATCCTCTGTCAAATGGACATTCTGATGGCCCTGAATTGTTTTCATGATGGAGCTTCTTCAGGTTCTGTGGCTCAGATCATCCCACTCCCATGGTGAAACCCATGGCTAGATGGCTCTTGGGAAGTCTCCCTGACCCTACCTGAGATACCTCGACATCATTGTAATGTTAGGTGGTGTTCTCTCCACCCTAAGCAGAGGGTATCTCTGTTGCTCTTCAGAAGGTGGTGTCAGGAACAAAGACAAGGGGGAACAGCACATCCAGCTGATTAAAATTAATTGCAAACCCAAAATGCTTTCATCCAAAGGTACTGTTTTATTAGATCTTAAGCACACACAAATATGGAAAAAGGTTAGAGTGCCCCCTACCATTAGTTACCTATGGTCTGAAGAATCCTGAGTGGTCATACTATGAGGTTTAAATGACCAGCTATTGTTCTATCACTGGGGATTCCAAGAGCTGTCCAGAAAGTCAAATCCAAATTGCTCAGACCTTTTTATGTTAGAAACATTAGAAACAGCTACAATTACATCAACAACATATCAAGAAAAAAAATCCAGTAAACAAACACCTTTTCAAGCCATTAATCCTGCAGCTGTTTTTCCAGACTACAGCAGTCCAAAGATATAACTAGACTTTTTTTTTTTTTTTTTTAAGACACAACTTCAGCAGTTTCAGGAAGAACTTTAACAGGAACATAGGCAGGGTCATGCTCCCCTGGTCCCTCACCCACATCCTCTATCTTTGGGAGTCGTGCTGCACAGGCCAACTGGCTAGCTTAGCTGATTTTTATTAATAAGGAACAGAATTAATAGTCCATTCCAGTTACTGACCATGGCCCGGACATCCTGCTGGTTGGCAAAACCTTAACAGTGGTAGAGAGTGAAGATGCGATTTGTCTCCAAAGGACAAGAGTACAATGCCCACCTTCAAACCCTGCATGCTCCCAGAGTACTGTAGAAGGCCAGAGCTTTCCACACAAATGCCTTTTACCTCCACAGCAGCTCTAGCTGCAAATCCAGTAAAAGGCTATGCAAACACAGGCTGCATTGAGCTACTGCAAATCAGCACCCAGGTATCCCCAGTTGGGCATCAAAATGCAAAGGCAGATAAAACTCAATACCCACCTTTGAGAACATTGACTTGCCCTCTCTTTGTTTCTCCTTCTGTAAATAGAGATAGTGATCCTCACCCACCTTGCCAAAGTACCAGGAATGACAACGCTTGGCAATGCTTGTTGGAGAAAAATGTAAGGAAAGGCACTTTCCTCACCATTTGGCCGTAGGTACCCAAGGATCAGAGACCTTGTAGCAGTCATATTGCTTCCCGCCCCTGTGACTGAATTACTGAAATGTCAAGTGAAAACACGCATCCACTGAACAATTCTAGACCAGTAGTTTTCAAACCTTTTTTTTCCCCTCAAGACCCAGTTGAAAAAAAAATCAACCATTTATGCCTGCAACCCAGCAATTACATCTTTGAGCAATGCCTTCCAGTCTTTTGGTGGCAGCAAAAGAGACTGCCGCGACCCAGTGCCTGAGGTCCTGTGACTCAGCAGTGGACCCCAACCCTATGTTTGAAAACCACTTTTCTAGACTGTCTCTATATCTCTTATTACCACTAAACTACTCCTCAGTGGCACTGTGGAAGAGCACCTCTCCCTGATAGTACTGCCTGTGGAAGGGAAACAAGATACACTTGTTATGAAGAAACATCAAGATGATTACAAAGCCAGAGTCAGGAACCATCCTATAGTTTGGCAGCTTTTCCTTAAGAGTAAAAAATGCTGATTTTTTGGAAATTAGACTCATCCTCAGTCAGTGTGCGTTTGTACGTGTGCGCATGCATGCGCTTGACAGATAGAAAGTACATGGTTGTGTGTGCCTACACAGGGAGGAATGGGCAGAGAAGGGGCAAGAAGCATAGACAGGTACTAAGAAAAGAAACCCATGGAGAATGGGAAGCAAATGGGTTGCAGGAGGTGGAGCCAAAGAGGAACAAAAAGTGACAGGGATGAAGAGAAATAAAAAAGGGACACTTGGGAGAAGTGCTGGGGAAGCTCAGGGGAAGAGGCCCCACTCCCCAGGAAAAGGGGCTGGAGGAGGTACAGAGGAAAAGAATTAGAGACAGTAGAGGAGGGATGAAAATAATGAGAAGGGATAAAAAGGTTTGAGGGGAGGAGAGAGTAAAAAAAAGCCATCACATTACAATCCAGTTGAGCTAGTGGAGCCTGTTGTAATAATTTGGACTTAGTACACCTACCCCCAGCTGTAAACTTAACTTTGAGAAAGTCAATAAAAATTTGAACAAATGTTATAATAATTCATCATGGGGAATGTTGATGATAGGGGCAGGAAAGGGAGACAGATTGCACCGGTCCAAACAAAGGAATACTAATAACTCAGAGTCTGTATTAAGATCATGTCTTGTCAACAAGAGAAGTCTGGGCCTAGAAATCAAACCTGGTGTTGATTCCACCCATTGCTCCTTTTGGGTGTCATTAGAGAAATGACTTGAGGGGGGAGAAATGAAGTTGTCTACCTGGCTGGGAGACAGGTAGACAAGTGAATTTTAGCATTATGGATGTGGCAGTCATGGTGTTCTGGGGACCTTAAGATCCATCATAAAGTTGTTGGGCCTTCATGATCCTGAGAAATGTCCTGCTCAGAACAGTCCTAGGAGAGAGGGACCCGGGTGACACTGCTACCTCCACTGGCTCCTGCCAAATGCTGACCACCAGACTTTGGTTCCTGCTGTCACCATCACCTCAACCTTCATGTTTCATTTTTCTTCCCTCCTATTTCTCCTTTCTATCCCTCTCTTTTTGCCTTCTGTATAATAAGTCTGACTTAGCAAGCCAAGACTGCATATTTTGCAACAGTGCCTTGATCCTGTGACAAAAAGCTATGTTCTAAGCAGCCCAATTGATACAAGTTTGCCAGGTCTCAGAGTGGCTGATAAGGATGGCCATACTGGATCAGACCAATGGTCCATCTAGCTGTTTCCTGTCTTCTGACAGTGGCCAATGCCAGGTGCTTCAGAGAGAATGAAGAGAACAGGTGACCATAAAGTGATTCATTCCATCACCCCTTCCCAGCCCATTTGGCTAATAGCCACTAAGGGAACTGTCCTCCATGAACTTATCTAGGTGTTTTTTTTTTGTTTTTTTTTTGAACTGTTAGAGTGTTGGTCTTCACAATTTCCTGTGGCAAGGAGTTCTACTGGTTGGCTGTATGTTGTGTGAAAAAATGTTTCCATTTATTGGATTTAAACCTGCTGACCATTAACTTAATTTGATGACTCCCCCCAATTCTTGTGTTAAGAAAAAGAGCAAATAACATTGATCAGTCATTGTGCTGTGCCTCTATTTCCCCTGCCAAAAGGTTGCAAGTGAAACTCCACGAGTAGCTGAAGCTGCTTTTTCTATCTTGGCTATATTTTTCCTTTTCCTTTCTGTATGTGTTTCTCTTGCTTTCTCCTTTAGGAAACAACATTTGGCCACAAAGACAACAGCACCAGTCCATCTTGACTTACTTCTCTTTACCAAAACCAACCAACACCAACAAAATAAATAAGGAAGGACAGTTATTACCATCTTTAAAACCAGGAGAGACCTTCAGACAATGGCTTTCCTTCTACAAGTGCTCCAGAAAAGATGTCAAAGGCAGTCTCAAACAAATTAGTAAGGCTATTCAGCAACTTATAGCAGATTCAGACATTTATACTATATCTTTCAGGTCCCCATGTTCCTTGTTAATGGACTCAAAGTCTGTATTCAGTGCTTCTCAGCCCATGGCTTTGGATACCCAAAACAGCCACTTGAGCTTTCCTGGAAGTTCTGCCTGTGTATTCATACAACAGTAGCATGGTAATTACCTTGCTGGGCTTCACCACCCAACAGAAAGAACTGGCAGTAAGAACTATCACTTTATTCCAGAAAATCCCAAGCCACAAAAAGGGCAATGCTACCATGTAGGCAAAAAAAATTCAGTGTTGACTGATCTGTTATTTAACAGGTAACTTATTGCTGGCACACTCTGAATATTCCCTAGTGGGGTCTTCTCTTCTTCTTCTCTCTCCCTAGGAGGCTCCCATTCATTACCCCTGGCTGAAACTACCCTGTACATTGGCTGCCAAAGACTATGCTATAAACAGGACACAAAGAAAGAATTCTGTTTACCATCAGCTGGTAAATTGCATTACCTCTTTTCCCAACTGACTCAAGGAAGCTGGGGCCAGAGAAGTTGATCCCATCCCCCAGCAACTTTAGGGGAACTGAAATTTATCTTTATTTGTTCTGAGCTACAACATCTAGTACCACCATTCTGCAAATCCAGAGAAAAGGTGGTCAATTATTAGCTCTCACCACCACAAAATGTTGCAAGTGCTACAAAATAGAGTTTATAACCTCTGAACATGAACTGGGAATTGCTTACTAATTACTATCTGAAACCCAAAGAATATCCTAGCATGTAAATTTAAGGTCAAACACTGACTACCTGTAACAGCATCCTAAACAGAGATCCAACACTCTCAGATTTAATATCTTCCTCAACCTCTGTGTCTGTTTTTTTTTTTTTATCATCAAAGGCATGATTCTGTCTGATGCATTTTCCTCCCTTCCCCAATCCCTCAAGAGTGTGTCAAGATTTCATTGTGTATGATCAAGGAGGAAGAAAAATCTGTACACAATGATTAGCCCTGATATTTTAATGGAAATACTGCACTACAGTCAAGTTTACAACATTTGTATAGAAATAATCACATGGATAGGTGGCCAAGGATCACATTACAGAATACAAAAAGCAATTTAAAGTAAAAAGAAATCTTTGCTATTGTACAGGCTGGGATCAGAGCTCAGAATCAGACAGCAGGAGGGATGAAAGCTGTAGGTGAAAACCCTGCTGCAGGAGGAGATCTCCTTGGGTTTTATTGTTTTTTTCCTGGGTACCCTGAACCACAGGAATCCCGCCATGTTAACCCCATTCTGCTCAAATAACATGCAGGCACAGACTCTTGGACAAAACACCCACAAAGCAGCAGCAGCTGTTACTTCCAAGCTGGTAAAGTCTAAATCATCCAGGCTTCCACTTCCAGATCAGCTTTAACATACATTGAAAAGAAACACCTGAGGGTGGGGAAAGGAGCAGGGGAGTGTGTGTAAAACCTTTGAAATGGAAGAGGACATAAGAGAACCCCCTTCCTGTCTGAACACAGCAAAAGGAGGAGAAATGGGACAGGTAACTTATTGCTGGCAAACTCTGAATACTCCCCAGTGGGCTCTTTACTCTCTTTTCCTCTCTCCATAGGAGGCTCCCATTCATCACCATGGCTGGAACTACTCTGTACATTGGCTGCCAATGACTATAGGCCAAGCACTTCCACCACTCTGCTCTCCCGGGTTGTGCCAAGGCTGGAGAGATTTCCCTCTCCCAGCTTCTCCAGCTCTCTGCTGGGAGAACAAAGAGCTCAGTCCTGAGAGGGGACAACCAGCTGTCTTGAAATCCCTGGGACAGATTGAAGAAGTGGACTTGGAAACAGCTGGGAGGATGGGAGCGGTTTGGGCACTGCAGGCAGCATCATTTTGTGCAAGGGAAGGGTGCCTCCTTTGAGGAGGAGAGACAGTGCAGTTGAGTCTGTCGTGGCTTACGAAGTCCATGCCAACTTGTCTGAAAACCAAAAGCTTCCAAGGCTTTAAATATCTGCCAGCACTAAACTTCTGCTTAAAAAAATATATATCCCCTTTGTGGATTTCACTAGTGAAATGCATCACACAGCCCACTCACTTTGCCCTTCTCGCTCTCTCTCACACAGACACACACACGGGCACATGGACAACACACAAAGCAGCTCTACTCAAATACTGGTTTGGTACTTAGGATGTTTTCTCCAACACTGAGAGGGAAATATGCAAGTACAATCAACCCCAGCTAAGTAGCTCACAGCAACACTTCCCAAAAGCGAAGGTTCTCTGAGCTGGAAGACCAGGTGGATAAAAATTACCCACCAAAAAAAATTAAAAATTATATAATATATATTTATATATCTTAACAGGCTGCTTAGAACACGGTCATTTTCACCACAAAACACACACATTGCCTCTGCCTTCTCCCCTCAGACTGTGAAGCCAATAATAAAATGGTCAAATGTCCCCCTCTCCCCACTGCATGCTGCCTTGCAGAACAGGAACAGGGCCGTGGGTGAGCAAGTGTCTTCCTCAATAAGAACACAGACATACTTTTATTTACAAAAAAAGAAAAAAAAAAAGAAAGAAAAAAGTTTCCACACAAAAGCACTACAATGATAACTCCCTTTGGTAAAAAGTGTAATAAATGTATCCATACGTCTGTTTGTAGGTACTAAATCTTAAGCTACCTGGTACTATGGTACACAAGAAGCTGGTACAGTTATGCTAACACAATCAAGCATACTTCCTTTAATAAAAAACAAAAAAATTGACAATATGTACAGTTATTTACAAAAAGGAAGGGGAACATGTTAAAATTGTGTTGTTTCTGTTGTGTGTGTGTGTACGTGTGTGAAAAGCTGGTGCATGGCACTAAGAGAAACTAGTAAACAAGCAGGTACAAAACAGTCCCACTGGCACTAGAAGGGCAGACCAATCTGAACTGGTTGAAACAGGCATCCAGCAGGGTGAAGAAGAGAGGAGTCAGTTCCAGGAGATGGTGTTCACAACAGCCATACTGCAGTGCTGGGTGACCCGGGGCGAGATCCTGGCAAACCTGCAGCAGCCTAACAGAGGAGAATCCAGTTGTGATAGGCACCTCTGGGTTTTGTGACACATCTGAGCACATAACCTGAAATGCACCACTCTAATAAAAATGGATGCAACATCCATTTCTCTTCCCTTGAAGCTCAGGCCATTGGGGAATTAGTCTCAAAACTGCTGGTGCATACGAGCTAGCTGCACTTCTCAAGGATCACTCAATTCTGAGAAGGGTCCTTCCCTCCACAGTGCATGCTGAAGTCAAAGGCCTGTTGGCAACAGTTCCAGCTTAGATTTTAGAGATCCGTATTCCTAAACCGAATCTTGCTGGTGACAGGCTGTACCAGCCGCAAACTAGTCAACTGGCCATGTTACGGAGATACACAGTGAGGGGAGAAAGGCATCTTCCTCATTTCCTTGATACGCGCACACACATACACACCACGTAATCTTCTCCCACTCGGGGACTTTATGGTGTCTTGAATATTGTGCCGTATTTGACGCGGTACTTGTTAATGCTCACAAAGTGCAGGGTCTCTGTATCACAGGTGGTGGTACAGGGCACCAAACCCTCCAGCCCTTCTCCCATTAGCCACTTGTTTGTCTCAGCTGCCATTTCACGGGTCACATGCTCCTTGGTCCATTTGTCCACCCAGGCCTGGAACCTCTGGTGCAGCCGCTTGCTCACTCTTTCATGGGACTACAGAAACGGAAAGACACACAAATAAAAAGTCTATAACCACCTACACTCAAGATCACTAAGCACTTTAAAAAAGAAAGCCACTTCCCTAGGCCAATAGAATCAGGAAGTTTAGTTCCCCTGAGGAACTAGCCATACAAACACTGATCTTTGCCAACTGACTAAGGGAAAGCCCCAGTAAGTTGGAGGCAGAGTGTGAGCAAGCAGACATCCTTATTTCCCACCTAGAAATCTCCAAAAGCCTAGCATCAATGAAATCTGGTGCCCAGAAGTCAGAAAATTAAAAAACCATCAAAATGTTTGTTAAAATCTGAATTACAATGTTACATCTGCCACAGTATGTATCCTGTGTATTTTACAGAATGGATTTTATACTATGTTAAAGGATTACATTTAGTGATCAAACGAAGGACAAAAAAGTTACATGTGCATCAGGGGCGTTGCTGTGCTGAAAAAAAGGTCAGGGCCAAGGCCCCACCTTCTGCCACACGGCCCCCATCCCGGGGCCTGATCCAGGAGCTGGTTTGGGCTCCTCCTGCCGGCAGCCCAGCCCAGATCCAACCCCAGCCACTGCCAGCCAGTGGCAGGCACCCCAGCCCTAGCCTGGATCAGGCTGCTGCCAGCAGGGCGGGCAACATGGGGGGGCGGCTGCAGGCCCTTGGGGCCAGCAGCAGCAATACCCCTGACATGCATCAGAGAAGATCTGAACACTACAGTTGAAGCAACTTCTACAAACTCCTGACTTCATTGCTTGACTACAACCCTAACACTGCAATAATGCTAAGAGCTTTCCATATCATTTTTCTGATTTATGGAAATGTCAAGTGATGCCAAACTATGTGCAGCCTTCAATGCAGGTGTGTATGCAAACAATACTGAAACATTCTCGTGTGCATGCAAGAACTGCAGCTGAAACAGAAGAGGGGAGGAAATGGGAGTAATGACACAGACATATTTCTTCCCAACCACACACAGTGCACACATGCATGTACGCACAAAATTAAAGTTATTTTTTGACTGAATCAGAGCCCTAGAAGTTTCAAACCACAAAGAACTCTGAGTAAAGTTACGAGTAAAGGGTTAGTTGAAGTTTAACATTAACTTAATTGCAATGGTCAGTCCAAGTAACTGCGATATGTGTTTCCACAGTTGTGCTATTCTGTTAGAACCCGATTTTCCTGAGGAAATATGCATTGTGACATTCCCAGGGTGGACTGAATTAAATCTCCAAATGGAAAGTCTGGACTTCAGTAATCAATATTGCCATTTGTATTTCAGTTATTTTCTAAATAAAGCTGCACTAATTGGTTGATATAACCATTAAAAGATTTGGATTTACAACTAAATAGAGCCTTCACAGTAGATATGGTACAATTTTTGCTACCCAAGAGTATGCACCATAACTATATAAGTGTATTTAAGCTATTATATAGCTTAATATTTTCAGATTCTTATTAAACCGAACATTTTTAGCATATGAGAAAATGGTGAATGATATATTGCTTATTTACTAGCTAATTAACTTAATGCCCATTATTTGTGCCTATCTGCATTAGAATGGTAATTGGAATTTAAACAAACACCACTTATATTTGTTAAGCAGGACAACCTTAAATGTTTTAGACCCAAGGAATTCACTTACCAAAAGGTGTTTCACATTCACAAGTAAATGATTTGTTAAAACAGAGGGATTAACTGTAGTCAGTAAATTAGACCTATTATTTTAGGTCAAGGAACATTTTCAAATGTGCCTAAGTGAAAATGACTGAGACTTAAATTTCTTATCTCACCTATGTTTCTTAAAAATAAGAGTCTCCTAAATTATCTAGGCAAACCAATTGTGCCATGTTTATGAAGCTTGATGTCAAAAGCAAGATGCCTTCACAGTCTCTTTGTCTATGTAGAGAAGCTGCCTTTAATTCAAAGATTTATTTAAATGTCTTGGAAGAATATAAGTTTAGGTCTCAACACATTTTGCGTTAAATTCAGATTTCATTTTTAACAAGCTTATTTTTAAAGAGAAAAAAGTTATAGGTGACAAAACACCACAACAGGAGTTTCCCCGCACCCCCAAGTCTTCAATTTTTATCCACCCTGGGAATTACATTACTACAGCTATCTTTGTCACATGCCCAGCACTTTCAAGCAGCTGGTACATTCATATGAAGCGCTTTGCTGCAAAAGAGCAAGCCTGGAGTCCGAGCCATGCTGGGGACAATGCACGTCTCCTTGAGGAGATGAGTTCAAAGAGTTGTATCAGAATGTCTGTTAGTTTTTCAAGCATTTCAGTTCTTTGCTATCCCCCAATTTTAGGTCCAGCTTCAGAAGGTTGACAGCAACCCATTTGAAGTGCTCCTTGGCAAGAAACTTAAGAGCAAAAGGATGGTAACAGCTGCCTATTTTAACTGGAGTTTGGGAAATGGAGTTGTAGAAAAGGAAAGTTTGCAACTGTGGATATTCAGAGGAAGTTTACAGCCAGGGCCCAATAGACTAAACCAAGTTGTATCCAGTCCTCAAAGCAATATAAAGACTACTAAATGCTACAGGAGAACAAAACACCTCTGGAAATTTTGTCTGGCTCTCCTCAGAAAGCCTGTTGAAGAAAGAAGGTCAGGGAAACACCAGCTGCTCATCCTCTTCCTTTCACTCTACTCTTACCTGCTGAGCACGCAGAAGAGCAGTCCTCCTGTACATGTAATCCTCTGATTTGATCACATACACCATCTTATAGGAGTTCAGTTTGAATTTACACTCCAGCTTGTCCAAGCTCTCCACATTCTCCATGGACTTCTTACTGTTTCCCTCCTTCCCTTCCTTCTCTTGCTGCTCCCGACCACGCTGACACTTACGGATTCGCCTCAGGTTTCTGTAAACCAAAGAATCCCTGCTGGGATTAGTGCTCACCCTCTGTCCACTAGGCTGGATGTAGCTGGCAGCTCCATGCCAGTCCTTCAAATCCAAAGTGCTGCTCAGCGTGGAGCTGTCACCAATTGAAGTATCTGGGCTCATGTAGCTACCATCAGCCAACCCAATGATTTCAGCTATTTACAGAAAGTGAGGGCATTTCAAAGCTATTTCGCAACCAACCCCTTCTAATGAAAAGCCCGCACCTCCCACACTCTTCTAGAGGGCTACAGTAAACCAAAGCAGGATTGCCCTCCCACAATAGGGCTGGTCACTGCCCAAACCTCTGACCTCCCCACTGCTTATGGCCTATGCTCTCTCTGAATGGGCCTGCAAGAACGAGCATGGTGTTTCTATCTGCCGCTCCCAGTTTACTGCACTCTAAAGTGGCAGGGTACTAAAAACAAACAAGAGACTGCAATAGCCAACACTGATGGGGTAAGATTTCCTCCCTCTGCTACTATGTGTACTTGTGATCTGTATATCACAGTTAACAGCCACAGCTTGTTCACTCACCTTGGCAGAAAGACCGGCTTCTGGGCCAGGTGTTCCCGAAGTTCGGGAGAGGTAGAATCAGAGTTGACGTACCGCTCTACATAGTCTGACCAACGCTGAAAATGGGCACAGGAACAAGGGGTTAACCAACATCCGCCAAACCAAACAATTCAAATGCAACCAGCAAAGGTGTAGGTTGGAAGTTATGGGGATGAAAGAAAAGTAACCTTTGACAACCCTATACATTTCACCAGGAGCATCATTGCCCCAGGAAAAGACCTAGAGCCAGGCCCTAGCCCCACCTCCTGGCTTTTGCCCTGCCCCCTGGTGCCGATCCGTAGAGCCCTGCAGATCTGCGGTTATCCGCATCCGTGGACGCGGATGCAGATAACTGCATACCCACCGCTGCGGATTGACTCACGGATGCAGCTTCTATTTTCAGCTTCTCACAGTGAGATCCATTGCTGAAGCTGCTGAGCTGATCTGTGTTTGCAGCAGGCAGAGGTGCCAGGAAGCGCTCCAGCCAATCCTAGATTCTGATCTGCTAGCCAATCAGAGTTTCAAGCTGGGGTCCTGCAAGCCACTGCTGGCCTTTGATTAGCTCATATCCCATGATTTCCCTGCCCGCTTCTTTTCTTCTTTCCAGTTGGCAAGCCATTGCTGTCAATCAGAGACTTCCTTGGTGGGCAGGGAAACCTGATCGATAGCACAGCATGTGAACCACAAACAAGAAAGGAAAAACTAGGTTGGACCTGTCTGGGGAATGAACCAATCAAAGACAGATATACTACATGTGAGCCCAAGCTTGGTTGCAGATGCGGTTACAGATCCCGCTAAACTCTGGCATATGGATTTCAGATCAGATCAACACTGTCACTGAGCGGATGCTGATTGGATGCAGTTCCATATTTTTGTATCCACGCAGGGCTCTACTGATTCAGAGTCAGGGCCCCAGGTTCCTGCTGCTGCCAGCCCAGCTCAGATTGCTTTCTGAGAGAGGCAGGCACCACCATGGCCAGCCAGGCCCTGGATACCCAGCCGGTAGAGGCAGGCACCGCCAGGGCTGGGGCTGGGAGAGGCAGTGGGCATGCAAGACATTCGGGGCACTGGCACTGGAACTCGGGGCATATGCCCCGTGTGCCAGGCGCCAGCAACGCCCCTGCATTTCACACAGGTCCCACTCACTCTCCTTGATGGAAGCACATGCATCTGTATTCTTTGCATTTTGAAGTTATGAGAGATGCCAACAAGGATTCTTCAATCTAGTTGACTGAGTGCACTGTCTCAGACAATGAATGGGTCTGGAACTAGAAACAGGTCATAGCCTAGCATCTGAAACATTATTGGCATTTCTGGATCTGGTATGCCCCTGTTTAAAATTTACATACTTAAAACAAGCAGCCAGAAATCTGAGGACCATGTGCTCTTACCTCTGCCTCCACAGGGTCATCTGAGTTCTCTTCTTCTGTGTCCAGCAGCTCGATGGTTAATTGGACCTGACCTCTGCTCTGAATATACATCAGCTACAAAGCAGAAAGGGACTCAGTAACAAATTATTAAGAAAAATAAATCCCATTCCACCAGGGCTACAGGCATAATACGGAGCCTTCCAGTTTGCTGGGAACAGAGAGAAGATGCTAAACCCAGTTACACAATCTGAACACTGGACTGCAGCAGTTTTGACAATGAGTGGAAAGTTTTAAGTCACTGAGCTGATCTAACAGAGGGTAAAAGGAATAACCATGTTAGTCTATTCCAGCAAAAAAGACAAGGATTCATGTGGCACTTAAAGACTAAGTGGGATTTTCTCCCACAAAAGCTCATGAGAAAAATAAATCTGTAGTCTTTAAGTGCCACACAACTCCTTGTTTTTTTCAAAAGGAATAAGAATAAAGAAATAATTCAACATACTGGGAAGACTAGGATGATTCTACAAAATTGGGAAATTTATAAGAGCAGAGCAAGGAGCTGGACCCCTTTTAGCTACATGCTACTTTCAGATTAGTTTGCATTGTTGCAATTTTTTGCTTCCCTGCTTATTTTGAGATTCAGTGTGAGACTCATTTCAAATATCAAGAGCCATTATCAATTAATTTCAGCAGCTATGAATGGGCCAGAGCACTTCTGATTTCACAGTAGTGAAATGTAAGGATTTGATTTTAACTGGCTGCCAGGTTTATTTAATGCATAGGTGGCAAATATCAGTAAGAGACTGCCACCATCTACAATAGATGAGATGGTGGAAAGCTTCACTGACCCATATCAGGACAAAAATAGAAGATTAAAAGCCTACTGACAACAATCCATCAATATTCTGGCTTTGGGATACTAAGAAATGCAGAAAGAAATCCTGGGTTTACTTCAGGGAAGGTATTTTTCCATCTTTCTTGGAAATGCGCCATTCCTGAGAATCTCTATCAAAATATTTGTCGTTTTTCTATGCTCTAGTTCCTACCTGGATTTATGCAACATCCCCCCACAAGTACATTTAGGACAGTCACTGAGTAGATACTCTGCAGATCCACCAGGACAGAACACATAATCAGATTTTTGAGGAGGGCTTTGTAGGACACAACTGTCCAGAGGTCCTTTGGATAGTTATGTAAAATGAAAAGCTGAACCATTTTCCTTTCTCTGCTAGCTAGCCTCTGTACTTCTCCTCTTTCAGCAACCTCATCTAGGAGTCATCTCTCCAAACATCAGTGCAGGCAGATGTGGTTTTTACCTTGAAACAGTTCTCGTCCGACATGAGCTGCTCGGCTTTGCGCTGGTATGTGGCTTCCACAAGGGACCGAGATGCTTGTGAGGACAGCAGGCCTCCGGTGGCACCATTGTTATTCTCTGACAGGTAAAGGTCTGTTACCTGCACGCAGATCTCATCACTCACTATGTGCTGAAGCTGGGAGTAGGAAGGATACAGAGAAGTTAGTGAAGAGGGTTTTAAAAGTGTCTGGACTTCGTGCACTGTATACTTCCCAGCCCCCTTTTCTCCTACCCAAGTCACAGGGCCATGAAATAGTGTGCAGTATGGACAACCTGTCTTCTGCAGTCAGGCCTTAAATAAAACAGAACACTAAGAAAATCTCCAAAAGAAACTTCTCCATGTGGCATCATGCAGAGTTTAACATTCATGAAAGTGCATATGTGAGGCTGAGCCTTCATCATTCGCTAGCACTTCTAGACTTGGATGTTTGCATGCAAATACCTATGCCTAAAGCTATAATTAAAAAAAAGGGCAACCATTTTATCGCCCTTGGACACATTCACAGAATTGATCAGGCTTCCAGTCGTCCTCCCTCACCTGCCCCCACGTATAATGCAAGTCTCATATGAAGGTAAAGGATGTGTCCATCAATGCAGACTGCAAGCGAACATACTCTTAAAAATCACTGCTTCAAGTCTTTGGTCAAACTATAGTAAAAAAAATTCTAGCCAAATAACTATTAAAACTAAAAAGCAATTATTTAGGTTATGGGCATGCAGATTATCATTAAACACACTCAAAACCATTGGGTCATGTAAAACAAGGATGTTGGTAACAGACAAATACAAAGAAACTATGGATAAAAAAAACTATATGAGCAGTGAATGAAACTGTCTGACAGCTAGCAAAGGTTTAGATCATAGCAGCATGTGGGCTGAGTCCATGAGAAGGGCTTGTTAGGAAATTCTCTTCCATGAAATCACTCCACTAAATCCAAAGCTTTTTTGTTTGGGGAAGGAAGAGGAATTAAAATAATTAAATCAAATTCTAATTATTTATTATTCCCCCAAGTGTAAATCAAGAGCCTGCTGGCTGCCAATTTCTGTAAAAATTGAAATTGAGAATTTGTTTTAAAGCCCGGTCTTTATATACTAATTTTGCTTTCTCCAGTTCTCCATGGAAATGGGATCAGCAAGGTAGCCATCATGTGAGAGTTCAAACTTGTGCTTACAGAGTTAGACAGCTAGCAGCTGAAATCAACAAATATACCAGCTTCAAAAGCCAGCCACTGTGTCTGAAATCCAGCAGGACATATTTTATTCAAAAGAAAAACAGAACCTACCCCAACCATCCTTACACTTTTGTTTCTTGTGCTTACAAATGCTTCAGGTTTTCTAAGAGCAACAGAACACTTGACATGTAGGCTCATCTGATACCAGGCTCTTGGATAGCTGAAGACAGTCTGCCTTAAGAATGAGACTTCAGAATATCTGAGGAGCATTTTGCAGTCACACAGCCTATAGCAACACATTGCTAGCTGTATTATCTTTCTGCATGAGGAGCTTTACTACAATCTCCCTGATTACCAGGAATATGCCACAATCTGAAAAAATCCTCCGGGCTCATGTTATTCCTACCCTTGACATATGTATTTTAAATAAAATTCTATCCAACTATTTGAATATTAAAACTCTTTGCTTTTTAATAAAAAGTTTATGAAAGTCTAAAAAAACTGGCATTTTAAATACCATTTAGTATGCTTAATATAGCAATTTCTTTGTTAAAGCAACACTACTTGGGGAAGAAGTTACTCAGCTTGTGCAGTAATGATGGCTCTTCAAGATGTGTGCTCTATTTCCCACCCTTCTCCCCTCTACTTCAAAGCGCTCACTGTGACTCTGTGGTAGAAAAGGAATCTGAGGATGGTTAGCCCGTGTGCATTTGTTATCCTTGTGGTGCAACCACGAGAAGAGAGCATGCACATGCAGGCCCAATGAACACCGCTATCTAAGTTCTCCAATCTGCAATGTATGGATGCAGACATGCCTACAGGTGAGTGCCCAGCAGGGCGCATCTCGAAGTTTCCAGACGCGTAGCTGTCTTAGTCTGTGTACAACATAAACAATGAGAATCCTATGGCACCTTATAGATTAAGTGACAAAGTGGGTTGAAGCCCACAAAAGCTTATGCCTGAAGAAATCTGTTAGTCTGTAAGGTGCCACAGGCCTCATGTTGTTTTTTCTTGAAGAGTTATGATGCCAGAGACACATACCACTGGAGACACTGAAGACGGAAAGCCAAGCACCAAAGTAGCTGGGTAACCTACATACCTGTACTCCTTTTTAAATATTATCACTCAAACACTTTAACACTTATTCTCCCCGATTTCCAGAATATGTGAAAAAGAAAGGGGGAGACACCTGCTGGTCTCTCCTCCACTCAAATACATTCAAATACTCCAAAACTTCCTTTAAATCTTGAGGAGTGCTCTTATGTGGGAAAGCACCACCCACTTCCCCTTGGTTACCTGGACACCTCTTTCCCTTCCCCAGGCAATGTGCTGCAAGTCACCTGTCTAACAATGCTTTGGATCAGCTTGTCCATGGTAAAGGCGATGTAGGCATGAATGGTGAACATCTCACGCAGGGAGTCCTCATACTGGGATGAATCCATGTTGCCGTCTAGCAGGTTCCGCACCATGTCCAAGAAAGCTGGATAGTAATCCTCCACATCAATATCCACTAAAGGAAGAGAAGGTGCAACATGAACTACATTGTAACATCCCACAAAGGCAGTTCCTACAGATGTGCTATGAGCTCTGGGATCAAGGGGGCCACATGTTGAAGGCCTCAACAAGTTGAAGAATTACCAGAATGGTCTACAAAATGGAGAGACAATATTGAAAGACTTTAAATGACAGCTTTTCAGATTAATGCCAGCTTTGTGAACCCTGTCAGAGACTTCATGGAGGAGATCAGAGATGGCAAAAATCTCAGAACTAAAGAGGTTTTCTCTACCAAAATAATTATGAAGTAGAGGCCTCACCAAAAAAACATGTATGCAGATATATGCTGAGGGTCTTCCATAATATACCCATTGCACATTATTAACACCTCGTATTTCAGTAGTGCACAGAAATCCCAAACTATATCTGGGTTCCTGCTGTGCTTGGCACCATACAGACACATAACCAGTCAAAGTCTTTGCCCTGAAGAATGTAAACAAAGAACCCAAACAACTGAGGGAACAGAAGCACAGAAAGAGGTAGCAAATTGCTAGAAGTTATGCAGTGACTAAATGGAAAAGCTAGGACTAGAACCCAGGTCTCCTATTTCTCAGTCCTGTCTCTTTTCCAGTAAGCAGCACACACAGTAACCTTGTTACCCAGCTGAATTTGCCAAAGTAACTTTCAAAATGCTTAGGATGCTACAGCAGAAACAGCAAAAAAGGAAGGAAAATGAACAAGCTATTCAGGTAAACCAGTCTTTAACCAGCACTCATCACTACGGCATGGGCATCAAAGGAAGGCAAAAAAGTTTGTGAAAATTCTGGATAAGAAACAAGTCCATTTTAAGTGGAACTTGAACAGTTCTCTCTTGTTTTCTGTTTTTAATTGTTACAGGTTCAAACACCGCTGCATCCCTCAAGACCAACTGTGACTATCCACACCTCCTCCCTTGCTTTAACCCAAATTAGCTACTTTACGCCAGTTTTATTGGCAGGAAACAGGGACCCATAGGCAGTTTTGTGCTACTGCTTTATCACTAAAGAAATCTTCCCTTGGAGAATTCTAAATGTGTGCATTTCCAGAGACCATTCAGCTTACACCACCACTGTAACGGAAAATGGAAAATCAAGGAGTTCTGTTCTACTGGTCTACACAGACTGCCTAGTGTTAATTCGGTCTGTCTTGCCTCCTTCAGTCTGTAAATCATCTGGAAACCAGCTTGAAAGGACAGACAATTTTTAATAGCAGAGCTAAAGTTGACTGCTTTGTCAGTTGTCAGGGACTGACTCCTCCACTGAGATATTTTATAAGAAGCTTCAGGCCAAAGTAGATTTTCATTTATATCTAGCTTGTAAATCCATGAGATAGGAAAATAGTGCAACCCAAAAGCAGAAATTCAGCTGGCAAGGAGCATCAATACCATACAAAAGACTACACCTCTCCCCAGTAGCCCCATGAAGTAAGATGCTCCCAACTGTGGGATCAGGCAGGGGCGTCACTGACCACATGGGATCCCTGCCCCGAATCCCAGCGCCAGTGCCCCGGTTCGGGGGGGGGGCCCTCTCTCTCCTGGTCTCTGGCCCATTTGGGCTGGGGATCTGGGGCCCAGCCATCCGTGGAAGCCACTCCCGTCCCCATCCCCGGCCGGGGGGGCGGGGCCTGCTGGCAGGAAGCGTGGCCTGGGCCAGTGCCCTGGGTCCTTCCCAGGGGCAGCTACGCTCCTGGGGTCAGGTCTAGACATCACCTGCTGGGTAACATGGTATACTACATTCAGTGCCCCCTAGTGTCCTTAGGTTTCACATTTTGAAAAGTACCAAAGTGAAGGTGCTGTATTTAGAGAGACAATACCTAAAGGCAGGTGATGAGCAATGTTCCCTCTAAGCTATACGGCCCTGCAGTCTCCAGTGCTGCCTACTGCACAGAACGCAGCCAGCCGCACATGGCCAGCAGCTGCAGTCCCTGCCCGGCAGGAAGACAAAGCCATCCCTGCTGGCTGAGAGCTCCTCTGAGCTGGGAGTTTTTAAAACTTCCACTCAGAGTAAGCTCTCAAGGTGCAAGCGCAGACCATCTGCGCATGCTCAGTGAGAGCACCTCGGCTGCACTGGCAGCCAGGTAAGGGGGCCTTAACTGCCCCCCCCCCCCAACTCCCGGAGGGGGGGAGGGTCGTTGACTATCAGGGCCGGATGCCGCTCTGCCCACTTGCCTACCCAGGAGCTGAGAGGGCCAGCACGTGAGCTGCGGCGTGCGGAGTCAAGGCCCTGGAGCAGCCCACTCCAAGGAGTTTGGGTCGCTTTCTCCCCAGGCCCTGCCCCTCCCCCCGGCCTGAATGGGCCTGATCCATGGCCTGCGGGGTTGGGGGCGAAGTGGCCCAAACTTCTCGGAGCAGGCTGCTTCAGGCCCCCAACCCTGCACACTGCAGCTCAGCGCCGGCCTACTCCACCCCTTGGGGAGGCACAACCGGGGGTAGGATGGGCTGGCTGGTCAGGGCTTGCTGCTGGGATGCTGGGCGGGCAGTGGAGCTTGTGGCCCTAGTGATCCACGGCCCCCTGCTCCCCCGTGGCAGGGAGAGCAGAGGAGGGCAGGATCAGGCCTGCGGGGGGGGGGGGGGGGGGACGGGACATGCAGCAAGCAACATACATTGCTCAGCTGTGTTCGGGCCTTAGAGGGAACATTTGGAGGAACACAAATTCCTCAGGACAACAAGGAACAGTTCAAACCCTGGTCCCCACACTGCCAATGACAGCAATTGTCTGTCACAACTCCCTCCCCAATCAGACCCATGTAAAATTACACTCACTGGGTTCCTTCAGTCGCAGCTGAATTGCTGGGCTGTCACTTTTGTCTCGTTTTATTCCTAGCACTTCCCGCTCCCACTCTCTTTCCCGGTTCTCCTCTTCAATTTGCCTCTCGGCCTGGGTGCAAATTCTCAGCAGCCGCAAACACAGAATCTGGTGAAGCCGCATGAAGATGTACCAATTGTTGTTGACATAGAAGAGGTTGTAGGCGTCATCCACCCCTCGAAGCTTCTGGGCTGCTGTGTTGCTGAACAGCAGCTTGGCTTTAGGAGGGCTGCTGCCAACGCCATTGTGCTTTTTTGCAGCCCCAGTGGCTTCATCAACATCCATTTCTTCCTCTTCTTCCTCTTCCACATCTGAGAGCTCACCTCGCTGTGCAAACAGCAGATCTGGAATGAAGTGGTACATGATCTGCTTGATTTTGTACTTGTCCTCTTTCTGGATTCCTGTCTGCCGTTTCACATGGTGGATAATAAGAGAGGCAGCATCCTCCAGAATTTGCTTGTCCTCGTAGGCTAGTGACAGGTGTGGGCCTACAGGTACTCCAGCATTATCTTCTGATGCCTGTTCTTGCCTCTGAGGGAGGAAACATGGGTCAGTCACACATACCATGTCACCAAGACCCCTTCGCAAAGCTTAGCCAGTGAACCTTGGTTTGGGGGAAGGACCAGAGACCACAGTATCCATAACAACCCAGGCGTCAAAGGCCTACACATATGCACACGCATGCACACACACTCCACATCTCCTTCTGTCATGTCTTTTTTTCCTAAACCTTTGGCTGTTTGTTGTCAGAAGGTAAGTCCCCAGTTCCCTCAAGTGCTAACCCAGTTTCCCCATATAAGCAGTCACCACTACCACCACCACGCAAGCAAACTGTGTTCTTTCCTTTACCTGAGAAATCTGTGGCCACAAATGGCATAGAGATACAAATGCTACACTGTTAGTATACCCTGGCAAATAAGGACAGAGGGAGGGAAGAGGTGAGAGCATATGCTCAGAGCCCAGACAGCTGATGAACTATTAGTGGCCACCTTACCTCATCATAGATGCTCTCAATCTCATTAAGGAGGCTCTTTGACCTCAGGACCTTGGTGTCATTCTGTTTGAAGTTGATGCCCTGATGATCGAGGGATTTCAGGTAATATTTCTCATTTTGCTCCCTCCAGACCTTGTTGAATCCTCTCTGGGCTTCTCGCCACTCTTCCTCTTTCATCTTTAACCTTAGCAGCAATAAAAAACAGGAATGGGAGCTAAGAGATGCTAACATACCATGTGGATGGGTGCAAGACAAAAACCAAACCTAGCCGAAGACAAGGCTTCGCCCACTGAAGGCATCACCCACTAAAAACATGGAAACTTTCAGAAGAAGTTCAAGCAAGGAACAATATACATAGCAAAATTCTCCAGAAATGGCCATTAAACTTTAGACTGGGTTTGCTGCTGCTATTATACAGGAAGTTAAGCAGATCACACATTTGTGAAGAGACCACACCCTTAACAGGGCTAAAGAAGGCATTCAACACAGCACAAACCCAACATATTTTTTTCCTCCTGTGTAGCACCTACAGAGTCCTAGGACTAGTTCTGGGTTCACTATCAATATCCTGGAATTCTACACTGTTGAGAAATTACTTGCATCAGAAACCCCAGCTGTTCTAACCAGCTGGCCAAAAACTCCCAGGTATCTATGACATCCCATAATTTATTTAATACATGGATTTAACCATTTGCTGGACATTACAGAGATCTTAACTTTCTCTATCACTTTTTATGGTCCTGTAACTAGATATTCTTTTTCACCTCATGCAACACATGCATATACAAAACTCTGAACCACTCTGCCAGCCTGTACCTAGCCCAGAAGAAAGTCAACTCTGTCACTTCACAAAGAGTGCACTATAACCAGCTTGATCAGATTTAAAGGAAGAAAATTATACATAAACTGGAAATCAGACACCTCTCGCATCTTGAGGTAAAGCCAGCCAGGCATAAAGAGAGTTCACTGAAGATTAAGAAACCACATTTTACATCTAGGCAGTCTAGATACTTTTTATGAGACACTAGAACCTTGCAAAGATAAATTGCTGAACATTGCAGGTATCTAGAAACGCAGATGCCAGAAACACCTCTGACTTGGTCTTTCCTTCTCAGAACAGTATCACTCCTCTAATTAGTTTTTTATACCATGCCCATATCCCCATGTCTAAGTACCTCCTCCTCAGTCTTATCCCTCTCCTTTCATTTCTCATTTCTTTATGTCTAGCTCTCTCTTTTTTCATTTGTATAATGGGGCTCCAATTCTGTCTGGGGCATCTGGGTGCCACCATCATATAGATGACAACCACACGCTAAAAGGAATTACTTTTCTTTCTAATTATCCTTTGTTATATATTGTTAGAGATATATCTAGAGGTATTTCATTCCTGGAAAGTGGAAATGTGTCATCATACACTTCCATTGAAACACTGTTGTAGCATCTTGCTGTATAAATCCAGAACCAACCAGGGGGACAGAGGAAGCTATAAAGAACAAAAAGGTTAGTTCCCAATCATTTATGGAGTATTCTTTTCACACAGGTTAGCAGAGGCACATTCCACACATGCTTCTTTGGATGGCTCAGTTTCCATCTTCTCTTTACACCTCCATCTGTCCTGCTCAAGAGGAACTGGCTGGAAGACAGAACTTAACGCTCAGGAAAGAGTGAAATATGACCATGAAGAGGTCTGACTTTGGCTTTAGTCTACTATACTACCATCAAGCAGGAGCGCCGCTGGCTCCGGAAAAGATCCAAGGCTTGGTGTGCTGAGACTCCTGGCTCGCGCACCACTGCTTCAGCTGCCACCATGGGTGGCCCTCCGGCAGACCCTGAGCTCAGGCTCTGGGACTCAGTGCTCAAGCCCTGTAAGACCATCACCAGTGATGCCTCTGCCATCAAGAGGTTAAAAAGAATACAATGGAGAGCTAGGGAAGTTCTGAAAATTTTGAGTTAAGAGTCTAAAACACTGGAAAGTCCTGCACAGATGGTAAAACTAGAGAAGAGTAAACTCCCTGTCTTCAAGGGTCTGATGAAGTGGGATCTTCTCCCATGAAAGCTCATGTACTAAATAACTAGGTTAGTCTTCAAAAGTGCCACAAGACCATTTGTTTTGCTGAACTAGACTAACACAGCTACCTCTCTGGAACTACAGAAGAGCATTTCCTGCCTTGCATCTTCACTGAATAGCCCCTTGGTTGCATACAAAAGGGTAAATAATAGCATCAATCATGCTTTGTATACCTCTGTAAAACCCGATACCACCATCTCTCAAACCTAATCTCATTACTATCAATCACTTCTCATACTTAAGTCTTTCCATGCCTTATCTACCACCCCCTCATTTCTGAACCCTTTATTACTTAGATGCCCTTTTTAAGATGGGTGACCAGACCAGAACACAGAATTCCAGCTGAGTGGAGGATGTGTCGTCTTTCCCAATATAACGGCATATATGCTTCATTTCACACCAGGGATTGAGGATACACAAGAAATGAAGATTTTGTCAACCACATCTCTTCCTATTCAAGACTACATTGACTACCAGTGGTCTACTGATCATTTCAGGAACCTATGCTTTAGAGCAGGGTGGCCAAACTTATGGAACTCAAGAGCCACACAAGTTGATTATTAAACCTTCAAGACCTGCACTGGGGCATATAAACATATACTTTTACCTACTAAACTGATTTGCTGACATTCTTCTGCGAGCCACACTTTTTCATTCAAGAGCCACATGTGGCTTCCAAGCTGCAGTTTGGCCACACCTGCTTTAGAGATTTTAAAAAGCATCCAGTTTTGGACTTGGTTTCCACTTCCCCAAGTTTCATATCAAAGCACTAACTTTTTGGTATAATCCCTTCTACCAAGGATGCTTGACTCAGTTATATACTGAGGTTGCTACCACTCAACAGCTTGACCAGTTACTTCTTGATTCAACACGTGAGCATTACTAAATAGTCTCTCCTCTAATGTAGATACAGACTAGCTATCCCAAGAATTAATTAAAAAGTATTGAAAAAGACTTTCTGCTGTCCTTGCGCAGGGGTGACATTTTAGATGTGGGGAGCTGACTAGAGCTTGAGATAGCTGTCTGGCCCCCTTCATATGTGGTGCACTCACTTCTTTTTTCTGATCAGGAGGATGGCAGTAAACTTGAATCCAATACAGACTCTACACCCGAAAGACTTGTTCACTTTCACAGATGGAATTTATAATGGGATCAAATTCAGTTGTGCTCCAATTTGACAATCCACAACCCCATCCCAGCTCGATTTTTTGGGGTCAGAACTGCCATATCTCATGTAGGAAAAATCCACATCCTGTCAGGACAGCCAGCGGTGTTTTGGTTTTAAAGAATACAAAAGCCCATTTGTAACTAGGTACTATGAAATGCAACAACAAATTATAACATAAAAAGCATCTGCATTCCTCAAACTGTATGCTTTCCTGGCCTGGAACCTCTATGTTTATTATGTCTGGATAGTGCCTAGCACACAGTGAGTTTTATCAAAACACAGATAAAAATGCCAGTACACCTGAAGTACCTTTTCAGCACAATAGGAACTGCAACAGACGGGTTTTTCCTCAGTCCATCTATGATGTCAGCCGCTTTGTCAGCATATATCCTTTGCAGTGCCTTGCGATGGATCACTTCTGATGTGCCACCCAGAGTGTTGTCCAGCCGGAATTTGGCTTGCTCCTCAGCAGACAAGCGGGAAAGTTTCTTTTGGATTGCCTCTAAGACTCTGATTGTCGCCAAGTTGGTCTCCAAGACAACATCCAGCTGAAAGGGAAGGTGTATTAGCCAGGGTACTTCAGACAAAACACACTATTTAATGGAAACCAGATCTGTATCAATAACTATGTCACTCAAGGGTGTGAAAAACTCACACCAAGTGGCGCAGTTATACCAACCTAATACTTCTGTAATGCTGTGCATAGACAAGCAGGAGGCACTTGCGCAGTGGTTTAATATTTCCACATTTGGTTGTTCTAATCTATCTATATTTCACCTGCTTCCTATACTGTATTGCATCCTTCCACACAGAATTATGGACTACCAAAACACCACCTTTGGGAAACAAGATTTTCCATGTGTGGGAGGTACACAACTGACAGCTATACTACAAAAGGATGTGATAAATCTTAGCATATGCAAATAATTGCTGTGCTGTCTTCCATTTGAAGTGTCAATCATTTGATACTCTGTGAATGTGTCATTCTTCAGATTTAACATAGGAATTTATTTCAGCTACTATGCACTACTTGGCTAATAAAAGGAAGCATCAATTAAGCACCTGTCACTGGACTATTTCATTGGGAATAACCTAAACAGAGAGAAAGCAAGCAGCGTCAAAGCTACTGACCAAGATAAAGTCAGTGGGTTGGGGGAAAGGGCCTGGTAGTCAGAAGCAGTTACTTGGATTTTGCTTCTTGAAGTCACATAAGTTGAGTAGCTCTTAATCAGAAGCTTAACATGTTCACCCAAGGCAGGACAAGAAGCAATGAGTTAAATCAGCAGCTAGGGAGATTCAGGTTAAATATTAGGGCAACTTTCTAATTATAAGGGTAGTTAAGCACTGGAATAGGCTTCTAAGGAAGACTATGGAACCCCCATCATTGGCAGTTTAAATAACAGGTAGGACAAACTTCTGTCAGGAACGGCCTTGGGTCACTCAGTCCAGCACAGGGGGCTGGACTTGGCAACTTCTTGAGGTCCTTTCTAGCCCTACCTTTTTATGATCCTGTGACTCTATAGCCAAGTGAGAAACGTGTCACCAAGAAAAAAAAAATCCAGGTATTTCTATTTAAGTGGTATTATAACATATAGCAAATTGATTCACAGAATGCCAAACTCTCCAATGGATGATTCAGGAAGAATTTCTACCTCAAAACGCTCATCCTCGCATCTGTAGATGTGTTCTTCATACTGTGTCTTCTTGGAGCTAACAAAGGTGGAATCCTCAGACCAGGACGGGAAGGAGACCCAAGTATCATTCAAAACCTTAATTGAAGGGGGGGGGGGGGGAATAAACACAACAGAAGATTGATGGATCTTCTCTGAGCCAAAAGAGAAGCAGATTCCCAAATGCATATCACCCCCCAGGTGCCTTACATCAATTGCCTCTCTTTTCCTTGGTGAAGACGCTGCCCTACACATACCATAGGACCTCTTATACCAAAACACGATGATCTACTGGGCATGCTGCGAAAACTATTGATTTGACATTGTCTTGGGGGAAGCTAGAAGCTTTTCTCTCAGAGACATGAAAAAGAAAGGTGGAAGTTTTTTGTTGTTCTTGCTTCAGATTTATTGACTTGCTGAGTTAAATCTGTTCTGTGTATCTGATTCCGAACTATGCTCGGTGCTCACTGGCTTACTGTAAGTATAATTAACTGTTAAGGTGCCTGTGACTTTTTGTGTGGACTTCATATTTAAATATAGACACAAGTCTAGTTACTGATAGGTTCTTAAATCCATACATTGGCACCTCAGTCTTATTCTCAAAGGTCCTGACCAGCTAGAACTTCCACTGACTTCAGTGGGAGCTGGGATTTGTCAGAACCTCTTTAAAAAAAGAAAAAAGGCTAAAGTGCCCAAATAAAGGTATGGGAGCCCAGTTTCAGCCAAGCAGGTTTGAAAACTTTGGCCCGTTTTCAAAGATCCTGAGGTATGAAAGTCTGAACCACTAAATTCTTGCCAGGGAGGATCTGTAATGGTACCACACAGGACATCCTTTAGAGCAGTGTTTCCTAACTGGTGTGCCATGGCACACAAGTGTGCCATCAGGCCTGAGCACGCATGCCGCGGAAATTTTGGGAAAACTTCTCCAAGTTCTGAATTAGTTCATGAATATTCATGAGTTCATCTGGCAATTCTATGGTGGTGTGCCTCAAAATAATTAAAGGTATCAAGGTGTTCCATGGCAAAGAAAAGTGTGGGAACCACTGCTTCAGAGACATGTTACAGTAAGGTTTTCACATTCCAAAGGTTTTCAAATGATGCAGTTTGATTTGACCCTGCTGTCTCAAGCTGTCTTACCATTAGTTCAACTTCAACTAGATGCTTATCACCTACTATAATAAAGCACCTCCATTTGCAGATAACTAGTCAGCAACATCCTGTCTTCCCTTCTCCCTGATACCAAGAGCAAAGCCTTGCCTATCTCCTAAGACAGAATCCTGTTGCACCATGTTTAGGGTGGAAAACACTTTCAAAAATCTCTAGGCAAGATTTCATTGCACTCTGGAGTTCCCCTCTTCTCCAGAAATCCTCTTAATCCCTCTTGTAAACTACTGGGATCTTTGTTGACTTCCTGTGAAAGTCTCTGCCCCACCCACAACAGAACCACTAGATTTCCTCAACTGAATAAAACAGTACTAGCCAGTCCCACTCCTGCACTGATCAGAAAAGGTCATTACAGAGCAGAGCAAGGATGGGGCACACACACTGACTTTGCTGCTCCACCTCCTGCCAGGAGACAAGAAACTGAAACTTTGATTGCTGATCTGTAGAGTCCCTATCAAATGGAGCGATTCTTTACCCATATGTGATTCTCAGAATACCTAAGTTCTTCTGGTGTATACACACACCACAACTAAACTCAGGAAAACTTCACAGGATTTCCAGAATACACAATTTCTGAGGAATCCACTTCTCTCTCTCTCTCTCTCTCTCTCACACACACACACACACACACACGCTGGTGGGAGCACCAAATAAGGCAAGGTTCCATGGAAAAAATTCTGTGTGATCACGAAGTTAAAGATGTTTCATAATGCTTTCACACTTGGGAGCACATTAAGGTCACACCGGCAACCTTTAGCATGTCTGAACTACTGAGTGTTTAATTGTGCAACCTTTCCACATGCTAAAGTTCTGTAGCCAACTCCTCCTATTTTTCCTTTGTACCACCTATCACCCAAATCTCAGCAGACTGAAAATGGGCTTCCTCTGGCGAGCAGTTTGTACGAGTAGAACGCCTCACCTCTTTACACAGCGGAGTCCGCCCTGTGCACTTGGGCTGCTGGTAACTTTTGGGCAAGGCTCGGTAGCTGGAGCCCAGTCTTTTACAGGAGGCATAGTCAATCTCCATGGCAATCCCCTCTGTAGCCCGTTCTTTTGGAAATGTCTCCATGTGAACAGATTCTTTGTAACCCAGAAAGTTTTTAAACCAAGTGAACAGTTCTGGGAATTTCCTAAGGAAAACAAACATATATGAGAAAGCCATGAAAACAGTATCAACTTAGAAATCAAATACCAGTGCTCTAAAGAATTGGATCAGAGCTGCCACCTGAGAGACTATAAAAGATGGCTCTTGGAAGTCACAATTTGACCAAAGACTCCTAGTCACTCAATTCCACTTTGGTGTGGCTTGACAGTGGACGCTAGCGCAGCAAGCTATTTTGTTTTTCTCTGAATTGCTTCTGCCTCTTCCCATCTTGGAGGCTTTTTTTTTTTTTTTTGGTGGTAAATGCCATCCCATCTGGGAGACTGTAATGCTATGACATCTGAGCAAAGGGAAAAAATATGACTGCTTAAACACTATTCTTCTGCCTCATGAACACAGCTTTTGAGATGAGTGAAGAGCTGACAAGAATCGCCAGGAGCACTGACAGTATTTTCAAGCTGAAATCACTCTGATGATTTAGGTTAGATATGAAAACCAGTTGGCTGCTTCCTAACCTATCTGCCACTTGGCCTTAAAATAGCAAGAGGTAAAGAATTTGAGAAAGGATTGTAGGATTCCACTGAAGAAAAATTCCAGCTCTGAAGAGTGAGCTTCACTGCACCAAAGTTTCTTCTGGAGTCTTAAACAAGAACATACATCTTCCCACCATTAGGTGGAAGGTTTAGAAGATACCAGCAGACATGCATGCACAATGATGTTGATACCTGAAGACCCTGAATTCTACTTGTGAAAAAATAATCTTACTCTCTGAAGACTACTAAAAACTAAAACCAATACAGGAAGAACCAAAAATACTAGTGATGACATAACTGGCATCACAGAAATTTGGTAGAATAATTCATATGACTAGACTATTGGTATAGAAGGATATAGCTCATTCAGGAAGAACAGGCATAGAAAATGAGAGGATACCTTTTCTATCAAAGATGTATACACTTGCACTGAGGATGAGATAGAAGTGGGTGATTGGTAGCTGTCTACTATGGACCACTCAACCAGAAAGAAAAGGTGGATGAGGCTTCTTTTAAGCAGCTAATAAAATCATCCAAAACACAGGACTTGGTAGTGATGGGAGACACTATCCAGTTATCTGTTCAAAAAACACCACAGCAAGACATAGATTATCCAGCAAATTCTTGGAATGTACTGAAGACAACTTTTTATAACAGACTGCGGACAAAGTGACTAGGGGAGAAGCTATTCTAGATGTGAGTTTAACAAACGTAGACAAACTGGTTGAGAATCTGAAGGTAAAACACAGCTTGAGTGAAAGTACTCAGCATATGAGCAGAGCCTGAGCTTACAGAATAGTAGGAGGGAAAACAGCAAAACAGCAGCAATGGAATTCAAGAAGGCAGACTTTAGAAAACACAAAGAATTAGCAGGTAAGAGCCTGTAGGAAGCAAGTCAAAGGGTCATAAGAATTCAGTAGAGTTTGCAGTTTTTTTTAAACAGACCTTATTAAGGACACAGGAGCAAGCTATCCTAGTGCATAGGAAAGGAAGAACGTAAGTGCAAAATCACCACGGCTTAACCAGGAGATCTTCAGTGTCCAGAAACTCAAAAGAGAGAATACAAAAAAATGGAAACTCAGTCCAGTTACAAAGGCTGAATATTAAAAAACAACACAAACACATTGGGACAAAATGAGAAAGCCCGAGGCACAAAAGATTCAACTTACCAGGGACCTGATGGGCACCAAAAAAAAATTTCACAAATACATTAGAAGCAAGAGGAAGACCTCGAACAGGCCCATTCACTGAGTGAGGAGGGAAAGTGACTTAGCAGTTCTTGGATGACTAATACAGTGAGCATCTGTATAAAAGGAGTTAGGGTCTCAGGCTGAAATATTAAAATAAAAAAAATTCAGAATTACTTAGACAAGTCAGATGTCTTCAAGTCAGCAGGGCCTAATGAAATACATGCTAGAGTACTTAAGGAACTGGCCAAAAAGATTTCTGAGCCATTAGGTGATTCTTTGAGACCTTGTGGAGGACAGGTAAGATCCCAGCGCTCTTGAAAAGGTTACATATTGGACCCATCTATAAAAAGGGGACTACGAACATCCAATGAATTACGGACCTAAGTACCCAGAAAGATAAAGAAAATCAACCAATCACTTTGTAAGCACTTAGAAGAAAAAGGGTAATATATATAGGCTAAGAGTCAACATGGATTTGACCAGAACAAATCATGAGACACAAAACTTAATATCCTTCTCTGACAGGGTAACAAGACTTGTGGATGGGGTTAGCAGTAGGTGTGATACATCTCCATTTCTGTAATGTTTTGATACTGTCTCATATGACCTTCTCATAAACACAAAAAAGAAATACAGCCTCAACAAACCTAACATAAGGAGGATGCACAACTGCTTGGAAAAGCACACTCAGAGTACGTATCAATGGTTCACAATTCAAGCTGCAAGGGCATGTCAAGAGAGATCCTATAGACATTTGTCTTGGGTCCAATTCTAATCAACACCTTCATAAATGATTTGGATGATGGCACAGAGAGTGCACTTATAAAGTTTGTAGATGACATCATGCTGGGAGGGGTTACAAGTTCTTTGCAGGAGAGGACTAGAATTCAAAATGATCTTGACAAGCTGGAGAGGGAGTCTGAAACAGTATGAAATTCAATAAGGACGAATGCAAAGAACTACACTTCTGAAGGACTAGTCAACTGCACAAATACAACAATGGGAAAGAACTCCCCAAGAAGGGGTACTACAGAAAAGGATCTGGGGATTATAGTGGATCACAAACTAAATACAAGCCAAAAGTGTCACACTGCTGCAAAAGAAGCTAACATTGTTCTGGAAGGCCATAGCAGGACTGTTGTAAGCAAGATTCAGAACTGACAAAGTCTCAGCTGGTGTACTGTGCCCAGTTCTGGCTATCAGACTTTGGGAAAGATGGGTACAAACTGGAGAAAGGCCAGAAGAGAGCAACAAAAATTATTAAAATGTCTAAAAAACATGACTTACAATGAAAAACTGGGGGAGAAAATGGGTTTGTTTAGTCTGGAGGAGACTTATGTCCCTGTAAATCTTCAAGCACATAGAAAAAGTTGTCACAAAAAGGAAGGTGATAAATTGTTCTTCCTTAATGCCTGTGAATAGGATGAGACATAGTGATCATAAACTGCGGCAAATTGTTCTCTTTAAAGAGCCACACAAGTCAGCATTTCTATCGAGCACTCAAACAAAACATCAAACTGGATCCCCTAGCATCACCCACCTCCAAGTACTGTCCACACACAGAGATGGATTTGCTCATCTTTCACTTACCCCAAGAATGGAGAAACTAGCTGCACAAGCTCAGCCCGGGAGATCACTTCCTGATTAAAAATAACCAGGCAGCGAAGGAAATTTTCATACGCCTCTGTGCTACGCAGAGCCTTGCGGACCTTACAACAAACATATGGAGGAGGAAAACAGTCAATGCAGAGTGGAGAATAAGTGCAACTTAGACTCAGTACTGTGGTCCCCATCTGTTATCCTGAACTTTCTGTAGCTTCTCTCATGCCATTTTGAAGTCTGAACTGATCCATAAAAGTTACCTACTTGCCTTTTGATTACCCTAGGAATTTCATAGTATTGAATTTAAACACATTTCCCCTGCCCATGCACTAATATGGTGAACAGGCAAGGTTTAAGAACCTCAAAAAAATATATGTTAATCTGGGTCTCTGGCTCTAACTTACCCAGATCATGAGGCAAGAATGACGACAGCCACCCATAAAGTGAAGAGTGAAATATGGGACCACTGAGAAGAATCTCACTGAAAACTGGTTCATGGAACACTGCAAGCAAGGACTACAACCACTGTCTGCTCTTCTTCTTCTAGAGAAGCAGATACATCACACAGGTATCCTCTACCACTAGGACAAGTCACAAACAGGAAGTCCAGGCCACAGAACAATACACTGAAGCCTAATTAACAGTGCTGCATGCTACAGCAGTCACAACTGACTTTTCAGCTTGCATTTATCACCACAAACTGGTGTTTGTAACCCTCCTCTTCTCAGTAAGACGCAGCTGAATTAGGTTTTTACAACATTACCTAACCCATCAGAACAGTTTGCATCCACACATCAAATGAAACAGTAGCATCATTAGGTCGCCCCTAGTTATGATTTAGACTCAATTGCAAGGGTTTCTACATTTACTCATATTATACACTGTGGGTTTCAAAGCTGCTTGTGGGCTTTCGGTTTCCATTATCTGGCCTGCCAACGGTCATGTAATCAGGGAACAGGACGCTGTCACTCACGCATGGAGGCAGTTAAGATGTCCATTTACTTAGGAGCACGTGCTCTCCTCTACACAGTGGAGAACTGTGGACACCTCAGAGAGGAGTACAAAGGACTACCTGCAGACATCCTATACTGCCTCCCTGCCTCATTCCCTCTAGTCCATAAGGCCAGGAGGTAGGTAACTGCACAACATATGTTCCCTCTCCACAAAAACATAGCTTGCAACTGACTTGCTTAAGCAAAGCTGCCCACACTTTATGAAGCTGGACAAGAGAGGGGAAGGGAAATACAGACAGTGTCAACACAACCAGCCACGCTAGGCATGTCATCAGTAGTCTAGGGAAGAGCCCTGCACAGATACAGATATATGGATCTGCATCTAGAAGAAATAATCTGTAAATATTTGCATTGCATCTGCAAATGCAGATATAATGTGGAAAGCCCACATATTTGCAGGGTTCTAGCTCTGCACAGATAAAAATATGTGGACCTGTAGCCAATCTGTATTTACAAGAAATGGTCTGCAGATGTCCACTGATTTGCAGGGCTCTAGTTTAGGAGGCTTCGGCTGGAGAGTGATGGAATGTGTACTATGGACAAAGATTAGTTTTCCTGAACATTGTCTTCCATGAGAGTTGACTGTAACCACCCCTCACAGTTATGATCTGCTAGCAACCTCACCTCCCCAGAGGCAAAAAAGCAGTGGATTACAGGCACTAATGAGCCAGAGATGGACTTTAGGGGAGGAGACATGCACAGAATTTTTCAAAATCCATACACATCAGATCTAAAGACCAGCTGATGGCATGTGTATTTCTGGAGAGAACACCACAAACTTCACTGTTTATACTCACACTCAAAAACCAATTTGCTACGAGTATGAATCAGATATTCAAAACTGTCCATTCAGAATTTCATCACCCACCTTTTCGAAGAACAGAGATTCTGTCCCCACCCCATGTTTGCTGGCTTCTGCCAATGACTGGTCCTTTAAACCAAGCAGCTTTGGTTTCTTCTGCAAAAAGGAAAAGTAAAACCACAAAAGAGGGATTCAACTATGTAATGAGTTATATTTCACCAATCCATCACGTCACAGCATGTATGACACAGCATATACTTTGAAATAGAGAAGCTGGCACTAAGTTTTTCAGCGGAGAATCATAACTGAATTTCTATCAGTCTCCCAACAATGTATTCCCTTAGCTCCCCTTTTTGTTTCCCATGGCTTTTGAGCAATTGCCTTCCCCAATCTCCTGTTTGATTGATGGCAGGAAGAGCTGAAAAAGCTCTTCTTTTATTAGCAACAAAACTTCAAATGCTGTTTAATGCAAGGGAAAAAAAAAAACACATCAAGTCACGTGCAGTAGTCACTGCAGAAAATACACTTCAATATGTTAGTTCTGTACTTAATGAAAACAAACTCCTTTTGATTTCTGCCAGCATCTCTCCCACTTATTTCAATCTTGTATCTCCCCAGTTTCTTTGCTCTCTTCTTGTATTTGTTCCCAGGGTCTTCAAGGATCCCTCCCTCCTGCAGCCACATTTTTCATTCTAAAGAAGGCTAGAAGATGACATCATCATCATTCTGGAGGTAAGTGGGATTAAATCACTAGAGACATATGCTGTTCGTTTCCTTTACAAAGCAAAGTACATAGTCCCCCCCCCAGTGATTGAAGACCTAGCAGCACAGGGAGAAGAGTGGCAAACTTGTCTCTTATCTCAGTATCCAGACACTAGACCACTTGGCCATTTCTACTGTACTGCGGAGTCTTACCCACCCAAAAACTTTGGTAGCTTGTAATACAAGGCTTGGCTTACAAAAGGCAGAATCATTAGGACTCTCAAATTACCTTTATCCTGGGAAAAAACAGACAAGAGCCCAATGTATCTGCACCAACATCTGTTTTAATGCAACCCCTGGGATATACCATAACACTTCTGCTTGTTTACTTCCCCCAAATGCCTTGAGAACAGCACTGCAAACCTTTTAGACAACCTTTCACTTTGTAAGGTTTACCAAGGCTTCTCCTTATCTAATCTCTCCAAATGATGCTTTATTAAATAAAACAATATAATCAATACACATATCCCAGTTCATCACATAGCAACACTGGAGAAAGCAAGCTTTGTTCTTTCTCCAGTAGCAACAACTGCCATGCTCACACAGGGTAGATCTAAATCTCTAGCTCTGTTTAGAGGAGTACTAGTAAATCCTGCACTCAAAGGCAGACTTGAGAAAGGTTTAATTACAAGCAGGAGTTGGTTTGCTTCACCCTTAATCTAGTCATAACCTGGAATTTGAGCCTCAGTATAAGCAAGTATGTAAAGTGCTCTTTCAATATTCATCCATGCCCGCTTCTTCCAGTAGTAAAGCAGTGAAAGGTGCATGTACTTACCTTCACTGGTGGGGTTGCTCCAGTTCCTGAATGCCGTCTGATCTGACAGCCATTTTGGTTAGGTCTTTGCTGCTTGTTGTTGAGCTGGGGTTTCTTGACAGTACCACCATGGTCATTTCTCACTGACTCCACTTTCTCAGCAGTTGTCTTGCTTAACAGCTTATTAAAAAATAAGACTATTAGTGACCTGTGCTTCTGATACTAAAACAAAAGGTACAGGTGGCTTCCTCCCACCCCACCCCGTATCTCTAGCTGACCAGTGCATTAGACAGCACTGGTTATAGTCCTTGAACAGGTCTTTGAGGCACGGGAACCAAATTTAAAGATTTGTCAACAGAAGATCCATTTCCTGGTCCCTAGCCCAAAGTGCAGTGAAAGACCATTTGAAAACATGCCTAGCAAAGAGAAAACCAGTGCACTTTTCTGGACTCCATTTTCTTCCATAGCCAGCTTTCCACCAAGTGTTTCTGCTACTAGATAACTAACAGCACTGAACTCACCACGGAGCTGTTAGCGTCTGGCAGGAACTGTCCAAACTCAGAGAGTAAATCCTCCTGATTCTTGAAGAGGCGCGCCACCTGTGCATACACCTCCTGCTCCGTCAAAGCTGGTGTGTAATTACCACCTGCCTCCTTGGCATTCCGCTGCTCTTTCTGTCACAGGAAGGGGGGACGTGTCAGAGCAAAGGAAACAAGAACCACTACTGCTGCTTTCAGAGACATCTGCTTTTCTTTTTCTAAGTAATACTTAATACAATTCAAAACATTCATCTCTGAGCTGAAGAGAGGTTACGTTTGTTGCGACCGTATCACTAACTAAAAAAATCACCAACAGAAAGAAAAACCGAAGATGGTGGCTGGCAGCTACTTCAAAAACAAGGAGTCATTCTAAATGCTCATAGCACTAACATAAACTAACAAGATACAGATGCTGGATAGGTTATTCTCTCTCCTTCACAATATTGTAGGTAAACGCATTATATGCCTCAGGTTCATAGACACATGGGTCATGCAACATTTGCATTTAAAAATCCATTACTATTTCATGTAATTGCAATTAAAGACAACCGGTACAAATTATGCTGACTTGGCACTGTTAACCCATGCAAAGTTAAACTGGCCTAAAACACACAAGACATGCCTTGTTCTAGTTAGTTTACTACTCGAAATCTCCCAGCACACCAATCTTTTGTGCACCCCTCTCAAATACACAAGACAGGCACAAGTTGATTTTCCATGGTAAGGCATTTATATGTGTACATCTATACCTGCTGAAAAGCACCTACTAATGTAGAGCATGTACAGACCATTCCACTAACCTGATATGTGTGGAGGATCTCCAGGAATGCCTTATAGATGTCTGGCTGTCCCTGGAACCGATTCTTGATCTTGTTCACATAGTTGATGGCATGATTAAACTCCACTGGCTGATTGTTCTGCAGGGACGGTGTAGTTCCAAGAGAAATCGTCACGGGCGTGTGAGGCTGCACAGGTGGTGATCGTGGTGATGCATATGGAGGAATTGGGGGAGTCTGCTGGCTGGCAGGGGCATGTGCCTGCAATTGTGATGGCTGCGAAGAAAAGGGAGACTTAGTTTTATCTTCAGTAATGAGTTGGAGTAATCTATTTCATTCAGATCAAATCCCAGGAAGTAGGGCAAGGAGTGGTAGATAGAACTCAACAAAATCAGCTACACACAACAACAGGGAATAGGAGATGTTCCCATAACTAATGTCAAAAAGTGAAGCACCATGCACAGGGTCTCTCTGTGGGATGCAAGTTCCCACACTTTACCAAATGGAGTAGGTTGGACATACTAATGTCTAGCAAAATAGCACCATCCATGTGTTTTAACATCAGAGTTTGTGGCATTCGCATAGCTTAGTGGTACTTAACTACAAACCTTGGACTGTTGCAGCAAATTCTGCTTTTTTGTTTACACTGAGGGAAACTGAAAAGGACTAAGGCAATGTTCACTCAGTTTAATGTATCTTAACAACAAGTAGCCTCTGCACACAAGAAAATTTCCTAATGAGAGTTCCTGGATGAATTTTCAAAAACTGATTCTGAGCATTAATGGATCTACAGTACAAATACATCTGACTGAAACATAGGAAAACTAACCATGATGCAGCATAATCATCTAAAGAGCTGATATGACGTGCAGTTGGTAAAACAGAGGGAAACATGACCTTTCAAGTAGTGAGGAAACAAGTTTGGATATTACAGAGCAACTTGATTTTGACTGAGCTGTGTGTGTCTTTTCATATTTCAAAACAACAGGATCCAAACTGTGTAGACTTAGCATGCTCCAGCGTGTCCAGTCACCAACTCCATTATGAAGGTGCCTTACACTCCATAAAACCAGGCAATTGCATCTGAAGAGCTTTTCCTTTTCCAATATTTAGTTAGAAGTCACTAACAAATACAAAAATCAACTTAAGATTTTTAAAAATTGGTAGTTACCCCTTAGTAGGAAGTTTAACAAAACTACAGGAGGGTCTACAAACAACCGGAAGCTGGTAATTTTCAATGTAAACAGAAGTACTATACCCTCCACTGCCCTCCAACACACATCAGAACTGTATTTTGGAGAGTATTTCTAGCAGTTCTGGTAACAATCCCTGGAGGTAAGGTTGCCCAAAATGCCCCATTATAAGACCTTGTTTTACTTCTAAAACTTTGCCAAACTAACTCTTCAAGCTCAAATTTCTCATACCTGGCAGTCACCTCAGCCTAAAGTTTCAGCATAAACAGATCTCCTCAGAA
Organism: Podocnemis expansa; assembly: GCA_007922195.1. Lineage (NCBI taxonomy): Eukaryota > Metazoa > Chordata > Testudines > Podocnemididae > Podocnemis > Podocnemis expansa. The sequence goes on along the minus strand of ML681967.1, from coordinate 10,242,241 downwards.
CTAGCAGAACAAGGAAAAGTGTCTTTTGCTGATGCTAAAAAAAATTCTTAGAACCGTTTCACCTGAGATGCTCTACTGTTTCTGTAGTTTCAAGCAAAGGCTTGAAATCTGAAACTTCGTAACTTTTAAATGCTTTACTTTTATGCCTTTTTTGGTGTACGTCATTTTTAAATAACAACAGAGAAGAACTACCACTAGTGCATCCTTGTGAATACTCAATTGTCAGAAAATCTTTCTGCATGCTACCAGTGCTGGAGAAAGGGAAGGTGGTGATGATCTAATCTGGCTTCCCACACAATACAAAACACAGGATTTCACTAGTGAGTCCAGGATTAAGCCCGTAATTTCTGGTTCAGATAGAATTCAGGTTTTAGAAAGACAGTTAAACTTGATTTAAAGACGCCAAGAGAAGGCAAATCCATCATGTCCATAGGCATATTGTTCCAGGGGTTTACTACCCCAATTGTTAATATTCTGCACATGAGAGACAACTGAGGTATTCTCTTGTATTGAACTAACTTCTGTTGATGGAAGGAACAGCTTTCAAGCATCACACAACTCTCCCTCCCTCCATGAGGAAGAGCTCAGTGACACTCAAAGCTTGCCCCTTTCACCAACAGAAGTCGGTTGAATAAAAGATATTACCTCACTCACCTCATTCTTCTCACATCTGGGACCAACACAGCTACAGACACTGCCTCACCAACAATGGAAAAATCTACATGAGAGTTTTATACCACTGACAACTCTCCTGTCAGGGTTTCCTTCTTACCAAAAATAACCTAGGGAAATATCCAGAAATCCACTGTGTTTCATACTTACCCACTATCAAGTGCAACTGAGCTACTGGGCAGTGGGGGAGAGGCACTTATTCTAGGCCTACCAGACTGTCCTCTGACACTAGTCTCTCCCACATTTTGCTAGAGACTCTGGGTATCTATCTTCCCCCAAATAAAGTGTACAACAATGGCTTGCATCTCCTTTGGCAGTCTCCAATGGAGCTGTTTGGAATAACTTACTGATTTTGGACAACAAGTTGATTTTTTAAAATCAATGAAGTATTTTCCAAACCAATTAGTGACTTTTTTTTTTTTTAAAAAAGCTTTTAAGTAAGAAACTGAGCTTGAGCCAAAGAAACTGTTTAGGCAAGAAGCACAAACCAGGCTTTGAGGTGTGACAGTAACAAAACCAGCCACCCTTTCACACCTAAATTTGCTTTTTTCCAAAACTAAAATGAAAGAGTTTGACATATTGGACCTAATCCCAAATCCATCACTTCAGATTCCATCTCAAATTTACTTTACATTCATAGACTCTTTTGAAGCCAGTGATTTCCTGAATAATTCTGTGGACCCAATTATATTCACATATGGGTCTTTTCATTGTCCTAGCAGTTTGCTGTCTGATCATTCTCACACTCATAGGCTAGCGTATCACCAGACAAGACAACTGCTCCCCCGAGATGCTCTCCATGAGTGATCTTCCTACCATTCACATGCAAACTCATAGCTGCTGCTGGGAAGGCAAACTGCTATATGTTTTCTGTGGTTTTCATGATGTGAAAAAGCTGCAGAAGTGATTTAACAGATATTTCAAATTTTACATCAACATTTCCTTTGATGAAATACTAAGTCTTTGGCCATCTTCAGTTTCCTGCCATTTCTAAACAAGAACCACATGTTTCACTCTGCCTGTGGTCTCCCAAGTCTCTCACCTTATTGATTTTGGCAGGTGGTGGTTGTGGTGCTGGCTGTGCTGGAGTTGGGGTTGACTGTGCTGAAGGCTGGGATTGATGCTGAGGCTGTGGTTGTGGTTGTGGCTGGAGACCATGGGTGGGGATCTGGTGAACCTGCCCTGGTGTTGTCACATTCACCATGTCATTAGTCTGCACCTCAATTTTGTAGCCAGGTGGCAAGAAGGTATTGAAGCCCATTATCAAATCAGGATGACCTTTGAAGAGCTGGGACACACGGCTGATCACTCCTGGAGTGTCAATACTGAAAAGAAAGAAGATTGAAAGGTCGCAAATCTTGCAAGGGTCTCTCCCTGGCAAATCAGGAACCTCACACAACAGAACTTTCATTACCATTCAATTTTTACCTAGCCATCCCTAACCTAAGGCAAACACAGGAAACAAGACAATCACTCCTTACTCAAATATTATTTAACTTGGCTGTGATGTAAGAACATTATTTGTCCAAATAACACTAACTCAATGTGATTTGGTCACATGTCTGACCACTACACAGCTGCTTGCAGACAGACCACCAGATTAATCAGCCATGAGGACTGAACATGTGAACTCCTGCTCTCTTAGCAGAGATCTTGGCACATTTGAGGAGATCTGCTTGGGCTCCAGACTAGACTATAGTGACCAACACTGCTCTCCCACCACTCTCCAACCAGCAGCATGGATGGAGGGAAGAAGAAGAAAGAGACTAGCAATTACAAAGGGATGGATAACCTCGAAAGTGGAACATGCTAATCATATCTTGCCCACACTTCTGGCACACAGACACACACACTCTCACTCTCTCTCTCTCACTCTCTAACCTAATCTGAGGAAAACAGTACAATGCAAGTTACCTTTGAGACTTAAATTCCTTCATTATGTCCAGGAAATCATTGTAGACCTGAGGCTGACTACCAAACTGCAATTTCACCTGATCAAGATAGGACAGTGCATCCTCCACCTGCAGGCACAAAAAAAGAATTAAAAATACATCAGCAGAGAGGAGTGGGCGTCTCACTCTTGTATATAAACATGAATGTTTGAAAAGGCAGCTGCATACAGTAAGTCACTAAGAGAAAATTATTTAGCAGTGTGATCATAACATTGGCTAGTTTATAATCAGTGCTACTTGACTATTTCACACACCCACATTTTATTGCTGGGCTCCCACTATAAAGATCTTGGTATTTTTCTGTGACAATGCAATATACTTATCAGCAGAAATAATCATAGTGAGTACACTTTTAAAAGTTACCTTTTCATCACTGGCTGTTAGTAAAATCTTAGCTGGGTATGCATTATTTTTCCTGCATTGACTTATGGAAATAATTATTTATATTTAAGTTTTTCAGTTGTTTGTGGAAACAAGATGGGGACAAAATTCCATGTGTTGGTGCTTGCTGTTGTCAGGTATACACTAGCTTCCCCTCACCCCCCCTTCTTTCTAAATAAAGAGCCAGACATTTCAATTTGGCTTTGAAGAATTTGGAAAACGCTAACTGTGCTTGCTAAAGCTGATGCACCCCAAACAGCAAGACCATCATGTAGACACTTAGTTTCTATGTCTGAATGATCCATGCACCAATGTCTGATTTTCAGGAGATGCGACAGATCTCAGTGAGAATTCTGGGTGTCCTCACATCTGAAATTCAAGCCACACACACATACACTGCAAGAGACATCTAATGATGCCCTTTGTTCATTACCAGATTGTCTAGAGGTAAGAAAGCTCCTACATGGAATAGAAATCTTCTCTAGAATAATACACAAGGACCATCATTGGAGTTATTTCTGTTCTATTGAATGGGAAACACTGAAGTTAAAGTGACAGCAGGCTTTTTTTAATCCATATTTCTCTAAAGCCATCAGAAGCTGAACCATCAGAGATTTTGCCATTGATTTCAAAGGGAGTAGAATCTGACACCAGAACTTGAGGAAACTAGGTCCCCTGGAAAGTAAGCATTCTGTGGCTGTGTTCACTGTCTTAATACTGGAGCAATAAGAGACACTTCATTATATCCTCCAAAAGAGAAGTAAGAAAAACATAGAAACATGTACATGATCCTCAGATCAAAGGTGACTTCAGGGCTCTGGGAGCGAGGGTGAAGGAGTTTGGAGCACAGGTGGTGTTCTCCTCGATCCTTCCAGTCAAGGCTAGAGGCCTGAGCAGAGAGAGATGTATCCTGGAGGTGAATGCTTGGCTGCGAAGATGGTGTCGTCAGGAAGGATTTGGCTTCCTTGACCATGGAGTCCTGTTTCAGGACAGAGGATTGATAGGCAGAGATGGCCTTCACCTGTCCAAGAAGGGGAAGAGCATATTTGGGCACCGACTGGCTGACCTAGTGAGGAGGGCTTTAAACTAGGTTCATCGGGGGAAGGAGACCAAAGCCCACAGGTAAGTGAGAATGTGGGTGATCTGGGGGGAGGGATGGAACTTGGGGGGTGCTGGGACTGTAGCACCAGCAATAAAAGAGAAGGTAGTTGGAACATGGGGGGGGAAATCAAACAAACGTCTTAAGGGCTCTACTGAAGCCCCAGTAAGCGAGGAAAGTCGGGGAGGAGAACTCCTAGAAAAAATGCAAGGAGGTTTATGTAATAGAATTGGAAATCAACATGACAAAATAGGGCAATCGGCCGGATATCTTAGGTGCCTAACACTAATGCGAGAAGCCTGGGAAATAAGCAAGAAGAATTGGTAATATTAGCGCAGACAGGGAACTATGATATTATAGGAATAACAGAGACGTGGTGGGATAGTCTGCACGACTGGAGTTCTGCCATGGATGGTTATAAACTGTTCAGGAAGGACAGGCAGGGAAGAAGAGGGGGAGGAGTAGCGTTATATGTAAAAGAGCTCTATGACTGCTCAGAGCTCCATTATGGAAGTGGAAGCGTGCCTGTAGAAAGTCTGTGGGTTACATTGAGAGGGGAAAGCAACAAGGGGGATGTTGTGGTGGGTGTCTGCTTTAGACCACCAGACCAGAAGCAGGAGGTGGATGAGGTGTTCTATGGACAACTAGCGGAAGCTTCTAGATCACAGGCCCTGGTGCTGATGGGGGACTTCAATTTCCCTGACATCTGCTGGGAGGCCAATACAGCAGTGCATGGGCAATCCAGGAGATTTTTAGAGAGTGTTGGGGACAACTTTCTAGTACAAATGCTAGAGGAACCAACTAGGGGCCTTGCACTGCTCGACTTGCTGCTCACAAACAGGGAAGAATTGATCAGGGACGTAGAGGTAAATGGCAAGCTAGGCAGTAGTGACCATGACATGGTTGAGTTCAGGATGCTGATTAAAGGAAGGAAGGAAAGAAGCAAAACAAAAACCCTGGACTTCAAAAAAGCAGATTTTGGCTCCCTCAGGGAACTGATGGGCAGGATCCCTTGGGAAGCTAATCTGAAGGGGAAAGGAGTCCAAGAGAGTTGGCTATATTTTAAAAAAACTCTGCTAAGGGCACAGGAAGTTGCCATTCCAATTAGGAGAAAGAACAAACATGTGAGGCAGCCAGAATGGCTTAGCAGAGAACTCTGCTCTGAGCTTAAACATAAAAAAGAAGCTTATAGGAAGTGGAAGCTTGGTCAGATGTCCAAAAAGGCATATAAAGATATTGATAGGGACTGCAGGGATAAAATCAGAAAGGCCAAAGGACAAATGGAGTTGCGGCTAGCGAGGGATGTAAAAGATAACAAGAAGGGGTTCTACAAGTATATTAGTAACAAAAAGAGGATCAGGGATGGTGTAGGCCCCTTGCTGAATAGGGCAGGCATCCTTGTGACAGAGGATGAGGAAAAAGCTGAAGTGCTCAATGCATTTTTTTCTTCAGTTTTCACAGGCAGGGTCAGCTCCCAGCCCACTACCATGGGTGTGGCAGATGGGAGAGAAGAAGACAGGCCCTTGGTGACGGAAGGTCAGGTTAGGGACTGCTTAAAGAAGCTGCAAGTGCACAAGTCCATGGGGCCGGACGAACTGCATCCAAGGGTGCTAAGGGAATTGGCCGACGAAATAGCCACACCGCTGGCCGTTATCTTTCAAAACTCATGGAGAACGGGGGAGGTGCCAGAGGACTGGAAAAAAGCAAATGTAGTGCCTATTTTCAAGAAAGGGAAAAAGGAGGATCCAGGGAATTACAGACCAGTCAGCCTCACCTCAATCCCTGGAAAAATTATGGAGCAGATTCTCAAAGAATCCATCCTCAAACACTTAGAGGAAAATAAAGTGATCAGGAACAGTCAGCATGGATTTACCAAGGGTAAATCATGCCTGACCAATCTCATTTCCTTCTATGAGCAGATGACTGGTTTTCTGGATGCGGGAAGCACCGTTGATTTGCTATACCTTGATTTTAGCAAGGATTTTGATAGAGTTTCCCACAGCATTCTCATTGGCAAATTAAGGAAGTATGGGTTGGATAGGTGGACTATAAGGTGGATAGAAAACTGGCTAGATCAATGGTTTCAGCGTGTAGGAATCAATGGTTCCATGTCTAGCTGGCAACCAGTCACGAGTGGTGTGCCCCAGGGGTCGGTCCTGGGGCAGGTTCTGTTCAACATTTTCATCAATGATTTGGATGATGGAATAGACTGCATTCTCAGTAAGTTTGCGGATGACACCAAGCTGGGAGGACCAGTAGACACATTGGAGGGCAAGGACAGGATTCAGGGAGACCTAGATAAATTGGAACAGTGGGCCAATAGAAATATTATGAGATTCAATAAGTGTAAAATCCTGCATTTGGGACCAAAAAACCCTATGCACTGCTACAGGCTGGGGAACATTCAGCTAAGTAGCAGCACTGTAGAAAAGGACCTGGGGGTCATGGTGGATGGGAAGCTGGATATGAGTCAGCAGTGTGCTCTTGCTGCCAAAAAGGCCAATGGCATACTGGGCTGCATCAAAAGAAGTATTACCAGCAGATCAAGGGATGTGATCCTTCCCCTCTATTCTGCACTGGTGAGGCCACATCTAGAATACCGTGTTCAGTTTTGGGCTCCCCACTACAAAAAGGACAGGGACATGCTAGAGAGAGTTCAGAGGAGGGCAACCAAAATGATTAAAGGGCTAGAGCACAAGCCCTATGAGGAAAGACTGGAAGCATTAGGCTTATTTAGTCTGCAGAAGAGAAGATTGAGGGGGGATTTGATAGCAACCTTCAACTACTTGAAGGGATGCTCTAAGGAAGATGGAGCTCGACTGTTCTCGGTAGTAACGGAGGACAGAACGAGGAGCAATGGTCTCAAGTTACGGTTAGGGAGGTCGAGGCTGGATATTAGGAAAAACTTTTTTACCAGGAGAGTGGTGAAGTCTTGGAATGAGCTGCCGAGGGAGGTGGTGGAGTCTCCATCTTTGGAGGTGTTTAAGGCCCGGCTGGACAAAACCCTGACTGGGATGGTTTAAGTGGGAGTGGTCCTGCCTCTGGCAGGGGGTTGGACTAGATGACCTATGAGGTCCCTTCCAACCCTATGAGTCTATGATTCTATGTGTTCTTAGTACAGTATATCTTAATGCAAGTGCTTCTGTGTGCTATATTTGGTGGGGGGAGAAAGGAGCTAAGAGATTTTATTGAAAACTGTTTAAGAACAGAGACTTGCTCATTCCAAAGCACCTCCTCCATGCCCACCCACACAAAATAGCACATTCAGAAAAACCACCAGATGCTGAGGTAGTTTAACCCTTTCACATGTGGGCTGGGCACCAATGCTCCTTGGTTCCTGCCTTTCCTCCCCAAACTGACTGATGGAAATTAGGAGTCTTTGGTGTAGCCTAAGTCCCCTACTTCATATTGAAATACTAGAAGTGTATAGGGCCAACCTTTAATCTTATGGAGTTCATGACTCAAAGACAGGCTTCTGTGGCTCATCAGGAAAACCTTTAGCCAGTAATCCAACTGGCTCTTCTGGAAGGCTAGCATTACATATGCAATAGCCAAAAGCCCCAGGTTACCCCCAAACTTTTGGTGGAAACTGCTCTCTACTCTGCAGCAGCATAACACAAAAAAGTTGATCCCTTTAACGACTGTATCAAATGAATATTCAGTACTTCAATACTTATGTTTGATATTCAGACAATGCGATTTTCCATTCATTTAGGCTGGTTCACAAAAACTCACCAGAGTTTACCTGGTCACAGAAATCAGGGGATTTCCTGATGAACACTGGCATAGCAGAGACTACATGGAACTCTATTCACTACACATCAAGCCAACACCAGGCTCCTTGGGTTTATTCTGTACAACAGGCCAAGTCCCCACTCACACCAAGATGTCCATATTCCTAGCCTAACTGTCCTTCATACAAACACTGTTACAAAACCAGCAACCGAGATCTCTCTTCCAGTCAAAGCAGACAGCCCAGCAGATGGAACTACCGCCTTTCAGAGCACCCTTTGAAAGAACAAGGGGAGCTTGATGTTACCTTGAGCCTCTGGAACTGCTGCTGTCCCTGCACTGGTGCTGCTGGAGGGGTGGGGTGAGCATGACTCTGCACCACCTGGCTTCCATGAGGCTGCACTGGTGCAGTATGATGATGTCCACTGTGGACGGTAGCTATAGCAGGCCCATGACTGCCTGAGCTCTGGGGCACAGCTGACACCTGGGAAGGAGAGAAAAGAAAGCAGCTGGGGGTTAGGGCTTTATCTGCATGGAAATTTCCTGCTGAAAAAAAACTGTGCACACTAAAAAGTTGTGCTTCAGTGAGGACAGACTTACACAGAACCTTTCATCAAGGAGCAATCCTCACAGTACTAAAATGCAACCACTTCTGTGATGAAACAACAACTGGTTATTGTGAAGCTGGTTTAAAAGTAGCGAAGTCCTACCTCTGACTGCACAGATGCTGCATGAATTTCCTCTGGTGACTATCTGTACAATGGGTATGATAACCTTGCTCCCATTCCTTGGGCAGTTGTGCACTGTAGCTATTTATAAATAAATTGCATCAGCACCTCTGAACAAAAGTACAAAATTCAGTTTTGAATTGACAATGTTACCAAGTCTGTACTTTCATCAGAGCACCAAGACTATTCATGAAATGCATTTTGGGTTCTAACCAAGACCAGGAATAAGGGAAAAAATGGCTGATCACTTTCAGTTTGTTTCTGATAAACAAAGGCCCTGAAGATTTTTTTTTAAAAAGGTATAAAAGAAGGGAACTCGCTCTGTGTTTATGACAGAAATTCAAGTCCTGCCCAACCTGAAAGACTCCCCAATGATGGGAGAAATACTGAAGAGACACCATCACAAGAACTGGGAGTAAAGCTGAAGAAGGAAAAGGGATTTTCAGGCAGATTTATGAGCGGGCTTGTATGATTGGGGATCCTGGTGATGGTACGGGGAAAGCTCAACAGTCCTTGGGCTCGCTTCTGGTTTACTATGTATTCTGGCAGGATTTGTTTGTTTGTTTTTTTAAATCTCCTTCCCCTGACACATCAAGGATAGCCTTGGCTGGTGATGCCGCATTTGGGGGTAGGCCAGGGCTCTGAGGTAGCACCAACCAGTCTCCTTCAGCTCCTCGGTCGGCTGGCTCTTGCTCAGGATCCAACTGATCAAATGTGAGGTCAGGAAGGAATTTTTTTCCCCATGTCAGAATGGCAGTAACTGGTTGGTGGTGGGGGGCTGTTTCTATGCAGGATGTGGGTGCTAGTCACTTGCCAGGATTATCTATGCATATCTCATTTAATTATTTCTCAGCTATTTTGCAGGGCCTCAGGCACACAGCGCACCTGGGCTGCTCCCATTCTCTGCAGTTGGCAACATACTACTCTTCTCTTCAGTAGGCTCTACTATTTTGATCTCACTTTGGTTGTTGTAACTGGTACATGGAGGCCAGTAGGTCTGGCTGGCCTGTGGCACACATCAGAGATTAGACTAAAAGACCTAGGAGCTCTTTCTGGCCTTAAACTCTGATTCTATAAGACAGAAACAAAACCAGAGTTTGACTCAATTAATGCTTTACTTAATGACACAGTAACTAATATTTTGGGTGAAGAAAACCCCTGATGAAGATTCAGGGTAGCTCTTCAGTTTAGGGGTTAAAGCTCTCAATTCACATTAGGTGCAGGCTTCTAATCATCAGAGGAGTGAAGTTCCTCCCAAGTGAAACTGCGGTTGTAAAACACTGGTTGGCTTCAAAACTGAGCTTGATAAATTTACAGAGGGGACAGTACTATGGGACAGTCTAGTTTGGCAACTGGCTGAGCTTTGACTACTGGTCGTAGATATGCCTGAGATGGGATGTTTGATGGAGTGGGTTCTGAGTTATTACAGAGAATTCTTTCTTGGGTGTCTAGCTGGTGAATCTTGCCTACATGCTCAAGGTTTAACATTTGGGGTTGGGAAGAAATTTTCCCTGAGAATAGATTGGCAAAGGCTCTGGGGGTTTCACCTTCCTCTGTAGCTTGGGGTATGGCTCACTTGCTGGTGGATTCTCTGTAGTGTAAAGTCTTTAAACCATACCTTGAAGACTTTAATAACTCAGTCATGGGTTAGAGGTTTATTATAGGGGTAGGTGGGTGAGATTATGTGGCCTGCATTGTGCAAGAGATCAAACTAGATCATCATATTGGTCTCTTCTGAGCTTAGGGTCTATAAGTATGGAGCTCATAGAGAGCCTCCAGCAAAAACCAGGGAAAACCCAAACCTGGCATTTATTTTTAGAAAAAATATTAGGAAAGACATGCAGAACAAACTCTTTTAAATATACACTTTTCAGGCCTTCTTTATACATCATACAGAAGTTCAGTTAAAAAATTCTATAACAGAATACTTGGCTTGCATTTTTTAAAAACATGATTTAAATGATCCCAGTTTTCTAATATAGCCGCTGTTTAAAAACAAACAAGGCTTTTTGTTCCCCCATCTACATTTAAAAGAATCTTTTAAGGAGACCCAAGAACAAACTCAGACATCTCTCCTGATCTCAGTCCCCTCCGAGTACAAGCCTGCCTACTAATTCTGCAGTTCAGGTTCACTGCTGTTGCTGTTAATAGTGAACATCCTTTTGTACAGCCTGGGGTAGGGTGTGCAGGTATCACTCCCCAAGTCTGCAGGAGACAGGAAGTGTAAATGACCAGCAACAAAACCATGGCATGGGCTATATACAGAGCAGTGGCAAAAACTAACCAAACAACAAGATAAACAAGACATTTTCTCTCTAGGGTTAAATTAGTCTATGAGCTGCAGCTGGTCTAGAGCCCCTAGACATTTTATAAGCCAGGCCAGAGAGGAAAGGAATCCAGGGAAGGACAGAGGGATTGCATATCTTCCTGGCCCTGAGCAGCCCCTGGACTGGCCCAGGCAGGCCAATGTGGTACTTAAGACATAAGCTGTAAATAAATCATGGGTGACTGCAAGCCTGTGAGTGCAAGGGTCTTTTGTTGGCCCAAAGGGAGATGGAAGAACAGGGTGAAGCAGCAGACCTCTAAACTGAACTCATGAAATAAAAAAAACCAAAGAAAGTTAAGCATCTGCAGGACAAATTACCCTACTTAAATGGGGGTGGGGGACCTTTTACTGACCTACTTCTGACTAGGGGAGATCATTATGAGATCAGGACACAAGTTTCCCCAATTTAGGCCTTGACTCAAAGTACTTAAGCACATACCCACTTGTAATTTCAAGGTTGTGATCACTTGCCACTAAAATCATGGGATTTAAACAAGTGCGTAAAGTCAGGGACATGCTTAAGTCTACTGCTAAGTTTAGGTCTTGGTTTAAGAGGGCATTTTTGGGAAAATAGTAACTGCTGTCACATGCAGAACTCTATCATGGATTAACAAGTGTCTTGCATTGTATGATTAATGCTGTCTACACAGTGAGACTGCGGGTTCTCCCCTTGGTGCACACTAAGCAACCAGCAGGAATACCTGATAGCTGGGAGTTACAGAGTACTGAATTCCAGTGGCAGACTGCATGGTCTCTGAAACCGCCTCATATACAGGAGGTGCTGGAGCAAGCACACGGTGCTGGTGTTGGAAAGCTTCTGTGCTGCTGGTGATACGTCTCTGCTGTGACGCATACACCGGTGACTCCTGCTCATCCAATCGCCGCTTCATTCTGAATTCATGCTCAGGGAAGCACTACAAAACCTGCTAAAACAAGACAATTAATAAGCATAAGTAATTAATCATTCTCCCTAAGTGAACAGAAAAGTTCATCAACAGCAGGCAAGGCAGGTTTCTGGGCATCCATTTAGTTTAGTTATTTCTCAGATAATTTTTGGAGGAAGGAAGTGGGTTTGGAATTAGGATTAATTTTTTCTGGCGAAATAGAAAAATACCAGTTTTCTTTTAAATACAAGTCATTTTTAGAACTTAAATATTCAAGTTGAAAGTAGAAGTTGATAATTTCTATAACAGACTAAATTAAACTGAAGTACGTTTCCAGTCTGAACATAACATGCAGCTTTTGAACAAAGCCATGTCTGCATACACCACAGACTGGAGAGCCCTAAGCAGTTTCTGGCAACAGAAGTCCAGCTAACTTTTTCATTGCAGTGGTGGATCTTCTGTGGACAGCTGATGGCCTAAAGTGCTTACACTAAGTGTGAACCTCATCATATTTGGCAGAGAAACTGCAGCAGCAACAGTCCAGGTAGGATGGTAGCCAGCCCTGTGGAAAGGGTTTTCAAGACAATTTTTTTTTTGTTGAAGATTTAATTCTAATCATTTAGGGGTCAAAATAAGGTTCTTTCAGATTTTACATACTAAAAAAGTTATCAGTAAATCCATAAGAAAAAAACCTCCAGACTTGCTAGTAAATTTAGTTTTGACTCCACATCCCAACACCCGTACCCTCATCATACTTTACACAGCTCCAAAGTGCCATTGCATATCACTGGTGTCAAAAAGGGAAATCAGAAATTGGGGTGGGGCTAACTGTCAAAATTTGGGCCCAACATTTGGTCAGGACATCAGAAGACAATGACGAACAACCCCTCTCACTGCTTCCTCAAGATCTTCCCGCAACACACAACCAAAAGGCATATGTCTCTGCTCCAAGCCAAATAGCTTCTCCCTAGTTTACTTTAAACTTGTGTCACCGTTCTGCCTTCCTGTCCCTTCAAATACTATATATTCTTCATTATAATTGCACAACCTTTCCTTTCCAGCCACAGCATTCAACAACTGCTCCCTTCTAGGTGGTGATAATTAATGTCACTCCTTAGAAGCTGTCTTCTTGCCAGAAAGGTTGAAGCACATTCAGTTCTCTCCAATCCAGCATCACATCCTAAGAAGAGTGAAATTCTCTCTCCCTCCCCATCTCTCTGTGGTCTGGAAAGCACCTGGGTCTTTCCAAAGCAAATATATAGCCTTGTAAATTTCATGTAACTAATTAACACAATTTATTGCTGGCAAGGAAGCAAACAGAAGTGGTTCCCCCCAGCAGATGTAACTGGGCTCAGCCCCCCAAATACATCCGCAAACTAACCAGCAACCCTCATACCTCACTTCATGTACTGGCTTCTGAACAAATTCTAAGCTGTGAAGTTATACTAACTCTTCAGTTTACATGCTTAATTAGCCAACCAGATGACCAACAGTGATCAAATTGATCAATATATATATATATATACACACATAACAAATATACACACAACAAATTGTCTCCAAGTTCATGTGTATGTTCTCAGTATTTAACAATACCTTTGAAGGCGCACACTAATTGTGTAACCTTTAATTACTTTCCCTGGAGCTTTTTTCCTTTCACTAGCTCTTCTCTCTCACTCCCTCTGCAGGATCTCATTTTTTTTGTTTTTTAAATTTGTTCTGTGAAGCTTGCCCCTCTATCTCAGAAGAGAATCCCCCCATTGGGAACCTACCCCAGCTATGTGAGGGGCCTTCTTACACCGATCAATCAACTCCTGAATGAGGAGGAGGAGATTACTAAAACCTAATTCACAGGGTACTCAGCCTCATAAACGACAATAGCATCTGGAGAGCAGAAAGGCAAAAACCCAGGAGAGACCAAGTTGATTTTCCTGGTTTTATCTGCTGGTTTTGGACTGATCTCTGCAAATGACTCCAGCCTCTCACTCATTATTTCAATTATTGTTACCTACCTAGGGTTTACAAACAGTTTAGCTTTGTAAAAATTATTTTACTGTTAGCATAGCTAGAATGTAAACAAGAAAAACAGCAGAATTTGGCTATGTATCTTCCATTGGATAGAAATGCCATCTAAAATTTGAAATCATGATGTTGACAAATAAGGACACACCTACACTACAGAATTAAATCTACTTAAGTTGACATACAGCCACTGCAGTAATTAAACAGCGTTCCACAACTACACTGTGCTCCTGTCAGTGGCACTCACATCTGCACCAGCAAAGCTTCTGTAGACTTAACTGTGCAGGGCACTGACAGCCAGAGCCCCATTGCCCTACAAGGGGCTGTCTTATACCTGCAGCCAATGCCGCCCCACAGGTGACAACCAACAGGTGAATAACACAGCATCTACCCAGACTGCGTTGCTCTAATTACATTGACCTAAGCACTATGCCTCTTGCAGAAACTAATTTATTAAGCCAATATACTGGAAGAGCTACATTTTAGTGTAAATGTTTACAGAATTAGGTTGGCATAAACTGCCTTATAGCAACCTACTCCTGTGGCGCAGACCAGGCACAAGTCAAGTCAAAGCAAAGCCTAGGTAGATGTGTGCTTGTGTGTGTTCAGGAATGTGAACAAACTCAGAGGTTAAGTCCCCACGTATGGGCTTAATTTTTGTTCTGTTGCTCCCCATTACAATGTTCGTCTCTCTAGGCTTAGTTTACTCCATCCTCTCTTAACAGCATAGGAGCAGACCATCACTATGGAAACCATCACAAAAACACTTCCAGCAGTTAAAGCATCAATGCTCATCTCCCACTTCACCCTAACAAGCTGGACGTGAAACTTTTCAGCCAAAATTTACTCCATTTGCAGCTGAGCAGCAAGTAAACTAGCTATAGCAGGGGGAAAAAAAAAAAACAAAAACAAAAAACAAGGAATCGTGTGGCACTTTAAGACTAACAGATTTATTTTTCGCATGAGCTTTCGTGGGAGAAAATCCCACTTTGTCAGATGCTTTGAAGATGGGTGAACTTACACAATGGAATGAAAATAAATGCAAGGGGGTGTAAAACATAGGATCAGGTCATATAGTAACAGCAAATCAAAGCAGTTGTTAGGTTCAAACCAAGGGAAGCCTGAAGTCAAATTACGTTCTTTAATGGGAAAAGAACCCATAGTCTCAATTCAATTCCGTTTTCACAGAATTTAGTTCTGTGAAAACAGGACTGAATCAAGACTATGGGAATTTAGTTCTGTAAAAGCAGGATTGAATCAAGGCTATGGTTTCTTTTCCCATTACAAAAAGTAATTTGACTTCAGGCTTTCCATGGTTTGAACCTAACAACTGCTCTGATTTGCTGTTATTGTATGACCAGATCCTATGTTTTACACCCTCTTGCATTTATTTTCATTCCATTCTGTAAGTTCACCCATCTTCAAAGCATCTGACAAAGTGTGATTTTTCTCCCCCGAAAGCTCATGCAAAAAATAAATCTGTTAGTCTTAAAGTGCCACACGACTCCTTGGAGTTTTTGCTGGACTAGACTAACACGGATATCCCTTTGGAAATTAGCTATAGTAGGTCTAATGTATAACTTGCACAAGGGTATAATTCCAAAATACAGAAACACTGAAGTGAAAGATACAGTTCCAGAGACCAACTAATGCAATGCGCACTGTAATTGTACTGAAGCTCTGCTGTTTGTGTGTCTTTGCCTAAAGAAACAGTCCACTTTTCAATTCTGGAGGCTAGTCGAGGTTTAAAGTAGATACTGAGCTGCATAAAAGGCTGTGTAATGACAGCTAGAAGGGTTTCACTCAGTATCACCTTGGGCTACAAGGTCAGTCTTTTTTTTTTTTTTTCCCCCCCCCAAAACACAGTCTAAGATCTCAAGATGTAGACTCACCAGAGTCTCACAGAGATGCATGGATGAATTATGTGCTACAAGTCATCTGCTGGTAAGACTGACCTTGTGGTCTAAACATCAAGTTTGGAATACCTAGCCTGCCTGCTAGAATGGCTTAAAATGATTACAGGGTCATCTCAACCCTTTAGCTTCTCAAGGTATCCAGTGCAGTTCCACACTGTATACTGTATGTGGATGTTCCAGACAAGCTAAAAACCACGTTGTTTGCTCTTAATTTTCACAGAGGATGCCACGGCCATTTTTGCACAAATTACACAGAGGCTGTACACTATAGGTCAAACAGCAGCGCTGCACCCCAGAGTAGACAGTAATTGAGTGGCTTGTTTTTAGACAAATTTCATCTGTACATTCACTTACTGGGTGAGCAGTCCATCCAAACCTGGAACCACCTCATTCTCTGGTGGTAGGTATCCCCACCTCTGGTGGTGAGGCTTTGGCACTTCCAGTCCCCAGCAGGCACTGCAGCTGCCTCTGCTCTCTAGCTGAATGCTTAATCATCATCTAATGTTACTATAATGAAGTATGGAACTGACAGTAATCCAATTACAAGTCAGAGGAGGCTGGGCTTCCAGACTGTAGCACACCTGTTAAGAAAGTTAGTTTACAAGAGACGACCAGAAGCCTCATTTCTATGATGGAGGGCCCCCATACTGTGGATTGAGAAATATCACACAGGCTCACTAGCTTGGAGACTAGGATGCTTCACATCTGAGAACATCTCTTAGCACTACAGCCAAAGGACATATCCACTGATGCACTAACCATCACTCCCTGTAACAGTGAGCAAAAGTGTGTACCAAACTTTATATTGCTATTTGCGGATAAAGACTGACAATCATGTTGGCCCAAGAAGTGACTATACCCCATGAATTAAGCCTTCACTCAAAGGAGAGAAAGGGAGGTAAGGGAATTCATCTGTTAATTAAAATCTCCTCAATGCATTTGAATAACTATTTTTCTTTTAAATACCTAGAGGCTTTATCATCTTTTTCTAGTCCCTTCGGTGTCCATAAAGGAAGGGATTTTCCTTCTTTTATACAAGTCTTCAGAGGCATGCAAAGAGTACTTCAGTGCCCTCACTATTTTCAAGAGCAGGTGTGTGTTTACTTTTAAATTTAAAAATAAGCTATTCAGTACTCTACACACCATAATACAAAAAAATCTTATCAGCATTATAATGACAATTTCAACCAGGAACTCTGCCAGCTAGTGGGATGCAAAATCTTCCTGGGGAAGGCAGGGGCAGAGCAAAAAAGGCAGAAATTAAATGACCCATGTATGAAAGTTTGAACTGACTTTGAGGACCAAAAGAAATGAATTCTGTTCTAAATGCCATTGTACTGGTAATTCTTATGGAAAGTCTGAGTGTACCTACAAGAAAGGCCATTTCTGATAGAGGTGGTAATCACCAACATAGCTTCCTTGATTCAGTTCAGCTCTTCTCGGTCCTTAATTGAGGGAAAAAAATATTTTGGGGAGGACCAGTTTCCCATCTGGGACAGCTGCCTCTTTTAGAGGAACTCTTGGATGAGAGGGAGGAGCAAAAGACAGCAGAAGGCTTGATCCATTCATGGAGAAAAGCTTAAGATCCCTTGACTCAGGTGCATAGTTTTGGAAACTTATTGTTGCAACCAAGCCTGAACATCCAACCCAGAGAGTGAAGACTAGATGGAAGACCTCTGTCCTAAGCAGCAAAGCCCTCAAATGGAATCTCTGACAGCTCAGACCCAATCTTGAGGGGCCATGCCACAGGGACTTCAGTGAATAACAGATTGGGTTCTGCCTAATGTACAAGAATAACTGCAGCCTGAGACAACTTTCCATTTCTAGTACCTTCTGACAATATCGGAAACATCATATACCCTTGTCTCTGGTCCTTGGAAACCAGCACACACTGCTATGACTGCTCTAAGTTCCATACAATCCACATGAAGCGATCTCTCGCATGTGGTGTTGATGAGGCTGTAAAGTGGTTGGTTCTCCAACCCTTGAGGCTGGCATCAATCATTACCCCAAATCTTGAGGTGCCGGCTCATGAAAGCTCATGCAATAAATAAATGTGTTAGTCTTTAAGTGCCACAGGACTCCTTTCTTGTTTAGTTGAAGATGTGGCTGCTGAGTCAATAATGGAGAGAATATCCCAGCACTTCTGCCATCTTTTAAGACAGCCTGTAAAATATATTAATTGCTCAGGGAGGGTTGTTCTGGCATCTGTTTTCTCTCCATGTACTTGTGAATGGGGAAAGCATACATGTTGTTCTGAGAATACATATGTAAGGGTTGAGACCCATTTAAGAACCTAGATAGAGTATCAAGGACTTGGAGATGAAGGACAACGCATCGCTCAGGATGCTAAAACAAAAATACCATATTATTTTTATTTATATTTCCAATATACAACAGAGACTTGTCTAACACTAAGCATCAACCATAGACTAAAAGTACAACTAAACAGATTAACCCCGATGAAGCCTGGAGTTTACGTCCATAACATAGCATTTTTATTCGATCACCAGCTTACAGGTAAGAGTTTTGGAAATCTGAACTCCCCAAGGTAAATTGGCTGTATGATATACCTGTAAATCTACTTTAAATTCCTTGAGTACTCACTAAAACTCTGGAAGTGAGCCAAAACGTGGCAGGAACTCTTGTTACTTCATTAAAAAATTAAGTTACGCTGACTAGGACAACCGAACAGGTAACTTAATGGATTTTGAAGGTCACTTGATCCAGTCCACATGGCAACCATCGATCAAACAGACTTACTTTCTTTCCCCAGATCAAAGACCTAAGAGCCAAGCACCTTAATGTCTTGAATTTGATTATGTTATAGTCTATCTAGTGATATTTAGGCTCAGTTTACAAGATATGAAATGATCTTCTCCTCCCCATACCTTTTTAAAATTCACCCCACAGGAAAAGTCCACATGAGAGGAGCATAACTCAGATGTCCCTACCCACAATGCATCCCCCCGCTGAGCGGTTGTACCTGCTGCTACTGACGGGACGTGTAGAACAAGAGCGGTATACACAGACATTGCCTACTGCTGCTGAAGTGAAGACAAAAAGTGTTTTCCCTTTCTCATTAGAGCACTATGCTACACCTGGCTTCCCTTGTTCGTAGTACTTTCAATCATTCCCCCTCCCACAACTCAACAGGACTACCAAAATGAATCCGACCTGAAGCACATTAGTTCTACTCAGGTACCAAGGGCATCGTCTGAAAGAACATTAGGGGCAAGACCAGCAGACTTGATACACAGAAACGGAGTGAACAAATCAGGATGACTTGAACTGACCTTACAGAGCAGGGGTTTCAGAACTCAACCACTGAATATTATGGAGCAAAAGTAAGAAAAATGGTTTCTGACTTCTACTCTTTCTATTCCCATATGGAGTTGGAGACCGCCATTTCCATCCTGTTTCTTCACCCAGCCCTGGAGATTTCATTGCCAGCATTTTACCGGCCGAGTTCTCAAAAATCTGCAGAGCTTGAAACTAATAATGATCATTCCAGGCTTTCAGATGATATAAGCTCTGGTTTGCAGAGCTACAGATTTAAGATAAGCTGTTTAACCACAAAATGTAAAAAGAGCAATATGGGAATGAGAATAATGTATTTTTAAAAGGTCTTCTATCTCAACACTTGTCAGTACTAGGAACCCTTTGGCAGATGAGCATACCTTTCTCAAGAACTAAATGTGTAACAGTAATCATAGAGAAAGAGGATTTCAATCACCAACAATTTAAGAGATTTTTGAGAAAGGATATTCAGACTGTGTAGCCACATACTGAGCATGTTGTATGTGTATCCCCAGGCTGTTCCTTTTTAAAAAACACCAACAGAAGAGATCAATATATTCCCAAACTCCATAATTTCTTTAAGAAAGTACAACAGTTTAATATTGAGTGATTTACTCAGTGACCCTTGCATCCTAATTTAAACTGTATGCAGCATACATCTTTTCATAAGCTGCCTGAAGTTTTAAATGTGTTCTAAGGTTTTTATATACTATAACATGCACAATGCTTAGAGTTTTTATCACTTGGAATGACAGAGATTGTACAGAGCTGCATTAACTAAGGAGAAAGTCTATACTACATCCTTGCATCCGCACAGCTGCATCAATGCAGCTAAGCTACTACAGAGCTTCTGGTGAACACATCTAAGCTGGCACGTAAGAGCACACCTGTGGTTTCAATAAGTCTACCTCCCTGAGAGGCAGTAGCTACATCTGCAAGAGAAGCTCTCAAAGGGGAGGAAGAGGTTAAGATTAGTATTGCCATGGAGTGTGAAAAATCCACACTGCTCAGTGATGCTGTTCTATCAGTGTGAAAGTGTAGTGTAGATCTGGCCTGAATGAGGCTGGTTAACCTGATTAATGAAGGAAGGGGAGAGCGAGAAAAGGGCTTTAAAATAAGAAGAGGACTTGATAGAGAGAGAAAACAAGCGGACCTTACACACACACGCACACACACAAGGAGGAGCTCAAAAGTTATGTAAAAGAGCAGAAATTAAAGGATTATGGCCACAAAAATCAAAATGGGGGAGAAGAGGAGAAAAGGATGAGCAAGGGAAAGATGTTTTGGATTTTGTTTTGCGAGGTTTGGGGTTTTTTTTGTTTTTTTTTTCCTCTCTCCTCTCCTAGAGACAGACAGGGATAGATTTTATCTGAAAAAGTAAGACACCTTAAGTGTTTTTGGCTTTCTTGTCATTTAGGAAACAAAGAGTGGTGGGTAAGAAAAGAAAAAAGAAGGAAACTTAACTCGTTCCTGGGACTCTGAAAACCTAAACTCAATTTCCTGCTCTGCTACAAACTTTCTGTTTGACCCTAGGCTAGTTTGTTACTTTCTGAGTCTCAGTTCCTCGTTTCCAAAATGTGAATAGCAGCGCTGAACAGAACACAAAAGTGTTGCTAGAACAAATACATATTGAAGACAGTGAGGCACCCGGATGCCACAGAACTGAGGACCATGTTAAGTGCCTTTTGTAGATACTGGAAAGATATTAAATGAATTCCCTGAAACATTCAGAAAAATTGACAGGAAGGCAAAGTGCTGGCAGTTCATTGATTATACAGACAAGGGTCTTATCTCGCCTCAGACTATGTACAGCTAGGGCAATCAAACTCCACTCACCTCAACCCAGACCTGAAAGGCAAGAGAAGAAAAACTGCTGGTGGAGTAATCATTCACACTTTGTCACAGCAGTAGCTGTTAATCATGGCCCCAACCCTGAAAAGTCCCTGATGATAACTTGTGGGAACAAAAAAAAGTAAATTTCCTCACCTCCATGGTGTCCAAATTCTAAGAGAATACTTCTTCCATCACGAGAGTCAGAATAAATTAGCATCCAGGAACTGGGAGAACAGAGGAACACATACTACAGGCCTATATTTTCTGTTCTGGCTTTAACAATCATAAAAGCTTTCCAATGCCAAAGAAGATCAGAACTTCAATCTGGACAGAAAACAATAAGTCATGGAAACTAGACTTGTATGCCAATTTCAACATACCATTTCTCATTCCAGGACCTACACGTTCCACAAGACCTGTATTGAGTGCTCTCTGATTGATCCAGCCATGGGTACGACACACCACAACAGCAAGCAAAAGACATTTGAAGAGATCTATCCATTGCACAATGTACTCCAGTGTGAAAAACAACCTGTCTCTCTCCTTCCCGTGCCTGATTTCAAGGGCTCCAGTCAGCCTATTATTTTGTAATTTGAGTTTTCCAAACTACAGTGTCTGGGATATTTTGGTACAATGACACTGTGTCCATATGTGGTTCAAGGCAGAGACATTGCCAAATGTATAGTTTTAAGAACATCTAATAACATCAGTGCCCTTAATATTACTCTTATTTCTTTAATACTTGCTTCCAGTGGTAGCTATAGTCAACAGCCTCCATGCTATTTCACAGAAAGCCACTATTACTAATTAAACCCAATGTTGTTTGGAAGATCAGACTTGTACCTCTGTTTCAAGCAGAATCAAATTAGAGACAGCCATGACTGTCCTTCTAGCTAGCAAAAACAAAATGTGCCTATTTTTTAACTAATCTGTTTCATCTGTGTGTGTATGATCACTCCCTTCACTTGGGAAAAAAAAAAAAACCCAACAAATTTAACCTTCAAAACAGTCCCATTAAGTAGAAGAGTGTTTATCCCCCTTTGGATTGGAAATTGACAGAAAAAGATTACCAGTAGGCTATGTTCCCTCTGTGTGCGCGCACATAGGTCATGAAACCCATGCACAACAACAACATAAAGCGTGCACAAAAAAATTCAATGTTTTTATGCTGCTTTAAGAAGGCAGTTTCAAGTAGCATGTTTCAAATAAGGTTCTGTAATTTATAAAATCATTTCCATCACCATATCAAAATAAAATTTAGATATTATTTGTATCATACACACTTGCTTCGTTGTGCTCACAAGTTTGACCACACTCAGTGGAGTGCGCACAAATCTGGACAGTGGTTCTAAAACTTTGCACAAAAATGTTTTGCATGCACAGCCTATGAAAAAATTAAAGGGAACATTGCCAGTAGGTTACTTGCCCAAAGTCACACAGAAGCACTGTGGCAGGGCTAGGGACTGAACTCCAATCTCCTGAGAGTCAATCCAGTGCTTTAACCACAAGATCAATAAAACTGTGCACATGAAGTAGGGCCACTTGAAATCAATCTCGGGGGGGCGGGGGAGAAAACCAAACTTACCAATGCCTCTTTATCCTAAAGCCTCTTCTATGAAAGCACCATTACCCACACTGTGGACATTGGGAATTCCCAGATTTGATCTACCTGTATACCACTTCAAGTTTCAGATTGCTCCTCTCTTCAGCCAGAGGTGAGATTTTTTTTTTTAAAAGCATCTTGCTACACCACAATCTTGTCAACAGACCCTCATTTAAGGTAGTACTCCTATTTTCTTAAATATTTTCATTAACAGAGTGTCATTTAACTGACTTAGTAAAGTAGAAAACTGTTTTCTTTTACATTTTACCTTTTAGTTTACTGAAAGTTTCTCTTAATCCTTGCAGAGTCCACTGAATTCCAATCACACCCTTGAGGATACATTCATTTTCTAACCACACATCTTTTCTCACTCCATATTGAGGCCCTTATTAATGCAGAGTATCAGTTCTGCGATAATTAAGGCTGAAAACTCATTTCTACTGACTTCAAATGCTCTAAAATCCATGCGCTTACTCATATTGTTTTGAAATTTAGTATGCCTCAAGGGGGTGCAGGACAGAGTTAGTGATCCAAATTGGGGTCATTCAAGCAAGAAGTTTTCAACATATCGAACCCTGAGGGTGGGGAGGGGGAAGCATTTCTTAAAGTTGAAACATTCTACCAACTTTTTTTGTGCAGACCTAAGGAATCAAATGGTGGCTCTGATCATGCCCCCAGTGGTCTCCATCCCTCAACACTGACCCCAGCTAATGCATGGCACCCACCAATCACCTGCAAAGCAGAATTAGAAACAGTATTCAAAACTGAGTTTGGGTCCCTAGATTCATGCCTTAAGCTCATGAGCCAAACAGATTACACTGTGCATATGCAGACAGAACCCCCCAAGAGGGATGCTGGCCAACAACTAACACAGAATCTGAGTGGCTAAAGGGGGACGTGTTTCAGCCATTAAACCTGAGCAACATCCAGCCCCTGACAGAGAGATCTGAAAATGCAATGTCAGCATATCGTTAGGGGTTATTATTTTGGGGAAATACAAACGGAGGGTATCATAAAATTAAGAAAGCACTCAAGCTATTTTCAAAAAGAAAATAAGTTACACACGAACATGCTTGCTGGGGAGAAAGCAGATTAATGGTTATGAGGAGGGGAATAAGTAGAGAGGGAAGTAGGGGAGGGACAGTGAGGGAGCTGACATGGAGATGGATGGGTGGTGAACAGGTCAGTCCCACATACACCTCTCCTATGCATATGTTGGAATCTGAGGGGGGGGGGAACACATCTGACTCCCTTGGGGGACCTTTTACTGTCCCTTATACTAGCCAGGAATCTGGGGAGCCATTTTTCCTCTGAAGGGGTCTGAGATTCCCTCCGCATCTGGGGAAGCCATGCTTTCTAGTTGGAGAAGCTGAGGATAGGCAGGCTGGGATGCAAACCCAGAACACACTCAAAGACAGGGGAGAACTGCAGAGGGTATACTTGATGCATATTACTTACACTGGAGAGAGGGAATGAGAACACCCACTCAGATGAATGGTGCATTTCACAAGTCTCAGAGCTAGTGGTTCAGGTTGCATTAATCTCCGTGGGTTGTTCTCATTCAACTGGGATCATCACATTAAAATGAATGGGCCGCTTCACACCTCTCTGGACCCTCTACATGACAAACTGATGTGTAGTGCCTCTTCTAAATCACTTTCCTATTTGTTCTGTTGGGGAAACTGTGGTACGTTTCCCTCTTTGATGAAGTGCTTTGAAATCTACTGATGAAAACACTATAAGGTATTATCTGGCCACAAAAGCATTTCAGCTGGAAAACCCACATGGTTACAAAATTGCCTAACTATTAGTTCCTATAGCACTTCTACTTGTTAAAAACAAAGTTAGAAAATTCACTCACATAGAGGTTCATTACCACCAAGTTAAGGTTACCCAGTGGCATCTTGTGCCTAGCCTTCCAGAATGCTGAACTGAGCAAAACTCAGATCTTCTCAAAAGCAGGAAATAAAGAGTTAAGGCACATACCATGCAACCCTAGCTTTGACTTCCTTTCAGCAATGCCTTAATACATCCACTGTAGAGACAAGGATAAAGTAATATCTTTTATCGGACCAGGTCCTGCTAGTGAGAGACACAGGCTTTTGCACTTATACCAAGCTCATACAGCACCACAGAATAAAATTAATATGTCCACATCAAACCTGCCCATGCTCTGCCTTTGCACTGTACTGAACAGGAGCTACTTACTATACCTGCCCTACACTCAAACACTTTGCCTGCTGCACAAAAAGAGCACCACACCCATTAACATTTACAAACCCCTCAACCTTTATACAAGTAATGCCATTAAACACTATTCACTTACCCTCATTAAACCCAGAGATCACGCTTGTCTCCCCTCTAACAGCTGACAACTCCCATGGCAAGAAGACTCCAGTGCCCTGCTACTGACACAGCCATACACCACAGTGACAAACTAAAATATATTGGATCTCTTAAGGTACACATGTACCTCTTTCCTCTGCTCACATTAAAGGGCTGCAGAAAGAAGGGCTCACATCCCTTTCCAGAGTCACTACCTCCTTCTAAATTGCCGCATATCACAATCACAGTTCTGCAAAACTGCTCCAATTAATTACATCCTGCCACGATTCACTATAGCTATACCTAAAAGAGATGAGGTAAATGCGGATAATTCCCAGTGGCTATTGCCAGATATGGGGTGGGGGTTGTTGTTAAGACTGTGCTAGCACGTACCCAAACTCTTCATTTTCTAGTTTTCAGAAATTAGATTTTTACTGAATTTAACATTCTCAAAGGGCACAAGATTTCCCCGGCAACCTTAGCTCTGTGCTAATGAAGGTTTTACTGCATGAATTTCACTTCGAATTCACAGATCTTTCGTGCTCACCAAAGGCACACCCTAATTAACCAATGGGTGAACTCCCAGGTATACCCTGATTCAACAGGCAAGTGCACTGGGCTACAAAACAGACAACAGTTGGCACAGAGGGCAGGAGTCCTCAAATCAAACCTGGCCTGGGCCTCTGGCACAATAATGAAGACCGTAACTACCCATTTCAGGTGGTAGCATGCCTAACAGCTCTATAAAATAAAAACCACTCATCTAATATACTTAGATTAAACTCTAGGTTCACAGACAAACTAGATTGCAATTTCTCAGGAAAAATAGCTATTAAAAAGCTTGCACATTCCTGACACTTTTGGTCATTCAAGCAGCTGCAATTATGTCTGGTTCACACACTTTCAGTGGTTCAAACAAAATATATCTTAATCTGATACAGCAGACATGTTTCTCAAGCAGATACCACTTTATACTTGTGCATATACTGATGAAAGGGTTTTAAAAAACCTAGCTAAGTTCCCAGAGGATAGCTCCAGCAATGGCCATTAGCCAGGATAGGTAGGGATTGCTGTTTGCTAGAGACCCTTAGTGGTCAGCAGGATGGATCACTTGATAATTATCAAGACAAACAAGGACTCTAGTGGCACTTTTAAAAACTACCAAATTTATTTATTGCTTGAGCTTCCATGGGAGAAAATCCCACATGGGGTTTTCTCCCACAAAAGCTCATGTGATAAATAAATTCGGTAGTTTTTAAAAGTGCCACTAGACTGCTTGTTTGTTTTGCTGAACAAGAAGAACATGGCTACCACTTTGGAACTTGATACTTACCTGCTCTGTTCATCCCCTCGGAAGCACCTAGCACTGGTTACTGTTGGAGGACAGGATACTAAGCTGCATGGATCACTGGTTTGACCCAATATGGCTGCTCTTATGTAGTAATATTTGTATACGGCAGGCAATACAATTTTTAAAAAATACTCTGTGTTCTGGGTTTCATTGGCCCAGATTCAAGGAAGGCAGAGCTTTTGACAAGACAAATACGAGATATATTAATTCTTCTACAGGGCTTTTCAAACTTTTTTTGTTGGGACCCACCTTTGAAAATATTTCAGATTACGATGACCCCCCCAAAAAAGGGATTCCCTCCCATGCCATGCCACCCTTACCAGTTTGCGTGAGAGCTGACAGTCCACGACCCTCCCCATAACAATCCTATGGCCCTGTGAGGGGTCATAGTCCCGGGGAAAGATCCGGGGCCCAGCCCCAGCCCCAGCCCTCCTACTGTTGCCAGCCCAGCCCCCAGTCCCCGGCCAGGGATGGAGCCAGGCGAGGCCATGGCTGCTGCGAGCAATCCGGGCTGGGAGAGGCAAGTGCCACCGTGGCCAGCCCAGCCCAGGACTGGGAAGAGAGCAGCAGGGGGTGCCCCAGTGATTCAGGGCACGTGCCCCCCGTGCCAGACGTCAGCGATACTCCCAACCCCAATTTGAGAATCCCTGTTCTATATATGAGAATGGCATTCCCAATTACCTACAAGCCCAGGTAAAAACCTAGTATAGCTTAAATTGACATACAATAAGCAACAGGGTAAAAATACCTAAAGCTATTGGAATTGGAACACTCAGTGCAGACCAATGATAAGTTCAAAGACTGGGGGCACATACATGTAGAGAAAGATGCCCGTTATTGATTAAAGTACTTTAAAAATTAATGTTAGTAACAATACTACAAGAGTAATTCTCAGACTCATACCTGCCTGTATGTTATTCCACAAAGATTCATACTCATAGCTGTGCAGTATTTTTGTCTTGTAACTGCAACAAGCCATTTGTCAGGCGTTCTTTCAAAAGCAATCTGGAAACCATTCAGAATGGGCACAAAGAGTAAAAGCAGCACAGCTTAGTTATTCAAAAGTCAAGCCAAAAAGGAGCAGCAGTGTAAGACACAGATGCACCTGATCACATGTACTTAATTGTTGTTAGGAAGTGTGGCAAATGTAAAATATTGTTTTCAGTTTACAAACACCACTTTCTACAGGAAATACTCAAACCAATTACTGTACTCCAGAATTAATCAATAGGTGGAATAAGGGCCAAATCTGAACCACAAGACATTTTTGAATGGACCCCAAAATCTTTTTACAGTAGAAACTGAGTTACAAACACCTCAGGAACAGAGGTAGTCTGCAACTCTGAAATGTTCACAACTCTGAACAGAACATTATAGTCCTGCTTTCAAAAGTTTGTAACTGAACATTGACTTAACATTGCTTTGAAAGTTTACAATGCAGAAAAAAAATGCTTTCCCTTTTTTCATTCATCTACCTTTAAAACAGTACTGTACTGTATTTGCCCTATGGGGGGTGGGAGGGTCCCTCCTGCTGCCTGATTGCACAAATCCAAACGAGCTGTGTGGGTGAGTAGTCAAGCCGCTGCTCTGATGTAGATAACTCTTGAGGTTCTACTGTATTTACTTACCATTTTTAATAATTTTCTCTGGAGTTGGACCATCACCAATGAATCTGGACCCTGACAAAAAATAAGTGACTGTTTTTGCACTGCATGATTAGTATGACCCTGAATGAAGGGAGCTGAAGGAAGAAATCTGAAGATTTTGGTTAAGTTCTATGAAAAACCTGCAGAAACCCCACTGATGTCATCACTTTAAGCTGCTCATCTATACAAAAAACAACTCAGGTCAGTTTATTTCTGCACCTCAAACATTTTATTTAGCTTGGTGTTCCTCAGCACTTGCAAACAGTAAATTGCATGGAATAAGGAATCAAACAAGTAATATGCTAAAAGACAGTTTGCATTATTTTAATCTGTAAAAGCCTAAGCTTTCTGATAACCACAGACATGCACGTCATTAGAGAGAGACTTAAATTCTCCAAACCCAAGTATTACACTCCCAAGATTTTTAGGAGAACCCAGAAACATTGTGTAGTAACTATGCCCATCCTCCTGCAGTTCAGCATCCTCACTCTGCCTCCTCGATCAGCGCCTAGCTGGCTCTGCACATGCCTGGAGCATTTGAGGACAGGCTACAGTGGCACAAGAGGCTGATGATTAATGCAGAAGCTCCACAGCCATACTACACCATGTGAAGTGACTGCTTGCCCCTCCTCCGTGATGACGGACTTTGCAGCATAAGGAACCACCGGCCAGTCTTTCCCCGTTGTCCCGAAAATGCAAAACACTCCCGCCGCCCCGACTTCACCTCGACGCCCTCAAATAACCCGGGTGAGGCTGCAGGAGCCCCACTAGCCAAGACAGGCTGGAGCGAGGGACGTGCTCCGCTCTGCAGCCTCCGGACACACATCTCGGGCACGAGGAAACCAGCCAGGCGCCGAGCCAGCTTCCAGCAGCCGGTACCAAAGACCGGGCGCCCAGTAACCCCCCGCCGAGAACTAAAAGAAGGCGGTGACCATCCGAGGCCGTCGGCTGCTGGCGGGGAGGAGAACCGAGCGCCGGCCAAACGAGTCCAGGCAACGGAGGCGCGTCACAGCTGCTCCGTGCCGCGGAGCCGGCGAGTCCCGGCGGAGGATCGCGGCGCGGGGAGCGGAGCGCCGGGAAGGCGGAGCCTGCGCGCAATGTCCCCGCTGACGGCCGGGCGCGGGGGAGGAGGCTGAGCCGGCCGCCCGGCACGGGGCAGTGGGCGGAGCCCCCGTGCAATAGACCCGGCAAGGCGGCGGCGCGGAGGCGGGGCCCCGGCAAGACGCTCGGCGGGGCCGGGGGAGGCCGATCCCGGGCAGGGAGGAGCGGCCGCGGCTCGGCGGGGCCGGAGTTTGTCGCGGAAAGGGAGGCGGGCCCACGCCGGCCGCGGCGAGCCCATCTCCGCCGAGCCGGGGCCACGCGCCCGGCGGCGGGAAAGGGCGGCCGCGCTGAGCGCTCGCTCCCCTCCCCCCGGCGGTGCCCGAAGCGCGCGAGCCACCGGCGCGAGTCCCCGCCCCGTACGGCAAGCGAGCAGGGAAGGGAGCGACCCGCCCCCCACGGCGCCCGGCGGGACTGTCACACTGCCCGAGCCCTCGGCGCTCACCTCAAAGCCGCCCCTGCGGCCGGCGGATCTCGCCCCGCCGCCGGCCGGCCGGCCGGGCCCCTTCGCCTCACGCGGGGGCGGCGCGCGGGCCCCTCCTCCCGCCTCCGGCGGCGGCGGCTGCTCGCGCCCGGGCCCGGCGGCTGCTCGAGAGGGACGGCCCCGGCGGGGTCGGGCTGGGGGAGGGCGCCCCGGCCCCGGCGGCTGCTCCGGGCGGGGTAGGGGGTCCCCGGGCCCCTCCTTCTCCTCCTGCCCGCGGAGGCGGCGGCTGCTCGGGGCGGGCGGCGGCAGGGAGCGAGGGCCGGATGGGCCTGGGCGGAGAGCAGGGACGCCTGGCCCCGGTGAGGGGGAGTAAGATGGAGTAACCGTCTATCGGCGGCGGCCGCCGAGCGCTGCCCGCTTCTCTGTTCCCCGGGAAATCCCGCCCCTCCCCGACCCGGGGGGAGACCCCCGCTGTCTCACTGGCTACCTGCGGTGCCGCTCAGCCCCTCAGCCAATCGCGACGCAGCGCCCACCCTCATCCCCCGCCCCCATTGGCCACAACCCCCAGGAAGGGGATGTGAAGGGGGGACCGAGGGAAAATGTCCGTATAGGAAACAAGCCCCGACGGGTCCCGCCTCCGCCCCTTTCTTAGTGGCTGCCGCTTACAGGAACCGATCGACGATTGGAGGCGGCTTCACGTCAGTCCAAGCTGGACTCCCCCCACTTCAGGCTCCACCCCGAGCTACTAGGAAGCTCCACCCCCCCTCCAGGGAGCCCTTTTGTGGAATGTTTACATCTGCGAGTGGGGCCACACTCGCGCCCCTGCAAAATCCGCCCGCCCTCCCGGGGCTAGCGGCTTCTAAGGCATGGGGCGCGCTGCATGTCCTCTCCCTGCCCCCGCGCTACTTCAGCGTGTGGCCCCGCACGTGCGCTCACACTGTACAATGCACGGGTGCAACGAGCAGCAGCAGCACGGGCGCCAGCTGTGCACAACTCCCGAACCTGCAGCAGCGGGACGCCCGAGCTCGCTAACGCCGGCTGCAAGAGTGCCTCGAGCTCCAGCCGCACGGCCAGTGGCCCTGTTTACACGCAGGGCAGGGACGGGCACCTAGCTCCAGCTACTAGGCGCTCACAGTAAGAATGGATCAAAGCAACAAGTTGCAGTAGGTCGGTCATAGCTCCCAGTTTCAAGCTTATCTCCGAGGTATTTAGCTGCTTGCATAGAAACAATTGAAACGGGGATGAAACCTCTTTGATACCAGCCTCCAGGAAACAAGGTATTTAGTTTCTTTTTACTCCAGTTTTAAACTGGCAGCAACTTTTCAGGAGATAAGGAGTGAACCAATACACCCACCGCACAGCGTTTAAAAAAATTAACTTCATTGGATTGTCACATTAAACCACATCGCCTGGATTTGGAATCCAAACTCTAACTGCAGGTAACCTACTAAGCACATTTTGGACCTGAGCTACTCCAAAGGGAATTGGAGGTGTAAGGCAGATTTCTTTTCACATGGGAGGAAAAGGTTCCAAAGGATTAAAGGTGTCTCATTTCCCCCTCTAAGCTGAAGACTTTTCCCTCAAAAATTTCTGTGAGGAGACATTAAGTTTGCCTCAAAAGGACAGAGGCCCAAAAGGGAAATAACACAAATTTCTGTAAGTTCCCCCATCTTCAAAGCATCTAATGAAGAGGGATTTTCTCCCACAAAAGCTTATGTGATCAATAAATTTGTGGGTCTTTAAGTGCCACAGGACTCCTTGCTTCCTTTACAAATTAAAGTATGTATTAAAAGCACTATGAACTTGCATGACCCTGCTACTAATTAACTGAGGTGAGAATGCAAGTCTTAGATCACTTTTTGCCACTGCAGTGGCTTTGCTTTATTAATTCAACATATGTCTGTGTATTTCCATCACCACTGGGACATAGAGCATTGCCTGCCCTAGAGATTTCTGGAAGCCAACAACATGTACATACTCTTCCTCACTACTTCCTTACTACAGAAGTCAGTGACTGTGTATCCATTCAATACAAGCCTAATGCCTCCCAGGGAGAGGAGGACAAACCAAAGACAAAAACAAATTCCCACCATTTAAAAATGGTCATCAGGCAGACAAGTGAAAGATAGTGGTGCCAAGTTACCAAGGGGTAAGCATCTGACAAAGTGGAATTTTCTCCCACAAAAGCTCATGCAATAAATCCATGTGTTAGTTTTTAAGCGCCACAGGACTCCTTGTTTCTTGTATATAGAGGTGATAACACAGGTTTATTGGGGTATTACTTGTCTTGCTCACCCCTGCTCCCAGAGGCCAATATAACCATTACAGACACTTTCTATTCCACACTTTAAAACTATCAGAATTCTTATTATTTGGAACTATACCTTAGATCACTGGTTCCCAACATTTTCTCTGCAGTGGCACATGTTGCTACCTTTAATTAATTTGAGGCACACCACCATCTAGTTTCCAAATGAACTTATGAATATTCATAAGCCCATGAGCCAATCCAGAGCTCTTTGAGTAGTTTTTCAAAATATGTTGTGGCACACCTGCTCAGACCTGAGGGCACACTGATTGGGAAACACTGCCTTAGATACAGTTAAGAGTGCCCCAAAGACTTTACCATCTAGCTGACTAGAAAACCCTGCTGTTACAGATATGGGACAATCAAGGCAAAAAACCACACAAGCCTTAAGTACATGGGTAATGCTATTTTAAAGATTTGGTTCTACACCTCTATTACAGAAGTGGCTAAACTGCAGCTCTTGAATTAAAAATTGTGGCTCACAAAAGAACTCGGCTTATGCACAGGTCAGAGAGAGGAAAGCAGCCCCAGCCTAGGAGTTTTAAACCTCTCACCCTTAGCATGCTTGTGGGGGGGGGGGGAGCCCCTGCCTGTGCCTAGCCCCTGGAGCAGGGGCGTCACTGGCGCTGGGCACATGGGGCCCATGCCCTGAATCCCAGCGCCAGTGCCTTGGGTCCGGTGGGACCCCACCTCTCCCGGTCTCCAGCCTGATCAGGCCAGAGATCCAACGCCCAACCACCCATGGTGGCCGCTACGGCCCCAGCCCTGGCCAGGGGTCCAGGGCCTTGCCGCCCACGGCCATAGCTTCCGCTCCTGACCCCGGCCAGGGATCCAGGGCCCAGCTGCCTATGGCCGTGGCTGCCGCTCCTGCGTCCAGGGGAGCAGCCTGTGCTGGTGCTGGGGGTCCTTTCCTGGGGCAGTGACGCTCCTGCCCTGGAGTGGCCATATTTGATGCTCAGCCCAATCAGGATTTAAAGCAAGGGGAGCAAACCCCAGCCTGTCCCTAACTGCCAGAGTGGCCAGATAAAGGGGCCCTGGGGGGGGAGGGTCAGCCCAGGGGAGACGGTATCAGGGCCTGAGGCTTAGGGAGCAGGTCAGGGACAGTGGGGAGAAGCATGGCCTGTTTAGATTTTCTTGTAGGCCCTAATGCGGTTTACTCACTGTTAAAATAAAATTGTGTTTTACAAGTTCTTCTAAACATGTTGAATAATAAGAAAAAATACAAAGAAGACCATAGATCATTTACTGTATAGGCCTAGTTTGCATGGTAACCCTCAGTAATTCTTAGAATGACATTAGTTGGATCAATATTTGCCCTTTTTTATGATAAAATTAAAGTGTGCAATGAATTTGAAACATAAGTTTGGAGTAGGTAAAAGTATATGCCCATATGCCTCAGTGCAGCTCTCAAAGTTTTAATCATCAACTTGTGTGGCTCTTGAGTTCCATAAGTTTGGCCACACATTGCCTGACTTAAAGCTCCTTTCTCTCCCTTGGTGTAAAGAGAGCATACCTGAATCTCTTGGAGATTGTCTCTCACCTTCCACTTACAACACTGCCAATTAGAGTACTAAGGTGGCAGGATGCTGCCTGTTGCTGCAGTTTCAAACAAGTGACTTTCTGATTCATATTTTGATCCATGATTGTAATTAAAATAAAAGCATAAGCAAGTTATGCATCACCCCACCAGCTCAGAAATCCTCAAGTGTCAGCTCCACACCCTCCCGCACATTCTTTTAGTGCATGTCCACATACCCGGTGAGGGCTACTATTAAACTCGCTTTAAGTTCCTCCAACAGACCCACCTCCAGCTCCCAAAAGCTTTGGAGCAGAAGTACAGGCTTTAGTTTTAAAATATCCCAGCATGACCGGACTTGCAATTCTGAACTGAAACTCCTTTCTAAAAAGTGGGAGAGGTTTCATCCTTCCTTTACAAAGAGTCTGAGGCTAAATAAAAACGAGGCGGAAGGGAATCTCTCTCTGCCTGGGATTGTCCGGTTCGGAATGAATGACTAACCAGCCAGTCCTAAAAATGGGGATGATTGTTTCGCCCCGCCCCTTTAGTCCAGTATGGACTCAGCATGTCTCTTTCCTACGAGTTAGCTAGTCTGTCCCTGATGCGCGGGCTACCAGTACCAAGCCCTCCTCCCACTTTCAAGCAAGGCACAACATCACTAGGATAAACCAGAGAAAATCCACGTACTGCACACGCGATTTCCACACGGCTCGGGGCCAGAAGCATAGGGCAGCCCCCTCTCTGCTCCTCGCTGATACATCGTACAGGATTTGGAGCCTAACCCGTGCACAGATACATTGCACAAACCGCAGCAAAGCGCTTCAGAGCCCTGAACTGAATCAACCAAGGAGTCCGCTCGGAAAGCAACATCTGCCCGCGCCAGGCGGGACGTGGAAGGAGCGAAGACGCCAGGCGGGGGGTGGGGTGGGGTGTCAGAAATTAGGTGGCTCTTTCACCGCAAAAATATCAAGCTGCGTGCGCGCTGCTCCGTGCTCTCCACGCAGGCGGCTGGCTGATTTCAAACCCCAGATAACTCGGATCCCTGCCGCCTCTGAGTTAAAAAGACTCGCTAGGGAGTCAAAGCTGGATTTCTGCCGTCTCCCGCTCAGGAGCAACGTGCAGGAAACAGGGCCGCCAAGCGCTTGTGCCGCTGCCTGGCAATAGAGGGAAAGCAGAAGGAAGGGGGCTGGCCTGGGAATGCACAGCCCGGGGTAGGAGAGCCCCAAGGCGGGCTGGGGAGGGTGTGAGGAAGGAGACGCCCCCTCGCAGGGCTTGCCCGGGGCAGAAGGCGCAGCCCACGCCGCCCTGCCGGGCCTCTCTGGCTCATCCGAGCGCTCGCTGAGCGAATCCTTTTGTCCCCAAGCCCCGCCCAACTACGACTGCGCCGCTTCACTTCCGGCATGGCTGCGCCCCACGTGGGGCGGGTCCCTGACACGTGGGAGGAGACCTGGGGAAGGCGCCGAGCCTGCCTTCCCCGCCTCCCGCCTGTCGGGGCAGAAGGGGGCGTGGCCTTGCTTGCTGTCTACCAATCCGCTCCAAGGAGAGGAAAAGGCCCCGCCCCCGCCGGAATCAAGGCGGCTTTTAGCATTCGGGGCGGGAAGGCCAAGCTGAAACGCAGCCAGGTCTTCTGGTAGGCGGGACCATGGAGGAAGCCGAGCCAATAAGATGGAAGAGGCGGGGCTAATTCTCTACCCAATCGGAGAAGGGCTAATTCCGCCCAGTGACTGTACATGGTAGGGGCACAGGGACGTGTGTGCGCTGCGTATTCAGGCAGCAGCTCGCACAGCGCAGCACCCATCCCTCCCGGCCGGGATTAGCTGCCGCCGCTAGCAGTACTTGGGGCTGCAAAGTCTCTTCCCAGCGCGGGAGAAGCGAGCCCAGCCCATAGGATTCCCTCATGTCCTGGCCCTGTTATGGAGGCTTCCTGGCCCCAGATCCACGCCTTGTAAAGAGCCTGCCGAAATTCCAGCCCGCTGCTGCTCCGCCCCCTCCAGAGTCCGCCCCCCGAAGCTGGCTGCCGGGCGGGCTCACGTACTTCGCTAGTGCTATGGGGAGGGGGCGGATTTTCAGCCCCCTCCTCCCGCGGGAGGCGGTCGCCCACTCCACACGGATCAGTTCGACACCCCAGCTCGCAGGGGCGCCCCCCCGTTTCCTTTTCCCGGGTCAAAGACGTATCCAGTCGACCCCTCCCCCATCCCCGACCTCCACCGCTCCCTCGCTTCCTGAAACTGCCCTGGACCACCGTGCGAGAGCGCCGCAATGGGGGGCCACCCCACCGCCAGATTGCGGGCGAAAAGCAGCCCACCGCCGGTGGGAGTAGCCCAGCCGCGGGACTGCCCATCTTTCCCTCCCACCGGCGGGAGGGCGGGGTGGATCGGAGGGCTGCACTCCATGTTTGCACAAGGAAGGGAATCGCGTTCAGTCAGCTGGGCGATCAGAACGCCGCGCTCGGGAGCAAGGGTTCGGCCCCGAACGCCGCCAAGATTCGGCGGGGAACGTTCGCGCGCTGCAGCGGCTACTTCGCGTTCGGCGCAGGAACCGTCTCGGCGGCTGCTCCAGGCCCGCTCCATACCGCGGGACTCCAGGGAGGGCTCTTTCGGGGTGAATTAGAAAAAAAATCGCGCAAAGCGAGGGAAGACGGAGCTGCAGCCCGCCCCAAGAGGCAGAGCCATTCACACGCACACCCCCCACTAAGTTTCACGCAGAGAAGCACAAATCTACGGGTTCCGATTCCGCCCCCCCCGTGCGTAAAACATCCGGCCTTGCGATTTGTAAACTACAGCCACGTTCCGGCCGGCGGCGCCTGCACAGCCCTGCGCGCCGAGCCGCCCCCCGCGGCTCAGCGAAGTCCGAAACCTCCTCCCGGTACCCCGACCCGCAGCGCAGCGCAGCTTTGTTTATGCCAAGCGCCAGGCAAAAGAAGGGGCGGGGGAAGTGAAGTGTCCCTGCTCCGCCTCCTCTCGCCCAACTGCAAGGAAGGAGCGCGGCGCGGTGTTAAACAAACCCCAGCAGCACGCACGCCGCCCGGCCAAACGCTTGCTCCTCCGCCGCTCTCCGCGCAGGGAAGGGGCGGAAGACCGAGGGCAAAGCAAAACCGGGGGAAAACTGCTTTTCATGCCGCCCCTCTTCCTCCACGGAGCCGACCGCCCCGTCCCTCTCCTCCCCAGCAGAGGCAGCCCCTCCTCCCGCCCCCTGGCCCGGCCCGACTCGGATCGGGCGATCCTTGCCGCACACCCCTCCCCAAAACGCCCAATATTTTGAGACTAAATTGAAAGCAGCTGTTACATACCCTCAAAGCCCAGGCGAGGAGTCCTGAATGGATGGGACCTCCCCCCCAGCGGGATTGGCTTCCTGAGCAAATACGTCACTTTCATCCCGCCCATCGGGGAAGAAGGCGGGGGAGAGGCCGGCGGGATCCAAACCTGTAGGCGAGAACACGCCCTTTCCCCCAAACACGCAGGGCTTTGTGCAAAAGTGGAGTTAGGTTGCTGTGCGGATCAGCCATTTATGTCCATCAAACTCACGCCTGCTCGACGGGGGCTGAAGTTAGCGCTCACCCCGTGGGGCTGGCAGGAGTTTGGGTGTCGCCTGCCTGGCCACACTGGAGGCACTTTTCCAACCTACCTGTTACAGTGTTAAGAGAGTGCCCTGGTGGAGAGCAAAGTTGTGCTGAATGTCACACTGAGCCAGCCTTAAGGCCCTGCGAGTGCAGCGGTGGTGCTCAGGTGCCCCCCCTGGCAGTGAACTCTAGGCCAGAGAGCAAAGTAGTCATAAATTGTTCCTTTCTAATACTAATAATTAATGCTGTGCCTCATCCTAGCAGCTTCTATCAAAGCACCAACTCCTCTACTATGCCCGGCCAACTTTTGTAGTTCCAAAGGCAAAGGGGCAGCTGTGTTGGTGTAGTTTGCTAAAATGAACAAGGAGTCCTGTAGCACTATTAAAGATTAACAAATTTATTTATTGCATGAGCTTTCATCTGACAAAATGGGATTTTTCTCCCATGAAAGCTTATATGATAAATAAATTCGTTAGTCTTTAAATGTGCCACAGGACTCCTTGTTTGTTTTACTTTCGTGTCTTTTTGCTGAGGATCGTAGGACAGTTTATAACCATTAACCCATGAAATAGGCATACAAGGTAAGTGTAGTACTCTCATTGTATGGACAAGGAAACTGAGGCGCAGAGAGAGTAAGTGATTTGCCTTTGGGCAGTGGCAGATAGGGTAGCAAAACTTTGATCTCCTTAGTCTCAGTTCTCTACTTTAAGCCGTTATGGCAGCCTTGCACATTTTATTAAACAGAGAACAGGTGAGAAGGCAAGAGCCTATAATGTGGATGGAGAGCACAGGACCCTCTTTTGGCAGAGAAGTAGGAACTGATTAAAGATTAAGTGAGTGGGCTCTCTTTTGTTGTATGTAAATGCATAGGACTTGCATATTGCAGCAGATAACCCCACTCATGGACCAGGACTCCACTCTGCTAGGTGCTGTACAAACATACAACAAGAGAAATCCTTGCCCCAAAGATCTTACCGTCTATATCTGACATGCAACAGCTGCATACAGACAGATGGGAGAACAGGGAAACAGTGAGACACAACTGGTCCTGAACACCAGGAGATGCTTGGATCCTGGGACCTGACATTGTTTTTAACACCTCATAGAAAATCTGGGTTTATTCCAGCCACAACAGGTAAAGATCTGTGATTCCATTTCCAGAAAGGAGACAGAAGGAAACAACTAGATTTATCTCAAGCTTTCATTAGAGACAAGGTGGGTAAGATAATATCTTTAATGGGACCAACAATGCTTGTCTTTTCACTGACAGAAATTGGTCCAATAAAATATTTCCTCACCCCTCTTGTCTCTCTAATATTCTGGGACCAACACAGCTATAACACTGCATGCAAACATTATTGTTGAGTGAGAAAGATCATGTCCCATAATCCCAACATGATAGCTCACCTACGCAATGGAGGCCCACATCACCATTCACTGGTAAACATTAGGCCTACTTAACTAGGATGATTACTAAGAGAGATTCAAGCACATTTCAGTGATTCCAAGCAATGGGTAAGTGGCCAGCCAGAGGTGCAACTACAGCCATCAAAAATTGTTTTCTGCACCGGTTCTACCACCAGTAATTGATAGTGTAAATCAGGCACACTTGTGGTGAAATATGAGCAAATCCCTGGATCTTTCAGTGTCCTGTTAAAGTTTGCACTTAGCCTATTGGTTCCACTGGTATAAAGAAATGGGTAGCAATGATTTAAGCATAGCTGCTGTGAAGATGAGAAGCAAAATGTATATGCTAATGAATTATTATTAGAGCTGCAGGTACATGAACAAAACTCAATGGCCTGGATCCTTCAATTAATCCTGTGAAGCAGATTGCATGGAGCTTGTTGCAAGACTGGGACCAAAGATTGTATCCAGTAGCTCTAGCTGTTTTCATACCCCATTGGGTTTCCTTTGTGAGAACTTTACTAGATTATAAACTATTTGAGGATAAGGACCATCTTTAAACTAACTTTAAATTGGTGCAATAAATACAAACAGGAAGCAGTCAAATTAAGTTTCTCTTCCCCCTCTCAATTACTCAGCTTATGCTGCCTTGACCCTTGGGACATCACTTTATTTGCTCGCCATTCATCCTAGCCTCCCCATCCAGGCAGTATCTGAATAGTTAACATAAAGAACGAGCTGGGAAAAGCCCTCTAGCCTCTCTTTGATACATCATAAGGAAAAATGAGCACAATTAATTTAATTTTCAATTACTTTTCCTTTGCAGCTTACTTCTAAGGGAGTGGAGATGCCTGGTTGGTTGGGACAAATAGCTAGGGGTACACTGGTTAGCAGAAAGGCTAATTAGGGATTAGCAGAGCCCCCTGTTTTGTTTGCTACCTTTTTTTAACAGTTTCTTTCTCCCCTTTCCATCCATTAAATCCTCCCACTCTACCCCCACCCAGTTCTCAAACACACCCTCCTTTGCCACTTGATTGCCAAGCCCAGCATGTCCTCCGAGTGCCATATGCCACCAGCCCTCACCCTCACTGGGATGCCACCACACTCCCATCTCAGAGGCAACTCCTTCTTCCCAGCTGCCAAGCCCTTCCCTGTCCCTCCTAAAATAAGGTTGTGTTAAAGGACTAAATTTTTCCACCAGGACCCAGACTATTCTACCAGCTACACTGCACAGTGATGTGAAAGAGGTTACAACTTTCTTCCTTAAAAATAAGGTCAACGCAGGTTTGGGGGAGCCAATTAAGAAGATTTTAAAGTAGAGTAGAGTAGCTTGCATATCTCCTGATAACTTTGTAATTTCTACTTACCCCAGCGTCTTCACTTTATTGTGCCAATGGGAAATGCTCATCCATCAATGCAGTGTCACTCTTGGCAGGCATGGATGAACAACGTTGATTTCTGGGTAAATAGAGTGGATCTCCATCTCCACACAATCAATCCTTGTGTAACTTCTAAGGTAGCATTTAAAAAAAAAACCTGGTGTATTATGCCATTAAAGGAAGAACAAACAATATATTTGTACTGTCCAGGAAAAGACTGGGCAGTACAGGACATATCTTTCTAGGGGAAGAACTGGGTCTGGAGGTATATTGGGTCATTTTGCAGAATAAGTTAGATTGGTAAAAGACCAACTGTGGCTGGCTGGCTGCAGGAGACGCACAGACATACCTAAGAGTGAGTTATGTGTGGAGGCTCTTTGCAAGCAGTCCAAGTTAGAGGCTACAGCAACAAGGCATTGTAAAGGACATCCCAGTTTACAGGCAGAGGGTGACACAACTATTCATTAGTCTGTATTGTGCCCCAGTATGTCATACCCACATATGCCAAACATTAAGTTAGAGCAGTCTTGAGGCTGCTCTACCTTGCACATTACTTACCATAGCCCCTGTGGGCCAAAGGAAGCAGAGACTAACTGTAGTGCAGCTCACTTTGGCCATGCTCCTGAAGCACCCAATATGTGCTCCCTGCACTAGTGGACTGAAAGCATGGTCAGTGTACATCCCAGGGAGGCTGCTTGCACAACAGATGTTCTCAGCGGATTTAGGTAAACCTGTTGTATAGCACTTTGTGTTCCAGAGTTGTGTAAAGTTAATGCAACTGGGAAATAGTGCAAGAGACATTGCTAACTGTTCTGGGTACATTTCTGTGATAAAAATATCTCTAAATCAGAAAGTTAAAAGTGTATGAAGTGGGGGGAGGGAAGGGAAGAGACTAGTAGTGATGCTGTATAGTGCGTTAGAATAATCTGAAAGGGCAATTTTTTTTTTTAAGGCTTCCACAACCAGAAGCATCGGGAATGTAAGGTCTTGTTTTCTGTGTTTTGCTAGAGTCTCCCCCTGAGCTTTAGGTAGTCTGAAAAAATTCTTTATGGGGAGGGGTCCTATCAATCTGTGATCAGCAGTTTTGGTAAAACAGTGCTTAAGAATGCCCTGCCCTTCTATGACCTGACTTGACTCTGGGGTTTTTTTTGTTTGGTTGGGTTTTCACTACCTCCTCCCTGGTGAGTCCTTCCTCCTTCCCTCCCACACTTTAAGCACTGGATGTCCCTCGGAGGACCCAGAAATGTGAATGGGATCTCTCTCTGCCCTACAGCTAAGAACAGAGGTGTCAAATCTCTACCATGAGAACTTTCCTTCCAGTTGCAGGTAGGCAGTAAAACAGGGGTCTCAAATTCAAATCACCACAAGGGCTGCATTAGAACTAGTGAAGGGCCACATGAGGACTACTATGTCAGCCT
The DNA here is from genome assembly GCA_007922195.1 of Podocnemis expansa. NCBI lineage: Eukaryota > Metazoa > Chordata > Testudines > Podocnemididae > Podocnemis > Podocnemis expansa. Next base: position 10,201,362 of record ML681967.1, on the reverse strand, counting down.
GAGGGCCGCACCACTAAAATCTTTCCATACAACAATATTGCAAGTATCAGCAGAAATAGTGTTATTGCGGGCTGCAGGAAATAGCTTTAGGGGCCGCATGCGGTCCATGGGCCGTGTGTTTGAGACCCTTGCAGTAAAATAACCAAGGAGACTTGGGGCACTTTTAAAGACTTAACAGTTTTATTTATCACATAGGAGACAAAGAAAAAGGTGCAATGTTCAGAGATGCTGCCCACCAATTTCCACCCAGTTTAGTCAGAGTGGTGGGTATTCAGAACCTCTGGAAACGAGACTTCAGGTATATGAGTTATTTCCTTGCAACCTCTGATGTTCTGTTAGTTCTCCACTCATCCAGAGTGTCCTCCTAGAAATGCGAAAGATATTAATTTCTTCTGCTTAAAGAAACAGAAGCAGAAAAAAATTATTCAGGCCTCTTCATTTAGCACAATTAAGCAAAGAAAAGGTCACACTTGCAGGTCACCGTCCCCCTCTAAGATTCATGCTTCAGCCCAGTGTCCAGAAAGACTACAGCCAGACGTGCAATTATCAGACAAAAAACTGGAGTCTCTACATTTGAGGATCAATGAACACATCAGAAGGCCCCACGAGGAACTAATAAAACATGAGTAATTAGGACAGAAGGATCAGAAATTTCACCAGGAAAATTAGTTTAATTTTAAGACCTGGAGGCTCAATTTACAGTAATAATTTGAAGGTTCTCCAGCAAGACTGGCAAATAGAAAATATATTAATATAACACGTTTGATCTCACTTGCATGTAATTCAGTGAGAGTTTTGAAAATGACTTCAATAAAAGAAAGGGCAGTCCTGAAATGCTAAATAAAATAAAATATCCCTTGTGGCAATTCAATATCAAGGTTGAAAAATTAAGCACTCTGAAGTCCTGATGTTAGAAAAGGCACTGGACTTAATTCTGCCACATTGTGCAAACTCTGTTCTATTGTGTCTGTTCACAGCAAGCCATGAAGATTCATTAATAACAAGTAAGATATGAAGATTTACGCATAGCAAGGAAAACCAAAATTAAAAATAGTGTCCATCTTCACAGCAGTGTGGCGGAGTCCACGTTGTGAGTTCATCCCTGACTTTTGATATTTCTTAAATTTGACATACTCTGTCGTCCCACCTTGACCGGGCTTAGTACATCCTTTGGATTTAATTTCCCTGCTGCTTTTTCTTTAATGTTACTATTCAGCCATTCCTACCTAAGCCTTTCAAGCCCAACCCAACTGAGTCCTCCCTTGATGTGAACAGATAGCATGTCTGGATCAGATGATTAGCTTTATCCTGAAGAGATATACTTTTTCACCTCCTCAGTCCATCCCTGAGGCAGCCAGGGGACAATGTGGCCCTTGATATGATTCAAATCAGCCTATGGCTATCCCCAGAGGACAGGGACCTTTGAGCTGTGTGTTCCACCTTATCTCCAACACACACAGATTTTTTAACTCCCTGGTGTGCCCATGCCACATGGGAAGAACGGGAGTGTAGAGGCTGCTGGTTCTATACCACCCCTGTGCTGGTGCTATATTGGGCAAGAGTGTCAGAGCAGGGAAGGGGCAGAAAACTGGCTTTGTGCTTCTGAGGTTTCCTCTGAAAGACAGCATCCACTAATGGCATGAAAGAAATTACTTTGCTAAGGATAGAAGGCAAATCTGCCTCCAATAGCTGGAATCCATCCTCTCCCATCAAGTCCTCTAGTCTAGACAGGGTCCCAAAGTGAAAGGAGGAAGAAACTTTGATCACTGATAAGGAAATTCAGCTGATTACATTGATTAATTAAGTAAAGGCTCTATCCCACTCTAAAGTGGAGCAGGGTGAAATTTTAATCATTTCACATTTTGAATTTTTCAGACTTGTCTGCACCCACCTGGTAAGCCCACAAAGAAAGGCTCTCATTCTGCAGTAGGAGCCACACACACAGACAGACTTCTGTTGAGATCCACTAAAATTAGTAAAGCTCTGTGTGGCTATATAGGGCTCCCCATTTCAGGATCAATGCCAAAGTGAGAGGCTGCTAAACAAGACTATTAAACAATATTGTATCAATATACTGGTAATGAAAAAGAAAATAATCAAACCAAACCAAACAACTCCAACCCAAAAAGCAGAGGCAATAAAGTAAGAGAATTACTTTCTCAAAGATTTTCAATAAGCAAACGAATTTTCAAATGAAAATATATTAATTTCCTGTACAACTTTCCAATTAAAAATTGTTTTGTCAAATTTAAATCTTTTTTCCACCTTCCTTTTCTGATGGGGGGGCATAATAAAGGTAGAACCACTCCTTCCTGAAAGCTGAGTGTTTTGCTTATTAAATGAGTTTTTGTTTTAGAAAAAAACATTAAAAAACCAGGAGTATTTAGCTGAGAGGGATACACACACAGATTAAATATTTTGTTATGGAAAACCATTCTTTTTCAAGCAGACAACAAAAATAGGTTCTCCACACAGTCTATAGGAGATACGCTAAAAGATGAACTAATGAGTAACTCCTCATCAGGCTCTAGCAATTTACCCCTTCCATAGTCCTTGCCTTGGTCTCTCAGCTGAAAAAAAAAAAAAATCAACATAACCATGAGCAGAATGGTGATTACTAAAATAAGATGCCATGTGATCCAAGCTGGACAAAGCATGGTCTAAAAGCCAGGACACCCCTGAATTGAAGTCTCTTTCCCCTCATCTGTTGCTAGATTGTTTATAAGGGGCTCTCATACTTTGTATAGTACCTAGCACAATGGGTCTTGGATTTTGACATTACTGTATTGCAAACAAGAACTAAGCAAAATTTTTGTCTTTTTAAAGTAAATGCAAAGTGTTGCCAGAGATCTGGTGGAAAAGTCCAATCCAGTGCTTTTAAATTTAGTTCTTAATGACCATTGTCTTTTCTTGGCTTGTGTTTAATGAACAATGTCCAGGGAAATGCACTCTGTTCAAAGCCCTTGGGAAGGAATTATTACTACTGCTAATTATTTTGCAGCTAAAGGTTTATCAGGCACCAAAACAGAACAGGGAACTTTGCTTTCAGACAATGGCTGAGGGTGGAATTTCCAAAGTCATCTGAAGGAGACAGGAGTTCATCAGATTTCCAGGGAATGTGGCTCTTTTCACAATCTCAATTGAAAATCCCATCCATGTGTGACAAAACAGGAATCTGCACCTGATCCAACAGGACATGGTGCTGGTTAGTACCTACCAGTATCAGACTCTTTGTGAGCTCAGTTTGTGACCCTGTATGTCAGAGGTATTTCCACCTTCATTTAAATATAGCAACACAAATAAGTGAGTCTCCTCATCAGACATTCTTTTTAACCACTATGCTATTCTGAGACATCCTGCTAGTTGACCTGGGCTTGATAGTGAAAGGCCTGACAGAGCAGAAAGGTGGAGAAGGCATCCTTCCCCCTGGGCTTGGAGTAGCAGACTGGTGGTGCTCGCATGGTCCTGAGTCCTAGCTCTCTATGTAACAGCAGATCAACCATCTGTGCCATTACTTTTTCTCTGACCTGGCCCCACCAAGCACCTCTTTGCACCTGAGCTGCTTGACATGTGGCTTCCTCATATTCTTCTCATCTCAGTCTCACCTCAGACAGGTTTGTATTGCGTGTGAGGCTCTCCACAACCACTTACCATTCATGAACCTGCATTTGATGCACATGGAGCCCCTGTGCTCATCCAGCCTCTTAGGCCTTACATGATCTGTGTTGATGCAACATAAACGCCCTTTCCAGAGAGAAAGTCTGAAGGGCTATGTCTACACTAGGCAAAGTTAGTTTGAATTTGTTAATTTGAACTAGTAAATTCAAGTTTAATTCGAACTAAACTCAGACTTATTAGTTCAAATTAACAAAGTGGACTTACTCAATTTAACGTTAAGTTGAATTAGTCCACTTTGTTAATTCAAACTAACTGCCCTCAATTTGAACTTATTAAATTCAAACTAAGGGTTAATCCGAGTCTACATAGTCCTTAGTTCGAACTAAGGATCGAACTAAGCACTTAATTCGAACTACTCGGCAGGTCTTACTAATTCAAACTAAGCTTTCATTAGTTTGAACTAAGGAATTCCTTAATTCAAACTAATGAAAGCTTTGTGTAGACAGATGGTAAGTTAGTTCGAATTAAGCCTCCTTAATTTGAACTAACTTGCAAGTGTAGACATACCAAAGGGGGGCTTCTGAGAAATTTTCTGATGCTTCAGGTAGTCTCTAGGGCTTTAGGCCAGTGGCCTCAAAAGCACAGACCTGGTCATCAGTACTCATCTGACATCAGGAGGTGTACAGAGGTCTGGAACTTCTACCTCAACTGCCCAGAGGAATCATGAATGGGGCTGGAAAGATGAATTTTAAGGATGAAAATGAACAACTCCTAAAGTCACTTGTGCTGGCAGGTGTTTCTAGTGGGTCATCTAGCCCAAACCCCTATGGCAGGGTTAACTTCATTGTCCCTGCAACAGTTGTAACAGGTTCCAAAGGGGCAGCCCTGTGGTCTGAGGTCCAGGGTCAGTGAGTCCACAGCTTGTTCCATCACTGAGCTACCCTCCTTTTTAGACCATTTTTTCTCTCTAATATTAAGCTTAATTTCCCTGTGCTGCCCCTGAAGCTCATTGCAGCTTGTTCTGCCCTGTTGACTAATGAAAATAATTGGCCCCTCTACTCGTTAGAACATCCCTTCATGGAGTAGACAATTATCAAATCTCCCCTCTGCTGTCTAGACTGGAGCCTGAGCCTGCTCCGTTCTCATCACCTCTCCCATAGGGCTTACTTTCCAAATCTCTAGCCATTCCTGCCCATTGCCTCTGACTCACGCTCCAATTTGTCTGTCTTTTCCCAGATGTGGTTCATAACAAATGCTGAATAGGATACTCCAGTGGAGGCCTGATCAGTGCTTAGAGCTGATTACTGTGCTTATTTGACACACAACTATTAAATCAACCCAATGTAGCATTTGATTTTTCTACAGTAATATTGCATTACTGGTTCATTTTATTTGTCATCCTCTATCATCCCTAGATTCCATGCAAGTTCTTAGACCATGCTGACTACCATAGTATCTGAGTGCTTTCCAGTAGAGTATTAAGGGAGTACCTCTGCTGTTTGTGCAGTGAAGTGTCACAGTTTGGTAGGATTTTTGTTTGTCCTTTAATTTAAATATCCATATTGCTGTGTACTGATGGTAGAGAAGGCAACACCAAGGAAAGATACAGTTCACTTTAAATGGAAGGTCATAAGGTTTATGATGGTCTTTATTTCTTGGGGGAGTTTGTTCCATATTTTCAGCCAGGCCCCAACAAAAGTTCCCCGTCCCACAGAGATGAGTTTTACCCTTTTTGGTGAGAGTTCCAATGGGCCAGAGAACCAGAACTGTCACTCAAAATAAACAAGGAGACTTGTGGCACTTAAAGACTAACAGATTTATTTATCGCATGAGCTTTCATGGGATAATATCCAGCTTCGTCAGACATTTTGAAGAGGGGGAACTTACAGAACAGAATGAAAATAAATGCAGGGAAGCGTAAAACATGGGATCAGGTCATACTGCAACAGCAGATCAGAGCATTTGTAAGGATTCAAACTCTAGGAAACAGCACATAGAGGGAGGGTGAAGTCAAATTACCGGTTACAATGTGAAAAGAATCCATAGGCATGATTCAGTCCTGCTGTCACACAATCTAATCTGCATATTAGTTCAATTTCAGCTGTTTCTCTTTGAAGTCTTGATGTCCCATTGATTTTCTTGAGGTGACTAGGGATTCTTTTCACATTATAATAGGTAATTTGACTTCACCCTCCCTCTGCTATTTTCCACAGTTTGAATCCTTACAAATGTTCTGATTTGCCGTTGCAGTAGGACCTGATCCCATGTCTTATGCTTCCCTGCATTTATTTTCATCCCATTCTGTAAATTCCCCCTCTTCAAAGCACTTGACAAAGTGGGATTTCCTCCCATGAAAGCTCCTGCAATAAATAAATCTGTTAGTCTTTAAGTGCCACAAGACTCCTTGCTTTTTTTGCTTTACTAGACTAACACGGCTGCCCCTTTGGAACATAACTGTCAATCAGTCTTTGTCCTAGAGCTGTAGGCAGTCTTTTAGATACCCAGTGCCAAGACCCTTAATGAGGACTATGATCCTGAATGGTGATTTTATGGGAAGCTGGTGTAGAGAGTGGAGGCCAGGTTTGACATGTCTGTAGCAATTTGTATGCAAAAAAATAAGGAGTCATGCAGCACTTCAGGACTAACAGATTTATTTTTTGCATGAGCTTTTGTGAGAGAAAATCCCTCTTTGTCAGATGCTTCAAAATGAGATTTTCTCCCACGAAAGCTCATGCAAAAAATAAATCTGTTAATCTTTAAGTGCCACACGACTCCTTGTTTTTTTCTGCTGGACTAAACTAACACAGCTATCCCTTTTGCAATTTGTATGGCCAAGGAGATCTACTGCCACAGTCTGTACTAGCTGGAGATTCCAAAGTACTGCACACTTCATGGCCAAGTATATCACATTGCTGTAGTCTGGCCAAGAGTTGATAAAGGAACAAATAACTGAGACCAGGTTATCATCTACCAGAATGGGGTGGAGTCTCCTAGCCAGTGGGAGATGGCAGAAAGCATTATTTGTGGAGGAATCCAAGAATACTCCTACACTATAGCTGGAACTGACCAGCCGTGGATTTTTTTGACCAAAGGGACAGCAGTGTGACTATTAACTCCTCAAAGAGGTCAGGGGTCAGTCCTGGGGCGGTTCTGTTCAACATTTTCATCAATGATCTGGATGATGGAATAGACTGCACTCTCAGTAAGTTCGCGGATGACACCAAGCTGGGGGGAACAGTAGATACGTTGGAGGGCAAGGACAGGATTCAGGGAGACCTAGATAAATTGGAACAGTGGGCCAATAGAAATCTTATGAGGTTCAGTAAGGACAAGTGTAAAATCCTGCACTTGGGACAGAAAAACCCCATGCACTGCTACAGGCTGGGGAACATTCAGCTAAGTAGCAGCAGTGTAGAAAAGGACCTGGGGGTCATGGCGGATGGGAAACTAAATACGAGTCAGCAGTGTGCTCTTGCTGCCAAAAAGGCCAATGGCATACTGGGCTGCATCAAAAGAAGAGTTACCAGCAGATGAAGGGATGTGATCATTCCCCTCTATTCTGCACTGGTGAGGCCACATCTAGAATACTGTGTTTAGTTTTGGGCTCCTCACTACAAAAAGGACAGGGACATGCTAGAAAGAGTCCAGTGGAGGGCAACCAAAATGATTAAAGGGCTGGAGCACAAGTCCTATGAGGAAAGACTGAAAGCATTAGGCTTATTTAGGCTGCAGAAGAGAAGATTGAGGGGGGATTTGACAGCAACCTCCAACTACTTGAAGGGATGCTCCAAGGAAGACGGAGCTCGACTATTCTCAGTAGTAACGGAGGACAGAATGAGGAGCAATGGTCTCAAGTTACAGTTAGGGAGGTCAAGGCTGGATATTAGAAAAACCTTTTTTACTAGGTGAGTGGTGAAGCATTGGAATAAGCTGCCTAGGGAGGTGGTGGAGTCTCCATCTTTGGAGGTGTTCAAGGCCCGGCTGGACAAAACCATGACTGGGGTGGTTTAGTGGGAATGGTTCTGCCTCTGGCAGAGGGTTGGACTAGATGACCTATGAGGTCCCTTCCAACCCTATGATTAAGAGCTGTTTCCTCTGTCCACCAGCATTACCTGCCTTGCATGAGTTCAGCTTCAGCCAGAAGGCCTTTGAATCCTTCTTAGTTCTTGCTGCTGCCATGTCCAAATCTCCAGTCACCATTCCCTTCTATTCTGGCCCTCACCCTACCAGCTCATGCTCAGAATGGCTCTTTGCCCCCACATAGTCCTTCCTGTGTGAATCATTTCATGTTGGTCTTTACTTAAATCTAACCTTCCTGATTTCAGCTAACTGCACTGCTGTGTCACAGTGGTGCTGCCTGTTAATCCTATCCCCAAAATGGTTGTATTGTATTTTACTTATGCCTCTTCCTGTCATTTTTATTTGGCTTATGCCTCTTCCTGCCCTTTTTTCAAGTCATTAGTGCTGGTCTATAGTGCAAAAGTATCAAGGCTCTTTCCCACAAGCCCTTAAACATAGCAAATGACAGAACAGTACATTTCGGCCCCAAACAGGCTCTATGAAGGGGCTGCTTGTGTCTCCTTGAGCAGAAAAAACTCGACTGTAGGAGGAAATATATTCAAATGGTCAGTTGGCAGTTTCCTTTCCCAAAAGCTTATCTTTTTATTCCTTGAGGAAGTTTGTTTACATTAGAGGAAACCAAAGGTACGATCTTCAGCTCCATTACCTTGAGTGGAGCTCCACAAATTTACTTCAGCTAAGAATTAAATCCAAAATAAAGTTCTGTTTCACAGCCAAAGTCCTGGCTCATGAGACAGTCTTGACAGACTAGAGAGAAACGGGTTCAGGGAAAGAATATAAAATGTATGGATTCAAATTCATCCCTGCTGCAATCTTCCTCAAGACAGCAGAATAGCACCCGGGATGAAATGGGCCTATCATGTCTGAGGTGCTGCCTATGTTAAGAAACAAGGCGTGTCACTAGAACATGAGAGCAAGCACATTTTACTAGCATTTAGCTAACAGCATAGACAGAGCATGTTGTAGGTTTAACACTTGTTAGCTGGCAGAGGTGAACCCTAGGTTCCTCTGTAGTGCTGGCTGTCAGGTTCTAACACCCACCTGTTTTCCTAATGTAGATGTAGCAGCATAAATGCACAGTGGTACATGCAAACACCAGTAATGCCAAAGCTAAAGGTAGTTTAAATGGCATTGCATTAGTTAGTACAGGAGAAGAAAAAAAGTGGGTGTATTGACAGTCAACTTTTTAACATTCTGTGTAGCAGCAGCAAAGATGACCAACTTTTCTTTTCTAGAGGGGTAGCCGTGTTAGTCTAGTTCAGCAAAACAAACAAGGAGTCTGGTGGCACTTTTAAAGACTAACCAATTTATTTATCGCATGAACTTTCATGGGAGAAAATTCTCAAAAGCTCATAAAATAAAAAAATTTGGTAGACTTTAAAAGCTCCACCAGATTCCTTGGTTAACTGGCTTTTGAATCCCATGGAGGGATGTTACATAGAAGTTGAAGAGTAACATGCCAGTCTATTCTAAACTGTTGACAAGTGCACACTTGAAGGCTTTTCTATTTTGGTCACCTAGCTAGACCCGAGTTAGACCCAAACCCTTGACTTGGTGGAGGAAGGAGGCTGGTAATACAAGGTAGAGCCTGACACCCATTCTGTTGGTCTCAGGTTTTGGTTCTTAGAAATACTGGCCCACGTCTTGGTTTCACTGGAGCCATTGACACCAGCTGGATCGCTCCCAGGAGATCCGTAGCATTAGAAGGATCTCTTTCCCTTCTGGTGTGTGCTGACAAGGAAATCCCAAAGCTTTACAACCCTGAAGGTAATGTCAGTCATGGGCTCAGCTACCTATTCCAGTCAACTAGATTCTTGTGTGTTTTACAAACTACATATTATGCCAGAGGCTTAGAACTCTTCATCCCCTGCAGGGTGAATATTACTGGATGTCTTTCTAAGGCAGAGGCTGTATCACATTCACAAGTTATGAGCGTGAAGCAGGCTGAGGTTAGGCTCTCTGGCTTTAGTCATGCAAATGGCCATAGTAGATGACCATAAAGGTCTCTTGTGGCTGAAGACACAGATGGGGTGGCCTTGTGGTCTAATGGTTAAAGCCTGAGCTGAAATCTGGGTTTGATTCCATGTACCAGCCTCTGTTGTCCCAAGCTGACTGCTGTTGGGAGTACCAGAGGAGGGTCTCACTGGGGATGGAACCCTTCTCATAGTCCAGGGAGAGGATGAAATATTTCACTATTGATTTCCACTCCACTCTCTTCCTCTGCAAGCTGGCAATAGATGGCTTGATTCCAGAGTGGGGAGAGTGTCAGGGGTTGCACAGGTTATTACAAAGAAAAGAAAAGCCTCACACACAGGAAGAGGCAAATGAATGAGTGATGAGAGATTAGACAAGCTGACCTGAATTCACTGTACATTGCAGCCAAAGGCAAGCACAAGGCCCAGGGTACAGCATAGAGGCCACTGGCACCATTCGTTATCCACAACACAGAATTTACACACACCCAAGGGGGGAGAGGGTGGGAAATCACATGTCCAGGCCTAGAGAGATGATGTAAGAAAGACTTGGAGAGGGATAAGGGTGCAGAAAGGCCCTGATCCAAATCCTACTGGAGCTGATGGAGAGTCCCCTGGATTTCACTGGGCTTTATATGCAGGCCTAGGGCATAGTGGGCTGGTGACCTAGGATGTCCCAAACATGTGCTTCAGGTGCACTGTAAGGCATTGAGCCAAGTGGATGATGCCTGGGGCACTTTCTGGCTCTGGGTTTTCTGAAGGAAAAAGCCCACTTATGTTGTATCTTTCTGGACATTAGCTGGTAGAGGAAATATTTACTTTATAAATATGCGATCCAGAGACTTAGGCTTCAGTCAGTCGGACAATTAGATTTCCTTTCCAATGACACCAGAATTAACCCAACACCTTTTGCCCTTTCCACACTGGGTTTCAATGCTGCAAGGTGCTAGCTGCTCTCAGTTCCCTGGACTCAAGTCCTTTTGCATGACTCCTGTTTCATGCAGCCACATCTCCCCCACACTCAAGAGCACAGGTGATTCCTCTCATCATGTGGCTAAAATGCCACAGTCCTCTTTGGCTTCAGCACTGTCTAGGTGGCAGCTGAGACAACACTTCAGTGGCTGGCATGGCCCCATTCCTTGTGCCAAAGGGCAGGTATTCAGACTTGAATCTCTGGCTGTAGGCAAGTCACTTTTCCCCCCAGAATGCTACAGCTGCTGTTGATTTGTAGTTCAACAGCCTCCAATAGAGGTGGGGGCCCTGCTGTGCTAGGTGTGGTACAAACACATAGTAAGGACAGACCTTGCACCAAAGAGCTTACCACCCACCTAAATGGGCAAGACAAAGGGTGGGATGGGAGACTGCAGCACAGAGTCCAGGTGTGACTAGGTCAAGGTCATACAGCAGATCAGTGGCAGAGACAGAAAGAGCATCCAGGTCTCCCAAAGCTCAGTCCAGGGCCCAGTCTACTGGTCCATGCAGCCACATCCTCTGAGCATTAGTGGAAGGAAAGCTATGCTTAGTGCCCACTGTGCTCACCACAGCCAGGCGGGACTAGGGAGTCACACTGCCTGCTCACCTAAGGCCTATGCTCATAGCATGGCTCCCCATGCCAGCCCTTGGAAGCTAATTAGATCGGCATTCTCAAACCCCAATGCCATCAGCCTGCTTTAATGTGGTGGGCACAGCTGCTCTGCTAGCACCCTCATCTGCAGCTGGGCTTTCTCTCACCTCACCTTGCCTCTTGTGCCTTGTGTGCACAGGGACCACGGCATCCTTTGTTGCAGCCTCCCCTGCTCTTCGGCCTCTGCTGATGTTGCACTTTGGCTTTGTCCTGGCCCTTTGCTGTTTCTCCTTCAGTTTGGTGACATCTGCAGATTTGACCCGGTTGAAATTCACTCCAAGGTGACAGAAGAAGCTGGTGGCTAGAGAAACGCTTGGCTTTACTGAAGCTAGATAATCGATCATAACCGCCTGGCAGCCAGAGCGGTTCTGGAGAGAAGCTCAGCTAGAGCTGCTGCAGACAGGACAGGTTCAATCACTGACAGAAACAGACTAGCAAGAAGTGCTGGATAGACCTCTGCCAGCCAGCAGCTCCCTTTCGGAACCCCATCTGCGCCACTCACTGGGATGAAAAAGTCCCCTGGTCTCCACATACACACAGCCAGGGTGGGGAGGAATCTATGGTCTTGGCCCTTAGTGCCACACAGATTGACTGCTGCATCTTTCCTCTGTCATAGAATAATACCTTCCTGCCTCTCTTACCCAGACATGTTTCTAGTTTGGGGCTATAACCCACCACTGGCTCCCCTTCTCTACTGCACCAAACACAAACTTCCTGCCTGGAGTAACAGTGTAGTCTAGAGCAGTGGATGGCCTCTGCAGACCTGGCTTCTACTCCCCACTCTACTACTAGGTGACTGTAGGCTGCCCACAGTGGGTCAGAGCTTCAGGGTTGGTGGCACCAAGCTGCAGGGTCCCTCTTGCCTGCAATGGCTCAGAGCTCTGAGGGAGGCAGAGCTGCGCGGCTCCCTGTTGCCAGTGGTGGTTGAGAGCCATCAGGCCCCTGCTCCTGGCCCACCCCACGGCTTTGATTAACACCAAGGCTAAGGCTGGGAAAAAAAAAACAAAAACCTCCAATGTCTCTGAAAGTCACAGAATCTGTGAGCTCTTCAGGAGTGTCTCCCCCCCACACTGTCTGCCTTAAGATTCCTTTCTGTGTGGATGCCCACAAAACATTTATCAGTTGCATTCACCAGCTGGTGTGTGTTGACCACTGCTAGTTACACTAATTGTGATTGGCTTACCACGGATTTGGGCTTTCCCCATAGAGTGACCACGCTACATGTTTCCTCATGCACCTGCATCCCAGAGGATCCACCCGCTCTATCTTCCCCTCACCTACTTCAGGCAGTCAGCATTTTGGGGCAGGAACACTTTGTTATGTGCACACTGCTCTTGCACAATGGGGTCCTAGCGCCAACTTTTCATTGGCTGTCTAAGTGGCATGATGAAACCCGTGTGTAAATTTTGCCAATAAGAGTCAAATAGAAGTTTGCCCCTTTCCTGAGAATGATGCCTATCACAGGGGAAGGTTTAGTTGATTAGTTACCTCTGACTCTAATCAATGGGAGGAAGCACCTGTAGCAGCCTATGGGAATAAGTCTGGACTGAATTCCTCTCTTCCACTTTTTTCCTGCTACCAGTAAACTGCTGCACTCAAGTGCAACAGTCTTGGATCGGCATTCGGTTCAATGTTGGCATCTGGATACACCCCTGACTGACCCATGCCCTGGGAATGGTAGATTTTGGAACCCTCCAGAACTGTTTCGTTCATTTTCCCGACAATATAGCAACTTATGTCCAGCCATGCCAGACTTTCGTCTGAAAATAAAACCTGGACATGGCAGTGGTAGCAACCCCTCTCTCCCACACACTGAAAACAACAACTTATACCCTGGGAGGGGAAGAGATTTAGCCATTTACTGTGTTTTATTAAAAATAAAAAGTACAATTTTATAAGTCAATAACTTACTCCATAGTGTGCCATTGTACTCTTCCCACAAGGCGCGTGTATATCTTTAGTACCACAGACTGTTACTTTCTATTACTATACTGCCAGGTGTGCATATCCCCCATACATGACATGAGATGAGCCAAGAGAGCACGGTAGTAAAGAAGTCAGCCGTGCCCCTTTGCAACGTCACAACTGCTCTAAGTGCTGGCTTCTGCCATGTGTCCCTCTCAGTGATTCCTGCTTTGTTGGTCCCTCAATTCCATCTTACAGGCTCCTTAAGACATGGCTGGACAGCTCCATTTTGAAGGCTGGATAATGTATGTCCAGACCTCCTGTGAAGCTCCAGCTCTCAAAAGAAATGTTTTCTGAGCTCCTGAACACATAATATGTATAGCCAAAGGACTTCCTCACCCATCCAGGTGCAGATCAATGACCGGTATTACTTCACCAGACTATAAGACGTTCATGGCAGAATTCTGCTGCTTGTGCATTATGGGGATTGGGGGAGGATGCTGGAAATCAATTTAAGCTTATCCTCCAAAGCCATGGGGGATTTTATTTTAGTGAGTAAATCATGCAATGATTGGCCCACAATGGCTGCTGCAGTGCTTGGTGTACAAACATGGGAGGAAGCTGTGCCAGCACTTCTGTCTAAATATTCCCATAATGCAAGCCTCCAGGAGGCTGCCTCTACAGAGGTGTCCCAACTTGGGTCCCATCCCCCCTCGATGGGGCTCAACGCTGTTGCCTTCTCCTCAGTTAGGCTTCAGAACTGAGCACCCCTTCTTGCTCCAAGACAGCCAAGGACTCAAAAGGGTCCATTCTTTCCCAGTTGGAGAAGAGCAGAATCTGTGGAGTCTTGTGATATGTATTTCCAGCAGCCTTAGTTAGAGGCAGGCCACTCTCTAACTCCAGCAGAAAGGCCATTGCACTTCCACACCTCACTTGTGTGCAACTTCATTCAACAGTGCCAGTCCTGCTGCTGCTAGGGGAAATGTTTCTTTGCTGCAAGCTGCATTTCATAGCTTGCAGGATGTAGCCATGAAAGGTCCAAGGAAATCCCAGTCGTACAGCAGTTGTAGTCAGCAAGTCTGCCATGTGCAAACAATCAGGTCAACTGCACAGCCACTGCTGTACTCCCTCCAGTGTCACCACAATCAGCTGTTCAGCACTGGCTTGAAATCAAATGGTTAAATCGTGCCTGCTGCTGCCAGGTCCAGTTTGTGAGGGCAAAGGCTAGCAGGAGCATTTTCTCCTCCCCACCAGCAGGGCAGAATTCCTACAAGAGGGGGTGACTGACATGCACGTTCCTCCACCAGAGCTTGTGGCCAGGACCCCATTCCATTAGCGCACAAGCAGTTGTACCATCTTCGCTAGCCAGGAGTGCACACTGCTCATTTTAAAAGGACAAAGAGTAGGAGCATGCAACCTATTGGGCAGTGGCTGGCCCACCCAGGCATGATGGCACCTGTGACAACCAGCCTTGCCATGCCACTCCTGAACTAGGGCAGCTGGCAAGGAGAAAACTGCCAGTGAGTCTGCACAGATACTTTGAAAAATCAACAGGCAGAAGAATCAACCAGAGCAGATGTGCTCCTGTGAAAACAGCATTCCTTTCATCCATGCACCACATGGCAAGAAAGAGCCATGTCACATACTGGCAACCCCTGCAGAGGCACAGGCTGGTGGGTCCCTCAGTCAGCTCTCCCTGGCTAGTCTGCTGGAGAGGGTGGGTTCAGAGAGTTAAGGAGATGGGACACCCATCAAACCTGGAAGTGCTGAAGAAGGCTCGCAGGAAGCTCTTGGTAAAATTCTTGAGAAGGAAGGTTTGAAGGATTTCCCTGCCTCTGACATTTTATCCAGTCCTTCTCCATCTTCTCTGCAGCATGTACACGTTTGGGACTCAGGGCTTATTCCTGGTTAAGAAGGCAGGTTGTGGTGGCCCTGGGTTAAGAAATTGGCAGCTAGTCACTGCCATGACACCTCTGGTTTTCTGGCTAACATCCTATGGTATTCACATGCAGCAGGGAAAGGTTAAGGCCAAACTACTCTTATCTCTCATGGCACTTTGAATTACTTGTTTCCATCTTGTGCTTATCACCATGTGATCAAAATGGCTCTCTCTCTCGCCCCTAGATTTGTAGTTACCCATCTAATGTCCTTGCTAATGACCGTATTCTGCCTTTAGCTACCACTGTATGTGCTCCCACTGGTATTACTGGGGATGGCGCCCCTATAGAGGAAGGTAGAAAATGACCCAGATGTTCAAAATCCCCAATGCACACAATCAAGGGATTTGCAACAGAAAGTCACAGCACAGCTGTGCCTCAGTTTCCGCATCTGTAAAACTGGGATAATCATATTACCCTCCTTTCTAAAGTGCTTGGAGATTTATGGATTAAAAGCATTATGTAAGAGCTACATATTATTTTTAAGTGAACATTTAATTTGCACAGCCCCTGCCTTTAAGGGACAGTGTGAAAAATGGGGGGATAAAGTTTTACCATATTTACAGTTAAGGAGACAGACTTTTCTTCATTTAAATAAATTTCCTCAAGTTAGTATAGAATTGAGCTTTATTTATTTTTGTAAAGGGTTTGCTTTTGTCTGTGAGCCCTGAACAACATAGGGAGACATATCAAGAATATAGAATAAAACAGATCAGATCAGATCAGTGGTTTTCAAACTTTCTTCCTCAGGACCCAAGGGGGGGGGCAGGTGGACCATTTATACCTGCGACCCAACAATTCCATCTTTGAGTAATGCGTTCCAGTCTTTTGGCAGCAGCAGCAGCAGGGCCATAACCCAGCACCTGAGGGTCTGCAATCCAGTACTGGGTAAGTTTGGAAACCACTGGATTAGATGGCCTGTTTATTTCTAAATCAGTACACGAGTTGTTCAGAATAGATCCGTCTCTAGCAAAGCAACACAAATCTGAAATCTGGTCTGGTTCTCAGAGTTAAAAGCAGCCCTCTAACCTGCATGTGAGGCCTCCTGCCAAACGCTGTGGGATTACAACAGCACTTCTGTCCCCAATATTGCTGGATGAGACCCTAACAAACAAGAGAAAATGACTACATGGAACGAACTGTTAGACCATTATTCCTCTAATCTCTTTCTGTTACAGTAATCTTAGGTGGTACTTAGAGCAACACCAGGCTAAGGTTTTTTTGTCTGAGAGAGAAGTATGAACGTAAACCACTTCACATTGCTCTTGATAGTTTTTATGCTACAGCCATAGCCAATTTACTGGCTCAAAGTTTTTCTTTCATTGCCTAGCCTCATGCAAAAAAGTATTTTGATTTCATCAGCTTTATGATTATTAATCATCTAGCACCAGGAATATGTGAAGCAAATCACTGCTACTCCATAAGGGTCGGCAGCAAGCATATGCAGCTGGTACAGCTCAAGGAGGAGTTGTTGTCCTCTGAAGTCTGAATCTTTGTGATGTTACATGGACTTTTTGTGGGAAGGGTCATGCAAAGATGTTTTTTGGTTTGTTTGTTTTTAAATTCTGCTTGGTAATTTGCAAACTCCTTGGGGCAGAAAAAACTTTTCTTATGATGATTGTGAAGTGTCTCAGATTTTTAATTTTGGATACCCTCAAAAAACAGGTGAAAGCAAACAAAACACAGATTTTGAGCTAGGTAATGAAACAAGAACTTTAAGGGAGGAAATTCCTCTCTTTGGGAATACTCAAGCTGGGGGGATAATTAGTTGCTAACCAGCACACTGTTCAAAAGTTTGATAGGGGACTTTGGCTTTTTAAGGTTCATGGTTACTTTGTTGTAACTAGTTACACCATCAACCTAACTCCAGTGAGAGCAGCCACAGTGTAGAACAAGCCTGGAGTGACCCAGCAGGATGAATTAGTAGGGCAGAATGACAGCACTAGGAGTAGCTGAATTGCACAAACTCACACTTGTAGCCTGTAGATGCATCCCCCTGGCATTGCTAGCTTGAGCATCAGCAGCACTGGTTAACTTGAGCCAGAGGTTTCAGTGAGTGGGAGTGTGGTTAGTTAGCAGCAACATTCAAGTTAAGGCCAGTGGATGCTGCAGTAAAGATGAGCCTTACTTCCTTTCCAGGCTGTGTCTGAGCTGAATTTTTTCATCAGATCCCCCACTAGGGCAAGCTCTGCAGGTGTAGCACTAGTGCAGGAGTAGCTGCCTGCAGCAACAGCATGGCAGCCAGCCTTTTTCAGTGGCACCATGGCAGCGCTGCATTACACTACTGCTCCCACAGTTGCTGTGATGAGTGGACTTGCACCTGAGCTAGAATGGGACATGATAAGAAAACAGAGGAATTGCTAGACTGGCTCAGAGCTGAGGTCATGCTCGTGTCTGATGATGGTCAGCACCCAAAGAGGAGGAGGAAGGAGAAGGCACCAACAGTAGCATCTGTGGAGTAAGCTGTCCCTCTGCCACCTCTCATTCGATCTCTAGGCTGGCTTAAACCAGGCTTAGTTTCCCTCCTAAAATTTTGGTTGTCATTAATGACAACTCTGGCTATTCTAGATAGCAAAGCCCTGGGGGCAATTCTACTGCCCTTCTTTGTGAAGTGCTGTCCACTACGGATAAAAAGTGCTAGAGAAAAGCAAGTTATTACCAGGGCCAGCCCAACCATCTACAAAATATGTTATCTCTTATAGCACGTTGGGGGGGGGGGCATCAAAGTCATAGTTCACATAGGGTGCCAAAAACCTTTGGGCTGGCCCTGGGTATTACTAGACAAGTCATGTTTGAGGCCTCAGTGACAGCCTGTGGTAATAAGCTCCAGCGTCTAACCAGCTGTTGGGTGTAAAAGCATTTCCTTCGATTGTTTTGGAATGTGTCACTTAATTTCATTGAATGTTCCCTCGTTCCTGTGTTATGAGGCTTGGGGGGAAAAAAAAAAACCAGCATGCACGTAGCTCTAGAGAAGTTTGAGATTCCGCCATTCAAATTCTTCAGAACAAACCAGAGCATTTTAGAGCTCAGCTTAGGAAAGCATTTTCAAGCAAAATTTAAAAGCGAAAAGGACTAAAAGGCCTCCAAATTCTGTTGGACTGGACCCACTGTTGTTAGATGGGGACACTCTTTTCCTCAGTTGCCCGATTAGAGTCCTTTCAGTTTTCTTCTAACTCAAAGTGGGGGTCATCTTAAAAATAGGTCTGTTACCCACCATTGGCTCAAAGTGACCTAGCCAACTTTGGTTTTTAATTACATTTTCACTTTTTCTTTTGGGTAAAAGAACTAGCTGGAAAGCATGTGAACCTGCCAACTCTCTAATAGCAGTACGTGGTGTTGTTGGCTTCATGCAAGCTTTACGTACTTCTCTTCTAACAACTAATACTCTGCATAAAATTCTTATTCTACGGGGATGCCACAAAAGATGGCAACCAGAGCTGCTATGATGCAGCTTATCAATGTGTAGTAAGATTATGGTTTAACCTGCCTTCCTAAAGCATCATTGTCCTTTTATGCCTGATCTTAGTTATGATTTGACACAGTCTTTGGGCACTGACCCTACCAAGATGCATCTTTACACTGTCCCACTCAGCTTTATGAGACTATTCACATGAACAGAAGCACTTGCAGGTGTTTGTTTACAGGGTCAGGGCTCAAGTTTTTACTGCAGTGACAAGGAGTCTACAAAATAAGGAACAGTCATCATAGAACTGTTGATAAGACCAGGGAGTCCCACTACTGCACCAACAGGCAACAAAGCCAAGGAGAAAGGACACTGGACTGAGAGTCAAATCTTTGCTCTGCCAGCGCCTATTGAGTGACCTTGGGCAAGTCACTCTATGCCTGAGTTTCCCCTGCCACTCTATGGCTCTTTTTATCGTGTGACATCCATGAAACAGGGATCATCACTCATGAGGTGTCTGTACAATGCCTGGCAAAATGGGTCCCTGATCTCAACGGGGGCCTGTAGCTGGTACTGTAAAATAATAGTAGTTGCAATGAGACCTTTAAATATTTACAGACACCCAGTGCTATTTAACTTTAACAAAAAAAGGACAGGAGAAATGTCGGTGTTTAGGCTGAACTCTGTCCTTAATCCCCCAGAGTATGGTAGCCCATTTGATATGGGACATCATGTGAGTTTGGAGATTCTAACAACACACTGGCTCATCAGCGTGAGAAGAGAGAGTCTAAGGGGACTCTTCTGTTGCATGAGGTGAGGCAAATAGCACTGCTTGAACAGACCTCTCTACAGATTTATTTCAGTGGATTTAGCAAAAGCCCTCATCCCTGCCAAACAGGACAGAAACAGGCCACAATTCAAAGCAGTGACACAATCATAGAATCATAGAATCATAGGGTTGGAAGGGACCCCACGAGGTCATCTAGTCCAACCCCCTGCCAAAAAAAGCAGGACCACTCCCATTAGATCATCCCAGTCAGTGTTTTGTCCAGCTGGGACTTGAACACCTCCAGAGATGGAGATTCCACCACCTCCCTAGGCAACTTATTCCACTGCTTCACCACTCGGCCTAGTAAGGAAGTTTTTCCTAATATCCAGCCTGGACCGCCCCAGCTGTAACTTGAAACCATTGCTTCTTGTTCTGCCCTCTGTTACTACCGAGAACAGTCGAGCTCCCTCCTCCTTGGAGCAACCCTTCAAGTAGTTGAAGGTTGCTATCAAATCCCCCCTCAGTCTTCTCTTCTGCAGGCTAAATAAGCCAAGTTCCTTCAGTCTTTCTTCATAGGGCTTGTGCTCCAGCCCTTTGATCATTTTGGTTGCCCTCCTCTGGACTCTCTCTAATTTGTCCATGTCCTTTTTGTAGTGGGGAGCCCAAAACTGGACACAGTATTCCAGATGTGGCCTCACTAGTGCAGAATAGAGGGGAATGATCACATCCCTTGATCTGCTGGTAACACTTCTTCTGATGCAGCCCAGTATGCCAAGAGGACCAAATGCCAAGAGGACCAAATCCAAGAGGACCAAATGACTTCTTTAAAGTGCAAGGGAGACCCAGCATATTTTTAGAGTATTTTAACCCATTGAATACAGACAGCAAAAGGACTCACTGACACAGATTTGAACAATCCTCTCCAGTGTCAAAATCGCACTGTTACTAACTTTACTGAAATCAAAAAAGAGAGAGAATGAAGCATCTTAGCGCCCCCGCCCCCCAAACATCATGCAGGATGGCTTGGGAATAGGGTGGTTCTTGTCAGGGGCATCACTGGCTGGGGGAGGGACCCAGGGCACGGACTCAGGCCCCACCCCCTGGCCAGGGACAGGGCCTGGCGCTGCCGTGCCACCACAGGTGGCTAGGCCCCGCATCCCTGGCCGGGGATGGGGCTGCCGCGGCCGTGGGCAGCCGGGCCCCAGATCCCCAGCTGGCCAGGCCCCAGATCCCCAGCTGGGGATGGGGCTGCCGTGGCCGCTGGCGGCTGGGCTGGTGCTGGGGTTCGGGTCATGTGCTCCGGAGTGCCCAGCGCCAGCAACGCCCCCGCTGTAGGTTCCCCCATCTTCAAAACATCTGACAAAGGGGGATTTTCTCCCACAAAAGCTCATGCAATAAATCAATTTGTTAGTCTTTAAAAGTGCCACAGGGCTCAGTTTGGTTTTCTGCACTAGACTAACACGGCTACCCCTATGGAACTTCACAATATTCAATGTATGCATGATCTATCATAGTCATCCAGGGGAAATCACAGGATCTGAACTTGTAAAAAAGTATACATATACACACTTTGTGATAAGCCAAAGAAATTATGCTAATACCTTTCCGAGCAAAGAGAACAGTTTCATCGATGGAGCGCTACCATCTTTCAAAGTAACTAGTGCACATTTATACACAAGATAGTTGATTGTATAATCGCTCTTCTTGAACCAGGCCTTATCTCAAAGGAGATGGATTGAGCTGTTAAAATGCTGTAAGGTTCTCCCAGGATCCCACCCACAAAAGGAACAAACATTCATTGAATGTTAAGGTTGCAGAGACAGCCACTCCCACAAGGGCAGCATTTGGGTTACAGGTCCTGATTTTATCCTTGTCCATCCGCTCTCAAGCCAATATCAGAATGCCTTCAAATAATGGTCATGAAATGAATTTTATCCTTACAACACTGCTGAATTACTACTGACCCCTCTTTACAGATGGGAAACAGAGGCATAAAGCAATTAAGGGTCCTGCCTGAGGTCACACAGGACATGCATCTGATCTCAAGTACCAGTTCAGTGTCCAATTCATAAATTTCAAAAGGGATAGCTGTGTTAGTCTAGTCCAGTAAAAAAACAACAAGCAGTCGTGTGGCACTTTAAGACTAACAGATTTATTTTTTGCATGAGCTTTCGTGGGAGAAGATCCCACTTCCTCAGATGCTTCGAAGATGGGTGAACTTACAGAAAGGAATGAAACTAAATGCAAGGGGGTGTAAAACATTTCTTGCCTTCTGTCTATGCCTTATATAGCTTGTATTGTACAAGGCAGATCAGATGATCAAATTCCCCAGTTTTTCAAACACAGTGCATCATCCTCCCCCCCCATCCTTACATAGGTTTAGCACCACTTGTAGTTTTTCCCTCCCATGTTTAATCCTAACACTAATTTTATTGTCATTATAATTCAGCACCACTTTATTGTCAGACTTCTCATACAATAAAATTCTATGTAAATTCTCACCTTTCTACTGTACATGAGAAGAACTTAACAGCTACACGATGTTGTTTTTAACCACTAGTACAGACTTCGTTGGGTGTAAATCAGGTGATGAAACACTTAACCAGAAAGCTGATTTAGAAAGCTTATTTGGTGGCAAATTTTGATGGCCTGTATTTGCTAGCAAATTGTCACAATTCCTGGGTATTCATTATGTTGCATGTATACTTCTTACCATATATATTGTAGTACAAAAGGTGGTGTTGTCTAATGGATAGTGCACTGGACAGACTCCAGAGACCTGTATTCTGTTGCCAGCTCTGCTGCTGGCTGGCTGGGTGACCTCAGGCAAGTCATGCTCCTCAATCTGTGCCTCAGTTTCCCCATGTGTAAAATGAGTCTAAAGATGCTAAACATAATTTTCTGAGGCACTTTAAGATCAATAGATTAAAAGTACTAGAGAAAAGCTATATAACAAGATGTTGGCAATAATACCCTTGAATGCATTGGGCAAAACAGGACAGTCTGTGCAAAAGAATAAATGGACACAAATCTGACATCAGAAACAACATTTAAAACCCAAAAGGGGAACACTTCAATCTCCCTGCTCACTCCATTGATGATCTGTTAATAGCTGTACTTAAACAAATGGATTATAAACCAAATCTTAAAACAGAAGCTGCAGAATTGGGATTCATATGAAAATTTGACACCATTTGTCTTGGGATTAAACAGAGATCTTGGGGGTGGGGGGTTCTTATTACAATACATCCTTTGACCTCACCTTCATCTATATGCTGTTCTCCACTGCTTGAATCTAAGAAACTGCTTTGATTTGCTGTAACAGTCTGACCCGATCCTGTGACTTCCACATCCTTGCATTTTTTTTTCTCCCATGCTGTAAGCTTCCCATCTTCAAGCATCTAACAAAGCTGGATTTTCTCCCATGAAAGCTCATACAATAAATAAATTTGTTAGTCATTAAACGTGCCACAAGACTCATTGTTTGTTTTCCTTGAAAACATTATGTGTAATGACAAGAGCAAAAATTGTCCTGGAAAAAGACCCAGGGGCCAGCCCTGGGCCCCACCCTCTGGGCCTGATTCAGTGCCCAAGCCCTATCCAGTCCCAGAGCCCCCAGCAGGAACAGAGCCGGATAAGGCAGCTGCTGCCACAGGTGGCTCAGCCCTGAATCTCAGACGAGGTAAGGCAGCTGCTGCTGCTGGGTGGCCCAGCCCCGGATCCCCTGGGGCTAGATCATGTTGCCACTGCCGTGGGGCGCTCAGGGCACTGGTGCTGGAACTCATGCCACTGTGTGATATCATTAAAAAGGGAGAAGAGCTAAGGTTGTATGTGCCAGCTGGGCATGAACATTCCCCAACCTTGGAATGCCCCTCTGGGACACCTCTTTGTCCTTCAAACTTTTTTAAAATAGAATTTCGTAGGTTCTATACAGGAGAAAGCAGCACTTCAGTCACTAACACTTGTACATTCTGCAGTGTTTACAAAGTTGAAACTGGCAAGGATCAATCCCGTCACTGAGAAATACATGGCAAGACACCCCCCACTGCCACCAAAATGCCCTTACCCCAGGCATCTTAGGAGGACTGCAAGTGGGGACATGCCTTTCACCTGTGCACCACAAGAGCTCTGCAGCAGGATACGTTGTCAGACACCCAACTGCCAAGTTCTCAAGGTGAGTTGGTGTGAGCATCCCTCCAGCATGCCTTGAGCTCTGTCCTCATCTGTACACTTCAGGGAGGCCATAGATGGTGAAGAGGCTTTTAACTTCCATCATTGACACAGCTGCTGAGATGCATCAAAGCTGGTCTGTCTCCTGCACACCTGAAGACAGGTTGCAGGGCTCCCCACTGCAAGATCTACCAGTGCTGTGGCAAGGTGCTTGCATTTGCCTCAGCCCCTATACACCTGATGAGAGCTCCTCTCTCAACTCCAGTTCTCCCTACCAATTTCAGCAACTTAAACTACTAGTCAGGAGTCTGACTCAGGTGTGCACAGGGCAGCATGATTCAGATTTGCTCTGCAAGTGCAAACCAACACCCACTGAAATTCTGAGGAAGATTCCTGCTGCCTGGATCAGCCCTTTGACATCAGTGGAATCTACTTACGTTGTTGAAGTCAAGCATGTGCATACATATTTGGAGGACTGGGGGCCCTAATAAACTTAATGAAACCAATGCACTGCCAGTTGTTCAGTACTGGAATTTCAAATGCTCATAATGCTGTTAAAATCAAACCCCATCATCTTTGGAAGAAGGCTGCACGCAACCCTTCATTCAAGGCTAGTTCCAGACCAAATTTCAACATGCAAACTCATCATTTTGACTGCAAGGCTGTGCTAACTAAGCAAGAAGTTACAATATTTTGTCTAGAAAGAAAAAACTGCATCCTCCTCCTTTCACTCAAGTCCACCTGAATCTATATTGCTGTATTTAAATCTACCTTCCAGGAGAGACCGCACCCAAATATTTCAGTCCTAAAATACTGTATGAGCATCTGAAACCAGGATTTGAGTTGGAACTCTTCTGCAACCTTAACTCTAGAAACTCATGACCAACACTCAACTAGAATGTAATAAAAGAACAGATGAACTGACAGGCTGGCAACACAGGCTAGTCAGACTCTTGTTTACTCCATTTGTGAATCAGTAGAGAGATCTGGGTGCCGAAACATAGCAGAACTGGTTTCCTAGTTCCAGAATATCAGAAACTAGATAACACATCCCTATAGAGTTTTGCAGCTCACTTGTTCACTGTACTCAGGGCCTGGACCAAGTTCTGCTCTCTGGCCTGGTCTACAATGAGGAGCTA
Organism: Podocnemis expansa; assembly: GCA_007922195.1. NCBI lineage: Eukaryota > Metazoa > Chordata > Testudines > Podocnemididae > Podocnemis > Podocnemis expansa. Next base: position 10,176,744 of record ML681967.1, on the reverse strand, counting down.
AGTTGATGGGAGAGGGGCCATCTGCACGTCGCAGAATGCATATCTCCCATTGACTTAGTTACTTTGACTTACTGCACTGTCTTCATTCAGCTGCGTTGACCAGCAACACTCGCCCATTGACACAGTGTTACTCCACTTGGAGGGGAGCACTTCCAGGATTGATTAAGTGGGTCTAAACCAGCTGTTAAATGGCCTCTGCCACACTGGTGACCATCTCAGGTTGCAAACAGGATCAAGAAAGGAGGCATTCAGCTGGCTGGATGAGGTTCTGTTTGCTCTTGCAATTGTTCAGCTCTGGGTTTGTTGGAGATTTTTTTTCCTGGGAGTGGGATGCCTAAAAGGCTGAAGATTTTCTGGCTCCTCATTTATGAGGCTCCAAAAGGCTTCAGCTGCTTTTGCAAACCAGGATTTATCTTAATGGCACATAGTTGCTGAAATCTTTCAGTTGCCACTCTGACCTCACCTGTGAAGGGATTAGTAAAGAAGGGGATTTAAGTCTCCTACTCTGACTGATCCTTCCAGTGTCCATTTCAAGTCACCAGAATCACAAATGGACCAAATGCACATGGAAATGAATTTCAGTTGCTGGTGCTGTCCCCCATTCCACAGCAAAAGGACACTGGAATGGCAAAAATTACATAAGAGATGAAATCTCAGCCCCATAGTCTTCAGTTGTAAATGGTCATTGACTCCAATAGGACCAGAATGTCACCTAAGCTATTTTGCTTTTGTAATTAATGAATATCTTTCACAGGAAAGGCAGTGTGGTTTAGTTGATAGGGCAAAGGGCTGGGCATCAGATGTGGGGTCTACTCCCAGCTCAGCTCCTGTTAGGGTGTCCTGATTTTATAGACAGTATTGGTATTTGGGGCCTTTTCTTATACAGATGCCTATTACCCTGTCCCCCCACTCTCTGTCCAGACTTTTGACATTTGGCCACAGTCACACAGTAGCTGGGGTGACCAGACCGCAAGTCACCTCCCTTCCCACTACTTGACAGTCTGCACTTTTCAGGACAGGGGCTTTGTGGATGAACACACTGGGGCCTTAATCTCTGCTGGAGATTCTAGGTGCTACGGTGAACCAAGCAGGTCACAACAACTTCACCGAGACAGCCCCTGCTCCTGACCCAGCATGTGCTGGAGACTGTCCAAACTTTTACCTCTTTCCCAGCTGTCTTGATTATCAGAGGGCCAAGCAACATATAGTTGAAACTGAGTTTCTTCTTACTGCTTGGGCTCTTCTGTCTCTGCCCCTAGTTCCCTCAGCCATGGGGAAGCACTCAATACCTTGAGTCTCCTGAGTGGGAACTAATGAGACCCACCTAGTCTGGCTGTTGCATGACTCTATAGCTCTTTGCAGGGTCCTAGCACCTGTTGCAAAAAGCAGCTGGAGACCTTAGAAAGCTTTAAATTAAAGAAGTGATAGTGAGGGAAACGTTTGGGGCCTGCAGCACTGCCACCCTGGGAGACATAATGAAAAATAACAACTTTAAAGTATCTCTATATTTACCCCATCTCTCACTGACAAGTGTTTTTAAAAAGTTAACAAAAGCAACACAGACTTTCAAGTAGTGTGGTTATATTAGATAGCAGTGGTTCAGTGGCTGAGGGCACGTGGACTCACTCAGGAGATATCTGAGCTATTAGCTATTATCTTTGAAACATCATGGAAGACAGGTGAGGTTCTGGAGGACTGGAAAAGGGCAAATTATAGTGCCCACCTATAAAAGAGGAAATAAAAGCAAACCAGGGAATTATAGACCAGTCAGTTTAACCTCTGTACCAGGAAAAATAATGGAATAGATAATTAAGGAATCAATTTGCAAACATCTAGAAGAGAAAAAGGTGCTTAGGGCTAGTCAGCATGGATTTGTCCAAAACAAATCATGTCAAACCAACTTGATAGCTTTCTATGATGTGATAATGAGCCTTGTGGACAGAGGGGAAGTGGTAGCTGTGGTATATCTATAGCAGGGGTGTCCAACTTTTTTGGGTTAGGGCCGTATTTCAATTCTTTTCTGTCGAGGAGCTAGTGAGAAATTTTTTGATAGATAAGATATACAAATCAATCATATTAATAAACTTTAATAAAACAATGGTTAGTGTGATATTTGGCATTCCTTTTGCTTGCACTGTGTACGGAGGACAAGGGGGGCAGGGGTGCCTGTGGAGGGGGGCAAGGCAGAGTGTGGGGAGCAAGGCAGGAGAGGGAACATGGCAGTAGGGGGGAGGGAAAGGAGTGTGAGTTGGGGGGAGCAGAGCAGCTGGGTGGAAGGACTCAGCTACTGCCTGACAGGGACCCCACCAACTCTGCTCTCCTCACTCCCTACCAAGCACTGCTCAGGGAAAGGAGAGCAGTGCTGGGGAGAAGGAGAGCAGAACAGAGTCAGACGGAGACAGGACAGAACCCAGGGCAGTTCTGCAGTGGTCCCAGCTTTTGGCATTGGACATCTCTGTACCAGAAACATTGATGGGTAGCAATTTCTACAGAAGAGCTTTTACTGCCAAGGTCAGGGGACAGACAGGAATGCTGGGGTTACGGGTGTGGGAGGAGAGCAGAACTGAGGGGATGTTCAGGTCAGAAAGTAGCTGGGTCCAGCCAACCAGCCACGCTGCTGCCCTGCCCTTTCACCCTCCCAGAACTGCCACAGTTTGTCCGGCCCCGGACCGCAGATTCGACAAGCCTGATCTAGACTTTAGTGAGACTGTATCAAATGTCTTACACCACATTCTTATTAATAAACCAGGGAGGTCTAAACTAGATGCAGCTACTATAAGGATGAAAAACTGGTTGGACAGCTGCTCCAAAGAGTAATTATCTATGGTCCATATTCAGGCTGGAAGGACATAATACGTGGGGTGCTACAAGGATCTGTCCTGGGTCTGGTTTTGTTCAACATTTTTATCAGTAACTTAGATGATGGCACAGAGAGCAAACTTATAAAGTTTGCAGATGATACCAAGCTGGGAGGGGTTGAGAGTGCTTTGAAGGTTAGGATCACAATTCAAAATGGTTTGGACAAACTGGTGAAATGGTCGGAGATAAACAGAATGAAATTCAATAAAGATAAATGCCAAGTGCTCCACTTAGGGTTGAACAACCCATTGCACACATACAAAATGGGCAATGACTGCCTAGGAATGAGTACCGCAGAAAGGGATCTAGGTGTAACAGTGGATCAGAAGCTAAATGAATCAGCAGTGTAATACTGTTGCAAAAAAAGCAAACACAATTCCAGGATGTATTAACGGGAGTATTGTGAGAAAGACACATTAAGTGATTCCTCCACTCTACTCTGCACTGATTAGGCCTCAATTCGAGTACTGTGTCCAGTTTTGGACGCCTCATTTCAAAAAGGATGTGGAGAAACTGGAGAAAGTCTAGAGACAGGCAACAAAAATGATTAGAAGTCTGGAACATTTGACCTATGAGTGAAGACTGAAAGAGCTAGGTTTGCTTAGTCTAGGAAAAAAAGGAAACAGAGGGGATATAACAGTTTTCAAACACGTAGAATGTGTTACGAGGAAAAAGAAGAAAAATTATTCTCTTTAATCATAGATGATAGGACTCGAAGCAATGGGCTTAAATTACAGCAAGGGAGGTTTAGGTGGGACATTAGGAAAAAATTCCTAACTGTTAGGGTGATTAACCACTGGAATACTCACACATGCAGAGTGAGAGAGAGATGGCTTAGGTGTACTAGTGAAGTATGCAAGTATATACCATGTGCATATGCCTCTATGCACCTGTATATCCATGCATACAGAAGTGCCTTCTGCATCCAAAGAGATTAAGGAACATTAGTTCCATCCGTGTGGCTTTCATTGGCCGTGTGGTTAAGTACACTGGTCACACGTGCAGACCTCTGACACTGCCTTTTGGGGGGCCACAAGAAGGAGAGCAGACAGTGTGCCAGATGGGTAACGTCATCCAAAGGACAGGGTGCTAGGCTGGGAGCCAGAAATTCTGGGTTCTAGGCCTGGATCTACCATTACCCTGCTAGGTGACTGTAAGCACATCAAATCTTTTCTTTGTGCTTGTTTCCCCTCCTTCCCTCCCTATTGTTTGTTTTCTCTTCTTGAATTATACACTCTTCAGGCAGGAGCTATGTGCACATCCAGCACCTAGCATAGCAGAGCTCTGATCACAGATGGGACCTTGTGGGTGCTAATTTAATACACACATGCACAGTAAGTGTCATCTCTCTCCAATTTACTTGAGCAGATCAAAACCCTGCCATGCATTTGTATTTCACCTGGTGAGTGATCTGTAATTCACTGTATGATTGAGGCTTTTGTATTAAATTGTATAGAAATTCAGCAAAATAAACCTTAAAGAGGCACACACAATTTGCCAGCCTTCTCACCAGGAGTTCAGGGGTGTCAGTGAACTTTGCAAAATACATTTTCTTTTATGGCAAAGGAGGTAGAATTGAACCCATCGCCTATAGAACAAAGTAGCTGTCTTGAAAGAAAACCCCACCAGCCACTTCCAGCTGGATATCACTGCCTGATATCTTTAAACAAGGTTATTTAGTTCAAAACCAAATACCGGAGTAAGAGTAAGAAGAGATTCATTTATCTGTGATTTTTTTCTGGCTGGTTGTGGCATCAAATAACAGACATCCTGAGGGCATATAGGCAAGTATCGCATACAGGAGGAGCACAGTAAATTAAATAATTAAAGCCTGCATAAAGAACATCAAACCAACAGCAGGAGCCTGGAGCTATCACTGCTCCCACCAAGGCATTGCGTGACATTCTCATTGAGCCCAAGTCTATAGGAGATCCTCCTGCCATGGGAACAAAAGTCTCCCACACAGCCAACAGGAGCAGAAGAGAGATTTGCATTGGTTATCCCCCCTCGCCCGCCGCAGGCCCCACTGCTGCACCCCCTGGACTTCTTGGACAGATTCCCACTGACTTTAGCGGACAGGCCCAGGTCCCAACAGACAAACTTAGCTTTCTGTTATCCACAGTCCTAACCCACTTCCTTTTGCTGCATGTTCACAGCCTCCCTCACTTCAGCTCCCCCTTCCTGGAGTGGCTACACTGATGAAGCTACAAGGAGGGTTCATTTGTATATTTATATGTAAATACAAAAACTGTCTCACCATGCGACAGCTAATAAGAACATGTACAATGATTTGTGGTTCGGGCTCAATCAATTAATGTTAAATACAAAACCAAAAAGGCTGTAAAAATAAGAATATACACAGTCAGCGAGCTAATTACAGTACACAGTTACTCAAAGATCTGCCCTGCTGCCCCTCCCTGCCGCCTCACCTCCCAGGGTGGGGAAGACTGGGTGTGAGGATGAGACATCCCAGCACGCACCCCTTGAGAGGGCTAGAGGCACGCGGGCTGTGCGCTGAATGGCAGGCTGGGCACTACGTGTGTGATAAAGACGGGGAAAAATCAACTGCTCCAGGTTTTTGGCTTCCATACCATATGGTGTTTTGGCTTGGCACTCAGTAGCTGTAGCTCATCCCCTGATGGCACATGCCTGCCAGAGATAGGTGGGAGAGAGATTCCCTGGAAAAGCACAGCTGCTACTACAGAAGTAAATTACCACCATCAGTTGAGCTCAGTCTTTCTTGGGTAAAGCTGGTCACTGTGACAGCACTTCACAACCCCCTGCCCTGCAACACTTCGTACCTAATGCTGCCCATTCAGCCCCCTAGCAAGTATGTGCCAGGCTGAGAAGGCAGGACCCCATCCCCACAATAAAGATGTGCAACTCCTCACCCAAGAAAAAGATCCGCCCTGAGACCATTCCTCCAATGAAAGACAGGCAAGGGAAAGAGAGCAAACTAGTAAGTGAGAGCAAGATGTGCCATGTTAAACCAGTGATCCCTGCCTGGCACCCCCAGAACACACTGCAGGGAAACAGATGTAGCCTCACCCTCTGATTTAGTGGGGCCAAGCGCAGCTTCTCCGTACTACTCTGACCCATCAGGAATGTATCAGTGGAACACACGCTGCGGTCTATACCCCAAAGTGCCTGTGTATTTGCAAGTGTGCACCTTCTACAGCTACAGTGGAGGAGTGGAAAGAAAATAAGAACAGACTAACTAGAGCCAGCAACATCACAGCGCCATTAAACAATGCATCTCGCCACTCGAGCGATCACAGCAGTGAGACAGTATAACAACACCGAGCCCTGTGAGCTGCTAGAAAGAGGTGTGTGTATATATGTATCTATATAATACTTAGGTAGGTTAGACCTGAACATGTTGGGTATATATTATATACACACATACATCGAGACACACACACACCTAGTGGCAGATAAGACTCAAGTATGTGCCTTTTCTAAACCCAGGGCTAGGATGGTACTGGAAACCGTTCCTAGATATTTAAGTCAAGTCCTCTAGGTGGATTTCAGGTGGTCCCACAAAAATAAAATCATTGTTGAGGAGCAGCTCCTTTTCCACTTATTTCTAGTTACCCCCAGCAAATGGCAGCCACGATTTGGTTTTAATAAGGCACAGTTCAACAGCCAGTGCTCACAGTTAAGAACACAAGCTGCTGGTCAGTGGCTACTAGTCACAGTTCATCATAACCAGCAAGCCAAAGAAAGGTCAGCTGGAGCCTTACGACAAAGGAGTTGGGTACTGATGGCAACACGAAGGCTCCGCTGACTCCGGACCGGTTGTGTGGAAGGCAGGTTGATCATGACTGATAGGAGAGCCAGCCCCTGCCATCAGGTTGAGCTGCATCCCCATTAGCTCTTCTCTTGGCCTGCCCGCGCATAAGGGGAAGGCAGCAGGCCCTCCCTCTCGGCATACTCAATGATGGCAGTGTAACAGAAATAGTACTGCTCCGGGGTCTGGATGCTGAAGGCTCTCTGTGTTCTCATCCGCATCACGGTCTGGTACACGTTCAGTGTGCCCGTGTCCTGGAGCTGAGAGAGGCAGATGTCCAACGCGCAAAAGGTACCTGAGGGATGGAACAAACAGGCCTGCCATCAAAACACTACCTCTGCAGCACTTCCACCCAAACAAAATGCCTGACAAACCACTCTGCACCCCAAGACGCTTGCCCTCTTAGGCCCCCAGCTACCATCCAGACCAGGAGTCTAAAATCTCCCCTTCCTTCAGGGAATTTCCTGCCTGAATTCCACAGATTAACTCTGAATTCTTGCAAGGTGGAGGAATTCCACCCATGCAGGACAGCAGGACAGCGCACACCATGAGAACGCGCCCAGGAGGGTCCCACAGAAAGGAGTTCCTGTGTGAGTCATCTAGGAAGGACTAGTCCATCCCCAGATCCCAGCACCCTGGCTGAAAGTACGTGGCCCCCCTCGGAGGAAACACAGTAAGAGGACCTATTTCTCCTCGGAACTACAGCAGCTCCTCAGAGGTTCTCTGGGAATGACACCTCAGGGTTTCCTTCCATTCTTCCTCTTTCCTACGCCCCCAACAGCCTGCTCTCCGAAGTGGGAGAGGATTACCTGTCCTGCCGATGCCAGCACTGCAATGGACCACTATGGGAGGCCCTCCTGGGTGACCTTTGAAGCGTGGCCCCAAGGCACTGGCTGCCACCCGCTGCTGTTGCTTGACTGCCCCCAGGAAGTCGATCAGAGTGGCAGCTGAAGAAGGGACACCATAATCCGGCCAACTCAAGTACTGGAAATGGGACACCAGGCGCCTCTCTCTGTGCTGTGTGCAAAACCCCATGGTCAGTGTTTCCTGCTTCCACCTCACCACTCCATCCCCTTGAGAGTGCCTCTTCCCTTCCCTCATACAGCATGGGACTCCACAAGTTCCTTCTTCTTCCCGGAATGGCTGCACACCAATCACTGCAAGGCCTGCAGCATGGGTCCTCCCTCAGCCAGCCCCAGCCTGACCAACCCCCTCCTCCTCCTGTCACATCACCCCACACAGTGTTCTCCAGGGTCCCTTCCACACAGGGGTTCAGAGGCCACCATTGATGCCACCTGGCCAAAGACTGGACTCCCCTTCTCCAAGAGCTCAGGTGCAGCATCTCTCCAAGCCATTGGAGCTCATCAGCACAGTGGGATCCTGGAGAAGGTTGCACACCCATAACACTGTGCTGCCAAGACACCGTATGTCTTTCGCTTCTTCAGAGATGGGTGTGTACCTCTCCCCACGCAGCTGGATTCACAGGCACAGGCCATTTCTCCTCCACCAGCAGCTAAAGGGGACCATCCACACTGCCCACTCCTCTACATGTCTACCAGTGAGGATAGCAGCCTTGTTCTCCCCCATAGCCTAGTCCCCTTGTCCCATTCTGGAACTGGTTGTCCAGCTCATTCCCACCACTGAGCAGGGTGGAGGTGGGGAATTACCTCAGTATCATAAATCTCCAGAAGGGTTTTCTTGTAATGGTTCAGGTTCTCCACCCCAAGATTGGTGACAGTGAGGGATCCATAACACACCCGAAAGTCTTTCTCCAGTGGCCAGTACTGGCCACACTTCCTCCTGCCTCCCTCTTCAAGCCTGTAACACAGGAGAGGTGCGGAAGTGGGTGGGTTTTTCTCCTCCCTGAAGGTCATTCCAACCTGGCCTTGTCCCTACCAGCCTGCAGGACAGCTGGGTGCTGACAGGCTTGCTTCTGCCCTGACTCCACACTCCTTGAGCAGGCTTCACTCAGACCCTGGTCATTAATGAAAATGGGAGGAAATGGAAGATTGCCTGAAGAAACAGAGTCCTCTCCTCCAGGAGCGGGGAAGGGCATAGGGAGACCAGCACCTTCAAGAAGGCTGCTCTACAGAAGTTTAGCAGTCAACTGATAGCATCCACCAATGCTGGCTGGCCAAGTGTTGGTCTGAGAAATGCTGCACAGAGACAGAGTGCTGGGCCACTTACTCAGCCATTATAGAGGCCGTTTGCAGGGCATCTGTCAGTTCATTTTAACATACACGTGGGGGTCTCAAGCTGGGGGTCACAGTCAGGCTTCACAACCATTTCTTTCTTGCCTTTTCATAACAACAACATTAGGTTTCCAGCCACAATGGTTGTGGAGAGACCTCTGTAAAGCTGCACAATGTGTGAACAGATGCCAGGAGCCTTGCCTGACTGCACAGATAGCCTGAAACAATGGGTCAGGAGGTGGGAGATACCAACAAGCAGGCCCTTCCCGTGTATGGGGAAAAACTGAGACTCTGATGTAGGCTCTCCCCCAGAATATGACAATCAAATTTCATGCTTAAAATAATCAGAATACTTTAGCACATCTTCAGTGCATTTCACGAACATTAAGAGACTCTGAACTCCATGGGGTCAGGTATTAATAGACCTATTTTACATATGGGGAAACAGAGGCAGAGAGATTAAGTACCTGACCAAGGTCACAGGAGGAATGGGTTTTAGTAATGGGAAAGAGGATCCCCTCTTCCCTCTCTCTAGTTTGTGTCCACTATATAAATTAATAAGGCACTTTGTGTGTACACACACACACACACACACTTTAGATATATGTTTGAGTTGTGGCCACCGTTAATCAAAATGCAGTCATTTCTTGGGTAAAATGTGGCAGACCCTTTAACAGTGCGCAACACCACTATGAAAATTTAGGGCAACAAGTGCAGACACAAACAATCTGCACCACATCCAGTGTTGTGTACTAAAGCCATAGGAGGGAAAACTATCCAAATTGGACTTCAACTTGCACAGTGCCACTAATGTTCATTCTGTATAAAGGGACACAGGATCCTGAATGTCTGCAAGTGGTCAAGGCCTCAGTTTTGTGTCTCATTCATGAGTCTGAGTGGTCTCTGCCCCCACCAACACACGTACCTGGTTGTCATCACAATCACCAGAATGTTTTGCTCCCACACCATGCGCCAGAAGTCGCAATACGTGTTTTCCAGAGGTCCTGAAATGACAGACCACATATGAGAAAAGGTGCAGGTCTTGACCACATCACATGGAGTGTCCCTCTTCCCCTCCCCTTGGACCGAAATGGGTGTTCAGCACCCATCAGTCTCAAACAAACAATGCGTCTATGAGGGGCAGCTGCAGCATGCAGAGAGATACCTATGCCAACCCGGATCTAGCCAACTCACTAAAAATAGCAGTGAAGCCATGTGGACTTGGACTAGCTGCCAAACTACACCCCTCCCAGACCCTAGTCCAGCTGGCTAGTCACACAGCTGCAGTTCCATGGCTGTTTTCTGCACACTAGCCCAATCAGAGATAGCTGAGGTACATCCATCCCGCTGCATGTGTGCCTTTGGACTGCCCTGTCACCATCCCCCCACACCCGCCAAACTTCTTGTTCCCAGCTCCCAAACATCCCTCTTACCCCTTCTCAATGTGCAGAGGCCCAGCCCCTGCCTTGACCCTTTGGGCTTCATGCTCACCTGCGGGGGAAGCGGCTGGCATCCCCTACCCACAGCTGCTTCTCCACTTTGCAGAAAGCAGTCCCACAGCCCTTTGTCCTTACAACAAGGCCTGGCCTATGTGCATTAACTAACCCTCACCGCACTCAGCTGCGGGAAGAGAAGCCTGACACTGTCCAGGTGGGGAACAAAACTGGACCAGAGAAGCAAAGTGACTTGTCTAAACTCTTACCCCACTTCCAGCCTTGTCCTATACACACACAGGGCTGGATCAATAACTCATTCAAGATAGTGGGAGTCTTTCCCTGAAAACCAGTGTGCTTCAGATTGAGCCTTCACTGGAGAGTTCCCATCCACACCCTTCGAGTGAGGCCCTCCCGGAGGCACCACATTCTGCAGATGCTTGTGACCCTCTGCCACGTTAACCAGCTATGCCCCAGACCCCCCAATTTCCTTCCAGCCCCTCCAGAGGTAAGACTCCTTGCTCACAGGACTCTTCTGAGCACACACTGGATCAGTATCCAAGACTTCCCCGCCCCCAGCCACGCCTGGGTGTGGGAAAGGGGCCACATATGAAGAACGGCACGCCAGCTTCATGCACCAGAGCAGCCTACCAGGACACCGAGCCTTATGGAGCATGGACTCCGTTCTAAGCAAAGGTCAAACTTACCTTGTGTACCAATGTAGGCATTCCTTTGCTTATAGCCATCCATGAAGCTGGCATTGATGTAGTCTGTGAGCTGGAGAGAGACAGGTACACATGAGATTACTCCATAACATCGTCATGTGTGGAGAAGGAATGCTCCAGGCCAAGGGAAAGCTGTCAGTCAGTTAAGCACAGGAAGAGCATGAGGTACAGAGGTTGGGATGGAGTAGACAATGACTAGGCAGCGTGCTTTAATGAACCTCATCCAGGGCATTCCATGCAGTTCAGCTTTTGGGCTGGAGGGAGCTCGGGTTTACATGAATTTTAAAATGGTTTGACACTTCCTCATTTTAAAAAGACAATCATCTCATGGCATAGCCTGCCCAGAGTAACTATGCTGGTAACACACAGGCCAATTACATGTGGGGCAGGAGCATGAGGGGAATTGCAACCTACCCCCACAGGCAAACTAGCTGTTGCAAACTTGGTGCAAACTAGGCTGTTGGCATTTCCAAAGTAACCCTAACAAGTAACAGTGGGGAAGGAATGGAGCAAAAGAGGGGGAATCTATGCACCCAGAGATAAAACAGCAACAAAAGCCAGGGAAAGAAGTGAAACATGATGGAGCTGAATGCCTGCCATGTTGATCACCTTGCATTAAAGTAACAAACTCAGCAGGGAAGAGATGCTCTCAAGACCAAGCAGATTCAAACCAGAGCCTCCAAATAACCTTCCACGATGCCCTGTTGACTATGCCTCCCAGTGAGGCTGAAGACTGTTCTGGAGGTGGGCTTTCTTCACTCATTTCCTCTCAGAGAAAGTGCAAACATGCCCGAAGCTTAAAGGATCTGAGAGACTTTGTCCTTTGCAAGGACCTGAATTGGGGCACTCAAGGTCGTATGTTCCTCCTGGGCCAACTGAACACTTGCCACACACTCCAAAGAGGTGAGCGGGGCTGCATTACACAGGGACAGTGGGATGAACAGCATAACTGACCCTTCTAGGAGGGACACCACCAGATGGGGCAGATGAATGAAGCCAGGGCCTACTCTAGCTGTATTTGGCTGCACTCTCATGTCTCTGCAGTTCATTTGTATCCTCGCCAGATGCTATACTCAGGTTTAGAGCTCTCAAGACCAATCTACTTTTTCACAAGAGCCACGCTGCCCCTAGACCCAGCAGCCCAGCGCACTGTGCTCAGCTCAGCTTTCCCCAAATTCACGCTGCCAGGAAGCAGTTCTCACCAGGGAGAGCGTGCACTGAAAGCAACAACTGATGACTGAAACTGGCATTAGGGAGTTCCAGCTGGCAGTGGCCATAGTGGGAAACTCTGGCTGGCTGCCATGCCCGATGTCATACCCAACAAACCAGTTCTTATTATTTTTTCCACTGAAAGCAATATTTAGAGCCAGACACTCAGTGGGTGTTTATCCATGTAACCATGATGAACACAATGGAGTGAGGCAGAATTACAGCCGCTGAAGATACAACGCTTGGTGTTAAGGAGACTTATTCTTTTGAATGGTGGAAACTCATCTGCATGACAGACAGGGGGTACGCATTTCCTATCACCCCAGCACAGCCAGGTCCACACAAGGCTCTCCTCCCCAGCACTACTAGGAGAGTGGCTCTGTTGAAGAGGATGTTCTGCTCCTGCTGGTGTTCCCAACACAGAGACGAGGAAGGCTGTCCACCAGCAGGTGAAGATGTGGGTTTGAGACTCCCATTTGACACACAGCAAGAGTACATGGAGGTGTCCTGCAGCCCAGAAGGTGGAGAGAGGAGTCACTAGCCACAATAAACACACACACTAAGTCTTAAGGAGTGCTTTCAGAACACGGGGCCCGGCCCTGCTCTCATGCCACCCTGGCTGGCAAATCACTCTTCTAGCAATTGGGAAAATGACACCCCAGGAAAGAAGGGGAGGGACCATGGAAATGACAGATTCAGCATCCCACAGAAAACTTCCTCTGCCCACTTACCTCAGAACGGCTGTACGGCTTGGTCAGCTTCACTCGAGTTTGGTCCAGGCATGGCACATCCCCATAGCGGTTCTTCTCCTGGTTATATGGAGCCCTGTGGGGGCACAGGAGAACAGGACAAGAAGGAAGAGAGAGTGGATGGGAAGCAGCAATGGACTCTGTGTTAGATCACACTGTCTGCCTGGGTTTGGGCTTCGCCTCACCTAGGAAAAGACCTGCCTATCAGAGAACACAGTTCTTGTGTCTTTTGGGTGCTGGGAGTGTGGCTTTGTTCTCTCACATGCTCTTGGACTGCACTTATAGTCAGTGACAACAAATCAGCCTGAACCTTCCAGGGCAGTGGGAATGAAGGATCTGCCTGGTGCCCCCCAGTTGAACTGCAACATCCTCAGCAGGAGGCACTGCCTCCTCCTGGCACTCTGCATGCAGAGCCACACAGCAGAACCTTGTTTGCTCTCCTGCTGCAAGCCCAGCAAGACACAGACATGCACAGTAAATGCATCCTGGTCTTAGGAGTCCCCTTTTTAACCCTACTGCTGACTTCTGAACCCCACCTCCATCCTGCATCTACCACTGCTGAGCTGTCATGTGAGGAGGGACTTGGGTCAGCCCTGTAGCCAAGCCACAAGCTAGCCAGCAGGGGATGCTGAGAAAGGAAGGAACTTCCTCACAGAAAGGGCAAGCCTAGCTGTGGTGCTGATTTTACAGGCCCACAGGTGCTCCATTTCTCTGACACCCCAGCACCAGGCTCCACTGCTTTTCTTTCCTACTCACAGGGAGCAGATGAAGGTCCCCACTGGATTCCTGCGCCGGATATCCTCATACTCCTCATAGATTCCCCGCTTCTGCTTTCGGTTCACATGGTCCAGCAGCTGATGAACAGTCATACACTTTGGTCCTGGGACATGCACTGAGCCATTATCCCGTGGTGAAACCAGGGGCACCAGGATAAGCTCATCTAGTGGGTCTGGGTGACCATTCTGCTGCGGGAGGAACCGACAGTTCCAGCTAACAGGGTCCAGCTTGAGGGTGCCCCCTAGGTATTCTGGGAGACAGTCCCGGGGCAGGTGTTCCTTCAGCTCTGACATCTTCACCATCTGAACCTGGGGACCAGGGCAAGAAGGGAAGGGGTGAGACACACAGTGAGTGTGGGCTTGACACTGCCTGTACAGGACAGAGATGGGATGGATAAGGTTTGCTTGAGACAGGGGACAACAGAAATGGGATGGGCTCTGCCTTGCTGGGGCTACAAAGTGAAATGATGGCTTCCAGCTCTTGAAGTCATTACAGAGGCAGGAAAATTCCTCATAAAGCATCTGCCTGTGAGTAGCTCCCTTTCCCCTCTTCTCTTCAGTGAATGGCACTGTTCTGAAATATTCCACTAGAGGGAGTCGGCCTGGCCTGGGTCAGCACAGAGCAGAGAACAAGTGTTGGAACAAACAGCCAGGGTAGAAAGTTAAACAGCTGCCTTTCCTTGCTTGCAAGGATGGACTTTTTACAACTGGTGAAAGGTCCACATTCCAGAAGGCTGCTTTCTGTTTAAGTCTCCAATCAGGCAGACTGAGGAGCAGTGTTCCCTCTAATTTTTTATAGGCTGTGTGGGCAAAAAATTTATTCTGTGCAAATTTTTGGAACCAGCATGCAAATTTGTGCGCACTCCAGTGAGTGTGGTCAAACTTGTGAGTGCAACAAAGTAAGTGTGTATGATGCAAATAATGTCTAAATTTTACTTTGATATGGTGATGGAAATGATTTTATAAATTACAAAACCTTATCTGAAACATGCTACTTGAAATCACCTTCTTAAAAGTAGCATAAAAATATTAGCACGGTTGAATTTTTTTGTGCATGCTCTATTTTGTTGTCTGTGCAGGTTTCACAACCACACAGCTTAAAGGGAACATAGCTGAGGAGGGCAAATGCAATTCAAAGTCATGCCCTTAGAGTTGGGAAGCATTAAATTCCAAGGACTTGGTTTCAATCAAAGTTATTAAAGGATACTGATGAGGTTGCAGGCTATGCATCCTCTTTGGTTAACAAACCTTCTTCACCTGGCAACAGAAAGTAATTATGCAACAGTCCCATTGTTTTCCTAGTGATCTGAAAAAGGAATCCTTTAAGGAAGATACTCTGTCTAAATAGCATAGATAGCACACTCTGGGGGCCATACAAAGAACAAACACTGATCAAAGTCCTTTACTTGGAAATCCTGCCCAGTTTCAAGGTTTGAATATGATCTCCTGTTTGTTGATGAAAAGAGAATTAAACAACTGTCCTTATTTTCCAAAAAGGGAAGAAATGGTTTCAAACCCTAAAGGATTAACAGAACTCATGAACAGCCATAGAAATTGAACATGGGGGGCCGGGAAGGGGGGTCTTATTTTCCAATACCCAAGGTCAGGCTTCTGAATGAAGTGATGGTTTCTCAACCCCTTCTTGGAAGCAAATGGAGGAGGCTGCGTTCCTTACAGAGATTTTGATGACAATATAAACACCCAAACCATGGGAAGGAATGCAACAGTTTGCTTTGCTTTACTAAATCTATGCTCCAGGTGCTAAGTGAGAAAGGAAGACTTGACAGCTGGTGGGTGTGATACAATCCACTTCTGCAGGAAATGCCCAGAAGCCTGATCAATCATAGAATCATAGGGTTGGAAGGGACCTCATAGGTCATCTAGTCCAACCCCTGCCAGAGGCAGGACCACTCCCACTAAACCATCCCA
Source organism: Podocnemis expansa (assembly GCA_007922195.1). Lineage (NCBI taxonomy): Eukaryota > Metazoa > Chordata > Testudines > Podocnemididae > Podocnemis > Podocnemis expansa. The sequence continues at coordinate 10,161,082 of ML681967.1, read as the reverse complement.
GTCATGGTTTTGTCCAGCCGGGCCTTAAACACCTCTTTGCAAATTAAAACATCTTTCCCATTTAAATCATTTACAATGTACAGTGTGCCAAGCACCCTAAACTCATCCAAAAAGTCAGGACTGAGCCTTTAATTTAAGTCTACTGGTGAGTCCTGGCAGACCCCAGAGCAACATAGCATGTACACATGAGCAGTTATGCTGACTCCTGGCATTACTGAGGTTACACATATTTATGTGCTTTGCTAGACTGGGACCTGAAACACACGATGGCCATTTATTTACACACACTTCCCACATATGTTAAAAAGCATTTAATTTCACCTTTAAACACTGATCATTTACCACCTTTCCCCACTGTTGCTGGTACTGGCAGCTACACAGCAAAGGACAAGATCTGGGGTGAGATTTTTCAAAGGGACTCAGCTTTAGCTTAAAGTTCTTCTGATGTGTTTATATAGCTCCTAGCACAGTGTGGCCCTGGATGGGGTTGGGCCCAACAGCTACAATTATAACACATATTAAAAATAGTGAAAGTGTCCAACTGGGGATTGTGAGCCAAGGGGAGACTTGGAAGCTTTGGCTGCAAGACATGGTGTGACCATTTACCCAGACGTCAAAAGCATTTTGGTACAGACACATGCAGACACAAGCAAGCTGACATTCTTGCAAGTTCAACTGTTGGGTCCATTTTCAAGTGCATGGGGCTACACTGATCCTGGGTGTGAAGGACGCAACCCTGTTGATTTCAATGGAGCTGCTCCTGTTCACACCTTTGGTGCACTTAATCCTTAGTCTCTTGCTTCTTTAGCAACACTGCAGCCTTCCCACAAGGAGGCTGCTCCAGCAGCCATCTCTGGAACAAACTGGCCAGCATGCTGTGAAAAGGGCAGCAGCAGAACCCGGGGGCATCTCTTTAGCATGCAGCATCAGGCTTTACCTCACAGAGAGTCTCCCTGTGTGATACACCCTTCTTAAGGAGAATTTTGCCATGGCAAAGGACTCTGATACAAGGCTTTTTTGCATGTGCCAGTCCCACCACACCCCAGGCCCATGTTTTACTCACCCTTTCCCGAAGCTTCTCTTTCAGCAGGAGGCTTATGATGGAGTAGGGGACTCGGAACCACATAGGAGCACCCACGATAAACACTTTTTTGAGGCGAGCTGGGAAGGCTCCCTGAAGACACACAAAACATACAAGAAGTCCTGTGGCACTTTTAAAGACTAACAGATTTATTTATCGTATGATACAGAGGCATTTTAAAACCACAACCTAAACCCAGGCCTTCCCTGAGCAGGGCCAGCAGGGGGAGTAACAGCATATGCCTGGAGAAACATTAGGCAAAAGGTGCAACAAGCAAAAGGCAATTTAACTGGAGGAAAGAACATGATGTTTTGATTCTTTGCTCTGTAGGAAGTTGCAGAAGCAAAGCCCAGATGCCACCCTAATGGGTGCATTATGCATGCCTCACTGTGTCACACACAACTGGAAATTTGGGATCTTTTTATCCTTAAAGCTCAAGAATTAGTTTGTTCCGGATTATTTGATTTTTCTTTACAAACAAGAAATACATGATGGCTATGGTATAACTGTCAATGGGTTTATAGGGAAAGTCCTATGTCGAGAAGACTGCCCTGTACAATAATTATTTCTCTTATGTTTTCTTTTGGACAATCAGTAATTGTCAGCATATAAAAAAAAAGACCCTTGGATTTGTTTGAATGGAAACATTCTCAGCCACTGCACCATGTAGTAGCATATACTAATAACAGCAAACACTTCACAAGCCTAATTTACATCCCACTCCAGTCAATGGTAAAATTATCACCCATTCCAGTGGTCTTTAGATCAGTCCCTACACATCTAGAACACTGTATAATCATTAACTAACTGAGCCTTACAATACCTGCTTTGAGCTGGATGGGGAAAGCTACTATTCTCCCCATTTCACAGATGGAGAAACTGAGACCAAGAGGTTAAGAGACTTGTCGACCCACATAATGCATCAATGACACTCCTGGGACTAGAAATCAAATCCCAAGTTTCAGTTTTGTGCTCTAACCACTAGACAGCATGGCTTCAGTCTACATAGCTTTGGGTAAACTCAGTAGAGCAGAGATAACAGTGTCTGAAAGAAGTCACTCTGCACCCCTCACACTTATAGTACTGGCAACGTCTACTACTGAGAGTGGAGATGGGTCTGTGTACTGAATACTCGAGGTATAAGGGAAGGTGCCAGGGAAAGGGGGTGGATGGTGGGGTGTCAAAGAACTACTTCATTCTGCACTTTCCATCTAGCTACATACATGGTCCTCTTCAGTCTTTAAAATGGATTTTACCCTTATAACACCTCTGTGAAGTAGGACAGGGCAATTATCCCCATTTCACAGAGAAATGAGGCACAAGCAAGGTGACCAGATATCCCCATTTTGTGGGACAGTCCTCACATTTGGGGCTCTCTCTTATACAGATGCCTATTCCCCCACCACATTTCACACTTGCTTTCTGGTCACCCTCCACACAGGATTAATAAGGGGACTTGCCCCTCTCCCTAGTTCACATAGGGAGCATAGGTCCAAATGGGGACTTGAACCTAGCTCTAACAAGGCCCAGGCCAAGGCCCTATCCACTGCACTAACCCCCCTGCTCCCTGCAATGTGCTACACAGTCTCAAAAAGATGCAGCAAAGGGCACCTCTGTTCCCAGCAGGCCCCCATCCCCACCACTTTACCTTCAGCAGGTTGAGGATTTTTTTGCTCAGGTCCAACTCAAAATTGGTGTAATGGGAGCCCGCCATGTCATAGATGAACACCAGGCCATTTCTCTGTGTTTCAAAGCTGGGGACATAAGGAGAGAGAAAAATTATCTCTTGCACTGGGATGTGCAATCACACTGTTCAGACCCCGTGTAAAACACAGATTCAGCCTCCTTCCCAAAGCCAGGCTTTAACTTCTTAAGTACCACACTAAATTATTGTTTGCCATAAGAGTTAAGCAGGCTGTAGATTCACATTGAACAGAGGCCAGATCCTTAGCTAATTTACAGCACTGAGATTCTATCCCCAGGTTTTTATGACCCAAAACCCCACAGAAACTCAAATGAGACATTTGCACTAGACATTCTCGGCTTAGGTGGTCATTTGGCAAACACCTTGCTGAATTCACATTGGAGGCTGTAGGACTCCATTTTTACACGTTTTGCTGAACTGGGTCCTGACTACAGGTAAGAGACAGTCGTCTGGCATTCAAAGTTAAGGGAATAAAAATAAGAGGGAAGCTGGGCTCTCAAGTAGTATAATCATTAGGAAGTTTGGAAACTGCACTTCATTTAGCATTTCTACTACAGAAGCACCTGGTCAAAACAAGCAGAGAGGCTGGCCCTGTTGTTTTAAATGGATCTGGCCAGCAAGGTGGCTTTGAAAGATACCACCTGCTATGCAGCAGTTGGAGACAGAAGCAGGCCAAACCAAGCCCACAAACTGCCTCTTATCTTTTAGAGAGGCAGCCTGAGAGCCAGGTGCAGATCAAAAAAAATAATTTGTCTGAACTTCATGCAGTTAAGCGACTGGTCCCACAACCCTTCACTGGATTAAAAAAGCCAGGGGGTGGATTGTGCCCTAGCAAACTGATCAAGGCGCTTGTTGCTTGTTAATTAGTCTTTGCTTGTGATTAATATGTACACCACCCTCTACAATAGCTTCTTGCTTCTCAGTTTGAACAAATGATCAATAGGTTCTACAAAGAAAAAGAAAATCTGTAGCAGGTAAAAACCTGTTTTTTCTGTTCATGCTGAAGCCAAAATTAATGTTCAACTGAAAACAGGGAGTTTGTAAACCAGGGATAAATTGTTTTTGTAATGTATGAGACAGAGAGGGGGACTCTGATGCTTATAGGCAGATATGACTGCAGCTGTGTATTCACTTGCAGTGCAAGACATCTCTATCTGAGGATCTTTGAGAGCAAAGTGGGATGTTTCAGAATTAGCATGCATTAGTGAACTGGGCAATGTCTGCATGACTCAGAGATACCTCCAGTGCTGCAAGGAAGAAGTGTGAACTGCGTGTCTGCTTCAAAGAGGAGATACTCTCGGGATAATGAATGCACACTCTTCTGTGGACTCTGCAGTGAAGCACACACTTTCTTTTCCAAATGTAGCTTTATACTGTAGACCGTTGGTGTCAACAGTGCAACATACATGGAAACACTGACATCCTATGAGCACGCCAAACAGACCTCATATTTAAATGCCAATAAAAGGCATTAAGATTACATGGAGCTCCAAACAAGCAACTCAGTTCAGAGATAAACTAGATGTAGGCTGAGCCTGTCCAACTGTGTTCAGACACTGCAACTTATCCACTTCCGAACTGTCCCAACACAGTGATCTTCCATGCCTTAGGATCTGCAGTCCCTTCCCCACAAGCAAGACGGAGAAAGGATGAATGGCTAAGAATTTCCTTTCACTTTTGCCCCAGGAAATCAAAGCCCTTAAACTGGATCAGCCTGCCACCTGTCATACAGCAAGCCCCCTGTTTCCTTAAGTTAACCTTTGTTCATTCTAGCTCCTTCTAAGCATGTTACTGTTACACAGCAAACAATTATGCTACCTGCTTCCAAATGTGGGTGCCCATGGAAATAATACTTCCCTCCTCCCCACTACCAAAAACCCTTCCCAAAAATCTTCAGAGGAAACCACAGCTCTCGGCTCTTCAGAGCTGACCACTCAGTCAGGGATTAAGAGACCACGGCTTCCTTGAATACAGTCAAAAGTATAAGACATAGAAGATCTTTAGTAAATTTCTCAGGAAAGCCAGCCAGGCTCAGGGATTGTCAATAAGCTTATTGGAGTGCAGTGAGCTGTTCCTTTGCAGGGCTTTGGTCTTTCTGGCTGAGGCCGGCACAGACAATTCAGAAGAACTGAATTCATTCTGAAAGCTGGATGCAAATAAATAAATAGTAGCATCATGGACTTTCAACCAGCTGAGCACTGGGACTCAACTAGATCTCCCAAGATCTTCTTTTGCAACACATTAAATGCACCTCGTGTATGAGTGTTTACATTGCCTGGGAGCATCCAAACCACAATTACAGCTTGGAGATTTCAAATTCCCTGCTTTAACAGCACAAATTCAATTAAGACTGCTCAGCATTTCAGCCAAACTGTCCTTGACCTCTTCTTTTTGGACCCAAGAGGAACCAGGTTGGCCTTAAAGGGCAGATTCAGGAACACAAACCACATAGGGGGCATCTTCAAAAACAAACCAAGGGCTTGTGTAGCTTTCAGTGCTACCTCCTACATATACTTACTATAACACACAGGCAAAATACATTCACAGTACATTGCAAAGTCAAGCACTGAAAAGATAGGAAATACCAAAATTATAGAGGGATAGCCATGTTAGTCTGCGTACAACAAAACCAACAAGAACCCTGTGGCACCTTAAAGACTAAAATTTCTTCACGCATAAGCTTTCTGACTAAGTGGGTTGGAGCCCACAAAAACTTATGCCTGCAAAAATTTGTTAGTTTTTAAGGTGCCATAGGACTCTTGTTATTGTCAAAATTATACCTGCCCGTGCGCTGAATGAGATAGAGGTCCTGTGGAAAAAAATAGTGTGTGGTTGCAACACTAAAGACTATATCACAATGCATATGCACCAGGGGACCAAATTCAAAATTTCACAGGCTACTTTAATTCTGACATTTTCTCTCTTTTGCACACTTGATTCTGCCACCTCAATAATGTTCTTTGAGTCAAGTTTGTGTGTGTGTAAATGCTTAGGTTTTTAAGGAAGCAAACTGGAGAAAAAAATTAAATTCCATTCTGCAGCATCATATCAACATCACTATGAGATACAAAGGAAAAAAACAACCAAAGTAGCAGCACTTATCCATCATGGGCTCACTGGTCATGTGGCCAATACAGCTCAAAACCCACACTGCACTTTCCCACTAGACAAAAAAACCTACTCTTCAGTGTATCAGTTCTCCACCAGTGTCTGCTCAGAGAGCTGGCTCTACAGCAGGCCTGGAAGATCAGCTAATACATTAATATCCTTATACAGCTGGAGATATGCTAAGGTCATTCAGATGAAGGAGATCAGGTTTGCTTTCTTATCTCAAATACACGGGAGCTGAAAGAGAGATCCGATGGGTCAGAAGAGTCATGAAATTTTGGAGTGTGGCTTAAAAAGATACCCTCCAGCTTTGGTTCAAAGCCCCACTCCTGAATGTACTCACATCTGTTTAAAACAAGAGAAGTAGGCTAGGAAAGCTGTATAGCAACTGGAGGCAGAAGAGAAGGAAGCCAGAATTTCTCAAAAGCTGTATGACATTTTTAATACAAATTCCTGCTGTGCAGTGCATACAGGCAGAACTCGACTGTGGTGTACAGCAGGACAAAGAAAACCAACCTGTACAGACTGCAAGAGATACTACAAGTCTTAAGCCTACTGTGGCACAACAAGTTGAGCAGTAAGGAGTTCTGTACAATACAAGGTTCCACTCACCTCTCCACAGCTCTGTCCAGCAAATAGAACAATGCCTGGAGCACCACGTGTTGGACGCTTTTATTGGGATGGTGTAATTTAGCAGTGAAGAGGGCAATAGAGGCTCCAGTGGGGTCCCGCACACTCTACAAGAGAATCAGGGGACAAGCATAAAGATCAGACAGGTGGCAGACCATGGAAGACAAAAAGCTCTTTGGGACAGGAACCGTGTCTACGCAGCACCTATCAGTAATCATGGCAATTTCATGCTGCAGCAGATTGGATATGCAGACCTGGGCAGGACTCCCCATACAGACCTGCATAAACATCTTACTGAACTATTTTGGAGTGAAAGGGGAAAGTAGTTTCAACGTTCATTTACTTGTGTGCTAGCCAGATGTGATCAGCAGGAGACAATAAAAGCAGGACATGTATCCAGGGAAGAGAAGAGAAGCCTATCTCCACACTCATTCCATCCCACTAGCCTACTGCACCCTTACAGTGAACCAGAGGAGCCACAGGAAGTGCATCATCTTTAGCTGTCCCTTTTCCCACACTGACCAGATTACCACAAGGGCAGGAGATCCATCCCAGAAGTAGCTAATGTAAAAAACTGCTGCGTGTGACAGCTAGCTCTGACACACACCTGGGACCCTCACTGCTCAGGATGTTGGTCAGCTAACCACTTCTCCAAGATGCACTGGTGGGCTTTGGGGCTACAATCTCAGTCGACAGAATGGTGCAACACAACTCTGTGCATCACCTTCTGAGACTCCTTCTCATTTAGTTTTTCAGTGCTGCAAAGCCATCTTGCCAGGCAGGAGGCTCTTTGGGTGTAAACAGGGCTCTGCTTGGACAAATGGGATCTAAGGGTGAGGAAAAGATCAGGGCATGATCTCACACTTACAAGAATAGTGAACTTCCCACTGAGTAGCTCAGAACGCAGAGGTTCTTCGTGAGGTTTCAGCTTCACAATTCCTTCCTTCAGCCTGGTTTCCTAAGGATTCAGAGGCACACAGCAATCACAGGTACAGCTTCAGCACAGGAAGCAGCTTCTAATCAGCTGCCACTCCTATTTCACAGGTACACAGCCACCATTTGCACCTGCTGAGTGACAAGGCTCACACAAATTTAACCTAAACAAATATCCGAATCAAACTACAAACTCTGGCCACATCCCTGAGCCTGGCTAGAAGCACCAAAGGCCCCTGAATCCAGCCTGCTAGCCAAGGATTGGGGTTGCCAAAGAGACAGGAGGCAGTCTAGCTTGTCACATATGTCCAGATGCTGCACATAGTTCAAGATAGTTTTCTATTTGCTTTAAAATGTTATCCCACTTTAAGGTGTGTCTCTATAACACTGTACATTCCTCACTCAATAGACTCTATGCTGTGTGCTTGATCAGAGTTACACGTAGTCACATTTAGTGCTTTTCACTTCAGTTAGCTAATAAAACTCTGGGAGAGGAGCTGCCATCTGTTCCCCCTTGTGAACCATCAGGCCTAGTTATTAAGTTCTAACTCCCATCGGTTATATCTGTACAGACCCACTACAGGCAATGGAGCTGACCAGTCTGACTCAAGGGAAAATTTGCTGTACAACACCTTTTTTGTTTTAAACTGATAGTGATACACAAGATGGAAAAACCCAGCTTGACTTCCAGAACACAAGCTGCATTTGCAAGGCATATCTTTTTACTTGTAAACCAAGTATATCTGATGTAGGATCACAGACAAAAGGGAAACACAGAACCCCACGGTGGCTTTCATACAGTGACTATTAAGTGCAGACCCACGCTTTAAGCCTTATGAAAAGGCCACTGTCAGTTGTGGCTGGTGGGGAGACGTCCTGAAACAAGACACTGATTAGATAAACCCCTTGAGAAAGCTGCTAGAGTTGTCCCGTCTCTCATATGCTTTCATTCAGAACATGCTGAACTGAGTCCCACTGATATCAATGGGACGATCACATTCTTACCATCAGGCACATTCTTTGGGTCTTTGCTGAATCAGGACCAGAGGGGGAATGCTGAAGGAGTTTTGCTGTGGCAGAGTTCATTACAAGGAGGTTTCATTATGTATGTGCATTTCACATGAAAAGTTACCAGCCCAGGCACCAAACATACTGACCTGCCTTTAACAAGGTGTGGACGTTACTGTGGCAATAAAATTCATGGCCAGGTGAGAGAACTCAAGTAGGATCCTGCCAGGCTGACAGCAGTATGTGTTGGTGAGCTCTTAATTCTGCCTCAACACTGAGATGAAGAGTGGGGTGCTGCATTTCCCACTGACACAGACCACACAGGACCATGCCCTGGTTTTGGTTTCCAGCCGGGGTTCATTCTAGCAGTTGAGCTCCAGGGCACGAGAGAAGGAGAAGCCACTTAACGGTGACCTGTGTTCAGTATTGGGCATGCAAGCACAGGCCTGAGAAAACTGTGTTTTGGGATCCTTTCGTGTGTCATACAGTTGGGGTGTTGTTCACTCTGAGCACTATAAACGCTCCACCTTTGGTCTGTCTGACAGGGGCAGAGAGCTGGGAATTGGAAACATTCCAAATCAAACTGCAGCCAGAGTGGAAATGGCACTGGAGCACTCGCAGTGATACAGTTCTGTTTTCCGTAAGTACCAGATGAGCCATGACCCAGCTAATCTTTCATTATACTAAGGAAGTCTGGTCTACCAGCTAGAGCACTGGACTAGGCATCAGGACTTCTCTTTCTGGCTTCACCTCGTACTTGCTCTGTAACCTTGATATGCTTCAGTTAACCCAGTCTAAAACTTTCCTAAGCTGCAGACAAGCTAGTACTCTTCTGGCATCAAGACCAACCAGGGGTTCCATTCACCTTTAGTTAAGGGAAACAATTACCTTGTAGAGATTCAATCACCCCTTGTTGTGATCAAGCCGGAATCTGTTTCCAAAAGGCCTCTCGCATATCTATATCTAGATGACTAGCCCTACATTTTGCAAAATGACTAGGGATTTTGGGGGCCTGACAGAGAGACCCAAAAGGTACCTGATTTGCAGAATGCACTGAGCACCTGCCTTGAGGTTTATGCACCTTTAAGGTATCAAGTTAGGGCCTCAGAAACAGAAACCCCAAAATCTCTCAACCGTGAAAAGATTTAAGCCCTATAGCTTTGATGCACATACTACTGTAACTCACAACAAGCTGTGTGCACTGCCATGCATTTGATAGATGCACCTGGGGTTGCTAGCTACCCAAAAGGTATTATGTAACACATGCTGGTAGCGACAGATGCTCAGCTTAAAAATGAGGTAGCTCCTGGGCCTCCCATTAGCTCATGAAAGCTGTGTGCTGTGGCTCAGAAGCAGCGGACTGGGGCCATGACACAGTTCCTGGGTTTATATGGGGGGATGGAGACCCTTAGAAATTCAGCTGCCATTGTGTTCTTTAGGGGGTGTGGTTAACTCGCTAGCTGGCTCTCAGGTCAAAGGCTTCCAGGTGTCTGTGAGAATTCACAGAGAAACCCCCTGGGATTCTCTTTCTCTGAGATGTATTCAGATTCAGAGGCTGCAAATAGGACAGAGAGCATTGTTTTAACTCAGAATAAAAATAGCAGCAATAGAAACCTTTGCCCCAGTAAAGTTCTGGCACCTGGTCTAGAGCTTCCTTTTCCGAAGGGGAGCTGTGAGCATCTAACAGCTCTGCAGTGAAGTTGTGCAGTGGAGGACTGGAAGGCATTTGGATACTATAGTGATGAGCATGGTCTGCGTATAGGGGTATAGGTATAGGATCATAGGAAAGGACCTCAGGAAGGTCTTTGAGTCCCCTGAACTCAAGGCAAAACTAAGTATTATCTAGAGATCATCGCTGACAGTTGTTTGTCCAACCTGCTCTTAAAAGTCTCCAGTGACAGAGATTCCACAACCTCCTTAAGCAATTTATTCCAGTGTTTAATTACCCTGACAGTTTTTCCTAATGTCCACTCTAAATCATCTTTGTTGCAATGTAAGTCCATTTCCTCAGAAGTTAAGGAGAACACTTTCTCTCTCTCTCTGTAATAGAACAGGGTTCCTGAAAAGGGATGTAGAAGAAAGCTGGGGGTTGGCGTGGCTTAGAAAAAGCCAGTTCAATAATTCCACAGACGTAGGGTCTGCAAAGATTTTCCTGTTGTCTCTGTAAAAACTGTGACCAAGCAATGGAAAATGAGACACATCTGAAAGGAAACAGTTTGGTGGGGTGGACAGTTACTGTATGGGGTTTTTTTTTGCTATCATCAACCTGGCAAGGTAGTTTGAATTGATTTTGTGCCTGGGCTGCTGGTCCTTTGCAACACTTTTGCACAGCTGATTTATACACATGCAGATTTTTCACTACAGCAAAACAAAAAAAAGTATCTGACAAAGAGTCTAGAGAGGGGGCAGATCTCATTTCCAGGGGGAACAGTTAACAGCTTTTGCAGCGCAGCACATCACATCACTGAGCAGCACAGGAAAGCCCTGCTTGATTTCAGCTTCCCCCCTCTCCAAGACAGTGCCCACTCACATACCCTGTAGGAGTGGAATAGCTCGATCGCTCGGAGGACATCAAACTTCCTCGCCATGAGGAACTTAACAGCCACATTCCAGGAAAGCGGAGATACATTGTATTGCACAGTCCACTTGTTAATCTCCTCCAGGAACTGCTTTGTGGCCTGTTTTGACAAAGAAGAGGAGAGATTGTAAGGAAAGAGGTAAGAAACACAAGTGTTTGCACACCAAGAGATTAAAAAAAAAAATCTGACACGAACTATTCAGATGTCCAGTCTAACCCCATTCTATAGCTAACAGCATTAAATGGTCCATAAGTAGGTGACGCACAGTAAGGCTGAAACAATGAAGTGAGACACAAGGAAATGCAAATCAGCAGCTCAAAACACTGCAAAAATAGGCAGAGCCACAGAGACAGGATGATTGGATAGTTAGCAGTGCAACTATGCAGTACAACGCACCAATTGCTTCAGTCTCACTTTCATCATCAATCCCAACAGCCAATGAGAACGGTTGGAACAAATGCACTCTGTCTGATTAAACAATAAAAGAACAGGGAATGTCACTGGTGCACTGTTAACACTAAGTCACATTTCTAACTCTGTACAGGCCTCCAGAGTTTGCAATGCATATTGCTTTCTCCAGCAGCTGTGAAAGACAGCAGCAAGCCATAAGAGGTCTGGGTCTTACATAGTTATGCAGGATTACTCTCAGACAAGCCCCTTACAGCTGAATCTGCAGAGCCACTCAGTACTTCGGGAAACCCCAATAACTGGCAATCCAAATGGAAGCTGACAGACCTCCTAGCCTGGTACCACTCCTGATGATGCCCAGTATTGAAATCCCACCAGATCTCAGTTTACCAGAGTCATGAGCTATTATTGTCTTAGCTATGCCTCACTGATCCAGGTTCTTCTCTTTCCATCACCAACTTCATGCTCTCTCTCCCAAGATCTCTAAGTTGTTTACATCAACAGTATGGATTGGTCATAAATGAAGGGGTAGATCAGTTATGCTGAAGGAATTCTGGGGGATACAGAAATATGGCAGAGAGAAATTCCCTGGCCTGTGTTGTGGAGGAGTTCAGGATCTGAATGGTCTTTAAATCTATCAGATGATTAACTTTACTCCACATCAGCCAACGCATCCTTAGTTATCGGTACTTCTTGTGTGACTCATGCTGAGTTTTTGTCCCACATTGGTTATTTATACAGCACAGTAAGTACACACGTGTCCATACAGTAAATCCAAACTTGCTTTAACTGTAATCTCTTAGGGCAGAGCATCGCAAGTACCACGCCTGATGGAATACACACAGCATGGGATGTGTTAATGGTTACTGTGCAACAGGCAGAGGTTTACACGGATTATGAGAGACAGAACTCCAAGCAGAGTGGGAGAGAAGATATAAAAGGTGAAGACAAACAAGACCTACTGAAGAGCTTGGGCTGAGTGTAGGGAACAGGTGATACCAAGCCATAAGGAGAGATGGGGTTCTGGAGAACCCTGGGAGGCAGGAGGTGACTCTTAGTGTGGAAGAAAAGGTTAAGTCAATGCAAAAAGACAAGAAGAAGGAGGGTTCAGTCATAGCAAGAGAGCTTGGGATGAAAGAAAAAGTACCAGGGACAGATGTAGCTGAGAGCAATGGAGGAAGAGGAGCTTAGAGCCATCAGGATGGGAGGCTGGACCATCTTGGTGGCAGGATGGAAAGGAGGGGAAGATGAGAGTTTTATTGCAGACAAAGAAGCAAAATGGTTTGGCAAAAGCCCAAACAGGAGCAAAGGAAAGAGGCATCTCATGGTTTGAATGAGGTGAAGGATGGTGATTCTGTGAACACAACAAAGAAATGAAGCAGAGAGAAGATTCTGCAGGAAATACAAGCTCTGGTTTGCATAGATTGAGCTGCTAAAGGCAGCAGCAGTAGCAGCACATCCAAGGAGAGAAGTCAGAGAAGCCAGCAGGGAAGCGGACTGAGTTTTTGACAAGCTGAGGAGCCATGTTCAAAGCAAGTAACATTTGTTGTGTACCTGCAAGAGGTATTTTGACAGTGTTTGAAAGGAAACTTCAGAGGTCTTTGCCTTTTAATACAACAGCAAGACAACTGCTGAGAGGTGAGAGCAGTTCTCCCAGCAAGAAGAAACATGGAGTTAAAAATCAGCCTCACCTATGAACCTGTTAACACTCCAACCCCAGTATTTCTACCTGCAAGACCCAGCTGGAAGACAGACCACCGAAAGTGGCTAGATACCAGAGTGCTCTGTACAGGAGAGTGGATGACAAAGACATGGAGGGCCATCAGCAATGGTTTTAATAGATATATCCCCACCCACTTTCCAGACCACACTGGCTGGCAACCAGCCAACACCAAAACAGAGAAACAAGTCTTAGAAATGCAACAAGGACTGAAACAGCAAACATCAAAGTGACCAAGGAGGAAACAGACTGACGCCTTGGACAACTCAGGCCAGGCAAACAAAGCAAGCCAAGGGCAAAGGAAGGAAACAGTTAAACCACAGTCAGATATATAGGGCAGTATTCTTCTCTTTGGTACACCTTTCCCCACAGTGGAGTCCATAGGATCGCACACAGGTAACCCTCAACAGGAGCTGGATGACAGTCAGGTCCCGTAAGGGCTCCTGCAAACAGAAGTTTGGTTTTCTAGTAATTACAACACTCTTTTTGCTGATGTCCTGATGGGATCCTCCAAGATCCCAAGTATTCTGCTGTGAGAACGCATGAAGAACCTTTCCACCCTCACTGGGCTGACAATCCCTTCAAAAATTACCAGCCAACAAATTGATAGCTATAAGAATCGAAGGACCCTCCACAGAAAGGAACATATCACTTGGCAGGATATACGATGGCATATGATTATGTCACGCTATTTTCCTTCTTTGAGCTACTGTAGTGTGGCCAATGCTCATCATCTGAGAGCCAGGCTCGTAAGAATGCTTTCCTTACAGCCTCAGCACCTGGAGTCAGGTAAATACATAAGAATTTCAGCTTCCAGTAAAACCTGAGATGGTATTTGAACACTTGGCCATCTCAATACAGCTCTAGTTGTCATCATGGAGGCAACAGGATCTACAGTAACATCAAGAGTCTATGCTGCATTTTTGCTTTTGAAAATTCACCCCCCTGAGCATGACACAGGGGTGGGATTCAAGACAGCTGTGTTCCGGTTCTGGATCAATGACAACCAGGGGCAGGTGACTTCACCTCTGTGGGCCTCTACTTCTCCATCCTCCCTTTATCTGTGTTGTCTGTTTAGATTGTGAGTGCTTTGGGACAGGATCTGTTTCTCAGCAAGTTTTTATATAGCACCTACCACAACAGAGCACCGGTTTCAGTTGGGCATCCATGCCCAACTGCAACACAAACATCAGATAACGATAACTAAGCTCTTCAACTCCAGATGGCAATTGTGGGAATTTGCCCCCTGCTGGCCAGGATGTTTTCTTGGCTCAGCACATAGGAATAGTTTTCAGATTTGGCCTGTGTATTGCCCTCTCCAAGAATAGCCTGGTCTATAAAATCTTATAGATTTGCTGGATATATGTACGCTGTTTGCCCTGCTTGATCCCTAGCAACAGCAGTAGCAGCCTCACAGTTCCCTCTCAAGTTTTTGTACCTTCCCCTTGAATAAAAAGGGGGTGGGATGGATGTAATTAGCCCAGCTCGATGGGGCAGGGACAGCCTCTGACGATACGTTTAAGCAGAGCTACCACAATAGGCTCCCAATGGCAGCCCCACAACACAAAGATGGATAGCTGCTTTAAAGGTTGGGAAATAAGCTTTGCTTCCAAGGGAAGGAAAAACAACCCAGCAGGTTCCTCCCCATACCTTTTTAACTTATTTAATTTATGAGCTTCTACTTCATTCAAAAGCAATGGGCTTAAATTACAGCAAGGGAGGTTTAGGTTGGACATTAGGAAAAAATTCCTAACTGTCAGGGTGATTAACCACTGGAAGAAGTCTCTTGGGCAGGTTGTGGGATCTCCATCATTGGAAGTTTTTAAGAGCAGGTAAGACAGACACCCGTCAGGGATGGTTTAAGAGGGTAATTGGTCCTGCCATGAATGCGATGGACTGTACTCGTTCACCTCCCATGGTCCCTTCCACTTTCTGTGATTCTATGTGCAGGAACAGAAATAGATTGAAAAGCTTTTAGATACAAGAAACTTCTGTCAACTTGGAATCTGAGAATGAAAACTTTGATTCTACTGAGTTAAACGGGAAGCGATGAGAACAAAGGTATTGTTTCCAACGAGGCATTACAAGAAAGTCACAGAACTGCCTAGCAGGGAAATGGGCGGAGTCATTACTGAGCAGAGAGAGATGCACGGCAAGTGGTCGGAAACAAAAGAAGGACAAGACAACTGAATTTAATACTGTGTCAGTTTTAGGTGCTCTTTCCCAGCAACTCAGCATAGGCTGAGTAAATGACTGGCTTAACTTTAAGTACATGCATAAGGATTTGTATAATCTGCATAATAGATGAGGTGCTGAAAAAGCCAATAAATTAGTAGAAGTGAACAGTTATCTAAAGGAAAGGCAGATCCAAAAAAGAGGGCTGTCTAGTTTGTAAACAGACTACACTCACTTTGTTTTACCTGCAGAATTGCAGGTTTGCACACTAGAGCCCCTTTTCTGTTTGAAAAATATATTTGCTTAAAGTGCAAGTCAAAGAGTATGCATTTGGGGTTTCTTTTCACAAAAGATTTGGCAGAAATCTTGCACCATCCTGTAGCTCTTCCACCTATGCCACTAAAGCCCCCATCATACTCATCAAGTAGGATAAAGCAGTTATTTTACAAGGTAGCCTAAACAGACAATCAAAAACTCATTTTGGGATAGTCCAACTCCAAAGTTTTGATAGCTCATATACAATTGCAGCTAAAACCAAGGTCAGGATCCCAAATATAGTGTAATAAGAAGAGTTTTGAACCAGAAAATCCAAAATGACACCCTCTGTTCCAATGGTATCACTCTGGATTTTCACTGGTGTAAGTCAGCTAGACGCTAGCCCTCTTCTGGTGTCTCTGAACTCTTTGTTTATTAAGCCTGGGTAAGCAGCTGCAGAAGATTAGTGCTACACTCCTGAGCAAAAGCACTTTCCCAGCAGCATGAAAACTGACTGAGAACATGCACTCCTTGTCAGTTTATCTAGCCATCCAGTCAATGCAACTCCAACAGCCAAGCGATGCAAAACCCATCAGAACCATTCTGGGAAACGGTCTTGTAACTTGCAGTATGGATCTCAACACATGCATGAAATAAAAAACTTTTTTCTATGGGAAAAGCTTCTCTTCGCCATAAAGGAGAGATTGATCTCTTCTTCAATAAACACAACCCTCCCCCTCTCCCCACTAACAAAAATTGAACTCCTCAGTCAGTTGCAGGCCACAGAATGGAACTTAAAAACTTACAAATATGTTATCAAAGCAAATGTTTGAAATTCATTTCTTCCTTCATTCACCTGTCAAGACGGTTCAGGATTCTGTCATTCCCCCATGCAAGAGCTGGTGACAATGCAAAATCCTAGAGCCAAGAGTTTAAGGGGCTCTGCTCCCTGTTGTGAACTAAGGGGTTAGTGAGTTCATCGACTTTCACGGGAGAAACACAAGGACAGTTGAGCCAGGGCCTTGGCAGGGTGAAATAAATATTTCAGTTTCCTTTTTGCAATGCCTTTAATTGTACTTTCAGCGCTATGCACGTATTGTGCAAAGGATTTTGAGCCAAATTCTGCTACAAGCCACATGTGGACAATTCCCATTAAAGTCAATGGGAGCAGCTGACTGCACATAGCAGAGGGCAGAAGAATTCCATTTATTTCTGTTTGAAAGAAAAGTGCCCACTGACCAGTCTCAGAATAACTAACCTCAGCTATCAATATTAAACACTATAAAGACTCCAAGGAGTGAATGACAATAGTCTAAGACACTACAGCTAAGATCAGGGCCCTGTTGTGCTAGGTGCTGTACAGACAACCCTTGTCCTGAAGCGTTTCAATCACACAAGACAGACAGTGGGTGAAACTGAGGCACCCAGAGGTGAAGTGATTTGCAGTTGCTCATAAACAGCTGAGTGACACAGCTAGAAAAAATGCAGGTCTCTGGACTCCCAGTCCAGCCCATTGTTTACTAGATCTAGCTGAAGATAAGTGTCCACTTGAAGATTTTCTAAGACACCTGTCTGTCCTCCATGGGATCCAAATCCCTTAACGCATAAGTTAAATGGATTTGCTGTTAAAAGCCTTTGAACTTCTGACTATGGGCACACAACAAATTCCAGTTAAGTGCACCAACATGGAGCTACCAACCACCTATACATCCAAACCTCCCGCAGCCGGACAAACACAGTCCCACATAAACTACTTTTAGGTTTAGAGAAGCTTTGAAGAAGCCACGAGGGAAAGATGGAGGACCTACGAAGAAACTGATGAAGGAAAGTGTTGCATGTAAAGAGTTTTATAATAATCATTTTCAAAAAGACACCATGTTTTTCAAACTGGAATCCTTTAAAGTTCCATCTTTACCTACAGGATTCTCTCTGTATGCCTAGATCTGTTTTAATAATTGCTGAAGGGAATTGGGTCTCTTGTAGTTTAAGAAATAATTAAAGATTCATGTTTTCAATTCAATGCCCCTTTTATTTTTCCCAAAAAGTTAAGCAGTCCTTTATTATGTCTGTAATGCAATGTACTTATCAGACTGTGCTGTGCAGTAACGTGAAAGCTCTACTGCTATGAGATTTTCCTCTTTTGAAAAGGTAATAAGAAAGAGCGACAGAACAACACTTCAGTGCTTAAAAGGTGCACACACAAAGGACAAACAGTCCTTCTGACTCCTTTGGTCTAACACAGAGACCATCTGGTGGGGGGTGTTTAGTCAGCTATTCAGGATTAAATTATGCTTTTTCCCACCCCGCTCCCTTCAGACAAACCCCAGAAGAAAGGATGCAGCCAAACAAACCCAGACAAAGAACTAAAGTCACCCAGCCCATGACACAAAACAGGAAGAGCCATTCTGAAATTAAGGAATTTTCCATGATAACCAGGCATTGTGCAAGAGCAAACAAACAAACAACAAGAGAAAGCAGCTAATACTGGCTTTCGAGAATTAAGGTCACAGTAGGAACAGGAAAAATTTGGACGCTCACAGCAGTGGTGTAGGATGTCAGGCAGCTCTGGGGAGCCTGGAAGCTCCCAGCGATACAGAATGACTGGAATTATTCTGAGCTATTCAGCATGAAAAGCTCCTCAGTGTTAATGACTTCCTACAGGAGGAAGTGAAGGGCCTGAATTTATCAGCACTTCACCAGCCATGTGTGACTGGCCTGGGCTTGGAAACCTATGGCTCCAGGGACAAAAGCCTGACATCACAGTTCCTCAAGCAGCAAAAGCTCAGGATATTTGCTCTTGCCCTTTCCCTTCCATTTGCACTGGCTGTTTGTTTTCTCCCTGGTCATCATGGAGGGGCTTTTCACTTATCCATGGACACAACCTATTTCCACAGCTGCATACTCACGGCTGAGTGAAGCTATTAGAAGAAGGCGCCTCAGGCGCCTCACCAGTGGTAGCCTTTGCATAGACCACCAGGTTATTATGAATTGCATTCCAGTGGTGTCCACAGGTGTCAATCAAAAGTCAGCCGAGTGGTGTTAAACACAGCCATTCCTGGTGGGGCTTTAACACTGTTGGAGGGAATTTCCCACCATGCTCGACATGGCCACACAGTCTACAATTAACTAGTTTCTTTGTGCTACACAGATCCCTGTTTGCAGACCTGTCTAGAGCAGAGCCCTCTCAGCACTGAACTAAGACTCCAGCAGCATGAATTTCCTCCTAGCAGTTTCCTATCAAAGGCTGCTAGGGCTCCAGCAGGCCTTGGTCAACAGTGACTACTGCTCCAGCGGTCTGAACTCTTACAAAAACGCTCTGAGCAATGCCCAACCCAGCAAAGGATTCAGGCAGCTCCCTGGCAGGGTCAACGGATATTCCAGGTTGTAGGGAAGCAGCCTGCAGCCACCACACCAGTCTTTCAGCTAACATGAAATCACCTCTCTGGGGAATACCATTTGCAATGGTCATTAAGTGCTAGGACACCCTCCTTCCATCACATCTCTCTTAATGGTCTCTTTTCACATTTTTTGCCCCCCAGGAGGATTTCAGTGCATCCTTCCTTCCTGTAAACCCGCTGCCTCTTACAAAATGATCTCAGCTGGTCCCACTAGTTAAAAACACAACTGAAGTGTCACATTCTAATGCAACTATCCACACGGGCACATCCTGTTTCCAGCAGATGGTACTTGTATTTGGGATACTGAAGGCCCAAATGCATGAGCAGGAGGAGGAGCGGGGAGGAGAAAAGGTTGCTTTGGTCCTTCTCCCTAGTCACACAGAACATAACCAAACTCAGCAGCCAGCCAAAACGCCACAACCACTGATGGAAGGAGATTGCACTGTCAGAGCAACATCAGACAGCACTTTGTCAAAGTTCCAAAGGGGCAGCCGTGTTGGTCTAGTTCAAAAAAACAAGCAAGGAGTCCTCTGGCACTTTTAAAGACGAACAAATTTATTTAGCACATGAGCTTTTGTAGGATCACCTGATGAAGCAGGATTTTCTCCCACAAAAGCTCATGCAATAAATAAATTTGTTGGTCTTTAAAAGTGCCACAGGACTCCTTGTTTCACTTTATTACAATCTCTCCCTCCGTCTACCTGAGTCTGATTGCACGGGGGGCTCCAACCAATGGGGACTTTTCTGGAAAACTTTAAGTACAAAAAGCATCCTCCCATTTTATTTTTCAGATATTTGGGAGAGGAGGGAAATTGCATTTCTTAGCCATTAAGAGAACAGATATTTTGTATCCAAATTACTCAGGCTAAAACTAAGTCAGTAAAAGTACTGTCGCTTAAACATTCTTCTAACCTCCCGTTCCAGCAGCGGGTGAAGACAGGCAAAGCTGGTTTTAAGTGTCATTTCAGCCTCTTGAATTCCAGGTGTAGGTGGGAAAAGGGTCTGTGCAACCTCTGGCCTAAGGCCTCAACACCGTTCTAGTTTATGCTCTGACTCCAAGCTGGGGATAGTCAGGTGCTTTCCTCACAGAGTTAAACATGCATTAATGAGCATCACTCTCCACAAGGGTAAAGATATTTGTCTGTGTTTTCTCCTAGCCTACAAGTGTTTATAGGATTGGGCCTGCAAATTGTACTGATGGCTGTCTAAGAAAAAAAAATAAGATGATACAGCAGTTATGTAAGTACATCCTGGGATAAATAAATGATTGGAGTCACAGAATGGCAAAATCGAATGAGTAATTTCTGAGAAAACAATCAGTGGTGTCACTTTTCAGTGGGTAGGGGCCGGGCCATCACAAGACAACTAGTGCTATCAATGACAGCCTTGGTGGCTAGTTCAATGGGAGAACACAGAGTGAAAGGACATGGAAAATAAACTTTTCTCACTACGAGAGCCGATTCCCTCCAGGTCATGGCTGAAGCTAACTGGCAGAGTAGTGTGGGGAAAGCTTATGTTCACCTTGCCTCTAACCCACAGAGCTGATATCACAGAGCAAACAGAGGACTTCAGGCTCCAGCAAGGCTAGGCTTGGCCAGCACTTGGATGGGAGACTTCCATAGGGGAAAAAAGGAGTCTGGAGATGGGCATATATCACACACTGAGCTATTTAAAGGCCTCACAAAGGGCTACTACTGATTGCAACACAAATAGAGACACCTTTCACTTTTGGAAGCAGAGGTTTTGAAGTATTTACTTACAGGTAGTCCTCACTTAGTGACCGGGTTCCGTTCCTGAAACCCAGTTGATAAACGAATTGGTCACTAAACGAGGAGCAGCCCTTACCGGTATTTCAGGCATAATGTACTTTACTGGTAGTGGGTTTTTCAACCATCGGTAGATAGTTTTAATGTCACCTTTGCATCATTTATAACATTTTTCATATATATTTTAAATGTTTTAATCTCTAATGTACTGAACTTAGTTTGCATAGTGTACTGTAAATATAGGTAATCTGAGAGAGTTGATGCGAGTTCTCGTACATCGCCATAATACCAACTCATCAGAGAGCCGGTCATAACTCTGAGGGGTCACTAAACGAGTAGGTCACTAAGTGAGGACTAGCTGTATTGAAAAAGATTCTGTCTAATTACGGACATAATTCATTACTAAATGTTTATATAGCCTGGTATCTTTTCTCTGTTTACGAGTGCTCCACTCATGCTTTGCAATTGGTAGTGCATTGTGGCACTAATGAATTTCTCTCCTTTTTTATTACACTTTTCAAACTGCATACACTACAGTTATGATGCCAACTCACCTCCCACGAGAACGCCTCCTTCTTTCACTAACTATGGGATGAACCTTGTCCTTACAGCTGATGTTAGGCGTAGCTGTGTACATTTTTCCTGCAAGCAAAATTTGTTCTGCCATTGTTTAGTTACAGGACCAAGGAGTTTAAAAAACATAGCCATTTAAAAAACAAAACAACCCCGACATCTTGTGAACAGGTAAGTCAAAAACCAGCTGAATTTTAATGGTACACAGGTAGTACTTCCCAAGGTGCTCTGCTCACACTGAAATCAAAAGGAATTTGAAATGTGACTTTGGCAGCACAGTTAGGCAAACTAAGCACTAACTCCTGCTCTACATGTTGTTAGACATTGCTAATAAAAGGCTTCCCAGGATAAGCTGGAAGAGATTCAACCTCAAGGCCTGGTCTGCCCTAAAAAGTTACTGACTCTTTTACCTCATTCCAGGGTGAAAAATCCCCAGCCCTGAGCAATGAAGATGTCCTAATCTATTGTGTAGGCAGCATAGGTCAATGGAAGAAGTATTTTCTTACCACCTCTCAAGGAGATGTATTACCTACACCAGGGGTCTGCAACTTGTGGTTCCGGAGCCTCATCTGGCTCTTTGGCTGCCCCTTTGCAGCTCTGGGCTCCAGGTCCATTCCTTGCCACTGGGGGACAATGCAGGTGGCCTGCTCCTGGCTATGGAGTACCTTGCCATTGGAGGATCCTGTGGGGGGCTTGCTCCTGGCTCCAGGCTCCCCCTTCTCCACCGGGGAACCCTCCAGAAGGCACCCTGGCCCAGCTCCCAGCTTCCTCCACCACGAGACTACATCCGCTGCAGCACTCAAAACACTTGGTTATTGAAGAAATTTTTTAAAAATGGCTCTTATCTTTTGGGTTGCTGACCCCTGACCTACACTGATGGGAGAACCTCTCCCACTGGCATAGGTTCAGCGTAGGCAGTGTCTACACCCAAGCTGTCCTGCTGCAACATTTCAAGTGTAGACAGGCCCTAATTTTCATGCACGTATGTTAGGCATTGCACAACTCAATTTGCATTTTTAATTATTTCAACAGATAATATCAATGTTTATTTTAACTTTTTCTTCTCCTAATTTGTGTCTATTTAAATGTTTACAGGTACAGGAAATTAGAATTGGGGGACCAGATAATTATTTAAGGGTGATCGCTAATAACTCCTTAAGCAGCATTTTTCTTAGCCCTAGACTACATCTGGGCTTTTTCAATGGCAGTTGACTGCCAGTTACCCAAGGAACATAAAATTCCTTGCGTAACTGATGGTGGCTTTTTAAGCCACTGTTACACATTAGGGAAAACCCAATGCCTTTCCCTATGCCCCCTGATCTCCAGGACTTCCAGAGCCAACTTCCAGGAGCGGCACGGCGAGTTCATAATCGCTGCAATCTGCTCCCAAAAGGATGAACTGATGACAGAGAAATTGCTGCCATCAGTGTAGAGTAAGCCTTATTTTGCCTATCCATAAATTCCTACCATCAATGCAAATATTTTTCCACCTGTTTGCATCTGCACTATAAACTTGACATTTACCAACGTTCACCAATGCAAATCTAATCGTTCCAGTCCTATACATGACCAGGTACACACTATGGCTTTATATCACACTGGTATGTGGCTACAGAAAATCCTGTGGAGTTTTAAGAACAAGTAACTGTGTGAAAGCAGAATCCTGGAGATAGGATTCAGTTTGCTCAGGCTTGTCTGAACGGGACTTTTTTTCCAGTTATGTCAGTACAGTAAAACCAATATAACTCCATATAGGAACACTTTATTCCAGAATAAGAAGTGTTTTTTCCCAGATGAGTTTAAACTGCTTCCCAAATGACATAAAATAAACTGGCAATAAATTTATGCCAGAATAAGAGCATGCAGCTAGAAATTATGCAGATACCGCCACAGCACTTTGAATTCATGCCTAACTTTTATCAGTGTAAGTTTCCATGCAGACAAACATGCATAGGTTACAGGAATTTACAGAGCTGTGCCATTCTATTTTACACAAGGTCATAGTGCTACAGCTATTGTTTTTAAATTTTCAAACAAGGGAATTAAATGCAAGACATGTAATTTAAAGTAATGATAGGAATGTGCTTTTATCAGTCAGGAAATGCAGTCAATGGTAAAGTTATTCACCCATGCTGTACTTGTGGAAATCTGGATAAAAGAGAAGCTGTAACTTTAATGGTGACAAGTTCCATAGGGGTAGCTGTGTTAGCCTATTTCAGCAAAACAAACAAGGAATCCTGTGGCACTTTTAAAGTTATTCTTTAACAAGGACTCCTTGCTTACTTAATACCTTATTACAGAGAGAGCTTGATACACAACCATGCCTTAACTGAGCCTCCCTTTTTGAGAATGGAATTTTCTGGGCAGTTTTAAGTCCTGTAGGCTGGGATCTTTCCAGAGTCTCACATGTATAGTCAGTCGCAGGGTTGGGGCTGCACAGCCCACAGCACTGCAGATGAGGTTTTCCAATATCCAAGTGATAAAAATTATGGCCACAGATATCTGCAGGCCTAAAGCTTTATCAGCAGTTATTTGTGGACGCAAACGGTGAAGGTCAGCTTTTGAAAATCTGGCCCATTTTCAAAAACATGGATGAGGAAATGTCTACAAGGACTTTCGCTTCTGCGTTTCCTGACTTCTTTTGCTGCAAAACTGCAATCTTAGCATTGCATTTACACACGTTTGTAGTTATTTCTTATCAGAGTTCATGCAGCCTCTTTGCTAACCCTTCCTTTTCACTGTCTAGTAATTTTCCAGAGCACTCACTTTTTAGGTTTATTGTACAGGCGAGCACTTTGGGGAGGGAAGTCTGAGGAAAACACATTCAGATTTTATTTGAAAGCATCAAATATTTCATGTTTTGCAATATAAACAATTCAAACATTAACTCCCAAGTATTACAAACTTCAGATGTCCTGATCATTGATCCAAACTAGAACCCAGCTTCTAGCAAATATTAATTTTTTTTTTTAAATAAATAGTCGACATCATCTATCCTGGAGAGATGTTGCTATTTGATTATAATTCCTCATCATTCACCTAGGGCAATAGACCTCTATCATGGAATGGAGTCTTCTATATTTAAGTCTGTTATATTACCATTTAAAATGCAATGATTCCCTTCGCTGCTTGAAACTCAAAACATTCAAATAGAAACAGATGAGATTTTTTTAAAGTGTAATAATTACTGATATTCTATTCATGTGGTGGGAGCTCATAACATGTGGAAGGCACTGAGCAGATGGGTGTGGATTAATTTAAATCAAAAGGATTTAAATCATCCATTTTAATTATGATTTAAATCAGCAAGGACAAGAAT
The DNA here is from genome assembly GCA_007922195.1 of Podocnemis expansa. Classification (NCBI taxonomy): domain Eukaryota; kingdom Metazoa; phylum Chordata; order Testudines; family Podocnemididae; genus Podocnemis; species Podocnemis expansa. The sequence continues at coordinate 10,136,424 of ML681967.1, read as the reverse complement.
CCTTGATTTAAAGCTGATTTTAATTTTGTTTTTCATTTGTACTTTTTAAATTATTTTCCTAAAGAAAAGTTCGTTCTCATTGGTTGATAACCATTAAAACATGTTCATTTCCAACTACATATTACCTTATTTTACACTATTTCTGATACTTCATATCCATACATGTCTGTTTAAGAAATTATATAGCTTCGCTTACCTTTATTGAGAGTCTTAATTATTAAAACTGTTATGTTAGAAAATGGTGACTGATGCATTTCTTATGTACAGATTTTTTTTTTTTTTTTTACTTGTGATGTGTGTCAAGCTGTATTTGGATGGAAATTTGAATTAAACTCAAAATGCACAAAACCAGCATTTTTAATTTTCTTTAATTGAAGATTATGATCTCAATTATACTGGAAACAAAAGAAAATATAAGTTTATCAAAATACTTCGTATTTAAAACATTTAAAGAAGGGATTACCTGTAGTTAGTGAACTGAACTTATCATTGAAGATTTTAGAACCAGCAGTGCTCCTCTTCACACATTTTTATTCATAGATTTAAAAAAAAAAGAAAAAAGAAAAAAAGCTTTTTTTCTTCTAATCAACTAACTGCTTTCTCATCTTTACATGAGCTAGTCATTGAATAGAAATAGCTGAATAAACTGAAATGAAACAAAGTCTCTTTGGACCTACAGAAGAACACACACTGTCAAATGCTGGCTTAGCTCATCAACAAACACTAGTTCCAGCTGCCTAGGCCCGTGGTTCTCAACCACTATATCACAATACATGACTGGGTCACCACACAATGTTAAGTGTGTCACAGAGAGCCAGGTAGGTGGTTGGATTTGGCCTGGGGTGGGTGAACTAGTGTGTCCTGTAGGGTCACAACATGTTGCCAAGTGTGTTGTGACCTGCAAAAGGTTGCCCAAGCCTGGGGTTCTCAATGATTTCCACCAGTTCAGTGATCTGACTTTCATTAAAACTCTGACAAACAAACAAACAAACATGAACTGCTTGAATTTTGTTAATAGAGCCTATTAAAATAAAGTAACTTTAGGCCTTAATATAGGTTGCCATGAGTTTAATGTGTTTAATTTTTTAAGTGTACAATTTAAATCCTAAAAAAAAGTCTGTTTTTATTTAAAAAAAAAAATAGTTTACTTTGGGGCAAGAACACACAGAAAGCCAATGTTCCTGCCCCAGAAAATAGACATAGTTAAACCAAGAAATGAAAAATGTTCCAGTGGTTAGAGCACTAGCCTGGACCTCAAAAGATCTGGATTCAACTTCCTGCTCTTCTGCAGACCTCCTGTGTGACCCTGGGAATGTCTAGTCTTTTTGTGACTCAGCTTGCCATCTCACAGAGGTGTGGTAAGAGATTAAAGACTGTCAGGCACCTGGATATTACAGTGATGAGGGTCCATATATCTAAGAGACATGGAATTAATGGCTGGGGCAATAGGATGCAACATATCCACGGATGGGTCTGCATAATGACAAGCACACACACTGCCAACATGACTTTCCTGCTCCTTCCATCCTCCCTGTCATTGTTAAGCCACACCCTGCCAGACTTCAAATTAGCCCGCTCATTCCTTGTATCCATCACAACAGATGCAAATTTGGGGGACAGGGGATGAGAAAGATATTTGAATGAGGGTAGTGGCACTACAGAGACATGCTTATGAAGAGCGTTCCAGTGCATTCTCTTCTCAACAGAAGATTAAATCCAAAACTTGTTTGTGTTGACATTTTAATGGCACATGAATTTGGGAATCCAAAGTTGAAGTGTAAGCAGTACTTGTACTACCTACCCCCTCTTTACTCACTGTATTCAGGTCTTAAATTATAGGCACTTAATGTACTAATGTAACTTTTTCATGTTTAGTTACTTTGATGATATTTTCTCATGAGAGCTAGAATAGAATCAAATCATAGGGTTGGAAGGGACCTCACGAGATCATTGAGTCCAACCCCCTGGGAATTGAACCCAGAACCTTCTGCATATTAAGCAGAGGTGTTAGCCACTGGGCCATCCCTCATCAGCTCACATGACAGTCAATGAACAATATCACAAAAGAGAAACCATTTTTCCTTACACGGCTCCTCCAAAAACACCACACAAAAAAATCACCCTTGTAAATAAAATAAATTGTACATTTCTGGGATGAAACAGCAGTTTTTCAATGGAATGAATAACTACACATTAGTGTAGACCAGAAAGTGAACAATACATTTTACTGAAATTCCAGGAGTTATTTCAGTCAGCAGAATGTAATTAGACAGTTTGGCCAGACCACTGGAATTAACTTCCCTATGCTTGTGAAAAAGGCACCCCAAGATCTCCAAGGGCCACAAGCTGTCAGGTTTTAACTCTCAGCTGTGAAGTAATGCCTCCAGAAGCACAATGCTAGAACATTGATTCTGGAATGAGTCAGAGGGGAAAAGAAATTCTACCCACTAATCAACCCCACTTTAGACAGCACATGGATGTTTCTTAGGATATCTCATCCAAGTGCTAACCAAATGAAGTCGACCCTGTTTAGCTGGTGAGATATGACAGGTTCACAGAACAAGGAGGTAACATGTCTGCAGGCGTGCTCTTTTATGACCAAACTGCCCCCACCCCTAGATTTTTAAAGGGACACCATTACTTTGAAATCTAATCAATGTCGAAATAGGAGGTAAAGTAATTAGGTCTCCCCAGTGCATCTGCTCTCACTACCACTGCCAGCTGTTGTCACTGCAATTATGTTTTAACATTAGCCAAAGGCAGGATTTTCAAAGTGTTGAGCACTACCCAAGTACTCCACTCATCAGTGTAAAACTCCCATTGCCTTCACTGGGAACAGAGTTAAGACAATGCTGTGAAAGACCTACACAAGCAGGAGCAAACTGATCATACAGGGGAAATAGGAAAAACTGTGCACCAAAGTGCTCAAACTCACAAGGAGACAAAAACAAAATCATTTTTGTTGCTAAACTCTTTAAATCATCATAATCATTTTAGGTCCCCCTCTTGCAAAGATTTATGTACATGCTTAACTTTAAGCATGCTAAGGAGTACCACAGAACTCAAATTAGGATTACTTACATACTTAAAATTAAGCATATATTTAAGTCTTTGCAGGAGGGCCATAAGTGTTACTCCTAATAGTCGGCAACATTTTCAGAAAGGAGTTGAACTTTTTAAGCCGACAATATAGCTTTCAGTGAAACTGTCCACAGAATTTTTTAATCACTGCATGCTTTTTATGTGGTTATGTCAGCTGTCCCTAGTTTACTGCAAGAGGGTAGCATTCCACTCTCAGACCACTGCATTTCCTGGCTTTTGTGCTATTGAGATTGCGGCCCAGGCCCATCAGCCCACCATTTTCAGGGATGGAATACCCAATGATGTCAAGACTACTTTCTCAGCAAAAAGTAAAGAGATCACTTCATTCTGTACCAATTACATCATGATATAATTCCTGAACACTTGAATAGATTTAACACTTCTGGTCCATCCAAGTGATGTTGGTGGATAAAACCTCACATTTCCAGTCAATACTGACTGAACAAATCTTTGCAAACAGTGTGCCATGTCACCCCCATTTGACTACAGTGGCCATTGCTTTTTCAGTGGTAGAGAGAGAAGAATGTTTTGCCCCCCACATACTAATTCATGCATTTAGAATAGCAGCAACACTGGGAAAGAAGTAAAAGCATCTACTGATCAGATGAACAGTTCCTATTGCCTACTTTGGGTGACTTGAAAGGCCAGAATCCTTCCAAACTAACAGGGGGTTGAAGGAGAAAATCCTGGGACAAATCAAAATGGTAATATCCAGTCACGTGAAGGCAGTCAAGAGACTGGATCACAGCATTACATTATCCAGCATGTCTAGTGTGGCCTAAACAGCATCTATAAGTCACTGTACAGAAATTAATGAGTCTACTGCATTTTCAGCACAAAATCTTTAAACAATCTATCAAAGTCAAAACTTGAAAAAAAAAAATTCCTTCAGAGGAACCCTTGGCCCCCCCCCCCCCCCCGAGGCCTCTGCTGGACTTTTGAGCCATGCATACTGAATTTGTTTCTGCTTCCTAAATGCAACATTAATAACCAAAGGCTTTGGATGACTCCCCTGAGACACTGGGACAAAAGGGGTTACCCATAACTCTAGTGCAAACTACAGTTTGTCTGCAACAGGAAAGTTTGATTTTAATAAAAAGAAATCTAGTATTGTTCTCTTCTGATTCACACAGGAGCCATAGGTACTTCCATTTCTTCACTGATGATAACCCAAGAATCCTCTTTATTGGTAGAGCAAGTCATGATATTTTAAGAAACTATGAAGTTTAGATCAGTGATGAAGCATCAAAGAACTCAGTGACAGTGGAGGGGTAAGACTTGAGGGGAATTAACCACTGGAACGATTTACTCAAGTCATGGTGACTTCTCCATCATTGACCATTTTTAAATTAAGATTGAATGTTTTTTTCAGAAAGAGATGCTCCTCTAGGGATTATTTGGGGGAAATTCTCTGGCCTGTGTTTATTACAGGAGCTCAGGTCAGATGATGACAATGGTCTCTCTTCTGGTCTTGGAATCATGAAACTATGAACAAAAGATTTGTCAAGTCGGCACTCTGTCTGAGACAGAAAGAATTAATGAAGGATACAGAAGAAGAGCAAAAAAGCCTAATGACCCTGATGAGTTGTGCAATAATGTGACAGGGTCAATTAATTCCTACCTGACCCCTGCAGGGACAACCTTATTTATCCTGAGGCATAAGATCTGAGTAACCACACCTCAGATTTCATTACCTGCAAATCTCTCCTGACCTAGAGGGAGAGAGGAAGTAGTGGCGAGTACACATGGCTAGGAGGAACTCTGCAGTTCCAGCCCCAGTTTTTACACCGATTCCTGTGGCCTTGAGCCAAGTCACTCAGGCGCTCTGTACCTCAGTTCCTTGTGCTGTAAAATGCGGACTACAATTCCTACTTCATCATGGTGTTCAGAAGTCTGATCTTTGAATATATAAAGCAAAACATAACTTTCATATTTTTTAAAAAATCCAGCCCGTGTCCCCAAGGTTTAACAACTAGCTATCCTGTTATACATTGATCTTACACAGAAGCCAGTTGCCAAGGCTGACTTTATGCTGCAATGATCAGTGGTCCTGCAATGAATGACCATGAGGAGCCATGCTCTTGATTTCAGCGGGGCTCAGTACAGAGGTCTGCCAGCTTTGGTTTTTCTACCGAAACCAGAACCTGAGAGAGCCCTGGATTTTATACAGCTCCAACACAAGCAGATCTGGTCTATGACTGTAGCTGCACTGCCTTTTCTTCACTCCCAAAAATAGCAGTGAGATATTTCCCTAGTGGGACTGAGGACCACTCTGGATTGCTCAGAGGACACCGGTCTAAGCTTGGAAGAAAAAGGTGCTGCTGTGACAAAGCAATGGTAGCAGAGGAGAATGAGGACAATGAAAGAGGGCAAGGAGATGGGAAGAGCCTGTGTTCTCATCTTTAAAGAGAACTGGGAAATCAAGGCTATCTTGAATCAGCTGAACCATCCACACCTACCAGCTTTGCCCACCTTCCCCCAGACAACCAGGATATGATTAACACCCCCCATAATAAATTCACAGAGCAGTCCCTATATTTACAAGTATGCAACATCCTCCTGCAGTGATGCAACCCAGTGACAGGAAGATACAGACGTCACGGGCAGGAATGGGCGTGGGAAGCATAAAATTTTAAATCCAGCCTTGGAGAGAGTGGAATTAAAAGGACAAAACAGGAAAAGGGGGTGGCACGGGTTTAATCTAGGACAGGTGATCCTCACATACCATTTCCACAGTAGGGTTCCTGGGGGGTGTGGGGAGAACAGGTCACAGATACCCAGCAAGGCTCTCAGCATCCTTTCCGAGGTGGAAAGCTGCCTTTTACAGCTGGAGCAACTGAGGCACCAAGGCACAGCCACTCCCTTCCACGGAGGCAGTGGCAGGTCCAGGAAGAGGCACCGGGCATCCGGAGCACGAGCCGCCCTGCCGGCCGGGATCCCTCGGGAGCTGGCTGCGCAGGACTTGGAGCAGCCGAGGACACGCGGCCTAGGGCAGAGTCCACACTTTCTTTCTCGCCCGCCCGCCTCACTCTCGACACCACTACACGGGGGGGGGGACTTTGCTTCTCTGCACAATTTTCAGTTTCACGTCACCGCCCCACACAAAGGTCCAAAAAGGGCTGGGGTGATTTGCGGGGGGGGGCAGGGCCGAAAGGTGGAAACGGCGCCCCTCAGACTGCAGCGACACCCCGACACGCTCCCCGCCGCCAGGTCGGACTCGGATGCCCCCCTATTGCCACCCCTGGCGGGAGGCCTGGCCCCCATTGGCCCCCTGCACACGCCGTGCCCGCGGCTGGGCGGGGGGCCGCGGACTGGCGCGATTAGTTTTGCCCTCGGGGACCCCGGGCGGCGGCGGCCACTGGGACAAGGGGGGCCCCATCGCCCTGCACAGATCCCCTGGGGTGGGGGCCTGGGGGTGCCCATGGGGCCCGGCCGGGGCTCCCCTAAACCACCCCGCATGTGCCCGGGGAGGGGGCAGCACAATCTTCCCACCCCCGGGGCGGCCGGGCGAGGGGTCCCCCCATTCAAGGCGGGGGCCACTAATCCAGCCCCATTTCCAAACCCGGGGAGCCACGTGGGGCCCCCCATCCTCCCGCGGCGCCGCTGTACCTGCTCCTCCTCCGGGCTCAGCTCCGCGGCCATCCTGCGGCTCGCAAACGGCGGAGGCGGCTGCTTCGGAGCGGCTCAGCCCGGGCTCGCAACCATGGAGCGGCCTGAGCCCCGTCTCCCTCCGGCTCAACCGGGCAGGCGGCTCCCGAGCGGCCGGGGAGCGCCCATCGCCCGGCTCGCCGGGGCAGGGGAGCGGGAGCCCTCCCGGGCCAGCTGCTGCAAAGTCCGCCTCGCGCCCTGTGAAATGGCAACGAGGGGAGGCTGCTCCTTGATTTGTGCCTGGCTGTGAGAAACGCTCCGGCAGCGGACCGAAGACTGCAGACGGGAAAGGAGGGGGGTGAATCAGCTCTGCAAGTTTCAGTCCTCCCACAAGAGCGGCTTGCTCGCAATGTCTGCAGGAGGCAGCTCCGGCCGCCTGCTCGGGGCTAGGCGGCAGCCCCTGGCCGTGTCTTCGCCTTTCAGCAGCCGAAGCGCCTCGCTGCAGCCTCCATCTCTCGCGTCGTCTCGCAGCAGCTCGGATTCCTCAAAAGCAGCCGAGGGAGGAAGCGGAGACGAGCCGTCCCCCTCCCCTGCTGGTGGCCAATGCAGCTTCCCCTGCTGAGCCAGTCAGAGCCCCCAGCAACTCCATTCAGAAACTGAGGCTCATTCACAAACAGCGGCCGAGGACAGCCAGGGAGGGAGGGAGGGAGATCTGCAAAGCGGAGAGCAGAGTCAGTCGTCCAGAGGAAGGAGAAACAGGAAACTATCCAGCGGGCAGGCAGGGAGGGGAACCAGAGAGGAATCGAGGCGAGGGAGAGGGGAAGAGACACATTCACACGACAGGATATTTAGAAGTCAGCCTCTTGCAAGGGAACTGCTGCCCGCCTGGGTCCTGTGAACAGTCCCTTAGCTCAGGACTCTCCTGCACCGGGCCTGGTTTGTTGTGTGCCTGCATTGTCAGGGCCTGTGAATGGCGCCCCAAGGCCAGCACACTGACCTTAGAGCTAGGGAAGAAAACAGCAGGCTTGCTTAGGGTTCCCAGATACCAAAGCAAGGAAAGGAGGCCGGGGAAGTATGAAAGGGAGGGCAGCGGAGGACACGTGGAGAAAATGTAGTAATGATATAATATTCTTCTGTTTTTAGGGAGCCTTGGAAGCTTCCTGCTAAAAATAGGGTGTTCTGGGGAATTCCAGCATACTTTAACCCCGTAAGTAAAAAGGCAGACAAATCATGTGTTTTTAAAATGCCTGCCACATGGAGGACATGCAGGTAAAAAGGAGGCCATGTCCTCCTTTTGCCTGACATCTGATAACCCTAGGCTTGCTCCTCCACTGAACTTTACCTTATCTGCTTGGGTTGTTCCTGGAGGGGGTTAGCAGATATCAAAGCATGGAAAAGAGGACAGGGAAGCATGAAACGGAGGACATGTGGAGCAACTGTAGTATTAATGCATTCCAGCATATTTTAACCCCTGTAAGTAAAAAGCCAGACAAAATCATGTCTTTTTAAAATACCTGCTGAACAGAGGACATGAAGGTAGAAAGAAGGACATGTCCTTTTGCCTGACATCTGGTAACCCTATTCCTGGCACACGATGGGCACAACTAGCCCAGACAAACTAAGGCCTAGATTTCAGCAATCCGGTTCTTGCAGATGGCTGGCAGAAGGATCTGCCTGAGGGGTTCCAGCTCCCTGATCAGGACACAGATAAACAAGGGAAAGAAGGGTGGGAGTAGGGTTACCAGATACCAAAGCATGGAAAGGAGGACATTGGCGGACGTATGGAGAAAATGTAGTATTAATGTAATATTCTTCTGTTTTCAGGGGGCCCTGGAACGCTTCTCCCTAAAAATAGGGTGTTCAGGAGCGTTCCAGCATACTTCAACTCCTGTAAGTAAAAAGGCAGATAAAATCATGTGTTTTTAAAATGCCTGCCAGACTGAGGATGTGAAGGTAAAAAGGAGGCTATGTTCTCCTGATATCTGGTAGTCCTAGGTGGGAGGGAACTACAATACATGCTCAGATGCTGAGGTGATGAGCACCATATAAGAACAGATAGCAAGCAGAACAAAAGACAGTGGGGGGGGGAGCATGTTTTACAAGTACTGGTGGGTGTGGAGGTACATGGCATAGGGTTAAAAGGCCTCCTTGCTCCCATCTGCTCAAGCCTTATTTTAAAATCCCACTCTTATTCCTGCTGCTGCAGCAGCTATGTCTGTGGTGGCAGCATTGGGAGGAGGTGGGGCAAACAGTTCAACAGCCATTGGTATTTCAACCACCATTTTGCCTAAAACAGCATGAGATGGTAGATAAAATGGCAGTGGATGCTACCACCTTTTCTATGCTAGAGCTCCCACTTTTCCTATCCTCCTGTCTCTTCTCCTCCCCCCCCCAAGAGCTGAACAGATGTGGAAAAGTGCCTTTTTAGAAAGACAGCAAGAGTGGAAGGTCATGAGAATCTAAAGAACTGCTGATCAGGGAAAATTTGCACTCCCTGAAAGCTAGCTCATTTGATCTCAACTTCAGATCCCTGCTTTGGCTGTTTCCTGTAATCTGATCTGGATTTAACTACAGTTTTTAAAATAAATCTCTCCTGGTTTCCTCAGGTTCAAATCCTCTTCCAGAATGTACTTGCTTCTTTTTCCCAAATGCCTTGCTAAGCACTTCTCTACATTCACATTCATGTTTCGGGTGGACAACTATGGTACCTGCAGTCTGAGATCTGACACGGCCCACAGGGATCTGCACATCTTTGCAGGATCACTCCTCACCAGGGATCAGAGCTTCCACTAATCCACTAGGAAGGAGGAGGACAGTTACTGGTAACCCACCATTCCACTAATCCACTAGGATCATCTCAGGCATGTAGCCATTATAGAGATATATAGACTACATTGTCCTTGAAAAATATTGTGCTTACAAGAGCTTAGCTTTCATTCTTTCCCACTGTTTACATTTCTCTCCCTTCTTCCTTTGTACCATAGTCTATTGTCTTTACTTAAACTGGAAACTCTCTGGGGCAGGGACCATCCTTTGGTTGTTTGTACAGCACCTAGCACAATGGAGTTCTAGTCTACAACTAAGGCTTCTGGGAGCTATTGCAGTACAAATAAATAAAATCTCTTACATGTTCAGTTTCTCAGAGCAGGGGCCTTGTCTTCTAAACATATCATGCCTTGCCTATCAATGGTAATTTCTGCTGTGTTACATTAACTCCTCTAGCACTTGCACTTTTGTGGTGGTGTGATGCAACTGGTCAGTTTGCCCGTCAGACAGAAGGATCCCTAATAAACAGTAGCCAAAAAGTTCAGCCACCCCTTGTCATTGTAGCATGTTCTGATGGGAGGCAGGCACTGCTGTGTATGAAATTAAAATAAATATCTACCTGCTACATTTCTGTGTCTTAGGGGGTGGTGGAGAAAAGCAGAGTCTTCTCTCTAGTTCACTGACACTGTGTAAGTTAGCACACTCATATACACAATATTCAGATAAGAAATGACAGGTAGATGATGGATGTGCTTTTAGGGAACAAGACCAGTAATGAACTAGATCGGCAGTTTCCATTTTTTCCCCCATACTGTTTTCACCATGTCACAATAAACTTTCAGGTCCCATTTGCAGAAAGAGGAAGGGGGACGTACCTCCTCCAAATCCATTAACCAGATCTCACTGCATCTCAACAACAGGCATTAAAAGTCTGGGCAGACAGCTGAACAGCAGCTGCTGCCAGTGGACCAGTTGGGTGTGACAGGGCTTTTAAAAAATGCTTTCAGAGCTTTGATTCACAGCACTTTTCATCCTCCAGTCGCTGCACACTGCCTCTGGGGGGCACAGCTGGGTACTGCAAGGGGCTTGCTCAGCCAGAAAACTATTCCTCCACTGGCCTCAGTGGCTGTGGCAGGGGTGGACATTTTGTTCTGCTGACAAGGGCTGCACTGGCAACTTGCCTGCAGCTGGACGGTTTGGATTTAACTTGCAGGAAAATGGAGCACCGTGCTGCTGTCTCCCTCTTCTCCATAGAAATGAGATTCAGGAAGGCTGAAGATCTTGCCAGCTTAACAGTGCTCTCAGTTGGGGCCTGATTGTGGGCCACATTGCCCCACTAAAATGGACCACAACTCTAGGCCACATCTCTAGACCCCTGCAGGCCACTTTAGCTAGCTCTGCTCTACTGGGCTTTTGCATGACACCCACACAAGCTGTCCCCTCTCACCCAGCTATCTCTTAGTTGCTGCCTCAGCAGGGCCCTGTTGAACCTGGCCATAACTTACCTCACTACTTGCAGGTCCAAGGAGCTGAGGCTGCTGTCTGTTCCACATGGTTCAGGCTGGAGCGCACCCCGTTGTCTGCGTCACATCCACCAGCTATGAGTTTTGAAAGCAGAATGCTTTGCAAACAATGAGCTTTGTTTAGCACCATCTCCAACACAGCTTTTCATTTTCAGCATTACATGAAATGTAAAGATATACTCCTGGAACCTGCAAGCTTTATAAACCATGACAATGAAGCACTAATTATAAAGGATCCTTTAAAACATATAAAGACAGCTTGAGTTTCTATCAGTGCTAAAGTCCTTTTTCTCCTATTGTATTTTACACTGGTAAGTCTCCTCATTGTTGGAGGACCTTTGAAAGCTCTGCAAAGGCCAACACAGAAGACAGTAATCTGAACTGCAGTTTTCCCTTCCCCAAAGCAATCAGACATGCTTAGCTGAGATTTGGATTCCTGAATGATTAATTAATTAGTACTTTATCACATCTGAAAAGTACTAGTTAGGGGCCTATGCTTCCAGTGTGACTCTTGCACCAACTTCCTCCAGCAAGTTGAATTTTGCCATCAGAATCTGAGATTTGCAGAGGGATACAGCAGCTATATTTACTTTTTTTTTTATAAGCCACACCTGTTGCTGGTTAAGGCTATAGCAGATCTTAGGCTATTTATTGCCTAATATTTTCTCTGTCCCTTCCTGGGCTGGGAGAGGGGATGGGGGGAGTTCAAGTACCCCCATTACTTCACATAGTGAAAATACATAGCAATTGAAAGAAAGCTCTAGCACATTCAAGCCCCATGTTAATAACTGAAGCCATTCACACATCCAGGGCGTGATTTCCTATGTGAGCGTGAATGAAGGAGGATAGGAGGTCAACATTCTCTTCCATGCTGAGTTTTTAATGTAGTCATTACAGTTCCTGCTGCCCACTTGTATCATTGCTATCAGCTGTACAATCAAACCACTACAAGCCACCCACACATTTGGCAGACAAACCAGCAGTTCTGGGAAGAATGGGGGTGGGTGAAGGGGAATATAAATGGATCTACTGTCTACAGATCAAGCAGCATTCCTAGGATCAGGGTACTTGGCCCTCTTGTACATAATTCAATTTCTCTTCATAACCCAGCAGCATCTTCATGGAGAATCAGGTATATTATACATGCAGTGGTATTTTTAGTATGACATTTCATCTGCCCCTTTTAACTTGAGTGGGCCAGTTGGAACCATAACTCACATGCTTTGTATGTAACAGAATTAGGAATTCAAATGTGTGGGTTAGCATTGTACCCTGTGTGATGTAGGTATGTCAACCTCATCTTTACCAGAGGGGTAAGCGGGCTGAGGGAAGCAGAGTCCTGAAACTATTTTGACAGTGTGGGTACTGAGTCACCAAACCAAACTGTAAGCTCTGTATATAATGGAAACCACTTCAGGCCTGTGGGTGTTGCAGCACTACCTAGTCCAGCACCGCCAGATGGAAGAAGTCTTCTATCAAATTAAATAATGCCTCTCGAGGAGGTAGACGAGTTTAATATAGTGAGAGACAAAACACTTCTGTTGCTGTACCAAGTGTCCGCACAGCAGTGGCATAGCTGTCACATAGCTGCCTTCTGCTATGTATCATTAGAACTGAGAGTCTGCATGACAGGGCTGGGACTGGAACAGGCAAGTCAGCATTAGATAAAGAGTAAGGTGCATTGATAGTTGTGAAACTCAGACCTACACACTATTTTCCTGGTTTCAGGTAGTGCTATGAAGTACCTGTCCCACAGCTAATTACTTTCTAAATATAAATTGTAAAGTGATAACTGGCAAGAGCGACAGTAGACTTTACATTCCTGTGAACCATTTTATTCCGCACATTCAGCCACTATTTAAAAAAAAAATTCAACCCAATTTGGGTATTTCCACTACTGCAAAAAGGTCAAAGAATAACTAATGCTGAGTTCTTTTGCACAAAGACATTTTTGGACACAGGCACCTGTTGTAATGCAAGGAAATACTGTTTCTTCGTAACAAGGGTCTCAAACATAAAGCCTTCTGATTTTACAGACACATATTGCAAACTTCTGAAACCTGAACCAGAGTGACCACAAAACTTTCATCGAAGCACCTAAAATACAAACCACTGAATCTGAGGTGGAAATGCCCCAGATTTTCAATCTAATAAGGTGTGTCTGCTGTCTGTACTTGGTGTTCAGTCAACAAATGGATTTCTATGCATAAGGGGTCTGGCTCCGGCTCCCAGAATGGAGTTTTGCCACGGATTTCAATAGGAACAGGAACCAGGTGCTAAATGAATAGCACTGCAGTTTGGCACAGGCTGCACTTCTAATAACCTCAACAACAGATAAGAACAATCCTTAGCATCTCTGCAGAAGTGGCCATCCTTGCCAAAACCATGCTGAAGCTGAGCTATTTCCCTTAAAGGCACTTAAAACAGAGCCATACGATAATGATCATTCCCTTCCCCCCAGCCGGCTGTGCGCCCCCCCCAATAAAACCACCCCATGACAGTAGTCTAGCTCTCCATCTGGCTTGCTGCCTCAGCGAGGTTGTTAGGAGCTTCTGCCAGGCAAGGTGTAGACAAGTGCTCCAACTCATAGCGTCCATTCTCAGCTGCAGCCTTGGAACTCAAGCATCCCTCTTCTCCTGCCAACTTTTTACTCCTCTTGTGCTCAATGATCTGTTGCAGCTGATGCCTGGCATATTCTGGTTTGGTAGTTCGTGGATTAGCTGGCACAGTCATTCCTAGGACGTCTGATACCATGTAGGGTCGAAGCCAGCCTACCAGCGGGGTGCTGCCAGGGCTATAGTGGGCTTGCTTGTGGTAGAAGAGGAGCCCATCTACCTGTAAAAAGGGGTTGGGGGGGGGAGAGGAATGGACACCATTTACATCAAGGAACAGAGATATATCAGGTGTAAATGTACACAGAGATCTGAAAGCAAGTATGTTCTAGCTTGGTGCTTTCCAGTTTTACTGATCTCTTTTTATTTTCAGGTTAAAACAACCAGACATTTTATCTGATTATTTCAGACAATGAAATAAACCAAGGAAAGGAAAGTGGAAACCCAAGAGTTCTACTACTATGAAATTAGAGCCTCTTCTCATAGGAATACAATTAAACAGTAAATGGGTCATTTCAGCTGGATCATGAAAGAAATAGAACTTACTTTTAGGCTATATGTCAGTGGATCAGCTCATATCAGCATTTTTGGTTTGGTTGCTATGCTCCCACACTGCAGAAATCAAGCTGATTTTGAATCAAGTAGCATACAGAAAGAACATCTCACTGGATTTATTTTAAATCTTGGAAATGATGAGTCAGAGGCAGTGACGCCAAACAGCCCTGATCCATCTACTGCTCCTGTTCCTTCAACTTCCTCCTGCTCAATAAATTCTTAATGTACCCCAGGAGGTAATGAGTGGCTTTGTCTCCACTTAAATCAATGGCAGTTAACAGCCCTCAGAACACAAAGGATCAGGCCCTTACTCTTTTGCTACCACATCCATTCATGTACTGAAGCTGGTTGACTATTAACCTCGTTTCCATTTAGATTTACTCTGCATGCTAAGGATTTTCGATTACTTCTTCCATTGATTCCCATAGGTGCACTTGATCAGATTAGACCTTACCTTGGGATTTCCTAATGTTTAAAGGGAGATCATTTTAGCAAAGCCCAGTGAGCTCTAAAAGGCAATTTGTGTGAGAGCAAGGAGGCTGACTGTGCAGAATAAATGGGGAAGAAAGGGGGTTACTTGGTTATCAATCACTGTGGGGCTCTAGCAAAATAATCCCATGGAGAGGGGACCTGTGTTAATCGATCATGAACCAAAGCAATGAGATTCCTATTTTGCTTGGGCAAGATCCCTGAGTATTCTGAGTGCAAACCTCCTCAAAACACACACAGAGAAAGTAAGGGATGACTCAGGAAGAGTGCTCTTGACATAACCATCCTCTGTCATGTGGACACGTTTAAGACATTCCAGGGAATACACAGCACATGGTCAATAAAGGACCGCACTAGCCACTCTAAGGATTCTTTAAGTAACTTTAGGGCTCTGCTAGGTAGGGACCCAAGGAAACTTCTTCAATTTAATTTCTTTTATTTCAAAATTACAGCAAATGGGGAGAGTCCCAGGAATATGGGCTGAAAAAAATCAGACAGCTCAAGACAGGTCATATCCTCTCGAGTATTTGTTGTAAGTTACTGCAGCTTCTATTTTCACTCCAGTGAATTTAATTTGCTGCCTGTCTCTTTACACTGAATCACTGTCCTGCTCCCAGCCAATTCAGAAAAAGGGTTAATGTTACTGTCTGCACAAGACTGAACCTGACAGGAAATTGGTATGGAGGGATTTTCTTTTTTTATGGCCCCTATTGTTAAACTTGTGTACCTCTAGCTAGGTCCAAACTTTGATACCTAAATAGAAAAGGCTTGATTTTCTGAAGTGTTGGCACCTGAAGCTCCAATTGACTTCAGTGGGATTTTCAGTGATTTCTACCAGACTAAGGGCTCAGCAGCTCTGAAGAACAGACTCATAAATCACTTTCATTTAAGAGCTAATGAACTGAACCAAAGTCCACTGAAATCAATGGAAAGGCATCCACTGACTTCAATGGGCTTTGTCTCCACTTAAATCAAAGGCAGTTAACAGCCCTCAGAACACAAAGGATCAGGCCCTTACTCTTTTGCTACCACATCCATTCATGTGTTGAAGCTGGTTGACTATTAGCCTCTTCTCCTTTTAGATTTACTCTGCACGCTAAGGATTTTTGATTATTTCTTCCATTGATTCCCATAGGTGCACTTGGTTAGGCCCTACATTTGGAATCGGAAGTTTTACTTTAGGGACCAAGGTTTGAAAAATGCAGCTAAACTCACTGCCATAAATGCAAGAGATCATTTTAATAGACATGACCACTACAGATACCTCCATAAGTAACAAATGGGGTAAATTTGCCTTCGCTTTCTCGAAACAGCAAATTTCTTTGGTTTTCACAGGATACAGTCCATGAAAGAGACTTGGTACATCTGTAGCTCTTAGGCAAGTTTTAATTCTGTGTCTCAGTATCCATGCTACAATACAGGGACTCCATGAGCTCCCTCTGGTGGCAAATTGAATATGATCATTCTTTCAGTTTTCTTTAGTGAGTAACTGGAAACCTATTTCTAGGTCAATACTGTCTTAGGAAGAGAACAGGGATTAGCTCAAAGACCTAGCATGGTGATGCACCAGACTTTCAACTGTTGGAAACCTGGGGACAAGTTGTGACTGAGGTACAAGAGAGCTTGATGCACTCAATTTTGCACTCGGGAAGTTTATTAAACATTTCAGTGTCTTCCTGGTACTTTCTACTACACCTTCAGCGCAGTTCCATCTACAGCTTTTTTTCCAGCAGAAGATGTTTAGACAAGTGTTTCCCAACCACTGTGTCACAGCACACATGTGTGCTGTCAGGCCTGAGCAGGTGTGCCACAAAATTTTTGAAAAATCACTTAAAGCGCTCTGGACTGGCTCATTGGCTTATGAATATTCATGAGTTTATTTGGAAACTATATAGTGGTGTGCCTCAAATTAATTGAAGATAGCAAGGTGTGCCACAGCAGAGAAAATATTGGGAACCACTGGTATAGAGGAAGAATTAAACTTTCTGGCCAAAATGTCTCCGAGGTCACCAGATTCTTCAAGTTCTGGCAGTTGAGTGAGGCTACTGACAAAAGAATCATAAATGCTTTCTTGACATTCTGTGCACTATGCTCTTACAATTCCAGAAGACAACCTGGCACTGCTGCTCAGACTTGCTGACCAAATCTGATGACTATCTTTGCCTTAGTAAGAAGGTGACAGAAAGTGAACTGTTACCAGCAAATCTAGCCTTTGCACGTCACATCTACATTTATTGTAATTTCTTAAATGGGCCTGAAGAGCATGAGAAAGGCAGCTGCTATTCAGCAAGGCATTTGGCTGGGGTATTTGAGAAGAGTGGTTGTGTTCCCTTCTCTCCACATTCACATATAGCAGCCATCTCTGTAGAATCTAAGCACCTCAAACAAAAATGAACCTGTTCTCACCACATGAGGCAGAAAAGTATTATTATCCTCAGTTACACATGGATAGTGACTTGTCCAAGGTCATACATGGTCTCTTTGGCACAGATGGGAAGTGACTGCTGTCTTCTGAGTCTCAATCTAGTGCTTGAATCACAAATCCATCCTACAATGTTGGCCCATATGAGAACCACGCAGCAGCTGAGCTGGCTTTCACTGTCTCTGCAGATGCTACAATTGCCAAGTAAAATAAGAAACACTCCCCCAAGTACAGCTTCTCCTCTTACAGTATGTCTTTAAAGTTACCCCCGAGTCAGCTCTATTGTCACTGAGCTACACCCAAGTTCCCAGTCCCATCACCAAAAGAGACAGCCCTCTTACCTCAAAGGGGAAGTCCATGGCCAGCACCTTGCATAGGCTCTCCTGGCTGCAAGGGAAACTCTGCAGGCCCACAAATTTAAACTGAAAGAGTCAGAACATTAGGCAGTTAGTACATTCCCTTCACTGGCCATCTAACTGTATCACTGCTGCAAAGCCTTGGGATCTGGAGATAAAGAGACAGGGCTTAACAGTTCAGAGAAACCAAGTACTGGCAGTTGAGGCCAATAGGAGATGTGGGTGCCCACAACTTTGGAAAGACAGCCCAGCAGTTTTCTGGTACTCCTGTTTCAGCATGTGTTGAATGCCAATGAACAAACTCACTGCTGACATAAGATGGGTATCTATAGAAATCAACTGAGACATGCCATTACACCTGCAGTGCACTTAGCCTCAAAAGCTCTCTCTGAACTCAGCACTGATACAAGAGGGCTGTGGACGAGCCAACAGCTGAACAAAGCCTAGTGCTTGTTACGGAAGAAAGCATCTTTTCTCCTATTTCATGCAACTTAAACTGACATTGCAGTAGTGCTCAAATTAGGATACAAGGGGAAATACACTTGATGCTTCACCTTTCTAATCTTCTAGTGACTGCTTTCACAGAATCATAGGGTTACAAGGGACCTCATGTGGTCATCTAGTCCAACCCCCTGCCAATAAAAGCAGGACCACTCTCACTAAATTATTCCAGCCAGGGTTTTGTCTAACCAAGCCTTAAATATCTCCAAAGATGGAGATTCCACCACTCCCCTAGATAGCCTATTCCAATGCTTAACCACTCTCCTAGTAAGAAAGTTTTTCCTCATATCCAACCTCAACCTCCCCAGCTGCAACTTGAAACCACTGCTCCTTGTTCTGTCCTCTGTTACTGCTGAGAACAGCCAAGCTCCCTCCTCCTTGGAGCATCTCTTCAAGTAGCTGAAGGTTGCTATCAACTCCCCCCTCAGCCTTCTCCTCTGCAGGCTAAATAAGCCTAGTTCCTTCAGTCTCTCTTCATAGGTCTGTGCTCCAGCCCCTTGATTATTTTTGTTGCCCTCCGCTGGACTCTAATTTGTCCAAATCCTTTTTGTAGCGGAGAGCCCAAAACTGGATACAGTATTCCAGATGCGGCCTCACCACTGTGAAGAGAGGGGAACGATCACATCCCTCAATCTGCTGGTAACACTTCTACTGATGCAGCCCAGTATGCCATTGGCCTTTTTTGGCAGCAAGAGCACATTGTTGACTTATATCCAGCTTCCCATCAACCATGACTCCCAGGTCCTTTTCTACAGTGCTGCTACTTAGCTGATTGCTCCCCAGCCTGTAGCAGTGCATGGGGTTCTTCCATCCCAAATGCAGGACTTTGCACTTGTCCTTGTTGACCCTCATGAGATTTCTATCGGCCCACTGCTCCAATTTGTCTAGGTCTCCCTGAATCCTGTCCCTGCCCTCCAGCATGTCCACCGTTCCCCCCAGCTTGGTGTCATCCGCAAACATACTGAGTGTGCAATCTATCCCATCATCCAGATCATCAATGAAAATGTTGAACAGAACTGGCCGTAAGATCGACCCCTGGGGCACACTTCTTGTTACTGGTTGCCAACTAGACATGGAGTCATCAATTCCTACTCGCTGAAACCTTTGATCTAGCCAGTTCTCTATCCACCTTACAGTCCACATATCCAACCTATACTTCCTTAACTTGCCAACGAGAATGGTGCAGGAAACTGTATCAAAAGCCTTGCTAAATTCAAGGTATATCAGCTCTTCCCGCATCCACAAATCCAGCCATCTCATTGTAGAAAGCAATGAGGTTGGTCAGGCATGATTTACCCTTGGTGAATCCATGCTGACTGTTTCTGATCACTCTTATTTTCCTCCAAATGTTTCAGGATGGATTCTTTGAGAGCCTGCTCCATGATTTTTCCAGAGATTGAGGTGAGGCTGACAGGTCTGTAATTCCCCAGATCTTCCCCTTTCCCTTTCTTGAAGATAGGCACTATACCACAAGCAGCTGAGCCTGGTTGACCATCTCTAGTTTCACAGCCCCAGAGCGTACAGTCCTAGAAAGACTTACTAGCTGGTACAATACTTGCCACTGAGAAACCCCACTGAAGTGCGTTACTTATGGTGGTAAGCCCTCCCTCTTGTAGCAAGCACTTGTAAGAACAAGCAGCATGCTTCTGTTTAGTCAGCAGAGACCTCGGCTTGTGGTGGTGGCCTTTCTTTAAGCCCTTGGAGACCATGGCTCACATATGCAGCAGTAACCACACTCACAGAAGAGATCTTCATTCAGCAACGTGCTTAGCTACTTGCCTAATTTTATGTTCCTGTGTACCCTCCTGGATTTCAAAAGTGAGAATACTCAGAAATGACTGTTCAAGAGAAGAGCTCGGTCAGCAGGGCCCCTGGTGCATTATCATTTCCAAATGCAATCAGCGGAAGCTGAGAGCACCCTGCACTGCATGGAAACTGGCCCCAGCAGAGCCTCTATCCCTTGTTTTCTGCATTCAGCTCCACTCAGCAGGGGAAGGGTGGTGTTTTATGAAGCTCTGGGTCTGCCTCAAACTCAGCCCCTCTAACAGAAGTCAAGCTGTTGAGCTGCCCCTCCTACCACCAAGAGAGGATTCCTACAGGAGAACGCATGCACGGAAAAGCTGTCCCTTGGGGAATTTAGCTGGTTTTCCTTTACATCTGCATTTCTGTCAGGGAGGCTACAAGTGGAACTGCAGTGAGTTAATACCCCTGCAGCCCGGATCTCCTCCAGCACAAAGCATTTGGCTTACATCCTGACTGTGGGATCTCATTTCATCAGAAGAATGTTTCAATGACCAAGGGGTGACAGCAGCAGAGTAAAGTGAATGAACATGCCAAACCAGCCCATTCTGAAGGGGAAAGTTAAACCTACCCTCTTCTTATGCTCTAGATACAAAGGACTTACTGGATTAATTCTGCTTTTCTCTGCCAGTCCTTCCTCTTCTTGTATCTTCGAGTGGAGCCAGTAGAATCTGAAATCTGTCTGGGGAAGCAAGAAAGCAGAACAGGTAGTGATTGTCCATCCCAGACACTGGGCAGTCTACAATGGCATCCAGCCACTGCATACTCCATTGAATCCCCAATATCCAGAGACTCCTTTCCTCCATCCCAAGACACCCTCATGCCTATCTGTGTCCTACAAAACCAGCTGGCTCCTAAACTTTAATCCCACTGGCCAATGGCTTTCCACTAATACCTGTACCATCATTGTGTTGGCCACCTGCATGCATACATGCATCCTTTTTATGCTGCTGTAAAAAATACCATCACACAAATTTAAAAACATCCTAGTGGCTGACTGGCTTAGGGTCGTGAACCTGCTCTGATGCAGTTCAGAGACTGAGTTAGGCAACGGAGGGAACTGAATGCACTGGCTGAAGTGAAGGGAGATCCAGTACCTGACAGTCATAAACAGGATGCCCCCTCCAACACATCACATCGAGGACGTAGTATGTCTGGTTCACTTCGCTGTAGATACAGTCCAAGATCGTGTAGTCTGCACATACAAACACAGGTGATCCATGCAGGAGACTCCGGACTACCTGCTACAGCTCTGACAGTGCCAGAGCTTTTACTACAGCTTGGGATGGAAGGATTCAGTCCAACACAACACACTGTGCCAAGCAAGCCTCGCTCCCATTCCAGCTTTGGAAGCTACTGCATTAGAATCTGGCACTGACTTAGCTAGGAGGGACACAGGAAGGACACCACTCAGCTGCAGAAGTCAGTGAACATGCAGGGCTAAGTGAAGGAGATGAACTGTGAAGAGGAAGCTACAGATCAACTGGAAAAAGCCTTCTGTGTGTTCACAACTCCTCAAATGACAGAATCAACATAGCTGCATGCAATAGTATTACAAAGGACCAGTTAAGGCTACACTCACACAGTATCCCTGGGGATACCAAACAGGCTACTAGCACAAAAGGACTTGTGTTAACTTAGAGACTGCTCCAAGCCTTTAAGCGGGAAAATGATGTGGAGGTTGTGAGCCCGAGTTCAACCAATATCAACTCTCTTCCCAGAGAAACTGATCTAAAAATAATGAAAAAAATACCCCAAATATTCCCTATACATCTCATATCACGGTGTAAATGAATACTCAAGGAGGCTGGCTTACCCACTAGTCCAGGGGTCTGCAACCTGCTGTTCTCCCTTGTGGCTCCAGTGTCAGGCCTATTCCTGGTTCTGGACTTTCCCACCCCCTGCCTGAGGACCCTGCAGCAGGTGCCCTGGTCCAACTCCAAGCTCCCACACTCCAAAAGGCTACATCTGTTGCTGCTCAAAATGCTTGGTTATTGAAGGAATTTTTAAAAATGGATCTTTTTATCTTTTAGGTTGCCAATCTCTGGGCTAGTCACAAGGAGAGTCTGGGCTGCTGGGCAAGTCCAGGATTACATGCACACAGAGAAGGAAGCCAGTTCTCTCACATCTATTTTGAAGGCCTCTACAGATCATTACCTTTCCCGGTTGCTGAATTGCGTCTGTTTCCCCCTGGCAAGAGGGAAGGGAACCTGTTGACGCAGAATCCGCTCTTCGTGTAAGCTGTAGTAGAACCCTGAAGGGAAACGGAGAAAGCCAAAACTGCCTCTTCTGCTTTTTCATTGCAAGCCATGGTTCTGACTTTAGCCATGGCTTTCAAATGCAGATCCCATTAAAACCACAGATCTGTCCCATGTAGCTTACAAGACGGAGCTGTGTTTTGACAGCGTCTGGGGGCAAACCAGACTGTATAGAAACCAGATCCCCTAGCGTAGCCAATTTTAGACATACTTCCATTGACATCTGTAGCAAAACTCACTGGGGGAACAGGAAGGTTCCCTGCAGCATATGCAGGAAGGCAACAACCAGAATTCACAGACTACAATCCAGTTTTATAAAGATGGACGGACGGGTGGACATACACACAAAGTTCCACTTCTACACTTTGTGTGTTGACACACGCCATGGTCTCTTACCCTGGATGCCACGATCAGTGCCCTTTTCCCCATGGGACACATCACCAAAATCCATTCTTGTTCCAGATCTGGAGGGACGTCAATCAGCCACTCGGACAGCATCAGCTGTTAGGGTTCCACAGAAACAATATTAATGATGACAAGTTCCAGAGGGGTAACCGTGTTAGTCTGGTTCAGCAAAACAAAGGAGTCCTGCAGCACACTTAAGGACTAACAAGTTTATTTATCACATAAGCTTTTGTGGGAGAAAGTTAGGCCACATCTCTATTGTTGACCCCATTAACTTGGGTTTGAATATTGACATGGGCTCGTTTTCTCATTACAAAATGTGATTTTCGCCTCTCTCAAGCTCCCAGCCTTCTTAAATGTGGTTCCACACACAGTCTGAATCTAAACAAAACTTGTTAGATTTGCTGAAATAGTCTGAACTGAACTTGTCATTCACATGTCACTGGATTTATTTTTCCCTCCCATACTGTAAGTTTTCCATTTTCAAATGTCTGACAGCGGGATTTCTCCTATGAAAGCTCATGTGAAAAATAAATTTGTTAGTGCTGATGATGACACTTAGAAAGTAATACAAATCAAGAAACAAATAATGGCCTTGCTTTCTCCACCTAGACCTAGATCTGCATCAGGGACTCCTAGTTCAGAGCCCCATGCAGCTAAATGGACACTTATGTGGATAGCAGACCTTTTTTTAGTGGCCCTGCACAGTCCCATAGACTATGTGACATCCAGCAAGGACAGAAGGTCTCACAGGGAACATGGCGTGCCATGGGAACAAGGAAGTTAAAACATTTGTAACAGTGGAGCCTACAGGGTATGGAAACGTGTTGCTCCTCTGGGAAATGCTTTCACTGTCCCTTACCGCCTATCACTACTATAATTTCATCTGCTCACCCATACTTACTCCTTGCAGCTTTACACCCTTACTGCTCCCCCCACTCTGCAATTTTGCCCTGAATGCAGAGAAGCATTCCCTGTTGCCAACAAGCATTGTGGGCACACATACATAGTGCACATTACTGCAGGCAGACCACACTCGCTCCATTCTTCACCCTGGCATGCTCTTTCCCACACAAACGTGTGCAGGTGCACACATACACACCTTCCTAACAGCAGGCCCAGCAGTTCCCTGTGCTACATAACCCTGCTCACTTGGTTAGCATAGCGCTTTGGCAACTTCTTCCGCACATCAATGTCCATATCCTCACTGTCTCCATCTTCGCCTTCCTTCTCCTCCTCACTCTCAGCTCCAGTCCAGTCATCCTCTGCCAGTCTCCTGGCATGGTTCACGTAGTCCAATCGTTTACTGGAGAAGAAAACAGAGAAATGCATTTCCCTCTTAGAAAGCAAACATGGCCATTTCCACCCTCCCACGCATCCTGGAATTCTGTATCTAGGTCCAATGAGTAAGGCACTGAATAAATGCACTTGCTAAGGGAGTGATACATGCAGGATTCCCAGCTGTGCCCTTGAGACCATCAGCACACAAGCCAGAACTTGCTAACCAGAATAACAATTGTTTTCTAACTTTAACAACGGCCTGTGGGTTGTGGAGATCCAATGTGTCTCCCACACGCACAGCTCAGTGCTGAAGGCATTTGGCCTCCACCTTAACATACCTAAGGCATGAGTATGCTATAATCGCACATCCAGTTATAGAGCTCTCATATTCTGGAAAGATACAGCTATAAGGATCCTCAAGTGCATGGAGGCTGTACCCGACAGCCTGTTCCCAGGTGGCACTGGGATCCTCCGTCTTCCATTCCCATGCCAATCCCTATGCATGCTCTCACCTCCCTGCTGCATGCAACCTGCCATTAGAATAGACATTCGGACACACAGTGTGGAGTTATTCTTCCAGTGCCCTGGATTCTAATTACGTATATTCTCCTTGCAGTGCCAAGGAACCATTCCTGACCTACCACGCAACTTCACACAGCTCCTAGCCCAGCAGCTACATGTGGCTGTACCACTGCCAGCTTTCAAACTTGTCAACTCATGGGTTTGTGCTGGACGTGCACAAGTGGCAGCCTTCAGTCACACAAAGCTGCAGGGAAGCAGCCTCCACACATCCAAACATTTATAATACTCCTAGCCCACAAGATGGAGGGAAACAAAGACAGGCCTCTGGGGTAGCTCTGAAAAGATCATAAGCCAAGGGGCAAATGGCAGCAGTGAAGGGACCCTTACGATTTCTGAAGTTCAAGAAGCCGGCGTCTCCTCTCTGCCTGGTCGAAGGAACTGTACTTGGATTTGTATTGTGCCAGTCGAGGGTAGGGGGCTGCTGTGCTGTTCAGGTCCTGAGACACTGCAAAGCTGGAAGCCAGCGCCTTGCTCAACTCCTCCATTTTAAGACCTGGAGGAAAAAAAGCAAAGCAAATGAAATGTCAGGCAGAGTTCATTTCCTTCCCCTACTGCGACTTGGGATGGCATCAGGGGGAAGAATAGGAAACAGAAAGAAAAGGTGGCTGGAAAGGGGAGAAGAACAGGGTGTTTTACAGCCCAGTCCCAAGGGTTACAGGATGGGTTCAGAGAAGGGGCTGGATGGACGGCCAGCCGAGGAGCCAGTACACTGGTGGAGATGGGCAGCAGATGGAAAAAGAAATGGGAGGTGGCAAGATAGTAACTAACATTTCACTTTGCCAAAGTCATGTGCAAATATTAATTAACCCTCCCAACCTGTCCAGGGAGGTAAGGGAATAAGATTGCTACATCACAGGAAATTCTGGGGAAATTAAAGTCAACACTCAGGCATCAACAGAATGGTGAGCAGGCTTCAAAGGTGCTGAGTAATACTGGGTGCTCTGCTCCCCTGATACCAGGCCATTTAATTAGATGCTTAAATATGGAGGACAATGGAAGTTTGGAAACAGAGGCTGAAGAAGTGCAGCTGGGAACAGAACTCAGCCCACTAAAGCCACTGGGATATGATGGGAAAAGTGAAGCAAGGGACAGAGAGGCCTGGCAGGAGGGACAGGGGACTGGGAAAGGGAACAGGGTGGGACACAGGAGAAGGGAGTGGAGCAGGAGAGATAGGGAAGAAAATGGGCAGGTGGGGCAATGGGAGCAGGGTGGGGAGAAGGAAGACTGCAACAGCGGGAGAGATGGACAAGAGCAGGGGTAAGAAGATGGGATTGTGGGATGGAGGGAAGAGAGGATGGGACGGGGTACAGGTAGGGTTACCAGATGTCAGGCAAAAGGAGGACATGTCCTCCTTTTTCCCTTCACATCCTCCATCCAGCAGGCATTTTAAAAATACACAATTGTGTCTGGCTTTTTACTTACAGGGGATAAAGTATGCTGGAATGCCCCAGAACACCCTGTTTTAGGGGGAACCGTTCCAGGACCCCCTAAAAAGAGGAGAACATGACATTAATACCATATTCCTCCACGTGTCCTCCTGTCCAGGCTTTGGTATCTGGTGACCCGAGGCACAGGAGGACAGGGCTGGTACGGGGGAGGAGCAGGACAAGGGGTGGCTGCAGGGGAGAGAGACACGATGTGGAGGCGCTGGCTGGGATGTGGGGACGGATGGGGACTCGGGGGAAGAAGGCAGGGGGCGGCGGCCACGAAGCGAAGGGCAACGGGACCCGGCTCGGGGCTCCGCTCACCCGGCCGCCTCCACCCACGAGGCCTCCCGCTGACGCCAGCCGGCCCCCGTCGCTCGCGCCCGGCGGAAGCAGCCGCGCCCCGCCCAGGCCCCGCCCACCCCGCGCGACCCAACCCCCGCGCGGGCGCTGCCGCTATGGCGGGTTTTCGCTTCCGTGTCACCCCCGGTGGGCGGGGCCAGGGGACCCCAACGCCGCGCGCAGGCCGGCCGGACCCGCCCCTCGCACAGCGCGCGCCGCCCGCGCGGGAGGGGCTGGGGGCGGGGCCAAAGGGAGCGGGGGCTGTCGCTGAGGAAGTGGGATTTCCTCCCACGAGAGCTCATGCGAAAAATAAATCTGTTAGTCTTAAAGTGCCACGCGACTCCTTGGTGTCTTTGCCGGTCAATGTTACCGCTGCTATGCGTGTTCCCCTTTGACGCGCCTGAGCAAGTGGGATTTTCTCCCGCCAAAGCTCAGGCGATAAATAAATGTGTTAGTCTTAAAGTGCCACACGACTCCTCGTTTGTTTTAGACTAAGGGCTGCCCCTCTGGATGTTACTCACACAGGTCATTTTGCTTGCGGAAATGCTCACTGGGAAGTCAGTGACTCGCATGAAGAAAGCTGCTCATATGCATGAGAACATTCAGGCGCCACCGCAGAGGCACCGCTACACAGAAATATTACGGGGTCTCTCAGCCCTGACTGGCTGCTGGGGCCCCGATCCGTTTTCTCCCACCCCACTGGTCCCCCAAGCTATGTTCCCTCTAAGCTGTGCGCATGTGCGTGTGCACACAGGTTGTGAAACCTGCGCACGCAACAAAGTAGAACGCACACAAATTCAACAGTGCTGATATTTTCATGCTACTTTTAAGAAGCTGGTTTCAAGTAGCATGTTTCAAATAAGGTTTTGTAATTTATAAAATCATTTCCATTGACATATCAAAGTAAAATTTAGACTTTTTTTGCATCATACACACTTACTTCGTTGCACTCACAAGTTTGACCACACTCACTGGAGTTCACACAAATTTGGATGCTGGTTCCAAAACTTTGCACAAAAGAAATTTTTTGCCCACACAGCCTATAAAAAATTAGAGGAACATTGCCCCCAAGCCATTCCCCCCCCCCCCCGTGCCTCCTGAGCCCTTCCCTAACCCCCCGATCCCACCCAGGAGTGTCACTGCCCCAGGAAAGACCCGGGGCACAGGCATGGGCCCCACCCCCTGAATTCTCCGCCAGGGCCCAATCTGGCCTCAGGCTCCTGCCACCATCTGCCTGACCTTTGTTCCCTGGCTGGGACCAGACACAGGGCCAGGAGAGGCTGGTGCTGTCACAGGCAGCCTAGCCTGAATGCCTGGCCAGGGACCAGGCTGGGAGTGACAGGTGCCGCCATCGCTGGAAGAGGCAGGCGCCGCAGCCAACAGCCATGCCCCAGATCACTGGCATGGGACGGGGCTGAGAGGTGACGGGGCTGCCCCGGACACTCAGGGCACTGGCGCTGGGACTCGGGCCATGTGCCTTGTGTGCCAGGCAGCAGTGACGCCCCGGTCACACCACTGGTCCCTGCTGCTGTCAGTGGCGTCACTGGTGTTGGGCATGCCGGGGCATGTGCCCTGGGTCCCAATGCCAGTGTCCCGGATCTCCAGCCCAATCGGGCTGGGAATCCAGGGCCCGATCCCCAGCCGGCTGCAGCCGCGGCGGCCCCCTCCCCAGCCAGGTATCCGGGGCCTGGCTGGCCGCACGGCAGGCCCCGCCCTAAACAGGGATCGGGCCAGGGGGAGGCCACACTGCTGCGAGTGGCTAGGCTGTGGTGCGGCCAGAAGCGGCCACTGAAGGCCGGGCTCACACCCGCGCCACCAGGTGGCCAGGCCCCCGATCCTCCAGCAGCTGCGTCTAGCCACGCCATGCCGCAGCCTAGCCGCTCGCGGTGGCGTGGCCTCCCCCTGGCCCTATCCCTGGCCAGGGGGCGGGGCCTCTCTCCAGGGGGTGGGGGCTGGGCCTGTGCCCCGGGTCCATTGCCCCCCCAGCAACACCTCTGGCTGCTGTTATACCAAAATAGGCACCCAGGAGAGCACCCCCTAATAAAAAGAAAATCAAATCAAATCATAGGGCTGGAAGGGACCTCATCGAGTCCAACCCCCTGGGAATTGAACCCAGGACCTGCTGCATGTTAAGCAGAGGTGTTAAGACTAGTAGGATCTTATTCAAGGGGACAAGGCAATATGTGACATTTGTTGTAAATAAGTAAGGATAGCAAAAAGCACGCGCGCGCGCACGCGCACGTGCACACACACAGTTCTGCAACGTGGTATGATATAATTACCAGTCCTTTCATGTGTTGCTTGAGTCAGCCTAGTGGCCAACTAGGCCAAGCACAGGGAGGGAGCCAGGCCTCTGTCAGTCGTGATCCCATGCTCCAACATGACAGTTGCAGAATGAGACCCCAAAGTTTTCATGTTCTTACCCATCTTTTATACTTGCTGGGATTTGCTGTGTCATGTTGCCTCAGGGTTCCTGTGAGACCATTGGCACCAGTCACTTCAGACTTGATTGTATTTTGTTCTTTTCTTCCTGGGGTGGCTCCTTCTATTTGCTTTAATCAGAGACGTCTGCATTGTTCAGCCAGTTAGATGGTACTTGTGCTTCATTAGAACAGCTGGCAATTGAGACTGGCCTCTTCACACACACACGCCCTTCATTCACACACCTTGTTCACACATTTAAAAGAACATATACAGCATATGCCTAAACCAGATTTCATCAAGTATCCAAAATGGAGTTCAGTGTTTAAGCAGGAGTTCCAAACTGACAATATGGAGTCTTGTTGGACATTGGTCACAATGTCCATTACACAGGGTTACAAAATTATTTTACTTATGACACTAAAAGACATATACAGAACATTAACTAACATATACTTTAAAGGTAAATGTAATTCATTATCTGTCTGTCCCCCTACATTATCTGTATATGCTCCACATTGCCCCAAGCCAACCCCCTCCCCTGCGCCCTTTCCCCACCAGGCCAGCGTGCCTGCCCCCGGCCTTCATCGTCCTGTCCCCCCCGCCCCAAGCTCCCTTAGCTGGCCGCCAGAGGGAGAGTGGGGCCACTGCAGAGGCTGAGGCTCCCAGCATGACAGAGCAGGGTCAGGCCAGGGCAGGAGTTTGAAAAACCCCGAGGCCCAGCCTGGGGCAGTTCCCTGCCAGCCAGAAGACTCCGGGTATGTCCACACGTATCTTTTAAATTGAAATAACAGTGGTTATTTCTATTTAAAAATATTAGGTCCACACGACGTTCTTTTGAATTGAAATGACAAGCTCCGTCATTTTGATTCAAGAGACATTGAATTGAAATAGGTTAAACCTACTTTAAAGTGAAATAGCTGTTAAATTGAAATAGTTCTTTCAAAATAACGCTGTTCAGATACGTTATTTCAAAATAACCATTATTTCGATTTAACACAATTTGCCCTTCTCCTTCCCAGGGTGCTGTCATTTTTCTATATATTGGGTGGGGGCATGGCCCTTCTAGGGAGCCATCTTGCCACACCTCCCATGGTGCCCCTCTCCTGAATCGAAATAGCAAGTCCTGTGTCTGGACTTGCTATTTTGATTTGGGCTTTTTTGGTGTGGACCTGTTAAATCGATTTAACTTAAATCAATTTAATGATTTTTATTTCGATTTTATTAAATCGATTTAAGTTAAATCAATTTAACCATGTACGTATGAACATAGCCTCTGTCTTCCGGGCAGGTAGAGGCCGCAGCTGCTGGCTGCCTGCTGCCCAGGCAGTGTTTCCTGCACAGAGGCATGACAGTGCACTCCCGCACAGTTTAGATGCGTGCTACTCAGGGGCTGGCCCTGAGTTTCAGGGGGGCTGAGGCCCCCAGAGGCCCCCCCCCTCCAGCGACGCCACTGATCTAACCCAATGGTGGGGTAGAAAGAGTAAAGAGTAGAGACAGTTCTGTGGCATCTAGGGCACATTAGTGGAGCTCATCAAATAATAATAATATTAATTAATTATAGATGTGCCAGTTAAATAAGACATAAGTAAAGTGAATTTATTCTGGACTCACGTCTCTCAACACAGGAGTTCTGAAGTAAGGAGCCAGGACTTGGTTTGCCCTTTTGTACTTTGTTATGTTTACAGCCCCACAGACACAGGCTGCTTTTTAGTAGAAAAAATACACAGTAGGTGCACCTTTAAGTACAGACCATGTACAGGCACAAACAAGCTGAGTGTAAATGATACTGGCAGCAGACAGCAGAGTTGGATTGGGTTGTTCATCTTGTGGGACAAATGGATTAAGTGCAGAGCTGTGCAAATAAGGGATATTTTGGTTCAGTGGCAATTTCAAAAAGCCTACAAAATTAGTTTTGGGTTGGTCCAATGATAAAAATATTCCAAATTTTCTGAAATAGAATCAAAACTAATTTCATTTTGGGTCAAGAAGAACATTTTGTTTACATTTCAGCCACTTTTAAACATTTTTTAAATTTTGAAACAATAAAAGAAATGTTGAGACAATAATTTTAAACAAACAAACAAACAAACATTTCCATGTTTTTCTTGGAAAAAAACCAGCCCTACAAAATTGACATGAATTCGCAAAAAAAATTGGTGTATCTGAATTTACAATTTTCAGCACAAAGTTCCAGCAAAAAAAAAAAAGTGACCAACTCTCCTTTAGGAGTGATTTAAATGATTCAAGAAATAGCCTGATTCTTGAAGGTGTCAAGCTCTACTTGCGGAGGTGCTGGATGTCACCACTCCCACTACCTTTCGTAGGAACTGAAGGTGCTCAGCACCTGTGAGATTGGCTCTGAGTGAAAGTTGATTGGTCCAGGCATAAAGTTGGGAGGGTGTGAAAGAGACAAAAAGTCCAACCCTTTGCTGCCCTGCACCTTCTGTAGTCCACAGAATGGATGTAAAATGCTCCCATTCTACTACCAATTTTGCACAGGGTGCAAAAGACTAAACAAAGTGCTAGGTGATGTGAATCTGGCCCTTTAAAGCAGTTAAGATTGAAGTTTGGGAGCAGAGAATCAGAAGTCATCTTGCCATAAAAGGAAAATATCTCACCTATGTGATCCACCTGTATAAGAGCCCTGCAAATAGTGTAGTGGTTAGCACCTCTGCTTAATATACAGCAAGTCCTGGGTTCAAGCCCTAGGTGGTTGGACTCAATGATCTTATGAGGTCCCTTCCAACCCTATGATTTGATTCTAAATCATTGTGAACAGGCCAGCACAGGCCTTCTGGCTCCCTGGCAATCTCTTCCAGGGACCCAGGGGTACTCCTGGCTGGCCCCAGCATTGTGGCCAAAGCAGGGGTGCCAGGGTCACTCCCACCACAACCAAATGAGCCAGCAGCTGTGCTGTGGCCCCTAGCACTAGCAGGGAGTGGGCAGGTGGTGTGCACTTCTTCTGTGCTGCCTTTTTACTGGGGAGGCAGAATAGCACTACCCAGCTGGCTATCCCTGCCAAGAGTATCCAGCAGAGAGCTGCAGCTTGCAGAGGTGAGACCCTGGAATGGCCCCTCTGTGGAGTTCAGGCTGCTTTGACATGGCCACTCCAGGCCTGAACAGAGGCTGTTCAGCCCAGGGGTGGCTAGGTCAAAGTGGCCTGAACTCTGCTGAGGGGCTGTTCTAGGGCCCTGCGTTTGCAAGCTGCAACCCTCTGCTGGCTACTCTTGGCAGGGATAGCCAGCCAGGGGTAGGCAGGGCAGTGCTGCTCTACCCTGCCAGCAAAGGGAGGGATGGAGGGAGCATCCGCTGCCCATGCATCCCCCTGCAGCGCAGCTGCTGGGCTGGCTCAGGCTCATGTGGTTGTGGTGGGAAGGTGGGGGGAAATGGCTCTTCTGCTCTTTTGGGGTTGCCAAACCCTGGACTAGATGATGACATTCGTCCTGTCTGACCTTAGAGTCTATGTGGGCATACCATGGATTTCTAAAGAAGTAATATGATGTTTTGTCTTATTATCTATTCCTTTCCTAACGATTACCAACATTCTGTTAGCTTTTTTGACTGCCACTGCACACTGAGTGGATGTTACCACAATGACTCCAAGATCTCTTTCTTTATTGGTAACAGCTAATTTAGATCTCATAATTTTAGATGTATAGTTGGGATTATTTTCCAATATGCATTACTTTGCATTTATCAACATCGAATTTCATCTGCCATTTTGTTGTCCAGTCACCCAGTTTTGTTAGATCCCTTTGTAACTCTTTGCAATCTGCTTTGGACTTAACTATTTTGAGTAGTTTTGGATCATCTAAACAAACAAGGAGGCCTGTGGCACTTTTAAAGACTAACAAATGTATGTGTTGCATGAACTTTTGTGGGCACAATCCCACTTCATCGGATGCATGAAATGGAAAATGTAGTGTGTTAACTGTAAAGATATACATACAGAGAAGGGTGGATCACAAGATAAAGTCAAACAGTTCAAGAGGGATAGACTTCTAGGCCTATCTGGAACTGTTTGAATTTACCTTGTGAGCCACTCTTCTCTGTATGTATATATTTACAGTTAACAAGCTACATTTTCTATTTCATGCTTTTGATGAAGTGGGATTGTGCCCAAGAAAGTTCATGTGATCAATAAATTTGTTAATCTTTAAAGTGTCACAGGGCTCCTTGTCTGTTTTTTTGCAATAGACTAACACGGCTACCCCTCTGGAATTTGTATTACCTGCAAATGTTGCCCCCTCACTGTTTACCAACTTTTCCAGGTCATTTATGAAGATGTTGAACAGTATTTGTCCTAGTAAATATCTTCTGGGGGACACCACTATTTATTTTTCTTTGTCCTGAAAGCTTAACATTTATTCCTGCCCTTTGTTTCCTATCTTTTAACCAGTTACTAATCCAGAAGAGGACCCTCCTTTTTATTCCATAACTCCTTACTTTGCTTAATAGCTTTTAGTGAGGGACCTCACCCAGGTCTTTCTGAAAATCTAAGTATGGCACTGGATCACCCTTGTTCCTTGTGCTTCCTGATCCTCTCAAAGAATTCTAGAAGATTGGCAAGACATGATTTCCCTTGACAAAATTCATGTTGGCTCTTCCCCAAAAAAATTTATTAGTTTATGTCTCTGATAATTTTGTTGTTTACTATAATTTTAACCAATTTGCCTGGCACTTAAGTTAGGCTTACCAGCCTGCAATTGCCAGGATGTCCTCTGGAGCCTTTTTAAAAAATTGGCATCACATTAGCTATCCTACAGTCACTTAGTACAGAAGCTGATTTAAATGACAGCTTATATACTGCAGTTAGCAGGTCTGCATCTGAGTTCCTCCGGAACTCTTGAATGCATACCATCTGGTCTTGGTGACTTATCACTGTTTAATTTATCCATTTGTTTCAAAATCTTCTTTAATGCCACCTTAATCTGGGTCAATTCCTGAGATTTCTCATTAAAAAGAATGGCTCAGGTTTGAGAATCCCCTCACATCCTCAGCTGTGAAGACTACTGCAAAGAATTAATTTAGTTTCTCTGCAAAGGCCTTATCTTCCTTGAGTACTCCTTTCGCATCTTGATCCTCCAGCAGCCCCACTGGTTGTTTAGTATACTACTTCTGATGTACTTAATTTTTCTTTCTGTTACTGTCTGAGTTTCTGGCCAGTTGTTCTTCAGATTCTCTTCTGGCTTTCTTAATTTTATTCTTACACTTCATTTGCCAGAGTTTATGTTCCTTTCCTTTTTCCTTAATAAGATTTAACTTCCATATTTTAAAGGATGCCCATTTGCCTCTAACTGCTTCTTTTATTTTTGCTTCTTTCATTTTTGCTTCTTTCAGTTGTTTAGGTCCGGTGACACTGTTTTGGTCCTCTGACTGGTTTTTAACTTGTGGCATACGTTTAAATTGAGCCACTATTATGACGTGTTTAAAAAGTTTCCATGCAGCCTCCAAGGATTCCACTTTGGGCACTGAACCTTTTAATTTCTTTTTAACTGTTTTCCTCATTTTTGTGTAGTTTTCCTTTCTGAAATAAAATGCTACCATGGTATGTTGCTTTGCCCCCAAGTAATGCTAAATTTGATGGTTGCTATTATCAAGCAATTAATCTATATTCACTTCTTGGACCAGATGCTGTGCTCAGCTTAGGGAGGTCACTTCACTTGCCTTCGCCTTAGTTTCCCATGTCTAAAATGGGGATAATGATACTAACCTCCTTTGTATGGTGCTTGAAGACCTACTGTTGAAAAACTAGGTATTATCCAAACACCAGCTCTGAGCAACCTTGAGTTCTGGACAGGAACGGCACTAGTGTTTCTGGCGCCCCGCTGCAGGCGCTGCACACACCGGTGCAGATGAGTGAGGTAACAGTGCGGCACAATGGCGCGCTTCGCATTTTCACTCCCCTCAAACACTGGTGCCCCCCTGCAACGCTAACTGGGCTTACCGCGTTGTGCTGGCCCTGATTCTGAAGGATTTCACCTCCAGATGTGTATCAGGCACCCCATGTGCAGGAAGATCAATGGCAACCATTAAGGCAGGGGTCTCAAACATGCAGTCTGTGAGCCACATACAGCCCCTAAAGCTATTTCCCACAGCCCGCAACAACACTCTTGTTACCAATATTTGCAATATTGTTGTTTGATAAGGTTTCAGTAGTGTGGCCCTTGGGCTAACGCACTAGTCCTCATGCGGCCACTACAAAAAGGACATGGACAAATTAGAGAGAGTCCAGTGGAGGACAACAAAATTGATCAAGGGGCTGGAGTACAAGCCCTATGAAAAAAGACTGAATGAACTAGGCTTCTTTAGCCTGCAGAAGAGAAGACTGAAGGGGGATTTGATGGCAACCTTCAACTACCTGAAGGGTTGCTCCAGGGAGGATGGAGCTCGACTGTTCTCAGTAGTAACAGAGGACAGAACCAGGAGCAATGGTTTCAAGTTACAGCTGGGGCAGTTGAGGCTGGATATTAGGAAAAACTTTCTTACTAGGTGAGTGTGAAGCATTGGAATAAGCTACCTAGGGAGGTGGTGAAATTTCTGTCTTTGGAGGTGTTTAAGGCCCAGCTGGACAAAACCCTGGCTGAGATAATCTAGTGGGAGTGGTCCTGCTTTTTTGGCAGGGGGTTGGACTAGATAACCAGGTGGGGTCCCTTCCAACCCTATGATTCTATGGTGCTTGGAGTCTGAGATCCCTGCATTAAGGTCCAAAGGGCCAACCCTGTTAGTCCAGTTCAGCAAAACAGAGTCCTGTGGCACCGGTAAAGATTTATTCACCATTGCAAAGAAAGCCAGCCCCGGGGCCAGCTGTAGTGCTGCCTGTAGAGGGCAGCCTGTGACCTCGCAGCTTTCCCTGGCTCAGGGATCGCCTGAAGCTTTTCAAACTAGTTGTGGAGCTTCGCCTCCCTCCCTTGCGTCATGGAAAAGGCCGGAGTGTGAGCGAGGGACCCAGCTGCGGAGCGGGGCAGGGGAATCCAGCCCGGGGCGAGCAAAACAAAGCGGGAGAGGGGGACCCGCGCTGCAGCAGGCTGCAAAGGAGAGGAGCAGGAGGGCTAAGGCAGGAAAACTCCGGCAGTGCAGAGCCAGGAGGAGGAGCCCGGCGCTTCCTCCCCTGCACAAACACCAGGCACAGGCGCAGGGCGGCGGAGGCCGGGATCGTCCGGCGCTCGCAGAGCCCGGCAGGATGGAGTGAAGGGGGCAGATCCGGCTGGAGGGAGCTGCCCGCTCCGGAGAGACGCGTGGCTGGTTGGGCTTCCAGGTCCCCCCGAGGCGCAGCGCGCCAGCTGCAGGGATCTTCTGATTTCCCGTCCCTCTTTCCAAACGGAAGTGCCTCTGTTTTGCTGAATTCCTCAGGCAGCTTTTCCCTTCCCCGCTCCCCTCTCATCCCCCGGACGCAAGAAAGCGCAATCGCCCCCTGGCCGCAGGCACTGCGGATTGGGAAACTTTCCTCTCCCTGCCCCGAAAGCCTGCGGGAGCGCGGCGAGCGGGTCCTGCCCGGCCGCTTGTGCCTCTGCAAACCACCGCGGCGGCGGCGGGATCTGGGGGCAGCTGGTCGGCAGAAAAGGGAATTGCTTGCATTTGTGGTGCTTGGTTTTCCTTCCCCTCCAAACGGCGGGATTGTTGTTTGCTCCGACTGGGGCAATTTCGGGGCGCAGAGCAGCCGAGCAGGAAATAATCACAACAACAGAAGCCCCGCTGCCAAACAGGATTCAGGCTGAATCCGTGGAGCTGAGTCTAAAATCGTTCAGACCTTATCAGACACTCGTCTAGCTGGTGTTGGGGGGTGAGTGGTAAAGCCTTCCCAGTTTGCTTGGCTCTTGCCAGTTTGGCGTGTAAAGGGGATTTGAAGATCCCAGATAGGTCTCCGTCTGTCTCCCTTTTAAACTCCCTGAACTTTTAACATCTTGCCCGAAGAGGGGTTTTTCTAGGTGACTGTTTTGTTCTTGCAGGGTGAGAGGCGTGACACATTCAGTCTTGGATTGCTTTTTGGCCTTTTATTTTCCTCCACCCCCCTGGAGATTTGTGGAATTGCAAAATATTTTTGTTAAGATCACTTTAAGGTTGCGTTTTTGTTTTGCTTTGCTTTTTTGGAAGGCATTTCTTCGAGCACCGTGATTGTAAATCGCACTGGATGTGCTTTGCGGAAGATGGTTCAAGACTTTTAATCTTTTTTCTTAATTCTTAAAAAAGAAAATTCCAGCAAAAAGGGACCCTTTGATTTCGTGCATTTGATCAAGATTATTTTGGGGGTATTTTTAATGTAAACTCAAACGGAAAAGGTGGACAGAACAGGGACAGACTGCCAGATACATAAAATTTACATGGAGCTGTCAACTTTATGGATGTGTGTCCATCTGACTGAAGCCTACATCACCTAAATGGAGGGTCAAAGCATGTCTGACTACCTTAGGAATGCCATGTTAAACAGATGAATTTAGACTGCAATGTTCACTTGAATGTATAAGTCTAGAAGTTTAAAAAATCTTAGAAAAAAGTATATATTTGTTACTTTGAGGTGAATTCAACTAAACTTTTCCACATCACCATTACGGATTATAAGACAGTGTCTCTAGCTGTTGAAGTCTCTGAGGTATTGTTTTAGTGGTGGTGGTTGGGGTTGACTTAACACAGTCAGTCCTCTGGGACCGGCCATGGCGTTGAAAGCCAGAGCACTTTACAACTTCCAGAGTGAAAACAAAGAAGAGATCAGCATCCAAGAGAATGAGGAGCTGGTGATCTTCAGTGAAAATTCCCTGGATGGATGGCTGCAGGGCAAGAATAGCCGAGGGGAAACTGGCATCTTCCCCGCTTCTTATGTCGAGATCCTCCGGTCTAGGTCGAGCTCCAGTTACACAGACTATTCAAACAGTCCAGCCAGCTCCCCTGGGAATGAGTCCTTCTACGTGACCCATTCCAACATCAGCGCTTCCCACCAGGGGAGCTTTGAGGAGGATGATGATGATGACTGGGATGACTGGGATGATGGCTGCACTGTGGTGGAAGAGCCACGAGGCAGCCCTAGCACCAATGGGCACCCCTCCCCTAACTTGCAGTACCCTCCAGCAAACCCCCATCAGAATGCTGACTATCGTCCCAAACCAGCCTTGGAAAGGCAGGACAGCATCAGTTCCTCCAAGAGGGGCAGCGTGGTGGGGCGGAACCTCAACCGCTTCTCCTCTTTCGTCCGATCTGGGGTGGAGGCCTTTATTCTGGGAGATGTGCCCATGATGACCAAGATCACTGAGACCTACTCCATTGAGATGGGCCCCAAGGGCCCCCAGTGGAGGGCCAACCCACATCCTTTTATCTGCTCTGTGGAGGACCCCACCAAGCAAACAAAATTCAAGGGCATTAAGAGTTACATCTCCTACAAGTTGACGCCCAGCAGCATCAATGTGCCAGTCTACCGGCGATATAAGCACTTTGATTGGCTGTACAATCGCCTGCTGCACAAGTTCACAGTGATCTCGGTTCCCCACCTGCCTGAGAAGCAGGCCACTGGGCGCTTTGAGGAGGACTTCATTGAGAAGCGCAAGCGGAGGCTGATCTTGTGGATGGACCACATGACTAGCCACCCTGTCCTGTCCCAGTATGAGGGCTTCCAGCACTTTCTCACCTGTCGTGATGACAAGCAGTGGAAGATGGGCAAACGGCGGGCAGAGAGGGATGAGATGGTGGGGGCCAGCTTCCTGCTGACCTTCCAGATCCCCACAGAGCACCAAGACCTGCAGGATGTGGAGGACCGGGTGGACTCCTTTAAGGCTTTCAGCAAAAAGATGGATGACAGTGTCCTGCAGCTGACGAATGTGGCCTCAGAGCTGGTGCGCAAGCACGTGGGGGGATTCCGAAAGGAGTTCCAGAAGCTGGGCAACGCTTTCCAAGCCATCAGCTACTCCTTCCAGTTGGACCCACCCTACAGCTCAGATGCACTCAACAATGCCATCTCGCACACAGGCAAGACATATGAGACTGTTGGGGAGATGTTTGCCGAGCAGCCCAAGAATGACCTTTTCCTCATGTTGGACACTCTCTCCTTGTACCAGGGGCTCCTCTCCAACTTTCCAGACATCATTCACCTTCAGAAAGGTAAGTCATGCCCAGGCACAGCTTTCTCTGGGTCTTAGTTTTTGCCATGAAAATGCACAAAACCTGCCTCAGTTTTCCCTGCCCACAAGGACTGAAGCTGAAGTTGTAGGTGCTCCGTACCTCTGCAAGTCACTGAGGTGCCTTAAGTGGAATGGCTAATATTAGAAGCCACTTTAGGAAATCTGGGCTAATTGACTCCCCTGGTACCACACAGAGAGTCAAGACAGAGCTTAAGTGTTCTTGGTCCCAGCCTCATGGTCAGTCTCTTAGAGAGGGCTGCCTCTGGAGAGGTTTATTTGAATCTCTGGAACCAGAGTATGGGCCAGGATCTTCCTTATGCACAAGACAAATGTGTTACTACTTAATGCTCTATGTTTCTTGCCATTCCATGTGACTGCCTGATATTTTACCCCATTTTCACTGTGGTACCAGGCCTAATTTCTCAGACTGAGAAGGGAAACCCCAGTGCATTTTGCAGCCCTGCAATTGGCTCCTCACTGGGGAGCCAAACCCTGCCAGGGACTTTCTTGAATGAACCTGCTTTGGAACCACAGTAACCCCATGACCAGCCAGCTGCTCTTCCTCTTCTTTTCTCATTTCCTTCATTAAGATATGACCACTTGATTAAGTGTCCTCTGTCTCTCCAGGAATGAGCAGAAAGGAAATCTAGGAGCTAAATCTGTGTTTCTCCACATTGGCAGAGCTAAACGATTATAATCAAATGTGATGCATTTATATTTGTGAAGCTGGTTTCAGGAAGCAGCCTAGGACTAACCTATAGGTTTCTGCTTCATATACCAGTACAGAGCATGTGAGGCTCGGAAAGTACTTGCTAAGACTAAAGGGTAGAAAGGTTCACTCATCACCACCCTCTGAGAGAGATCAGGCTTTGTCTGCTCTCAACCCACAGTCATTTGTCTCTAGGGAAACTGAGGGTCTCTGTTGGCTTCTTTCAGAGAACCTTAGTACTCAGTGCACCAGAGAGCAAGAGCTCTTGGAAATTCATTGACCCATGTATGCCAGTGCAGAGCCACAGAACTGAAGAATCTTATGTCATCCCAGCAGGGGACAGAGAGTGCTTAGGAAATAGGAGAAGATCATTGGTGAGACAGGAATAGCAGGGCCAGCACAAAGTCTGCACATGCTGCTTGTTGTCAGGTTCTGGTGAGGCTACTACCTGGCTTTGGTATGGTGAAAGGCCTGGATTTCTTAACACACTAGTGATGTTTGGGTTTGCCTAGCAGCAGAATTGTGAGTGCATGGGGGAATCACTATCAAAAGCAGTGCACTTGGGAAGGCAGTCCCTTCTAATCGTAGGCATCACACAACTGGTCCCAGACTCCCTCCCCCTTTCATTTGTGGCCTGATGAAAGTCACACATTGGGGTGTTTTGGAGACAAGTAGGAAACAAGATGAAAACCAAGATGCCCAGGTTGGAGGTGCTGCAGGAACAAAGAGACAACAACTTTATCCTTCATGGGGCTTAGATTTCCAAAAGCACACAGGCACCTAACTGCTACTGGAGAAAAATCTCTGCTGTAGATGCTCTGTCTTTCTTTTGGGTTGCAAGCTTTTCCCAGCTTGCAGTTACATCTATAGAAAGGAAGCTGAAAAGAGGAACCAGCTCTGATTTCACTTTAGGGCAAATATTTTGCCAGTGAAAGGTTCGAGCAGGAAGGCTGTGCTGTTAGGTGGTTTTCTACAACGCCATTGTATGGATTCAGGAAGCCATAGCGTGTAAAGAAGGGCTGTGGTTTATGGGTGGGATCGGATTTATCTTTCCAGAAAGATGAATCACACCTGGTCTGCAGATAGAGGGGAAAAAATTCTTAAGTGTTCTTGAGGAAGTGTCCTACTAAACAGGGAGGGCCATCTTTAAACTGAAGCCTGGCCTACACTACAGGATTAGGTTGATTTAAGCCACCCTGTGCAGACCTAACTTTGGTAGTGTCTTCACTTAAATTGTGCTTCCACTGATGTAAACACCTCTCTATGCCAGTTTATTAACAACCTGCCCGTGTGGCATAGAGTCACGGTCAGTGTAACTATGTTAAGGCAAAACAAACAAGGAGTCCGGTGCCACTTAAAGACTAACAAATTTATTTATTGCATGAGCTTTCATGGGAGAAACTTCCACTTCTTCAGGTGCTTTGAAGAGGAGGGAACTTACAGAATGGGAGGAAATAAATGCAGGGAAGTGTAAGTCATGGGAACAGGTCACACTGTAACGGCAGATCAAAGCAGTTGTAAAGATTCAAACACTGGGGAACAGGATACAGAGGGAGATGAGGCCAAATCACCTGTTGTAATGAGAAAAAGATCCAAAGTCCCTGTTAAGCCCTGAAGCAGTGCAATCAAATTTGCAAATAAATTCAATCTCAGCAACTTCTCTTTGAAGCCTTGATCTGGTATTCATCTGTCTGAACATCAAAAACCATGAGAGTCCTGTGGCACCTTATAGACTAACAGATTTCTTCAGGCATAAACTTTCATGGGCTCCAATCTACTTGTCATCTGTCTGAGCATCGCAATTAGTAGATTGTCAATGGAGTGATCAGGAAGATTGAAATGCTGACCCACTGGTTTTGGAATGTTGCAACTTCTTATATCAGATTTGTACCTGTTTATTCTTTTGCACAGAGACTGTCCCGTTTGCCCAAAATATAAGGCAGAGGGACATTTCTGGCATGTAATGGCATAAATCACATTGGTGGATGAGCAGGTGAATGAGCCTTTGATGGAGTAGCTGGGTTAATTAGGTCCTGCAACATTTTCTTTTGTGCAGATATGTGGGCAAAGTTGGCAGCATGGTTTGTTGCAGGTGTAATGTGCCTGCTTTAATGGCTCTGTTGTTGGGTCCGCAGTTGCTGGTGAATATCTGCTTAAGGTATGTTAAGGCAGTGTCAGTGTAGATGCTGCATTCGGGGCCGTGTTAATAGAGGGGTTTTAGGGGCTGCGGCCTTGAACCCATCAAAATATAGCAGGAGTTTGCTGGTTTGAACACACATCACACATGGGGTAGGCTGGTCAGCCAGGCCCTAGCCCTAGCCCATTCCTGTGGCTGGCTGATCTGTGAGTCCCATCCCACTCCAGTGCCAAACATCAGCCCAGCAGCTGACCAGACTATGGGCCTCGGGCCTCATCAGTGCCAGCTGGCCTGCCCTGGCCCAGCAGCTTGCCGCACTGCAGGCTCTCCCCATGCCAGCCTACTCCAGCCCTGCAGCTGGCCAGCGTGCATGTCCACTGTGTCCCCCCTGCCCCCTGAAGCACCGAGCATCAGCCTGCTTCAATCCCACAGCTGGCTGGTCTGTGGGCTCAGCCCATCCTTACCAGTACCATGTGGTGGCCCCCAGTAACAGTCTGCCCCCACGGCTGGTCAGTCTGTGGGCTCTGCCTGGCTCGGCCAGCACTGAGCACTGGTCTGCCCCATGTGGCTGATGGGTCTGCCGGCACAGGCCCCAGTGTGCCTAAGTGGAGCCCCACC
Source organism: Podocnemis expansa (assembly GCA_007922195.1). Classification (NCBI taxonomy): domain Eukaryota; kingdom Metazoa; phylum Chordata; order Testudines; family Podocnemididae; genus Podocnemis; species Podocnemis expansa. The sequence continues at coordinate 10,094,424 of ML681967.1, read as the reverse complement.
GTGCCACCTGCCTAGGTGCTGCCATGGTGGCAGGGTGGGGTCCTACAAGAGAAGGCAGCCCTAGGTCCCAGGGAGCCTTGATCCAATCCTGGCTGCATTGCTTACATTAACTGTAACTGGCTTTTAGGAACTGTCTCATGATGCCCCATAGGAACAATATCGACACAAGTGCTCCTGGTGAGGACGTGCCCTGCTGACACAAGGAGCCAAGTGGGCACACACACAAATGATTAAATAAGTGATGGCTGTTTGCTGGCATTGGTCAGGTCAACAAAATGGGGTAGTGTAGACGTGGCCTCAGAAGAACTTGGATACTGCAAGTAGCCCCACTGAAATGATTGGCCAAATCCCTCTTTGTTGTCACTCAGTCACCTTCACTGCGCTTACTGCAAGGAGGAATGTAATCTTTGAGATCTTGTGTATTTCTTTCCAATTTCAAAAGGGATAGCCGTGTTAGTCTAGTACAGTAAAAAAACAACAAGGAGTTGTGTGGCACTTTAAGACTAACAGATTTATTTTTTGCATGAGCTTTCGAAGCATCTGAGGAAGTGGGATCTTCTCCCACGAAAGCTCATGCAAAAAATAAATCTGTTAGTCTTAAAGTGCCACACAACTCCTTGTTATTTCTTTCCACTCACTCTTTATTACTGAGGACTTTTGTATGAAAGTAGGGCCCCAAACCTGCTCTAGTGAGGCTTGTGGCTGTAACCAAAAGCAGGGTTTAGCCTACAATCTTTGTTTCTTAAGAGAGCCTCTGTTCTTGCTACATCCTGACTAGGGTCATAATCCTCTGTGATATCATGGCAACATCCACTGTCTGCCGCCTACTGTGCTGTCACAGAGGACTCTAACCTCAGGTCAGGAACACACAGCTGGTGTGGTGAGAAACTCTTAGGGAGGTGAAATCCTGGTTTCATGCAAATGGACTTTGTACTCAAGAAAGAGGGAGAAGAATGCAGCAAACAACCTAGCAGAAATCCTTCTCACAGAAGTAAAAAAAATCCAAACCCAAACCATTTCTCACAAGCATCAGCTACACCCCAAAGCCTGGTCTAGATGGGACTTTGTCATATATCCTGACCTAGTTATTTTCCAGTGAAATTGAGTATAAATGCTAAATTAGTTACTCCACAAAAGCGTTCCTGTATGTGGCTCCCTTTAGAGATTAGTTTGACCTTCAGACCTATTTCTGTCTCTGAAAAATTTTTCCTTTGACTCACCCTCAGCCTGAGGGTAAATCATAGCTATGATCAAAGAGAGGTAGATTGCCATCATTTGCGCTTACATGTTAGAGCTTGTCTAGATGAAAGTTTCAGCAATATAATTTACGGTATACTTGAAACTGATTTAGTTAAACTGGTGCAAAAGTCTATGTGGATGCTCTTATGTTGGCTTAAACTTGACTTGTTTTGATTTAATCAGTTAGGAACAACTTTAAGTGAAACAGAAATAAGCCACTATTTATAACCAAAATAAAGGGGTTCAGGCAGGGGTTTGCACTCATGTAAATTAGTATGAAAACTGATTTCAGTTAAACTTGTGCAACTTCTGTATTTGGACAAGGCCTTGCTTCAACTGGTACAACTTTTGTGTATAAATAAGGCTTTAGTCAGCTCAAGTGAATTGGTGATCAACTAACCAAAGCTACAAGACCAAAACTTCTGAGTTAGGCAAGACCTAAAAGTCAAGAAATCAGAGAGGGAAAAGCTCTGTCTATTAGTTCAGCCCACAGAAGCTCAAAGAAATTGAAAGAGGACTCTTGTGTCTGCCTGTGAAAAGGCTAGTTAATTGGTCAGCTCTTTGGGGCAGGAACTGACTTTTTTATATTCATTTGTAATGTCTAGTGCAATTGGGGTCCTGATTAGGGCCTGTAGGCACTCCTCTGATACAAATAATAAATAATAAAGTTCCTTGTTAAGCCCATCTTGACTTGCCTCAGACACAGAGCAGTATCTTTTGCCATCACTGCATTTTAAAATCAAGGCTGATTGAGTTGTTCATTGCTAATAAAGACCTGATGCGTCTGGTTTGCAGCAATTTACCCCATTGCAAGTGAGAGTAAACATGATGATCCTGATCTGGCAATGTTTTACACTAGAGCTGATTGGAAATTTTTAATCAGAATGCCTCTTTTTTTTTGGGCAAATTGCCATTTTAGTTGAAATTGCCATTTTGAAAAATGTGTCATTTTAACAACATTTTCTTCATAAAGAAATGAAATGAAGCTTATAAGTGACAACGAAACATCTCATTTTGACATTTCCTGAAAGGACTGTTTCAATTTTTCCTTCTGAAACAAATTTAATTGTTTTTTATATTTTAAAAAAAAAAAAAAAACAACAAAAATTAAATGATGGCATCTGAAGGAAATATTTTGATTGTAATGAAAGGAACATTCCAGTTGACTTTAAAATAATTTGGGGGGTGGGGATTTTGTTTCACAGCAAATACTTTGTATATTGTCCATTTTAGAAAGGGAGAAAAAATTGAAATTGTGAAATTTTGTACAAAATGTCAACCCTGGTTCCTGCTCAGCTCTGCATTACACCCACTTCACATAATAAGGCAGCAGCAGATGTAAGGCAGGAGAGGATAAGGCCCAGAGTTCATTGAAAATTTACCCTTTTATTCTCTTCCTAAACAGGCTTAGATTTCTTGAATCCATTTGCAAGTAGAAATTCTCTGAACAGACTGTGAAAACATGTGGCTTGTTTATAAGTTGTTCCCTTTGACTACCGGTAGTCATGGTGTTTGATTGTCACATGGGAATTGTTTCTGCTCCCCCATCAGAATGACTGAAACTTTTAAAGCAAGAGTACAGCAGTAACTAGTGTCCCTGTTCTCATGCAAATAGTCGTATTTACAGGAAGAGCATCCAGTCCGCTAACACTCATAAGAACAAAATCTCATTCACAGAGTGTTTACATATAGTGCATAACAAGGGCAGACAAACAAGGTCAACCATAACAGCCACTGAGCAGTTCAGTGGATGTTCACACGTTCTCCTTATCCAGGTTCACTTTTAAAAGAAAGAGTACAATGGACAAGGCAGACATGAGCTTTTGGAACCTAAGGCATCTCTGAGTGTGAGGGCTTTTGGTGATTCTTCGCCATCAGGTCACTGCCCCCTTTACTGCTTTCACTCTATCTCAGTTAGCCCAGTGGGGTTTTCAGCCCATTCTAACATGGCTCAGCTCTCCAATCATTTCAATATGAAAGTTCAAACAACGATCTCCCCTTCCCTCTCATGTCATCTGCTTCTGGGGTAACAGAGTCTTAAAGTCACAGTTCCCAGATAAACAAGAAGTCTAGTGGCACTTTTAAAGACTAACACATTTATTTAGTGCATGAGCTTTCCTGTTCCCAGATGATCACAGAAAAAAGGACTCTTTTTTCCAGTTCTCATCACCTCTGATCTTAGTCATCTACCTGCCCTCTGGGGTTGAGTTGTCAGCCCTCACTTCACCTCAGGTGAGGCACCCACTACCATGGCTTAGCTTAACCGTTAGCAGGCCCCTGATAAACCTAAATGGTCTGGTGTCCAGCCTGCCTTTTTTCCAGGCCCAGTCCTGCCTGGTTCCTGGCTCCTGCCAGGCTTCTCTTCTCTCCCAGAGTGAGAACAATTGGTCTGCTGTCCTTTCCCTTGACCAGCAGTTCCCAACATTTTCTCTGCCATGGCACACCTTGCTAACTTTAATTAATTGAGGCACACTACAATATAGTTTCCAAATGAACTGATTAATATTCATGAACCTATGAGCCAATCCAGAGCTCTTTGAGTAGTTTTTCAAAAAATTTTGTGGCACACCTGGTCAGGCCTCATGCCACACCTGTGTGCCACAGCACACTGGTTGGGAAACACTGCCCTAGACAACTATAACTGAATGACTGATGAGCTGTCCCTTTTCAGCCTGTTCCTATAGGCCTGACACCACCTGACTGACATGCTCACTGCAATTCATTAATCCCTTCCAGCATGTGTAAGTTTTGCATATGCAATAAATAAGTTTGTTAGTCTTTAAAAGTGCCGTTAGACTCTTTGTTTGTTATCTTGCACTAGGTGTACTACTTCAGTTATCTAAGGAATTAGGCCATATCACATGCTGAAAATTGTCACTGTAAGTGACTTATCTTTCAGGTGAACAAAAATATAATCTAAAACGACATTCCAGGAGACTGGGCGGGCATGGCCTCTAGCTCAGTCATGGTTTAAATGGCAGGGTCTCTAAATAATGCAATTCCAGAAGCCAAAAAGGGAAATGATTAATTTGGTTATTTAGTCCATCCTCTTTCCAGTAACGACTGGGCAAGGACCCTGTCCGGAGGCTGTTTGGAGGAGCTGGATTGTGCTGGATTTGGTTTGGGGTGACTTTGTCTGTAGTTAGATGCCTTCCCTGCAGGGCTGGGTTGAGGCCCACTGTTGGGAAAGTGGGAGGAATGTTGTGCATCTTTGGATAAAATTAACCTCTGGTCTTTGGACAGGCTCGAGCTATCTACTGTTATGTCTTCATTTCAAAAACATGTGTGTCTTTACTTTGAGATTGCTAACTCAAGATAGCTCTCTGGATGTAAAATCCTACTGAAGACAAAAGGGCAAGGAGTTGTACCTTGATGTATCATATCAACACTGTGTCCTTCTTCACATAGGGTCTATTTAATTTCAGCTACCTCCACTGGGGTAAAGGCTACAGTTCCTTCTCTCCACTACCATTGTACACACCTCTCCCTAGTCTACACTTAGGGGTCTTCTGAGTGGCAGTTGACTAGCATTTACTCAAGGCACGTAAAATGCCTTGCATAAATGCCAGGGAATTCCCAAACCATCAGCACATGCTGGGGAAAGCTGACTGCAAATCCTTTGCGGTCGCCTTTCCCCTATGTTTCCTGGGGGCCAGGACTTCTGGCGCCAACTTCCAGGAGCACAGCAGCAAGTTTAGACTTGCTGCTAAGTCCCAAAATGCTGGGCTGACAGCAGTGATTTTGCTGCCATCAATATAGATGTAGCAGTGAAGATACAACCTAATTCCTTCTTTCCTCCTCTTGCCAGCTAAGTGCTGATGGTCTGTATGTATGGTAGGACTCTCTTGGTGGAGCAGGATGAGTGAAGTGTTTTAACGGGTCATATGAGAATCTGTGGGAGAGCCAGACCCCATGTAGGCTATGGCAAACCCGCCTTCAGTTCTGTGCCAGGGGCCCAGATTCTGTAGCTGTTTATTGTACAGTAGCAGGCTGGAAATGCCATTGCAGTCTCTGGTGAATTTCCACGCTCATTAAGGAAGAAGCTGGGAACTTTGGCAGCTTAGGTGGGGTTGAAGAGGGTTTGTAAATGTGGGATCAGCTCTCTAGTGGATTGTTTCTGCTAAAGCATTCAGCAATGAAATAGTTAACAATGTTGACATTTAAATTGTCATAAATAGTCTTCAAATCTTTTTGAGATAAATGGGCAAGTTCACACCTCTCCAAGCTATTACTTAAGAATGTGTGTGGATCGAGCAGACTGTGCTGCATTGGCTACTCTTCATTCATGTTTGGAAGGTTTATTTCACAACTGTAAGGGTCAGAGACTTGGAATGAGGTTTTCAAAGCTGCTTAAGGGATTTGGACACTTAATTAAAATTAATGGGAATTGGGCACCTATCCAGATCCCCCTATGGTGGCTTTGAAATTCCCTCCCCCCTCTTTTTTTAACATTAAATGTGACATGTGGATCATAGTGGCTATGTCTACACTGCCCCACATTTTTCGAAAAAATTTTTTTTTCCAAAAAACTATTTGAAAATAAATTCAAAATAGTTTTTTCGATAAACACTATTTAGAAAAATGTTATTCTGAGATAGGAGTTCTCCGTCTCGAAATAAGGCAGTGGTTTTTTTTCCCTCCAAAAAAGAGTCTACACTGGACTCTTTTTTTTTTTGGAAAAAACAGAGCCAATTGAAAAGATGGGCTGGCTTTTTTGAAAAAACCCTTTTTTCAGCAGGCGACTAGGTTAAACCTAGCTGAAAAAGCTCTCTGGTATTTTGAAATACTGGGGCGCTTTTTTCCAAAAAAGCTTCCTTTGAAAGAAGTCGCTTTTTCAAAAGAAGGTGGGTTTCGGTTTTTTTAAAAAGTGCTCTGGTGTTCCAATACACTGAAGCGCTTTTTTTCGAAAAAGCAAAATGGCTCCCTGGACACGGGAACGTTTTTTTTGGGATAATCCTCCTTACCCCAAAAAAACTTTCCGGTGTAGACATGCCCAGTGAGGGTATCCAATGGCAAGTTCTGAGTATGTAGGCTTGCATGTTACAGGGAAAACAAGCATGACACAGGACATTAGAAATGGGGAAACAGTGATTATCGCCTGGGGACAGTTGCTCCACAGCATTTCTGGAGCAGTGCAGAGACATATGCAGCATTTTTCCACAACTGTGTCAAATTCCGTTCAGAGCTGACGTGATTCCCCTACATCTTACATGTTAGATTTCAAACAGGGACTCAGAAAGCCATAGCTGGTCCTCCTAAGCTGCTAAGTCCTTAATTCCCAGTAATCCTTGCTCTTTGGGCAGTAGAGGTTTTGTTTTATTTTATTTTGCATAGGTGAATAGAGCACCCATGGAAGTTATTGATAGCAATTGCTAGAGCCAAGCATAGGACACACAAATGCTGTGCAACCTGTCTTCACCCAGTTCTGTCCTGACTAGGGTAAAAGGAGGACATATTCTCCTTTTTACCTTCACATCCTCCATCTGGAAGGCATTTTAAAATACATGATTTTGCCTGGCTTTTTACTTACAGGGGTTAAAGTATGCTGGAATGCCACGGAATACCTTATTTTTAGGGGAAAGCATTCCAGGGCCCCCTAAAAACAGAAGAATATTACATTAATACTACATTTTCTCCATGTGTCCTCCAATGTCTGTCTTTTCGTACTTCCCTGTCCTCCTTTCCAGGCTTTGGTATGTCGTAGCCCTAGCCAGGACAAGCAAATCCTGAACTTCTAGTCCTCCTACTCTATGCCACCACAGAATGCTGCCAATGCATCTTCATCCTGCCATGCAGGAGTCAGTGTTGCTAACTCTCATGACACTTGGTGGTGTTCTTAAAGCCACAGCTCCTAGGGTCACATGATAACATGAGACTTCCGCTTTTCATTTTAAAATAAAAAGTAAGTCTGTAGCCAGGAAAGACTAGTTTTATGAATGTGATTCCTAAAGTCTTAGAAAGAAGAAGGAAAGTATCTCTCTGTTTCCCATTTATAATTTTTAAAATCTCATGATTTTTAAGGCAATTTCATGCTTTTGGGGGGACTTGACCCTTGATTTTTGAGTACCTGGGATTGGCAATACTGAAGAGTTCCTGCGATTCAGACCTGGAGAGAGCTGTTCTAATACACTTCAGTGCTGACAGAACAGTCTGTACTGATCTGGCCTCACCTGCCATTTGATTTATTTATTATAAAAAACTTTGTGGTGGTTTTGCTGTAATTGTTATTTATATAGTGCTGTTGGTGTGCACAGGTGAAGTGCCTTGAGGATCTTAGTCACATGTGCATGTTTATGTGCATATAGAATCATAATAATTATAAAGGTGTAGACGGTACAACACAGCAGAATATACAATACACAGGGCTTGACTGTCATCTTACTTTCACTGGTATACATCAGCAGTAACTCCATTTAAGTCAGTGAAGTTGACCTGATGTACAATTGGTATAAAAGACTGTCCACATGAGAAAGTTCCACTACTTTAACTTATATAGGTTTTAAAATTAATTACACTGAGCTGGTGCAAACTCCAGTGTGTGTGTGCATGATCTTATTTTGGTTTATGAGTGACTTATTATTAGTTTAGCTTAAAATGACTGGGAATTGAGGCCTACAGAATGGTGGGATCTAAAGGCAAAACCTGTGTTGATATAGATATATTTCCAGTATAGACAATGGTAAATCCACTGTATTTGGACTAGGTGACCTAATATATGCTTGAACCTAGACTTGGAAGATGAAAAGTTATTGAAGACTTTGGAGCCCCTATACCCACTACACACAATGAAGATGCAGGGCAGCTGCTCTACTATAGAGATTGTCCTGCTCAGGATAATTCAGCTTAATGCTGGAATTATTGGGTGAAGCTCTCTGGCCTGTGCTATGCAGGAGACCAGATGAGATGATCCTAATGGTTTTGACTGGCTTTCAAATCCATGACTCTATGCACTGTGGTCTATTCCATTCTCTCTGGGGCTGTTGGGTGAAGATAAGTTCCCCATGTCATTTTGCAATAAGAGAAGAATCAGCAGAAGTATCTTTCTCTCCCACCACTGCTGCCACAGATCCAAAGGTGGATAATCTGCTACAAGCCTCTTTCTCTCACCCATGTAGTCACTGTGCTACTCAAACTACAATGTTTTCTTTGTCAGGGGTTTTGTGATATCTAAGATGCTGTATAAATCCATCTTCTCTCCTTCTCCCTCCTTCTATTAATGTATTGTTCTGCTAGCAGATTTGATGTTCTGGGTTGCTGCAGTGTAAATTTATTCCTAGTCTGTGATAATTGAATAATAGGCCTTTATGTTGCTTGTTTCATCAGTAGTTCTCCAAGCTCTTTACAAAGGTGAGTAAGAGTTAGTATCCCCTCTTCACAATGGAGCAGCATATAGAGGTTAGGTGACTTGCTGAAGGTTACACAGCAAGCCAGTGGGTGAGAGTAATAGAGCACCCAGGTCTCTTTATAATCAACCTTATGCACTCTGTACTAGTTGGTATGATCCACTAAAGTCCCATCTGTGTTTTGATAACAAAGAACAATTAAGCCTGTTTGTGGCCCAGCCATGTTCCAACACACTGTCATGCCCTGATGAAAATGTAGCCTCTTTCTGGTCCACAAAAGCTAGATCAAACAGTGCTAGAGTACTGTTGCATCTCTATAGCACACAGTGGATCCATTCCCTCTCTTGTTCAGGGAGCTATGCTTACTCAGAGATTGCTCTCCCTCCTTTGGGCCTGATTCTCATGCACTGTTGTCAAGAGCTTACTCTTGAATGTTTGAGTGTATTGATGCCTCCCTAATGCCTTGGCTGGACAGTGAAGTAACACTCATTCTGCTCCCATCTGAGAGAAGGTTATTTCCAAAGAGAAAGGCCTTGGACTGACACAGTTTTTCCAGCTGCCTGTTACAGTCCTGTGTATTTAGATGTTTGAGAGACTGGAAAGGACTAAGGATGAAGAGGGAGGGCATCATTCATGTGGCTTGGCAGAGAGAATGTTGGATTTTTCCAGGAACATAGGAATGTGTAGGCATTAGTAGGTACGTGAACCTGAAGGGAAAGTCCTGGTTCTACAGCCAAGGAGGAACAGAATCACATCGTGGTGCATCTGTAGCTCTCTTGCTGCTCACAGTGAGCATTCATTTCTCTTTGGGTGTGCTGGGGTCAAAGAAGAGGACATAGTATAGCCTGGAGAGAGGGAGCACTTTTACAGCTTACTAACCTTGGGTGTCTCATTTCTCTCTCCCTTGTAGGAGCCTTTGCCAAGGTGAAGGAGAGCCAGAGGATGAGTGATGAGGGGAAGATGGATCAGGAAGAGGCAGATGGCATTCGGAAGCGTTGCCGTGTGGTCGGCTTTTCCCTCCAAGCAGAGATGAACCACTTCCATGAGCGGCGCATAGCAGACTTCAAGAAAATGATGCAGTCCTACCTGAAACAACAGATCATCTTTTACCAGAGAGTTAGCCAGCAGCTGGAAAAGACTTTACGCATGTATGACAACCTCTAATACTTCCATGCCTGATGCATCTGCTTCCGATAGTCCATCTGGACTTGTGTAATTCGCTCCTTGGAGCCCTGCAGACCTTCCTATTTGAAATGGACTGAAAAAAATGGAAACTAATGATGCTAGTGACCAAATTCCATTTGGCTTTCCCCCATTTTCCTGGAACTGATTTGCGGAGATATCCAGGAAAGTGTTACACTCATGTCTTCTGGCTGACCATTCCACTTTTTTCCCCACTCCCCTCCCATCTCCCGGAGTTTACAGGCAGGACATAGATACCTTTCCCAAAGGAAATGGACACTGACTATCATGCTGACTCTCTTTGCAATAAGTTTTAGCTTCTGGAAATGTGTTCCCATAGAGTAGGGAGGTGAGTACACAACATCCCAAGTAGAGTTGGTCAAAATTTTGTACACAAAAAAGGCCTTTATTTGAAACCAGAACTTTATTTTTAACTGTCATATTTTTCCATTTTTCACGAAAGTTTCTGCGAGATTTTTTTACCAATAATTTTTTACTAGAAACACATAAGGAAGTTGTGACTGACATTTTTACTGAATGTGTTTGCTTACCAAAAATGTTCCATAGTGCTCTCTAATAAAAGTCTGAATATAAAATATCGCCAGAACTTTTGTGGAAAATGGGCCGATTTCAACTCCCCCTGAAACGGAACCAGTTGTGAAATTTCATGCATGACTATTTTTCCAGCTTCTTGACCAGCCCTAGCAACAAAGTAGTTAGCATTGGAGAGCTAAGCTTCAGACTGACTCGTGGAAATTCCACATGAACTGTAGCTTGGTTACCCTCCAGTCATTTTCAACCTCAGGAGTACAATAATCTGGAACCGACCTGCTCTTGGAATAAGAAAGCAACAGAGCAAATGCCTTAGGAAAAATCATTCTGCCTCTAGAGTGTCACTGACCTATCTGTTCTGTTTCTATGTGGCTCAGTTCTGAGAGGGAACAGGTGAATGTTGGAGCAGCATTACATCTGTGGTACAAAGTAATATCCTCTCCCCAATCCTTTCACCATAGCTGCCCACCCCAGAGTCTACTGGGACTGAGACTCTCTCACGCTGCTTTATTCTGACATGACTTCAATGGAGTCACCACTGCTTTACCCTGGGGAGGGGAGAATCTGATCCACTGTCTTCATGTTACTGGAATTGATGTTATTTGAGATTGAAAGGACCAAAAGTAAGAATTCTTTATTGGTCTGGGTAAGAGAAGCTGGGCCAGATTCTGCCCTTGCTTGCACCAGAATAAATTTGGAGTAATTTAATTGTAGTCACTGCATTTACACTGGTGTCACTGAGGCTTGGTCTACACTGCTGGCGGATTTCAGTGGCAGTCAATGGGAGATTTGCAAGCTACTCAGAGTAGTTTGTGTATCTCCTGTCGACTTCCTAGATTCTTCTTACTGCAGTGTCCCCACTGGGCTGTGCCAACAGGAAATGCCCTCCTGTCGGGGTGTGTTAACGTCGTCGACTTTCAGGTTCAACTGAGTGGAAGTGCCACTCAATCGATCCTGTGCTGCCAACAATGCTGCCAGTCCCGTAGATGTAACTGGAGAGCTGAATTTAGACCCATGGCCCCATCATCTACTCCCACACCTCCTCAGAGCCCTTTATCCCCAGCTGGGGTTGCCATCCCTGTCACTCATGTAAGGATAAATCTGCCTGGTGTCATATTGTCCATGGCACCATCCTTCCTACCTGTTCCTTACCCCTCCCCTAGCACTATGATCTAGGACATATCCTTAGGATAACAGGATGGCTCAACAAGTCCTTCTTGGTTGTATGAAACACATCAGTCTCTGGTGGTTCAAGATGCCTTAGTTTCTTTCCCAAGGGGAGCTTTGCAACTACTTTCCAGGGATGCCAGTGGGTGAAATTACCTTCTCACTTCCTCCCCAGTGCTGGGTAGCTGCTGCACTCCTGGCAGAAGACCAGCCCAGCTGGCCTCACACTTGCAATAGACCTCATTCCCATGTAAGAGTAGCAACACTAACCCTGTTAGATGAGTGCTGGAGGCAGAGATGCTCAAATTTTCTGGTGTAAAGAGGTGTGCTGGGGATTTGTTTGGAGCCTGAGGCCTGCATCTCATCTCATTTTCCGCATGCCCCTTTTGTATTGGCAATAAATGAAAACAGCCGCCACATCTGCCTGCACTGAAGCCTTCCTTGAGAGAGGGATACAAGTGGCTCATGCATTGGGTTCTGCCTTGCTTGGTCTTGAGCACCGAGAGGCTCCACAGACTTCACAAGACCCTTTAACTGTGAGGCTGCAGTTCCTGGCATCAGCTGATATCCCTGGTAGATGTTGGTGAGCTGAGTCTGGACAGGTACAACAGGCCTTATTTGGAGAGATGCAAAGTGTCTGCAGCTCCCGATGATTTCAACTGAAGCTCCAGTCCAGCTCTTTGTGAAATCAGAGACCATATTAGCATCTGTCCATGTCCAAGGAAGGGGAACAATTTAGCTCTGAATGATGGAGATCTTTTTCAGATGAGGAGCTTCCACTAGCAGCTGTCACAGGTTTACCCCCCTCCCCATCTTAAAGGTTTTTTTTTTTCATACATGTCCTCTGAGTTTCCCTTGTGTTTGAACTAAGCAAATACAGTGCTTGCAGGGAGAGTTTTCCTTTTACTGGAGGGGCAGAGCTAATGCTTTCCTAGAAGGGGTGAAGTTTGATGACAGACAGAATGAAAGAAGAAAGAGACCAGCGGAAAAAAAGTCTCGTGGGGTGTAAGGTGGTAGTTTTTAATTTTCTTATCTAAATAGCAGGATTATGAGAAGCAGAGGCTGTGAGCATAGCTGTAGGTACTTGATACTTCCAGGGAAAATCCATGCACCACTCCAGAACAGCATTGGGTTTCGGCAGAGACAGGAAAGAATTGTTACCATGATGCTCCATGGCAGGCAAACAAAATGGACCTGGCAGGAGGGCCTTGTTTTTAAAGGGAAATGTCAGAATAAATTACAGGAATGAAAGCAAGCTGAGCCTGCTTGGAGTTATTCCTGGGTTAAAAATAGCACTGGAGTCATGTGATCTGGCAGCATATTAAAACAGGAACTGGGAATCCAGAGGGGATGCATCTGATTCCCATTGGGGCTGAGTTCTGCTGGTTCATATTTTTGCATTCTCTTGACAGTTTGGATTGATCCTTAATTTTCAATTAAAAACAACATCTTGGTGAGTGCTGTGTAGCAAACATGCCTCCATTCCTGCTGTGTCTTCACAGCCAGCAATTCTGACACTTACATTCTCCACAGTGAGTTAACACCCTTTCTGACATGGGTCCTGCAAAAAGAGCCTTGTATTAGATGGATGATAGGGCCTGGCACTCCTCTGCATTTGCTACTGGGAGAGGCTGGAATGACGGTACTCCCTAGAGTTGGCACTCCTGCACCATTCCAAGGACTGCTGTGCTGTTAATGTAGCAGGAGGGTTAGCAACTTTGTGTCCCAGCTGGCTGCGGGCTTGTGTGATGTATTCACTGCAGGATGAAAGCTTTGTCTTTGCCACATGTTGAAACCAGATATCCTGAGACCACTTATTCCTGCCTCCCATTGAATCCATTCTTCTTCAGGGAGGGCACACAATGAACCATGGGCCACTCTTTCCTTCCCTGTGATTCCAAGAGGAGGCCTCAACAGAGAGCCTGCTACTGCCCTGGTGCTGCACACATGGTGCAGCAATGGAAGAGGAGCATAAACAGGCTCCCTGATGCAATGTGGGGCCTGGCTCTCCCATTTAACTCTGTTCATGCGGATAGTTTGGGGCCCCAGCACACAGGCAAGACGGTGGCCTCTCTCCATCCCTGTCCTCAGCTATGAGCAAGAAGCTGGGTGCCGCTCTCCAGGGGCGTCAGGCCTCCGAGCCCACAGAGACTAAGGTGCCCCTTCCTGAGGATGCTCTGCTGGGCATGCCTGGTTGGAGCCTGGACTCTGGAGCCCAGCATTCAGTTCCACCCAGCTGGGAACCCCCCTGCTGATTTGCTGCTTCCCAACAGCTCCTCCCCCTGGGGCAGAGCAGCCAATCAGAGCTGTCTGCTGGAAGCAAGCAGAGCTCCACCCTTTCTCCTCAGGAGCTGACTCCATTCTCCCAGGAGAGGGCACGGGTCAGTCTGCTCCCTCCTCCTCTTCACGGAGCCTGGTCAGCGCAGGTGGCACTTGAGGCCAGCGGCAGCCTGGGCTGGGCCGTGTGTGGTGGAGAGGGAGCTCCTGCGGCTGCGGGAGGAGCGGAGGTGAGGCGGGGCAGGATGAATGGGGGGGTAGGAGAGGGCAGAGGTGAGGCTGGGAGGGACAGAAGGAGTTTGGGGGGAATAAGGAGCAGAAGTGAGATGGGACAGAAAGGCATATGGGGAAATAAGGGGAAGAGGGATGTGTGGGGAGTAGGAGAGGGCAGAGCTAAGGCTGGGGGCAGAAGGGAGGTGGGGGAGTAGGAGGGCAGAAGTGAGATGGGGCAGAATGGATGGGGGAATAAGAGAAAGGGGATGTGAGGGGAGTGGGAGAGGGCAGAGATAAGGTGGGGGGCAGAAGGGATGTGGGGGGAATTAGGGGCAGAGGTGAGATGGAGCAGAACGGGAAGTGGGAGAGGGCAGAGATAAGGGGGGGCAGAAGGGATGTGGGGGAAAAAGGGGCAGAGGTGAGATGGAGAAAAACGGATGTGGGGGGAATAAGGGAAAGGGGATGTGAGGGGAGTGGGAGAGGGCAGAAGTGAGATGGAGCACAAGGGATAAAGGAGGGAGCAAAGGTGAGATGGGTGCAGAAAGGCACGTGGGGGGAATAAGGGGAAGAGGGGGTGTGGGGGGGAGTAGGAGAGGCCAGAGGTGAGATGGGGCAGAAGGGGTGTGGGGGGTATAAGAGGGTCAGAGGTGAAATGGGGCAACCACAGGATGGATGTTGGGGGGAGTAGGAGGGGGCAGAGGTGAGACCAGGGGCAGGGCGGAACTGGAGTGGGCATAGTTGGCAGGGGCAGAACAGATGTGGGGGGGAACAGATGGAACTGGAGGAGGGTAAGGGAGCAAGCAGATATGCTGTCTCTTTCACTTTGGTGGAAAACAATAGGAGTCCCCAGAGGGTTCTTTTTGTTTTGTTTTGTTCCCCCCCCCCCCAGTTCCTGTGAAGCACTGAGCAGCCAGCTACTAGCAGAGCTTGCTGATAGTCCCACTTGGTAAGATCTTTCTGGTGACGGTGTGATTCTGGTGCAGTTCCTGGCAGAGAAGCAGAACACACTGAGAGGAGATTTCCACCTCCATTGGATCTCTTTCACTGTGGGTACCACTGCCCCAGTCACCAGTCTGCTAGCACTGCTGAATGAGCACTAGACCAGCTGGGCATCTCCAGCACAGCCCCAATTCGGAGACAGAGCTATCTGCCTTGCTGCAAATCTCTTTTTCTGAATTTACTGCTTCCAGGTATGTTTAGTGCATTCCCACTTCTGATTCAACTCCGGGAAACTTTCCACTGACTTAAATGTGTCATGAACAGCTGGAGATGCTGCTAGTGCCATCTCAGTTTCTGGTGTTAATTTGTGTAGCACTTATTCTGACACAGGGGATCCTCAGCTCACTGGTTTGTCTTGCTTGGCTGTATCTCAAGACCTGGGTTTCCACATGGAAGCCACCCAGTGGGGTTTCAAGATCACGATTCTTGGCAATTCCTGATTCTTCACTTTAGAACAGAGGCGTCGCTGACCCAGGGAGGGACCCGGGACAAGGGCCTAGGCCTCGCCCTTGGCCGTAGGCCCCGCCCCCAGCCTAGGGAGGGGCCGGAAGCAGCTGCGGGAAGCCAGGCCCTGCACCCCAGCCGGGGACAGAAGCAGCCGCGGGAGGCCGGGCCCCACATTCCCGGCTGGGGACGGGGCCAGAAGTGGCCGCAGGCAGCTGGGTCCCGCAGCCCCAGCCAGGGACAGGGCTGCCGCTGCCGTGGGTGGCCAAGCCCCAGATTCCCCACTGCAGGCAGCTGGGCCCCGGCTCCACGGCTGGGGGCGGGGCCACTGCGGCTGCCAGCAGGTGGGCCCTGGATCTCCAGCTGATTGGGCCAGATCCAAGGCACTGGTGCTGGGATTCGGGGCATGTGCCCCGGGTGCCCAGCGCCAGCGACGCCTCTGCTTTAGAATAGAATAGAATAGAATCATAGGGTTGGAAGGGACCTCATGAGATCATCTAATCCAACCAATAACCTTTCTGGGAAAGGCTCCTCTGATTTAGATTTTCTGTCTCTTCTGAGGGAAAGATAAGCTCCACCTCCCTGCAAAGGCTGTGGGAAAAAACTCCCTGTGGGAACTGAGTTAAGAGCCCTGGGAAATGAGACCTTGTCTATGCATCACTCCCAAATCCTGCTGATTGTCTGCATTCTGCCTGGTGACTTGGACTGTGATTTGCAAAATGGGGACCTAAAATTAGGGCTGACTTAGTCTCAGGTGACTTGGGCTGAGATTTGCAAAAATGGGGCCCTAAATTAGGTTCTGAAAACTGAATTTTCAGAAGTGCAGAATGTCCGTTATTATTTATTTCTATTGAGGCAAGAGATTGTAGAGAAGAACTAGGCCCCTTTGTGATAGGTATTTTATAAACAATGCAAAGACAGCCTCTGCAGTAGCAGACTCTCAATCTAGGATTTTTAGATAGTACGCAACAGGAAACTAACCAGACAAAGGAGAAGGGCCCAGGGAACAGTGGAGGCAGGTGTAACAGCATGAGTTAGTGTCCGCAGTGTCTTTAAGCATCACAGGAGGTTGCCTGCATGACCACTACCAGTTAGGAGTGATTTGTGAGCATCTTAGCAAAGATAAATGTGATAGGGTGTACAAACCCCACACAAGCCTGGATAGGGTTAATGCATTGCTGGGATCTCAAACAGTTCTGCCCTGCAATACCTGAAGCTAGTGTCAGCCTTTGAGGGAAAAAAGTTAAAAAGGGAGAACCCAGCTCAGCTTCTATGGGCTAGGAGGGAGAGAAGGAACTTGTGTTGCTTTTGGATGTTGGGTTTTTGGAAAAGGTGGCACTTCTATGTGAGTGACCGCTCTAGCCACGTCTCTTCAATCCAGAACGTGTTGGAGGTTGGGTGCAGCAGCAGGAGAGGTGGGGAAACAGGCAATGTCCCTGCTTTGCTGTCCCATCCCACACAGAGGTGTGCAGGGAAGGGGCATGGGCTCTGTTGTTTAACGAAGGGATTTCAGAAAGGATTGTGCAGTGACAGAGGCTTTGTAGGTTTTAAAGCCAGTGGTGTTTACAGGGGCTCATTGCCTCTGACAAAGAGGTCTGATGAGTATCAAGCTGAGCATCCCCAAAACTGGCACACCACAAATCTGAAGTCACTTCTGATCATTTGGGCCTTGCCCTCTCTGTGCCTCTGTTGCTGTCACAAGACAGATTTACTCACTTTGTAAAGTATTTGGAGAGCCATGGGCAAGGAAAGGCTGTGCATGTGTAGAGTCTGCCCTTGCTGTGTAGTCCCTAGCTTGCTCAAGGAAACCTTCATTTGCTCAGTGCAGGTCTCTTCTGTGTGTCACCAAAGCTCCCTGACCTATGTGCAGGGATAAAGACTCAAGCTGGCTGCCCATCAGGGTTCAGCTAAGATCCACTATAAAAAATATACCCAGAATGCTCCAGGAATCTGGCCTGCTCTGCCAGCAGTGGCCAAGGAAAGGAAACTGGAGGCCAAGGAAGAGAGAACCTGGTTCCCATTAACATTCCTGACTTTTCCCTGTCTGCGGCCTGGCTTTGGGTGAGTACTGTGGCCCCTCCTTGCCTGGCGTCTGCTCATTTTAACGGATTGATTGAATGATGAACAGCCCCCCTTCTGCTTCTATTCTCCTCTCAAAGCTCACTGAAAAGGAGCATGCTAGCTTTTGGGTTGGGGAACAGAGAGGTCGGGCAGGGAATTTGGGTAGGAAATGCAGAGAGACCATCTAGTGATCTTCAGTGAATCCTTGCTACAGAATCTTATGCCTCCTCCCTGTAGTAACTTTGTAGCACCTTATCCATATCACCTGGAATCTCACCTATCTGCATGTACTTTGTAAGGATACTGGGAATGCCCACTGGTTTGGGTGGACAGAACTAGAAATTATTACATTTAAGTGTGACTAAAGCCAGCACAGTGCAAAATAGCTGTTGATGTGCAAGATCAGTAAGTCCAGCTCAGATTTCTATATGTGTAAGGTGGGGTCAATGAGCCCAAGTGCACTTGTTTATTCAGCTGAGTCCAGTGCTTCCCAACCAGTGTGCCATGGCACACAGATGCGCCCTCATGCCTGAGCAGGTGTGCCATGGAATTTTTTGAAAACCTACTCAGAGTTCTGGTTTGGCTCATGAATATTTATGTCTTCATTTGAAGACTATATGGTGGTGTGCCTCAGAATAATTAAAGGTATCAAGGTGTGGCAGGGCAGAGAAAAGGGTGGGAACTACAGGCCTAATAGTCCATGAGACCCACACCTGTTTTTGTTAAGGCTTACTGAATAGGGCAGAAATGAGTGAGTACATGCAATGTGCACTTTGGAAAACTAAAGGAAGTTCAGGTTGGGGGGAAGGAGGAATGAGCTAAGAAAGTGGGATGTTCAGTCTTTTATGTTTTGTATTTAGTAAAAATAAATAATCTGGTTAGATGAGAACTAATGGGACATAATTCCACTAAATAACATGCATGTAGAGTGAAATTCACCCCTGTTCTGAGAACCTGAAAAGGTCATTGTCATTGCACCTATTAACTTATATGGCCTACATTGTGATAATATCTGAGCACCTCACACCTTTTAAAATTATCTTTGTGCTCACATACCCCCTACGGGGCAGGACAGGGCTGTTATCCCCTTTGTCCAGAAGTGGAACTGAGTCGCAGAGAGGGTAGGGGATTGTCCCACTGTCATAATGGAAGTCTGTGGAGGAGCAGGAAATTTCATGTCCTAAGGTAGTGTCACAACCACTGGACTGTATTGTCATACAAGTCCTACCTGTGCCATCCACATGAGGTTAAATGAGGCTTAAACAGTGCATAAGGTTAGTGCTGAGCCCTTGCACAGGGGTAAATTTCAGCCTGCCTCAGTGTTAAGGATGCACTTTAAAGCACTCAAAGAAACCTGATATCACCAAAATTAGGTTGTGCAGACTGCCTGCATTCTGCCTTCTTGAGCACAGGTATTCTTACAATGGCACCTTTCATCATCTAAGCCCAGATTGCCTTTTAGTACATCACAGGTTGTTCTGGCAATCTTGGATCCATGCAGAGCATTGTTCTGTGTGCTGGGTCAGTCAGAGTCCATCTGAGTCATGTGTATGGAAAGGTCCAGAGTAAGCCATTTGTATGCAGCTCACAAGCATGACATCATGGAGTAAAGAGGAAAAAGTGGATGGAGTGTGCAGGTCCCATCTAGCTTTGAGGCTAACCTATTTTTGCACTTTGCTGCCCCCAAACCAGGGTATCCACCAAAACTGAAAACCCGCTTTGCAGAGAAAGCTGTATATGTGGAGAACTATATGTGTAGAGACACGTGCATTTTGCACTGTGAGCTCATTTTCGATTTCAGGTCCAGGCTGCCCAAGAACTGCTTTTCCAAGCAACTCTGACTTTTGGCCTGCCCTTCCTTGGAATGGATGTTACAGGCATGATCCAAAGCCCAGGGAAGTTACTGGAAAGATTCCCATTGATGTCAACAGGCCTTTTGATACACCCCAATAGATGCTCCCACTTGGGGGATGATGAGGTACTTCATAGCAGCTGAGGCAAGGGCTACAACATTTCCTCATGAGCTTCTTGTACAGTCACAGCTTAGCCAGTCACATGCATGCATAGCCTGGTCTTCCTTAACTGAGTTTAGCTCACAGAGGAGATAGGTAAGATGGTCTGCAAAGGTACAGTAACCAGCATTTTCTTACAGTGAAGAAAATATCTGTTTTTTTCTAAGCTCCATGTTCTTAGAAAAGGCTGCCCCATTTTTCCTCCAAACTTTCCCACAGAATTGCTCTTTGGGCCCAAATGAAAGTAGGAAGATTTCTGTCTAGAAGTTGTAAGTTTCAGAATTATTACTGCTGGGCTGCAATGGAGACTGTTATGCACAATGCTGGTCGTGTCTGCTGTTATAGCGCCTTTCAGGGCTGGGTTACACAGTGCATTAGTCTGCACCACCCTGTTGTGTGTAAGTGGTCCCTGTGTATCCTGTTGGTATGCAACAAAAGTTCCCTACTGTTTGTGAGCATAGCATTGTTGGAGATGGAGCTATGTTAACATGCATTAGCACACTTGTAACTGCCATATGGGTCAGTTAGTATGTGATTCGTTGGTACAGACTCACCCCATGGGTATCTGCTAATGCAACGTGTAGACAAGCTCTAAGACGCCTCCCAAACTTGGCTGGGAGTTTGGGCAGTATCATTAGTCTTGGTGGGAGCAACACATACTCAGCAGCAATGTTAACCAGGGGCTTGCCTAGGCTCATACAGCTTGTGACTAGCACATGGAGAAACAACCCTGGTGACCCAGCTTCTAAAGTGAGATCTTTTGCTTCATCAGTCACTGGGGCAGTGCAGATTTGTTGCACCTGAGAACATGGCTGACTGCCTCCTGCTCTAACCATGCTGGAGGGAAGCAGCATACCTGATTGGCTGAGGCAGCCCAGTACAGCTGTCACTGGTTACCTTGCTCATGTTCTTCACAGCTGTTTTTACCACATTTGCTAATTACTGAAGGTGTTTGTGTGTAAACAAAGCCATTCTTTGACTCCTCATAACCCATCCTTCCCTCCTGTTGAACCCAGCAGTTATAATAACAATTATAAATACTTCTACAGCACTTTCCATCTCAGGATCTGAAAGCTCTGACACACAGGTGAAAGACCGCCTGACCCCCCTGCAAGCTCTAGTATAAATATCTCCTTGTGGCAGAGAGGGAAAATGAGACACCAGGGACTTGCATAATTAGTTTTGAGATACAAAGTCATATACTGTGATGCAGTAGACAGGGAATTATGGGTGAGCCTTGGGAGGCTGGACCACACTACTCTTCAAACATGCTTCCTAGATCTGCAACTGGAGGGAATCTTTGGCCAGCAGATCTCCCCATTCTTGTGTGGGAAAGGGCTCAGTCATGTCCATGGCACTGTCCTACTCTCTGAACACAGGGTGACCTTAATTCAGACTATTTCACATACGCTGGCATCTGCATGAGGGAGGTGGTGTGGAGTGAGCAATGTGGGGGCAGGGTAGTAGATGGAGTGGGTTGAAAGGAAAATGGTATGGGGGCTAATAAAAAAAAGCCTGAGAAACATGTGACTCTAGTTCTGTTCCTTGCTGTAGCCAGTGACAAAATAATTTATGTAATCAAGCACTCCCTCAGTTTCCTCCACCTGAAAATCAGGGTTAACTCCTGAACCATGGGAGCTGGGCATTGAAGGTCCATAATGTTTGCCAAGCACTTTGAGATCCTTGAGGGAAGGAGTCAGGCACAAAGTTAAATGAACATAACAATGTTGAGAGCAAAGGAAGTACAGAAAATGCTGGCAAGTATGTATCCTTTGAGTGAAATCAGCTTCCCAAGGCTCATCTCATGTGAAAATTCTCCTTGAAGAGTTCTCTGCTGGAACAAAATGCTCCAGACTGACATACTGAAAGAGGGGCAAGGTCAAAGAGAAGGAGAAGGATACCCTGATCAAATGCATCCTTCCTCTGACGCCCATAGCACTGGTTGCTGCTGGAAACAGGGGAGCAGCCTGGCAGACTCATTGGCATACTCCACTCTGGCAGTCACCATGCCTTGTTATCTTGTTTCCTGTACTCAGCTTCCCACCTGCTAGAAAAGCCCTGATCAGCTCCTTTTATTGTCTAATTCAATTTTTACAACCCCAGAAAAGGTCATCTGGGAATGAACCACAGTCTCTCCAAAGGCCCCCCACATACCAGTGCGGTACTTTTGCCATGTTGAAAAATGTGCTGCGTCAGTGACAAGTGATGGACTCTGCTGGGAAGTCAGTACTTTTTGCTTCCTGTTAGTGTGAGACATGTTTGGATTAGAGATTCCTCCCACTCCATGCATGCAGATTCTTCTAATGAGAGGCCAGGACTGTGGTTAAGGGAGGGATGCAGAGGCAGGACTGGCTTACTGGCACTGTTTGAGAGCTAGCTTTTATTCTTACTTATCTATTATCATGCTTTGCTTTTGTCAGAATAGGGCTACTGTGTGTTCACTTCTGTGGCACCACAACATCAGAAAGGCCTCTGGCGTCCACATAACACTCAGCTCCTACTCTGTGCATGGAGGAGGATGTAGCTGTGTTGTCTTTGAGCCAGCTGTTGCCTCAGTTTCCCACTCAATTCTGAGCTAATTCTTTGCTCACGTTCTTTGCCACATGTGGACTGCTAATCACATGTACTTGCTGCCAGGTCTGTCTGTCTTTCCACTGTTTAATTTTTCTATGTGAAACTTAAGTATGGCAGCAAAAACAAAGGCAGTGCCTCTTTCACCCTTCTTCTTGGTGCTGAAAGGAGGAGCAATCTGTCCTTCTGCACCCTGCTCTAGGGCCTATTGTAGCAACTAACCTTCCACCTACTGCGCCCCCCCACCCCAGTGGAGCCACTTGCTGGTCTTTCAGAATTACTCGCTTCCTTCCCAGTTGCATCTGATAATGGAACAGTGCTGGCTGGCCCTAGTTCCCTAGCCTTGAAAAGAGAGACCAGACTATCCTGTTAGGGGTGGGGTTACCAGATGTCAGGCAAAAAGAGGACACATCCTCCTTTTTACCTTCATGTCCTCCGTTTGGCAGGCATTTTAAAATACATGATTTTGTCTGGATTTTTACTTATGGGGTTAAAGTATATTGGAATGCCACGGAATACCTTATTTTTAGGTGAAAGTGTTCCAGGGCCCCCTAAAAACAGAAGAATGTTACATTAATCCTACATTTGCTCCATGTGGCCTCCAATGTCCTCCTTTTCTTACTCCCCTGTCTGCTTTTCCAGGCTTTGGTATCTGGTAGCCCTAATTATGAGGAAGAGCAGCACTGTGAGAGACCTACAGCTTATCAACACCCTGTAGGGGAACAGGGATGGCCTGGAGTCTTTGCATTGCATGGGCTGTCTGATCAGTGAGGCATCCCTCCTGGGTGAATCCCATTCTCCCCCACCCCTCCATGGGATACCACTTGGCCAAGGAAGTGCCATTTATAGCCTCCTGGACTGAGAGCTGGGAGGCCTGTAGTGAATGATGAACAGGGCTGTGACTTACGCACTGAATGAACAAAGAGGAGGGGGCAGCTGGGCCGTGATGATGGAGAAAGCTTTAGGTGATTTCTACGTTGCCAAATTAGTCCAGACTAAGCAAGCTTAATTTGGCCTATGACCACACTAGGCTTTGCATAGTCCAAACTAAGAAATTTCTTAGTACAGACTAGACAAAGCTTAGTCCAAACTAGTAAGACCCGGTGGTTAGTTCGGACTTCTATGCTTAGTTTGAACTTTAGTTCAAACTGAGCATGGTCAAGACTCAAAGTAATGGCTAGTTCAAACTTTAGAAGTTCGAACTAAGCCATTAGTTTGAACTAGCCATGCATTCTAGTTTGAACTAAAAAGCTATGCTTAGTTTGAACTGGGCTGAGGCTAGTCCAGACTAACTTTGGACTTATTTAGTTCAGACCTGCCAGTTAAAACTAAGTTTTTGGATGTAGACATCGGGGCCATAACTACGGTGGGGTGAAAGGGCAAAGCCCTAGGCACCAATTTGAGAGGGTGCCAGACCATTCCTGGCCCCAAAGCCAAATATACCTTAAAAGCACATTCCTCAGGGAGCTGGGAAAAGGAACCCCCACCAGGCTCTGGCCATGGCAAGGGAAGGGATCTCCTGCTATGCTCTGGCAACTCTGCCCCGCAGGCACAGCCAGTGCTGGACAGGAGGGTGCCTCTCCCTGCCACCCAGCAAGCGTGGCCAGCACTGGGCAGGAGGGTGCCTCTCTCTACCACCTAGCAAGCTCTACAAATAGTGTGGGGGCTAGTATATCTGCTTTACATACAGAAGGTCCTAGGTTCACATCTCAGGAGGTTGGACTAGATGATCTCATGAGGTCCCTTCCAACCCTATGATTCTATTTTATTCTAAGTGCAGCCAGCACTGGGTGGGAGTGTGCCTCTCCCTGCTGCATAGCCTTTCCCTGAAGGCAACGCTTGCTGGGTGGTGGGAAAAGGCACCCTCCAACCCAGTATTGGCTGTGCTTGCCAGGTGGTGGGGAACCCCAGGAGTCCCTGCTGGTGGCAGGGAAATCCCCTGCCGGGGGTCCCTGCCAGGGGACTCCCCAACACTGAGGCCGGATCAGGCCGGGGGGGGGGCGCATCCAGGGCTGCTTGCTCTGGGTGCTGACTTTTCTAATTATGGCTCTGGTAGACATAGCCTTAGTTTCAAAAAGCCAGTAGATTGCACAAGAAATGGCTGAAGCCACACAGGATGAGCAGGGCTGTGAATGTTTCCCCTACAGGGTAAAAGCCCCTTTGAGGTCAGGAAAAGGAAGAGATGTGCACATTATTAACCCACCCTGTTTATTCCCATTGTATGTTGTAAATAGAAGTTTTGTGGTGGAGGAGAGTACTGAACCAGGCTCTCACATATCCCTCTTGACACAGACAGTCATCCCCTTGGTGGTTTGCAGCTAAGCACCATGTAGGTGGGAGTTCTTTGGGTATCCTTGTTTTTCCTCCTTGTTGCTTTCCCTGCTCTATCATCACTAGCCTTACACCCTGACCACGGAAAGTTGACTGGCTTTCCTTGCAGTAGCTGTCACTACCCCTCCAAACTCAGTCTAACAGCAGTTGATCAGTACTTTGGAGCAAATGTATGAAACAACTTTCAAGCAGGTGAAGCTTGCAGAGCTTTGATTTAAATTGCAGAGTCCAATTTCTGATAATTTCATTGACCCATTGGCCTTGCTACAATAGATACAGCCACTAGCAAAGAGTTTTTGCCAGTGGTCAATTCCTGATGTTTCAGAGGAAGGCTATATTCCCTGCTCCCAGAAGACATTAGGCCAGTTGTGCAATGGTCCTTCCTGACATTCACAGTAATCACCTGATGTCCTGAAGCATGAGACTTGATTACATCATCCTCGAATTGGATGTGCTGAGGTTTCTAGTGCAGTGGTTCTCAACCTTTTGCAGGTCATGACACACTTGGCAGTATGTCATGAGACTACAAGACACACCAACCCACTCCCCCCAGGCCAAATCCAGCCATTTCCCTTGCTCTCCAGAACACACTTACAATGCTGTGTGGTGACACAGTAATGTGTCCTGATGCAGTGGTTGAGAACCACTAATCTAGAGACCTCAGTTGTGACTGATTTCCGGCAAAACTCTGCTACCCACCCACCTTGGTGAGCCCTTCTCTAACCACACACAGTCACAAGGGTGAGTAGGGCAGGCTATGAGGGAGACCACTGGCCCCAGTTTCACTCTCAGTCTGTGGCTTTTGTTTTAATTCATTGAAAGAAATGCAGCCAGGCAAATCTGCTGGGGGAGCCAAGGGAACCAAAGCAGCTGAACTTTGCTTTGCTGATTGTTAGCTTGCTGAGTTTGGATTACACTGTTGTTACCATGTTTGCTTTAGCCACTCCCTGGGGACAGGTGTGCACTATACACAGTTACTTAGAAGCAGGAACAGGTGGGGTAAGTGGGAGTTCACATTCTGAACCTACCATGTGGCAGTTTAAGATGTTGTATGACTCTGAGTCTTCTTTATTTTTCCAGTTGAGTAGTAGGGTTTGCTTTGTAAGCATTCATCTAGTAGAATGGTTTTCAAAAGAAGCAGAAAGTGTGTGTGTTGCCTTTTTCATTTTTGGAGAGTTTTTGAAACCTGTGCAAACAAAGTTAAGTGACACAGCTGGCATTGCTACAAGACAGATCAAACTGCTGGTGTCACAGATGGCACTGACAAGATACTGCTGTGAGGAAATGTGCAGTCCTGGAGTCTGAACTCCCATTACCAGGTCCCTCATGAGAGTGCTCTCTCATTTCTTGAGTCTCAGCTGTCTGTGGCAGGGCAGAAGTTCCACTGTCCACATCAGAAACAGCTCTAAAGATACTCCCAGTGTGGTAGTGCTAGTTGCTCATCAGTCTGGAGTCCTAGCTGCCTTGTGTGAAGTCTGCTGTGAGGAAGATCACTCTACCACAGAGTCAGTCATGCAGAAATTAATGGCATGGCTCTAATTCTTCCTATTCTCAGTTTTTATTTGGTTAAATGTGTGACCTCACAATCTCAGCACCTGTGACATCACAACTAGTTGCTATGGAGATGTGATGACAGAAGTAAAAATTCTCCAAGGCCACATTTTGCTCTAGATTGCTGAATGATAAATTTCTGTCAGAGGAAAGAAGCAAATCATTTACTCAGGTGAGAAAAGAGAGCTCTGCTCTATGGGGCCTCATCTGGATTTTGAAAATAGTTCAAGTCTAGAGAGTGGCTGCACTTCATAGCAACACAACAGCCTGTCAACAGATAGATCTGGACCTCTTCCAGCTAACCCAAATGACTGAGCCTTTTCTCTGTTTTTAATGATTTCCTATTATGTCCTAAGGGACTTCTGTGTTCATGAAAACTGCTGTGTGTGTCCTCTTTACTCTCATTATTGGACAGTTTTTGAAAAGTGCAAGCAAGGTTAGGGCCTGGTTCAGCCTTGGGGCTGAACACCCTGGTTTATCCAGGGACAGGTATGGAAACTGGCAGCCCTTCTCTTCTCTCTCACTAATGTGCTTTCACCAAATCTGGGAGAGATGCCTTTAACAGGGTTAGGTGCTTCAATAGACCATTGGCATTGAGACAGAGAGAGAGTACCCTGTTTGACTGATTCAGGAGTGAATCTATCACAATGGGATTATCTGTTCACAGCTGGCTCTGGGCAAAATGCAGGTCCCTGTCCAAGGAGTTTACAACCTGCACCTGAATTACAAATTCCAAAGCAGTAGCTGTGTTAGTTTAATTCAGCAAAACAAACAGGAAGTCTGGTGGCACTTTCAGAGACTAGCAAATTTATTTATTGCATGATCTTTCATGGGAGAAAATTCCACTTTGTCAGATTCTTTGAAGATGGGAAATTTACAGAATGGGAGGAAAATAAATGCAGGGAAGTATAAGTCATAGGATCAGCTTAGACTTACAGCAAGTCAAAGCAGTTGTTCAGATTCAAATGTTGGAGAACAGCAATAAGCAAGGAGGTTGTGGGAGATTTACAAAGCCCATTTTGCAAGTGTTGACACACTTTGTTATTTCTGCAGGTTACAAGCAAGGCAAGGTGTGTCTACTATGAGCCTCAGAAGGTTCTTGTGGGTCAGTTCTTTCTCAGTGCTTGTGTGCTGCTGGAGGGGGTGCTGTTGTATAGGTGTGGTTCTGCCTAGGTGTATGGTGAACTGTGTGTGCGTAAGAGAAGGGGCTGTTTATGTCCGATTGAGAATGCACTGCAGGTTTGCAGCCAGTGTTGGTATCTGCTTGTTGGCGCATGTCTGAGCTTGTGGCTGTGTTCCTGCTTGCTTACATACCTAGCCTCTGATGTAATGCTCCTTGCAGCATTCAAGCCTGGAGAGACTTGTGCTGCGATTTCTGCTAAACAAAGAAGAGTTCAAGCTGGCCTGGATTGCTGCACCCTTGGTAAAGAAAAGGCTTAACTCCCTGCTGACCATAGCTGCAGGAGCTGTGCTAGCATTTCTGGAACCCCTCTGCAGCCCAGCAGATGCCTGCACAGACGAGTGCACAGCGCAATGGTGTGGTCCCCATTTTGGTGCCCCTCAAATGTTGGTGCCCCCCTGCAACGCTTACTGGGCTTAGCACATTGCGCTGTCCCTGTGTAGATGAGAGTTTGAGCTGTGTCTGTATCTGCAAGCAGCTGGGTGTTACAGAACCAAACCCAGGAGGGTTGTAATTCAGAGCTCAGTGCTGCATGCTGACTCAGGAGACCTCCAGACTGTGTCCAGAACCAGAATCTTCATTTTGGTCACCAAAAAGAGATGCTTCATCAGTTCAAATGAAAAAAAAAATTGCCCCCAGCTCCACAATCTGGGTTCACTGCAGTTTGATGCCATCTGTTTCTTCCAAAAATAGCTTGTGAAGCTTCATGCCTTGCCTAGTGTCCAGCTGGGAATGACATTCTATTTCCCTCATAACTAGGATTGGTTCAAACATCCTGACTGGACAGTAGATTTAAAAAAAAAAAAATCCCTGCAATTTGTATGCACGTTATATAAGGAGCTGCGTGGAGTTTGTGGGGAGGGAGCAGAGGATGCTGTGGCCATCTGGTGGTCCAGATGCTGAGGTGGTCTGGGTGACCTACTCGCTAGGAGGGCTGGACAGTCACTCAGAGGCCCCGGGCCTGGTGGTTTGGAGATCTTTCTCTTCCACTCCATCCCCTGTACAAGATAGCATGTGATCTCACTAACCTCCAAAGAATCCCCCTGCTTTCCAAATGGGGCATGATTTGATCAGCATCAGTCCTGGACAAGGCAATGGTGCCCTGCGGTTGTGTGTGTCAAGGGGGAAGCCAATGTGAGGCTTTTAAAGCAGACAGGAAGGTTGCCAAGAAGAAAGAAGGCAGGCATGTGATTCTGGGCAACCATCCAGGCCCCACGCTGGGCCTGCTCAACAGGATTCTTGCTGGAAACAATCAGTGTGGCACAGGGGTGTATCATGCCAGTTCGGTACACTAATCAACACCAGACGTGTGGAGACTTCTTTGTTAGCCGGGCCAGGCTTGAATACCTTTTCACTTCAGGCACAGCGGTATTGTCCATACCTGTGTAAGGGGCTGTCCAACATGTATAGGGATGCTCAGTGGTGATGCATACAATATGAGAGAACCTGCTTCAGAGCTGGAGTCATCAAAGAGCCCAGACATAGTTATAGAGTTTAAGGCCAGAAGGGCCCACGATATCATTTACTTTCTGTATCTCACAGGTCATGAGCCCCACCCATCACCCTCACAAGGCCAGCACCAAAACTGGACCAAAGAATTACAGCCCACAGGATACCAGACTGCTCTATGCCATAGTCAGAGAAAGCAGGAACAGAGGTGCATCAGTTTTCAAGGCCTCTCTAAGACAAATGATTAAATAAGATACACCCAGAGAATCCTGGCACATGACCCAAATACCCCCAACATCGCTGCCATTCTGACTTGGAGGAAAAGTCTTCCCTGAACCCACCTGTAACAATCAATGAGCCCCTGAGCATGTGAGCGAGAACCAGCCAGCCAAGCACCTGACAGAAGAATTCTGGGTGCCAGCTCAGAGCCCTGGCGCTTCCCCCAGGCACCTGGCATGAGTGAGAGTTTGCAGAAAGCTATGATCCTAGTCTGCTGGGCAGAACAAAGATTAAGCCCCCAGTGTCATGAGTCACAGTCTAGTCTTCAGCTGCTACTCTGGAAACTTTGAGTGGTTAGGTAAGAAAAAACACTTGGGATTTTTAGTAAGTTTTACCCATGAATTTTGAAACAGTACTGAATGTGGTTGGTTCTTGGCAACACCTGCCTTTAAGCCAGACTCAGTGCCAGTTGCTCTGCACCTGCTCACATGCCTGGCACAGCCCTGTGTGGTTTTGTAATACACAGCTTTGGCTTCTAGAGCAACAAAAAACAGCGGTTCTGCAAATTGTGCAGCTTTAGGTGGACAGAAATGCACAGCATCCTGTGGGCACCCAATAGGGGCCCAAGTAGCAGGTGGTAAGTATTTTCCAAAACCAGGAATTAGGCCCTTAAAATCATAAGAGAACAAAATAATAAACTGTAGGTTGAATTTATTTGCCTTCTGGGCTCTGAGCCTTTTCAGAGCACTTGCTTTACATTTTCCATCTTTTCTTCATAAGAACAAAAAATGTACTTATTTTTCTAAATGAAGGCTGAGCTTCCCACAGTTCTGAAGCTTTATGTTAAACAACAAACGTTGAGAGGGGGCAAACCTGAAAGTGTGGAGTAGCTCTTTGCTCTGTATGCAAATAAGAAATGGGCCTCTTTCCCTAGATAAAGCATATTGTAATTGTAGCCAGAGGTCAGGTGTCTTTGTCCTTTTGCACAGTACTGGTGGTTCATTAGCTAAAGCTCAGTGGTCTCCAGCCCAGCCTTGGGGGTTGTAATCCAGGCTCCAATCTGTCCCTCGGTGGCCGTTTTTGCCCTGTATTTTGTTTAGCCATGTTGTAATCAGAAGGGCTTTCTCGTGTTAAGTTGTAACGTGGCGGGCATTCCGCACTGCTTTTGTTACTATTTTGAGGAAAGCTGTTTTGCTGTGGTTTGGTAAATGTCAGGGTTAGGTCTGACAGCACAGACCAGTCCACTGCTTGCTTTTCTTTTCTTTTTTCCAAGTGCAAGTTGGTGGCTTTCTAGAGGCTTTCATGTATGTGTGACCAAATGGGCATCTTCAGATTCTATGCCAGGGCCAGTTGACTTAGCCACGTTTTTGCCAGTAGAGGCTGAGAGCAAGATTTTCAAAAGTGAACAGTTTTTTAGTAGGGCCTCCATTTTTGAGTGCCCAGCTTGATTTCAGAAGAACAAAGAAGGAGTCCTGTGGCACTTTGTCAGATGCCTCATCTTCTAAGCATCTGACACAGTGGGATTTTCTCCCACGAAAGCTCAAGTGATAGATAAGTTTGTTAGTCTTTAAAAGTGCCACAGGACTCCTTGTTTGTTTTGCTGACCTAGACCAACACAGCTACCCCTTTGGAACTTGATTTCAGAAAGTGATGAGCACCCACTGCTGGAAATCTGGGACCTCAGGTTGGGTCCCCGAATATGGAGGTGCTCAAAAATCCTTAGTTGCTTTGAAACATTTTGCTTCTGAACTCATTTGTTGGGGAGTGCCCTGGCTCAGGAGACTCTGATGAGAATAATCTCCATAGGGGTGCGTAGGTACATTGTGGACAACACCTCAGCCTAGGAGAGTTATCCATGTTGCATAGGATCCAGTCATGTTGCATTTTGGTTTACTTTTAGGTGCTGTTCTCTGATAATGTGTCAGAATGGTCGATTCACCCTTCAAACCTGCTTGCTTTCCTGAGTTTTCACGATTCAGTTTCAAACCCAGACATGGGCTACTGCAATGTCTAGCCCATTCCCTCTTTGATTATGGTGTTACTGGATGAATATGACACCTGAGACAGTTGCTGTGGATGTGTCAGTGTTCTCAGTGTCCATCTGGCTGTGGCATCAGAAAGGCAAAGTCTGGAAAGGATGGAAATGTTTGTGAGTTGTTGCACAATTTCTTTCTGGTGTGTTTTGTAAGGGAAATTGTATGTAATCTCTTCTGTAGGACAGTGAGAAAGGTGCTGAAGTGTAGGCCACATTGGAGCTGTGGGTTGCTATGGTAGTGGGGTCGTTTCTCTGGCAAGTCATGTATTTAAGTTTCTTTAACAAGCGGCCTAGAGTTGATAGTTAAAGTGTGTTATCTCCCCTTTCTCATGCTTTTTCTCCTGACCATCTGGACAAGGAATGTAAGCTAGACTGTCTCGTCTTTGTTCTAACTGAAAAGGGAGTATTACCTCCTATCTCCTGCTCACCCTTCTTGGCACCATAGCCTTGCAAGAATGTAAGGTCAGCATCTCTAGGCAGAAATTAATGAGTTTGCACGTACTGCGGCTGCCCAGGATAATGCAAATGATGTCAACAGTAAACAGAGGCGGGGATAATTATATGCATTCTTTAATCATTAATATGTATTTAATAATGTTAATGTAACCATATAAGGGTCTCTAAAACATTGTCAATCATGTAAGCATTATCATAGCATTATCATACTGTACTGGATAAAAGTGTTGTGATGCTGCCCCTCGGGGCTCTCTCTTGCACTCGAGTTGTTGGGGGGGCCTGCTCAGAGGGGCTAGCACTTCTTTGCTGCCCTCTGATGCAGTTCCTTTTGTTATTCAGCTGAATAATAAACTCTGAACCGCACCTCGTTCTCTGCTCATTGGAGTCTCGGCTGGGAATGGGTCTGCTTCATTGGGGAGGCTCTGGTGTGCCTCTTTCTGAACTTGAGGGCCAGAGTTAGATTTCCCCCCACACAGTTTGCAGATAGTAAAGGTGCTTTTGACCCACTTCCTTATCTGAGTTTTGATCTTTGTGGCATGCTCAGGTTAGAGATTTCACTGGTATAACAGGAAAAACTGATTTCCCATATGGGCACGTGGTCTAATATGCAGTCTGTCAGATATTTTAGGAGGGTAGCCTAAATAGTATTTTGCTGAGATTTCAGAGAGCTGGCTCACTGTCCTGCAAAAGCTTGTATTTGCTTTTGTTTCTCAGAGTGACCTTCCAAGATAATCCTGGAAAAGCACGTAGAGGTATGACCAAAGAAGGTGGGTATACCAGGAGTGGATACTAGAAAAGACTTATTTTTCATTTCAAGGTATAAATGGAGCATAGAAGGGGGTCAGTGACCTATCTAGTCTGGTATCTGCCTTGGCAGTAGTCATTACTTATTTATGCCATGTACAGTGCTCCACCCATTAGAGTAACCTGCCTCTCTGAAGAACCTGTGTAGTGTCACAGGGGGGATTTCAAAACCAGCAGTCCTGTATGTTGCTGTGCTCCAACTTTTCATGCTCAGGTTAGCAGTGGAACTGGCCATCTGGTTTAAATCTGTTAATGTGTTCAGCTAGACTGAGGCCGATTTTGTGCTATGGGGCAGTTCGTGTTTCGGAAACTTATGATTCCAATGTAGCGGAAGTCCTTTACTCCATGCTGGGCTAAGGATCACAGATTCGAGTGGGTGGGCAGCCTCTGACTATAATGGCATATGTCTTTTGGTTTGCTGTTTATAGGAAAAGAGATTAGGTTCAATCCCTGACTTATGTAAAGGACTTCAGCCTGGCCTGCAGGTATTTGGTTTCATGGTGAGCAGCAGAATGTCATATGCATCATCTTCTCTCCCTCTATATTTGTGCTTTGCATCTGTGAGCTAGTGCAAATCATACGAGGAAGGGGAGCTGATTGCTGAGGCAAAGGACAACGAGGATAGAGGACCAGAGGAGTGTTTTTGTCTTTTAGTCCCATTGTTTTTTGCAGTGGCAAGCAATTCCTTGGCCAGGTAGATATGCAATAACTCACATATTCCAGGCATAGAGGCAAGGCCATCCCTAGGGTTTTTGGGGTCCTTGGTGAGCTATGACTTTGGCGCCCCCATCAGAGGGCAATATTTTCATTTATAAGAGATAACATAATGATATATATTTTTAGATAGAGAAAAAAATTCACTTCCATTCAATTTGCACTAGAGCCTGGTGACCTAGGCAACTACTTATGGTAGTTTAGCGGTTCTCAACCACTGTGTTGGCACAAATGTTATACGAAAAAGAGCACCCAGGAGAGCACCCCCTAATAAAAAGAGAAGACTAGCAGGATCTTATTCAGGGGGAGAAGGCAATATGCCACATTTATTGTAAATAAGTAAGGATAGCAAAAAGCAGTCTCTCTCTCACACACACTCATAGAGCCCTGCGTGGATACAAATAAGTAGATCCGTATCCGACCTGCATCCGCAAGAAATGATTCGCAAATATCCATGTTGTATCTGCGGATGCAGATATAAGGCGGATATCTGCAGATATCCACGGATTTGCAGGGCTCTATACATACACAAGAAGTTCCGCAACCTGGTATATAATTACCAGTCCTTTCATGTATTGCTTGAGCCAACCTAGTGGCCAACTAGGCTGGGCACAAGGAGGGAGCAAGGCCTCTGTCAGTTGTGATCCAATGCTCCAAGATGACAGTTGCAGAATGAGACCCCAAAGTTTTCATGCTCTCACCCATCTTTTATACTTGCTGGCCCTCATGTAAGTCTATGGGATTTGCTATGTCATGTTGCCTCAGGGTTCCTGTGAGATCACTGGTCACCAATCACTTCAGACTTGATTGTATTTTGTTCTTTTCTTTGTGGGGTGGCTCCTTCTGTTTGCTTTAATCAGAGATGTCTGCATTGTTCAGCCAGTTAGATGGTGCTTATGGTTCATCAGGACAGGCTGGCAGTTGAGACTGGCCTCTTCACACACACACACCCTTCATTCACACACCTTGTTCACACATTTAAAAGAACATATACAGCATATGCCTAAACCAGATTTCATCAAGTATCCAAAATGGAGTTCAGTGTTTAAGCAGGAGTTCCAAACTGACAATATGGAGTCTTGTTGGACATTGGTTATAATGTATATTACACAAGGTTACAGAATTATTTTACTTATGATTAACTAACATATACTTTAAAGGTAAATGTAATGCATTATCTGTCTGTCCCCCTGCATTATCTGTCTGTGCTCCACACACATTACTGTGTCACTACACATCAGGAAGTGTGTTGCGGAGAGGCAGGGAGATGACAGAATTTGACCTGAAGGGAGTGGGCTAGTGTGTCCTGTAGAGTCGCAATATGCTGCCAAGTGTGTTGCAACCCACAAAAAGGTTGAGAACCACTGGCCTAGTTCATCTATGTGGTCTGGCCAGCCCTGCATAGAGGGAATTGTTTTATCAGAAAGATAGCTGTGGCAGCCCAGTACCCCCTTATCTCTGACTGCAGGGTGGGCACTACTGAATAACCCACACCACTTCCTGTAGCACTCTTTTCTCTATAGGGGTCACATTCAAGCCTTGTCAAGACAAAGCCTGCTTAGTTGTTAACTCTGCTGAGCTCTCAAGGTGGGAGAGACATGCTGAAAGGTTCCTGTCCAAACCAAACTGCATCATGCAAGACCTTAGGAACCACTTCCAAAACCCTGGCAGTGAAGTAATAAAGGAAGTGTTCATGAGATTCCAACAGAAATGAGTCTGAACCAAAATCCTGATGCCTCCAGCTCTAGGGATCTGGATCAGAATCTTCCATCTGGCTCCTGTTTTTAAAACAGGCTGAGCTAACACTGGGCCTTAATCCTTTTTATGAGTTTGGATCTGGATCTGGACCTGAACTTCCATCTCAACATTTTAGGAAGATGCAGACTGGAATATTCAGCAATCTCCTGGAAGCTCCTGGAGATGCTGTCTCAAATGATCATATTGTTCTTCACGAGGCTGTGAATTTTGTATCAGTGGAGCACAGCTGGGCCCTATTCTGGGTTGTGGCACCAACTCACTGTAGAGTTCTCTCCCTTGTCAGCTGGCAAAGGATTGGGCTGCACCCCGCTCTGCCCCAGCCAGACCTAAATGCGACCTCAGAGCTGAGGTGCCCTGAGGAGAAAACAGTTAGTACATGAGGCAGGAAAAGTTTTGTGTTCAGAGCTCCTTTCCACATCAGACTCATGTCAGCTCTGATGCCTTGCCAGTCCAGACAGGTTCCATGCTGCACTCATCACTCTTTTCCCTTTGTTGTTCAATTCCAAGAGAATAATGTGCACATTTCTTTAGTTCTTGTCTGGAATTCAGGGAATGTGACCTCTGGCTTCTCTGGATCAGATTTTGGTTTATCTATATATCTATATATAGATATCTGCTTTACATGCAAAGGGTCCTGGGTTCAAACCCCAGGGAGGCTGGACTAAATGATCTCATGAGGTCCCTTGCAACCCTAGGATTCTATTTCTATATCAGATTTTGATGCCTGCCCTTCCCATCCCCCTCCTCAAACTCCGGAAGTGCAGTGGAAACAGCCTGCAGATGGATGGCTTGAGGAAGTTCATGTTCATGTTCAAATCTTTCCTAGTCCTTGCTGGGCTACATTAGATGGGTCGCTTGGATTAAATGAATCCCATGGTAACAGCCATCTTATAGGCAGGCTTTTGAGGAAACCGATCCTCAGGAATTTAGGAGGGGAAGCATAACTTTGTGATTATGGCACAAGGCTGGGAGTCAGGAGATCTGAGGCTAAATTCATCCACTGAGGACAGCTGCGTTACCTGTTGGGGAATTTGACCCCCTTGGCTGGATTCTTATTTCCTTCCTGGATTTGCCTTTTGATGTTGGGCAGTTTCTTACTCTCTGTGCCTCAGTTTCCTGTGAAATGAGGGTAATAAAACTGTCATATTGACAGGAGTCCCCTTCACAACTACTTAGCCCAGGCTAGAACTCAGGGACACTCTGTAGTAAAACTGTCTGCACAAGCCTGCATTAGTCAGTCAAGGGGCTGGGGGGAAAAGCAGGATTTGTCTGTGTCCATCAGCCATAATAAATAATCCACTTTATACCCATTACAACAAAGTTCTGTCTTTTCTCTACTTCAAGTGACTCTGCACACACTTCATGTGGGTGGGGTTTTATGAGGCTTAACTCATTATTGTTTGTAATGGGTTTCAGATTTTTCCGGTAGACGGTGCCATATTAGTGCAGATAATAATTAATGTTAATTATTTAGCACAGCTAATTGCTTCTGATTAGCATGCTGGTCAAACTTAATGTCATGAACTCAAGGTATTTCCAATTTCCATGCTGAATTTATCTCCAGCTTCTGTTTGGCGCAGGACTTTGCGGGCCTTTATTCTGTTGGCTAGGAGCTGTGTAAGGGCTCAAAGTACTCTGAAAGCTGTGGTAATTACAAATAAATTTGTTCCCATTGGATTCATGAAGACAGCAGGCTCTGCTGTTGTGGTTCTAGCTTGCTGGGCAGAGCCACGCAGTGTTGTTATGAATGGTTTGTATTGTCATAGCATCGAGCAGGCCCTGTTATGGCCCAGGACTTTTCGCTAAGTACTGTACAAAAACAGAACAAAAGGCAGCCTCTGTGTTCCAAAGAGTGTACAGTCTAAATTATCTAAATCAGTTGATTCTCCATGGCTCTCCAAATTTCAGACAGCTTGTTATACCAGCAAATGAGGTCTGGATGACACAAAACTGATGCCAAACATGCTATAATTCAGTAATTTTCTATGTTTGCAGAGCTCAGAGGTTTCTGAAAGGGTTGTTCCCCCTTGCCCCTCCAATAAGGCTTTTTTCCCTAAACAATAAACAATCCCTCCCCCAGTCTTTTATATGTTCTCCTTTTCCCTGCATCTTGGACGTGTCAAATATCTGCTGGTGCAAAGGGAGCGCAAAAAGGGTCTAAAATGTTACCAGATCACAGTGGTGATGCCATCTGGTACTGAAGTGACTATGTCCCATCCAGTGTAATGGAGAACTGAGCCCCTGGTTTCTTAAATATCTCCATTAATCTTTCAGATGGCACCTTAAACACAGACAAGTTCTAAAGGTGCAGCCATGTTAGTCTAGTTCAGTAAAACAAACAACGAGTCCTGTGGCACTTTTAAAGACTAACAAATTTATTTATCACATTTGTTAGTCTTTAAAAGTGGTACAGGATACCTTAAACACTGACATTCCCATCTACCTGGGAGACATCTGTCAGTGATGGCCCTGCCTTGGTTGCAGGGCACAGAACTACAAGACCTCTCAAAGTCCCTTCCAGTACTATGAGTCTCTGATTCTACCTGCTCTGAGTTAGGGTTACCAGATACCGAAGCATGGAAAGGAGGACAGGGAAGTAGGAAAGGGAGGACATTGGAGGAAACATGCAGAAAATATAGTATTAATGTAACATTTTCTGTTTTTGGGGGGCCTTGGAATGCTTCCCCCTAAAAATAAGGTGTTCCAGGACTTTCCAGAGTACTTCAATCCCTATAAGTAAAAAGCCAGACAAAATCATGTATTTTTAAAATGCTTGTAGGATGGAGGACCTGAAGGTAAAAAGGAGGACATGTCCTGCTTTTGCCTGACATCTTGTAACCCTATCCTGGGTGCATGTTAATGACCCTGTTATACCTCTTTATTAGTGATTATTTCTTTAGATTAGACAAGTCCTTTGGGTTCCCATTCAGAGATCCTCAGGGTGAGGTTTCATAGTCAAAGTTTCTCCTTGCACCAGCTCACTCACTCGTGCAGTGTACTTTTTGCTGTAACTGACTTCTTTTTGCCATCCCAGATCCTGTGGCTGCTTTTCACTGGTGCTGTATGTAGATAGATGGAAGGAAGGAAGGTTGCTATAACTAAGAATGTAAATTATTGTTAAGGTTATGATCTGGATTAGATGATAATGGAATAATCCAGCTAAGTTCTACTATGTAAAATGCAAAGGTTCCCTTCCCGTACGTGGGATGGAATGGAATCCAGCCAAAGGCAGCCTGGCAGATATACCTGTCACAAAATGATTCTGGGTGGCAGCCATGGCAGGTTACATTTTGCTTCCCCTTTAAGAGCCCCTCCACCCTTGGTAGGAGCTCAGTGCTGAGCAGCAGTCCAGCTCCTTTCTAGTGGAGAATGCTGCCCCTTGGTTTCTATGGGGACAGGCTCCCATTTAGCTTTGAAATGGGCCTGAGTAAGGGAAGCTGGAGTTTCCTTGCCAGTTAAAGGCACAGTTCCTTCACTAGTTATTCTGTCTCTCCTTGGCTGGTGGTGGCCAAGGTATTTGGCCTGGCAAAAAGAAGGAGAAGCTGGAATTTTACTAGGATGTAGCTGAGCCTTGTTCATCAGCTGCCTGTCTGAAAGCCCCCGGGGACTGGGAGGGCAGCCATGAGCTATAGAGTTTGGGATTTGAAAACATCGGCCAAGGCCTAAATAGCAGTGTTAACATCAGCCTTTTGCAACTCCTCCTTCCTTCTCTGCTGTGCAGCAGCTGCTTGTGTGGGGAGTCAGAACCAGAGGCCTCATTTCAGTGTATCGCTACACCTACACCTTCACTGCACAATTATACTACTTCCCACCATGTGTAACTCCCTTTCAACGGGCCTACTCTGATGTGGGGTGTGGGGTAATAACTCCAGTCGCCAGATTAGTGGGGAGCCTCCTGAGACACATCCATCTGATCTAGGCCTTGCGTCACTGAGGGAGTGTCCTGTGAAAAGTGTCCATGGGAGACCTGTTCTCCAGTTCTTTCAGGATAACCTCACACATTTTTGCATGAATGTGTGTGTGTGCATGTGTGCAAAGTGCACACTGGTTGCAATCCACCCACTGTAGGGCTACCAGGTACCAAAGCCTGGAAAGGAGGACAGGGAAGTAAGAAGAGGAGGACATTGGAGGACACATGGAGAAAATGTAGTATTAATGTAATATTCTTCTGTTTTTAGGGGGCCCTTGGATGCTTTCTCCTAAAAATAAGATTCTGTGGCATTCCAGCATACTTTAACCCCTATAAGTAAAAAGCCTGACAAAATCATTTATTTTAAAATACCTGCCAGACGGAGGATGTGAAGGTAAAAAGAAGGACATGTCCTCTTTTGCCTGACATCTGGTAACCCTAACCCAGTGCAATCTCCAGCAGCTGGCTGGATGTGAACTGATTGCTGCAAAGTGCAGCACATGTTCACCCCCAAATGAAACAGCTGAATGAGGCAGCCTGCTAATTTTTAAAGTTCACCTGCTTTGGCAAAAACTAAAGCATGGAATGATCACAGTGCCCTGTGCTAGTGTTGCTGCTCACATCAAACATGTCACCAAGGGCTTATCAGAGCATTCGGATGTCGCAACTGGAGATGATGAGGGAGCTGAAGGAATACCTCAATGTTATCCTTATGATCAGCAGGTCCTGGAGAAGTGCTCTGTGTGAAACAATTTGTCCTCTTGCTATGCTGTTTTGAACTGTGATCCCATCTAAGTGCTGACAAGTTAGGCACTGTTTGACTAGGTCAGTTATTGGAGGGTCTTGCTCCATAGAAAGCTCAAGTGTAGCAGAAGAGGTGTGAATGGCTGATCTGATGCTAGTTTTCTCCAAGTGATTTCTGAATCAGTGCCCCAGCCTGCTGGCAGGGGGCTCTGGAAGCATTGTCTTTCCAGTGTGACATAGAACTGGGGCCTACTCTTCCCTGTGTATGTCTGTAGGGATCCTAGACAAGAGTGGGACCTTAACCCTGGTGATCTGCCTAAATCCCAGCTCCATTTCTTTCTTTTTCTTTAGCATATACCAGGGATCAGCAACGCAGACTCAGTGAGCCATCTGTGGCTCCCTGGGACACCTGGCTGGCCCCAGCATTGTGGCCAAATCAGGGGCGCTGGGGTCACTCCCACCCTCTCACCACAATTGCATGAGCTGGAAGCAGCCCAGCGGCTGCGCCATGGTCCCTAGCACTGGTGGGGGGTTTATGGGCGGCACGCACTCCCTCCATCCCTTCCTCCGCTGGTGGAGCAGAGCAGCGATGCTCCATCTATCCACAGCCTGCCACCCCTCCCAAGAACGGCCGGCGGTGAGCTGCAGCTTGTGGAGGCAGGACCCTGGAATGGCTCCTCTGCAGAGTTCAGATCTGGATTGGGCCCATTCAGGCCTGGGGTGACTGGGTCGAAGCAGCCTGAACTTCGCAGAGCAGGCTATTCCAGGGCCCCACCTCTGCAAGCTGCAGCTCTCTGCTGGCCGCTCTTGGGAGGGGTGGCCGGGTGGGGGGAGTCAGGCCATTGCTGCTCTGCCCTGCCAGTGGAGGGAAGGATGGAGGGAGTGTGTGCTGCCCACATACCCCCTGCCAATGCTAGGGGCTGCGGTGCAGCTGCTGTGCCGGCTCGGACTCATGGTTGTGGTGGGAGGGTAAAGGGAAATGGCTTTTCTGCTCTTTTGGGTTTCCAACCCCTGGCATATACAGAGGCCTGTCGAATTGGGGCCTTGCTCTGCCAAGTGCCATTGCCTCCCAGAAATACATGCTAAAATTCCAGTGGGGTCTAACGTTCATTCCTCCTTCCCCTCAGATGGGTAGCAAGGTTGTGTGCTCTACTTGCACCCTGTGTGTGGGCAGAGTGATCTCTGTCTGTATCACTTACCATGCTCACAGAACAAACAAGGAGTCCTGTGGTACTTTAAAGACTAACATATTTATTTATTACATGAGCTTTTGTGGGAGAAAATCCCACTTTGTCAGATGCTTTGAAGCTCACAGAGGGGTTATGAGGTTGTGGGAAGGGTTTCGGGACCCTCAGGTCAACGGTGCCAACATTTATTATGAAAGGCTTTGCAGATAAGGGCCTTGTAGCAGTCATCTCGAGAGGTTGATGCTAATGATTTAACCCTGGGCCAGTGTGGATCATGCCAGTAATGTGTCCTGTGTGTAGCAACCAAGATGGGAGCATATCTTGTCCCACAGGGAGAACAAAGACCTGTATTTGATACCCTGCTTTCTGCAGAAGTTATCCCTTTGTTTCAAAGGAACAAAAGTCAGGTTGGTTGTGATGCTGCATCCCCAACCAGATTGTCTTGCTCAGGTTTGGGTTATCAGAGATGGATGCCAGAAGTGGGTGCCAATGGAGACTGAATTCCCCTCTCTCTCTGCAGCAGGAGGAAGCCTCATCCACATGAGGCATGGGATCCACTGGTGAAACCATGTCTTAGAATGAGCATAAATCCAAAGGGGCAGCCGTGTTAGTCTAGTTCAGTAAAACAAACAAGGAGTCCTGCAGTGCTTAAAGAGTAACAAATTTATTCTTTGCATGAGCTTTCATGGGAGAAAATGCCACTTTGTCAGATGTTTTGAAGCTGAGTGCTGCAGGACTTCTTGTTTATTTTAATGAGCATCAAGACTCAGTTTCCTTCTTTCCAGGAGGGGCCAGTCTTTGATATAGGACAAGGTAGTGGATCTTTGGTGAGAGAATGTGGGCGAATGCCAGCGTTGGCTGAGTTCACATTCCCTGCATTGGGAAGACTGAGTTCCATTGATGAAGCAGAGTGAGGGTGTATAAGCTCAGACACTGAACTCTCCTCTCTGCAGAGGAAGGGGGTGTCGAGTGTTGAGTGATCTCATCAGAACTCTCTGTTGCCTTAATGCTTGAATCACACTGTTCTTTTGCCTGTTGAGTGGCCAGGCAGAGACAGCTGTGGAGTGCCAGCCCTTTGAAATAAACAGTCCATTCATTCTACAGCTGACCTGCAGGACCCTGTTGCCCAGAGTGCCCCATCTTTCGATTCTGGAACACAGCCCCAGCTGTTCCTTCCTTATACCACCCACCTCAGCCTTTCTTTCTCCATTGCTTTGTAAGTAGCCTCAGAATTACACAAGTTCCATTAAGCTACCCACCACATGGGAGTATCTTTAATGTGACAGTTTCTTGGCTCCATCCAGAGGATGGAGATATGTGATCCCTGTGTATATATAAACAAGGAGTCCTGTGGCTAACAAATTTATGTATTGTGTGAACTTTCATGGGGGAAAATCCCGTGCTCTTCAAAGTGTCTGACAAAGTGGGGCTTTCTTCCACAAAAGTTCATGTGATACATCAATTTGTTAGTCTTTAAGTGCCACAGGACTCCTTGTTTGTTTTGCTGAGTAGACTAACATGGCTGTCCCCTTCGGAACTTGCTCATATATGTGGATCTCAGCTGATATCCCAGACAGCATGGATGGGTCACTGTGGAAGGGAAGCTCATGCCTCTGGAGCTGAGCTGGCAGTGCTGTGAGAAAGCATGTCCATGCTGCTAGAGCCATGCTGTCATGTCCAGAGACTGCTCTGTGAATGTTCACAATGCTGCTGTTCTTTTGGGGGGGGTGAGGATATTTTAGTTAAAATCTTACTGTGATATCACAGGGCTCAGTGAGCTTAGGATGACTAGAGTTCTGTGTGGGTTGATATATGTACTTGAGCATGAATTGTCAATACTTTGTATTATTATTGTTTGTTTGAGTCCTGGCTGAGTGACTACAGAATTCCCAGGCATGTTTCTGAACATGCTTGGGAGGGGGACACCATCTTCAAGCGTCTGACAAAGCGTGATTCTCTCCCACGAAAGCTCAAGCGATAAATAAATTGGTTGGTCTTTAAAAATGCCACCAGACTCCTTGTTTGTTTTTCTGGATTAGACTAACATGGCTGCCCATTTGAAAATGTTTGTGTTTACATGTGTGCAGGGGCTTACATTTGTATGCATTTTTGCATTTGAAAGTATGTCCAAAAGGCAACATAGACAGAACACTGGATGGGGAGTTGAGAGACCTGGA
Organism: Podocnemis expansa; assembly: GCA_007922195.1. Taxonomy (NCBI): domain Eukaryota; kingdom Metazoa; phylum Chordata; order Testudines; family Podocnemididae; genus Podocnemis; species Podocnemis expansa. The sequence goes on along the minus strand of ML681967.1, from coordinate 10,051,849 downwards.
TTCTATTCCCATTTCTGTCACTGAGTGATTGGGTGAGCTTGGGCAAGTCATTCCCACTGTTTCTGTTTCACCTCCCACCGTTTGCCTATGTTGACAATTTAGACTCTAAACTCTTTTGGGTAGCACCTGACTCTTATGTCTGTGTGCAGTGTCCAGCACAATGGGACCCTGCTATAGGGCTTCCTGGTGCTACTCTACCACAAATAACTATTAATAGGGAAGGTTGGCTTATTCCAAGTTCGTGTGTGTCTGTAAGAATGTGTCTCAGTCTGTGTCATGGCACATGTGAATTTCTGTGTATGCATGGTATTTCTTGCACGTCAGGGTGTTTGTGCATATGTGTCTGTGCAGATGAGTGTATGTGACTATGTCTGTGCTGGCGCAGGTGTGCACCATCTGTGTGTGTGCGCGCGCGCGAGTGCAGAGCTGTGTTTGTGCCTGAACTGGGGTTCGTCTGTGAAGGTAAAAACTGAGCTAAGGGCAAATGAGCTGTGTTACAGTTTGCCCACCCTCATTCCCCCATTATCAGGTATTGATCCAGCCACGAAAGAGTTAAGTGGGTTCTGCTGACTTACTGGCTGTGTTCACACAGCACTCTTATTTCGAAACAACAGAGGTTGTTTCGAAATAAGAAATACCCTGTTCATACCACGCACGGTTGCTTCGAAACAACGGCACCGGTTGCTTCGAAACAACGGCATTGTTTCAAAACAACTTAAACCCCATGTGGGGACGAAACAGTGACTTGTTTTGAAATAACTGTTGCCTGAAACTGCTATTTCGCTTTGAGCTTTTTTCCTTAATTCGAATTAACAAACTGTTAATTCAAATTAAGTTATTTTGAAATAAGGCATTATTTTGATACAAGTTGTTTCGACACAACTTGTATCGAAATAATGCCTGTGTGTGAACACAGCCATTGAGGCAGAGAGCTTATCAGGGGCATTGCTGGTGCCTGGCTTACAGGGCTTGAGCCCTGAGTCCGGGTGCCAGAACCTCGGGTCTGCTGTGGTGGTGGATGCAGCAGTGGCAAGCTTAAACTGAATCCCAGAGCCCAAGCCCCAGGTCTTTTTCCAGGCCAGGGGTGCTCCTGGAGCTTGTTACCCCCCTCTTCCCCAGTTATAAAGGAAGGTGGGAGTGGCTCTCTACAGACAGAAGATGTATGGTGTGGGCTGAGCAGGCCAAAGGGAGAAGAGAGGTAGGGGCAGCCAAGATAGGAGAGAATACCAAATCTGAACTTTCTGTTATCATTAACTTCCCTGTTAATGAAGCCAAGGCTCAGAGAGGGGTGTGTTCAGGCTGGCTACAGTGTCAGAGCTGTGCCTGAGCTTGGACTGAATGGTGACCTCTCCCCACCCAATCTGGAGCACAGAGGATTGTTCAGCAGGGCAAACTCAGTAAGGCCTCCCTGATGTGTGCAGCCCACATTGTCTCCTCACCCTTGCTTTTCTCTTGTTGTGGCAGTGGTGCTTAGTTCAGAGGACTCCTGTCACACAAGAGGACTCCCCCTGCTCTGTACTCTGCCATCCACCACAACACAGCAGAGAACACGTAACCTGGGAAGCCCAGCCAAGAAAGGGAAATCAGAGAGAAGGAAAAAAAGTCAGCTGTTCTCTGGGATTTTGTTTCCAAGGGATCCCCACAGCTCCCATGCTGGGTTCTGAAGCTATTTGGACTCATCTTCACTGCAGGCCTAGCCTGAGTTATCCATGCTTGAGTAAACTCCAGAGCAGTGGTTCCCAACCTTTATCAGCCTGGGGACTCCTTTTGAACAAAAAAAAATTTCTGCATCCCCATCCCTTGGCTGATTATGTAATCTGGCCCACGTGGGCAGACTCCAGCCTGCATCACTGCAGCGGTGCCACTGGGACAGCCGGTGAGCAGCGCTGCTGCCACCATGGCCCAAGCTGCTGGGGAGCTGAGCTGCAGCAGCTATGGCCCCCTGCCCTTGCCCCTCCCAGGGAGCTGCCACAGCCCCACCCCCCTGCCAGGATCCACCACAGGAAGGGAAAGGCAACCCTGGCAGGGACCATTGAGGCTGTAGCTGGATTCCAGCCCCAGTAGGAACAGCCTCCATGGACCCCTGCAACATGTCCGTGGACCCCTGGGGGTTCCTGGACCACAGATTGGGAACCACTGCTCCAGAGCTAGCCTAGCTCAAGGGAGGATGGCCACACTGCACAACAACATGGGAACTGCCTGCTAACATCTTTGTATAAGCTGCCAGAGTAGCCGCATCCCCATTACATTCCTAGTTCCAGTGTTGCCCATACTAAGGCTTCAACTCATGCTCCCCCTAATGGGCCATCTAGTTTGAGATTAAAGCACCATTTAACTTGAGGTGGAGAATTTTGTGTGTGTGGACAGGAGTCAGGCAAGGCAAGCTCTCCAAGTAACATATACCAACGTGGCTGTGAACACAGAAAGGTCCTTATCAGCTGCATATACAACAGTTCATATGTGATACAGTCACAGTTCTGCATATGTAAATCATACAGCCAGGGCAGGCCCAAGGGGCTGTGGCGCCCCAAGCCAACTTTTGCTTTTGCTCCCCCTGACCCCACAGGGGGGTGGGGTGGGGGTGAAACCTGACCTCCTCTCCAGGCTGGCTTGCCCTGACCCCAGGATGGGGAACAGCTGGCTCAGGGGCAGAGCAGGCCAGACCAGAGGCTCTCTCACCCCACAGCTGGGCCAGCTGTTCTGCCCTGGGGCAAGGTGGACCAGCCCAGAGGTGGTCCGAGAGAGCAGAGTTCTCAACATGGGCCAGCCTGCTTGGCCCCGGGGCTGGAGTGACTGACTCGGGGAGGAGCAGGAGCATGGGGTCTGCCTTCTGGGCCAGGCCAGCCCACCCCGCCTCCTGGTATGGCACCATGGTGCCCACAAGCAAATGGCACCCCTGAGCCAGGGCCTCACTTTTTTATGGGTTGAGCCGGCCCTCCATACACCTGTACACATTTGTCAGCATGCATAGCTATATATATGTGGCACACAACCCCATACAGCTGTGCATATGTTTTAAGGTTTAATGTTTGTTTTATTTTTTAATGATTTAAACTGGTTCCACAGGGACTATTCTGGCCCCACCTTGCAATCAAGAGACAAACCCATGATCTGCCACCTAAAAGTTGTGTACAGCAAAGAAAATACTCTGACTAGAACAGATTCTCCAAGGCCAGCTCAAAGTTGTAATCCAGCTCCCTCCTCACATGGACATCAGGTAAGTAATGCTAAGGATGTACAATAGCTGAAGGCATCCTTACTTAAAGGCACCAGGAGTTAGCTGATGGTTTTGTTCTATCTCCAGTAAAAACTTTCTACCTTGGATGCAAGAGCATTATATGCTGAGTTCCATTAAACACTTTCTTGTTTGTAAAGACTCTTTTAAAACTGCACAGTAAACTAACATGATGTTTAACTCTGTTGCTTGTGCATTGTCATCTGCAGAGATGAAAGTTTAGCACACAAAATATGTGTCCTCTTGTCCCACTGCAGGTGTCTGGCCCTGCTGACATAACTAATAGCTACCTGCTGCTGCATAGTCTGTGTTACTGCTACAGTGTAAGGTGGGTTTGCGGGTATACTGGCCCAGACTCCCTTCTGTTGTGGCACTTGGTGCCACTTTGCCAGAATCTGACTATAAATGATGATCTGAGAACCACAGTCAAAGTATTATGTGTTGCCAAGTTCCAAAGGGGTAGCCATGTTAGTCTAGTTAGCAAAATAAGCAAGAACTCCTGTGGCGCTTAAAAGACTAACAGATTTATTTATCACATGATCTTTCGTGGCAGAAAATCCCACTTCATCAGACACTTTGAAGACACTTCAAAGCTTCTGACAAAGTGGAATTTTCTCCCACGAAAGCTCATGTGATAAATAAATTTATTAGTCTTTGTGCCACAGGACTCCTTGTTTATACAACTAGAGTAGGAATCCTTGGGGACCAGAACTAGCTGTGTAAGTTAGAGTAGCCCCTAAATGACTCTGAATTGTACCGGAAGTGTGGCAGGTGTTACTGGCTATCTGACTGTTCCACGCCTCCATGCCATGCTGTCCCAAGCAGATTTTGGCACAAGAGACCAAGCTCACTGCTTGTTGCTTTCAGGCTAAGTTACAGTGACAGAAGGCTGTCATTTGTAGAATATAAATATGCAGAGAAGCTGGAGAAAGTTGGGATTTTGGACCTAATTTGCCTCACTAGGGATATGTCTCCTTTCGCTTTTACTGATTTAAATCAGGATTAATTCCACTGACGACAGTAGAATTAGACCAATGTCTGAGTGGAGGAAGGGCAAGGAAAACCAGCCTAAGAGATCCTCTTGCTTGCATTTAAGTGATGAATGTACAGAGGTTAGGTTCAGGATTTCAGTATAACTGGCTGACAGATCTGTTTGAAAGCCCAGCATTGGCAGATTGTAGGCAATGCATGACAATTACACAGCAGGTCAGGAGTGGATCTGTATGTCCAGCTGAGACCAAGCAACGTGGTGCTGAAGAAACTTGAGACTATTCACAGTCCTGTCTAGCAAGTCTTTCTCCTTTGACTGTATTCATTTACTTGCCCTTTACAACTAGCACACAGGGACAATGCATATAACAAGATGGTTTCTGGGCTAAGTGAAACCCTGCTCTTCCTTCCCAAGGAGCTCCAGCTGCAGATTTCTTTGCAACATAACACCAGGCTGTTGCCACTGCTCGGTTACTCAGAGGCTGTAAACTGGCTTCACTGAAGGCACTGGAGCTTTGCTGATTGACAGCAGCTAAGGATCTGGCCAATCAGTGTAAGTGATACCTCTAAGGTGGTATAAGATCTGCCATGCTTGAAGAATAGTGAAAGACCCACTGTGGTAAGAGACTGCAGCATGACCATGCAATGCAGAGACAGGCACCGAGCAAAATTCTGCCCCTCAGGTTTGCTGATGTAAATCCAGAGTAATCTGAATGAATACAGTGGACTTGTACTGGATTTACATCTCACTGTAATTGGCAGCAGAATCTGGCCTGGTGTATGTTTGGGTTCATTGAAGGTTACAGTATACCAGATACGTCTTGTGGCTCAATATTTCCTTCAATCAATCAATCAAATCATAGGGCTGGAAGGGACCTCATGAGATCATCGAGTCCAACCCCCTGGGAATTGAACCCAGGACCTTCTGCATGTTAAGCAGAGGTGCTAGCCGTCTCCATATGACCATGTGCTTTAAAAATAATTGTTTTATTTCATTGTTCATTACAAAATTGGTCATTTTATTATAAATTATCCAATTTGCTGATGTGAAGCAAAATGTATAGAAAGGAAAACACAAAACTAAGAACTTCAAGATATCTTTAAACAATGTTTCTGCTATTTGAACTATTCACATGTATCTTGTCCCACCCAAAGGCTCCATCCCTGACTCACTGATTCATAGTAATGACACTAGACTCCTTTATTATTAGATGGGTGAGGTGCAAAATTCCAGTCTGGGGTTAACCTGGGAGGAGGGGGAGAATTTGCATTTTTTTTAATTCAGTAAAAGTGAACAGGACAGGGGAGAGGTGGTGGGAACGGGACTTCTAATTTTTGCAGTGGCATTGCTGGAAAGGTAATACCTAGCTTTTTCCATCAGTAGATCACCAAGTGCTTTACAGAAGAGAAAAGCATCATGCTTGTCATTTTACAGATGGGGAAACTGAGGCACAGATTTGTGATGTGAGTTGTCCAAGCTCATCCAACAGGACAATAGCCAAGCCAGGAACAAACAGAAGCCAAATCTCCTCAGTCCCAGGCTAGTTCATTCTCTGCTAGGCCTCAGTAGAAGGACTTTGCAGATAAGGGCTGAGGTGCATTGCCAGAACCCAGGAGGTCCCAATAATGTCCTGATAAAAATCTAGGTTGGGAGCATAGGCACAGCTGTGTAGAGATCTAGGAGTGTTACCCATCAGGAATTCACAGTATTGGCGGAGATGCACCTGGAGTTAAACTGGAATGCTAGGGTCACCGCAAGACAGAAACCAGATACACTGGCAAAGCTGCATGTAGACGGAACTGGAACTGGAACTGGAACAGCAAAGGTATTTGGACTGACATAGCTGTGTGTGAGAAGTCTTTACTACTTCCTCTAGTGAGGGCTGTCAGTCTTAGTTTCTTGAATGCTGTGTTTCTAGTGTCCCACAGGGAGCATGTGCTGTTACTGCAAATAAGGAGGAAGAAATTTTGAGAGTCTTTGCCTCCCTCTTTCTTCCACTGGAATAGAACCTAGCCCTCAATTCCACTGCACTTTGTTACAGTGCTTCACAAGGTCCTGCTGCACCAGGGTGTCCTATCGCACAAGAGCAGTCTCCAAGACAAGTGCTGCTTACTACAGAAACCCTGGGGCCAGATTTTCAAAGATGCATATTGTACTGCCCGTGCGTTTCTAAGCACACAGATACTGAGAAGTGTGCGTGCTCTGACTTGCCCCTGCACATGAATATCTGTGCACACAAAACAGGGTTTGCCCATGTTCACACCCTGGATTTCATGACTTAGACTTGCAATTTAGCACCTGTGAAACTAAAAATTCAGCCCTCTACATACAAAGTAAACTTCAGCATCAGCAAGATAAACATGTGTCATCTTTGTATTGACACTGGGTATAATATGTTGGGAATCTCACATGGCTCCTGGGACCAAACATTTGGTTTGGGATGGAACACTAAACTTAAGGCCAAAGTTTATGCTGGGTTAGAATGGTATATATCTGGCATGACTCTATTGGCTTCAGTGTGGTTCTACCAGATTTACACTAAACTCAAGGAGAGGGGATCTCAGCTACAGCAATACAATTATTGAGCTCAGAATTCGTTTTTTCCTCTGACCTTCCTCTGGTTAATATCCATTGATGTCCTTGGGAGATCTACCTATGGAGAAACTGAGCTAGACTCAGGATTTGACCCATTGTTTTCAAATGTTCTCGTGCTCACAGGTCTCAGAGCAGGTCTTGAGAACATACCTGCTGGAGACAGTTAGAATGTTTGTTTATAACAAATATGATGACATGATCCATCTGGAAAAGGCACTCTGTTCTGTATTTTTGCTGGATTGGAGTGCACAGTGTTCTTATAACATATCTAATTCTTCTCTCACATGTATCTTTTTTGACTTGAATCATATCCAGTATAGTACAGGACCAGATCCTCAGCTGGTGTAAATCAGTGGAGCTGTGCTGGTTTACGCTGGCTGAGGGTTGAGCTCCATATGTTTTTGTTATCTATTTTGCACACTGACATGTCTCAGACAAAATGTCATCCTTATAGACCTTCATCATTGTAAACATGCTCCAATTTTGAAATCTGTTAAATTCCCTTTACCTGTTGTGCAATATGTGTAAATGACTGTTCAATCCATCAGATGAAACACATGACAAATATTCAAAGAAAAAGAGATTGCTTTTCTGAATGGGTGGTGACTGTTTAAATTCCCTTGGCAATGGCAGTAGAGTTTTTCCAACCCTACGCATCATTGCTTCAGCCTGCCTAGCCTGAGGGAATTTGGAAGGCTCCATTTCAATCGTAACGCTATGCAATTGCTCTTAATCTGGTCTTGTGCGCCAAAGCCTGGAAAACACTCTTGTGAAAAACTCATCTCCCACCACTCTCAATGAAATGGTTAAGTACAGACACTTCTGTATTGATACAGTGCTTGATGGGCCAGTTCGGATATTACCCATGCTACAATTTATTGTATCAATTACTTAGGTGTTGTCTAAAACAAACAAGGAGTCCTGTGGCACTTAAAGATTAACAGATGTATTTACTGCATGAGTTTTTGTGGGAGAAAATCCCACTTCATCAGACACTTTGAAGATGGGGGAACATGACCATTCTGTAAGTTCTCGCATCTTCAATGTGTCTGACGAAGTAGGATTTTCTCCCATGAAAGCTCATGCAGTAAATACGTTAGTCTTTAAGTGCCACAGGACTCCTTGTTTGTTTTACTGAATTAAGATAACATGGCTGCCCCTTTGGAACTTAGGTGTTGTCTGTTAACTCCTTCCCAGAACACATGACCATAGCTGCTTAGGTGGCCAAATGTTTACTTGAAAAGGATTCCCTGGGGGCACATTGTAGTCCCATAACTTTCCTGTGGCCCCCTCCCACATTGCACTGCTCAGTTAATTCACCTACAGGAGTTACCTGGCTTTCAGCCATCCCTTCCATCCCATCTGTCCCAAGTAATTGGAGACCTGGGACTTCAGGATATTTCTTCCCATCAGGTAAATTCCTGGTTTCATACCAGTGAAACTCTGGAATCATCTGGGAGACCCAGTGTCCCCAGGAGGAGTCCTCTTATGTCACAGGGTTTGCCTCCTGTTTGCCAGGGAAGAAGAAGAGGCAGGATGACTCCATAACAATCGAGGAAGCTAAGGAGCTCTGGTTGGGTGGGGTCTTGCCCTTTTGGCTTCTCAGCCCAGTGTTCAGACCCAGTACTGGTTATTTTTTAAGGTGGGGTTGGATGTCCTGCAGTACTGAAGTAGCTCAGGGTCCTGCTGCCCTCCTGGCCCTTTGGCTGTAGGTCCTGATCCTTTGGCCTCCAGAGTGTTTACAGTTGTTAAAGGAATGGCTTGGTTCGGGTCAGTCTTGCGGAATGTTTCCCGGTCAACTACCGCCCCATTCTTGGGTTTGGATACTGTCCCCTGGACATTGTGCTTGCCGGTCTTGTTGCGTTTGTGGAGATAAAAAAGCAGGGGAAGGATTAACGCCAGGAGGAGTATGATAAGGCAGATCGGAATGATCACGCTGAACATGTTGGCTTCGATGAAGCTGAGGAATGTGCCCGCCTCCACAGGAGAGGGGATCGTTGTGGCTTCGTGGCCCCACCAGACTGTTGGAAGTGTGTTGTGCTTGCTGGTATTGTGGATCAGCTGGTTAGAGCCTTCAGGCTGGGTGATTAGTGTTTGTGAGGAGGGGCTAACCTCTTGGGGTGTTGGCTTACCACTTGACTCTGGGATGTGGGGGGCTCTGAGCAGCAGAGTTCTGTATTCTGTTGAGGAGTTGTATGGCTCTGTGCTATACCTCAGCAATTCCTGGGCAGGTGGCACCCCATCAGCTGCCAGCTTGAACAGAAAGCTGTCATTCAGCAAGTGAGGGCCAGCATCTTTGATATCCAGCACTTCCAGCCCAATCAATCCCTGCTCAAGGTCATGCTGGGTAAAGGTATCAATAGGAGCATACTGGGTCTCTTTGTCTCCTGAGACTTTCACAAAATGGCTGTTCTGCGGTGCTCTGAGGATCGTAAAAGCTGGATTGCTCTTTGTCATGTTAGCCAACTCACTGGCATCAAGGACCCTGGTGTCCAAAAGGGCAGTGGTTCCTCTCGGCCACAGAATCCCCTGTTGTGTTGTGACCAAGGCCTTGACTATCACATTCACGCCCCCTGATTTGTTTGCTCCTTTAGATGTTGAGAGGAACTGGAATTCATCCTTTGTGGAGGTGAAATCTGTGAAAGTAAAAGTCACTTCACCATTGTCCACTTGCTTCTGGGAAAAGCTTCTCGCTGGGTTTTGATTGACTCTCAGCTGCCCAAATTTTGGATGCCTGGTGATTGTGTATAGGACCTCTTGTTCCCCTGCATGTGATGCCCCCAGGAGGTGCTCTTGGGACAGTACCACAATGTTTAGTTCCTGGGGTACCTTCAGGGGTATCTGGCTCATCACTGTTGTCACTTCAGGTAGTACTTCAATCTCCAGAGAAGTGAAGATAGGTGGGTTATGCTTATCAGAGATGCTCAGCTCTAAGGACCCAGGAGAACTACTTCCATTGTTGATGAATATTAGGTGCCCAGCATTGATGTCTGCTTGAGTGAACTGGCTGATAGGTACCTGTTTGTGGTGTGTGTTTGCGAGGAAGCCATTGGCTGGCCCCTTGAGGATTCTGTAATTAATCTCTTCAGGGGAACTGTCAGGATCTACTACATCCAAGTGGTCTTGGGAGAGCACTGCTGAGGATCCATGGTGAACCTGCAGAACATGGCCTTGCTTTATGAGGTGAGGTGGTTTCTCATTGATCTCACTCACTGTTATATTGAATGCCTCAGAAATGACCAAGTCCTGTGCTTTCTGTGGAGGCCATGTAGAGTTCCTATCCATAGACTGCAGCCAAGCTTTAAATCTGAACTGATCTTCCAGGCTCCCAGACGCATGGTGAGTGTATTGCAAGTTACCCATGACCACATCAGACTGACGGAAGTAAGGATGCTCTTTGCTGATGGGTACGTCACGAAGAGAAAGGTGCCCTTGGGTGGGCAGCTCTGTAATTAGGAACACTACATCATAGGATGCTGGCTTGGTGTCTGGAACTTTGGTCAAAAGGTTGGAAGCATCCAGCACTGAAGTGTCAATCTCCGCTCTTTGAGCTTCCAGGATCCTGAGGCCTGGAAGAAGAGAGAACACAATCCTTTGACTGTCTTGATGATGACAGTATTCAGCCAGGAGAAACCAGAAAGGATGAAGTGGTAGAGAGGGGAGGGCAGAGCTAGAACAGAGCATGTTATAGAAAGGGGAGGATGTGAGCTCAAGGATGGGAAGAGAAGAGGTACACAGGAGAGCTGGAGGAGGAGGAAGGAGGAAAAAAGTAATTAAGCACAATGGTTCTGCAAGAGAACAGGAGGAAAGGAAAGGAATCAAGGAAGATTGAGAGGTAGAAAAAGTTGAGGGAAACCACAGGAAAGAAAGAACTGAGAGAGGTATGGACGTCCTTGTTTGCAGAGGGGCTCTAAGTCAGGAAAATATTCAGACTATAGCTCAGCTCCCATTGTGCTGAAGTTCTGTCCGGCGTGGCATGAGGTTGCCTTCCTGAACCAGAATCTTTGCATAGCCATTCCTAAGACCCCCTTGGTAACAAAGACAGCGGTGGAAGCTAGCAAAGTCCAATATTGCTCCCGGGTTCCTTGTCTGTACCCTTTTTTCCCTTGGCCACAGCATGTCTGGTCTGTTAATGGCAGCCAGCACAGCTTTTTTCCCAGCAGCCCCAGGCCTCTTTTACCTCGGTTTCTCCACAGCTTAGTTGATAGCTGGGGACAGCTTGCCTCGAATGAGACCAACACTTTGAGGATGTATGAATCAGTTACTGTGGGAGGGGAAGAGATTCGGAAGCGAATAGCATCCTGGGTAAACCAGAAGGGCTGCTGAGGCATCTCATGCTGGTAAAAAATTATTCCACTATCCACCTGGTTTGAAACAAAATCAAACAAGCAAACAACATTTTAATCAGAGCAAAACGGAAAAGAATAATCCCCACTGGATGCATTTCTTCACCAGGATCCTTCAGCCAATCAGCATGCAGAACTGTCACTGAATTCAGCAAGAGATCTGCCCATCTGTCTTATTTATAGATCTCCAACTATTACAGTATCATCATTGTTGCACAGGTGGCAAAAATGAGGCACAGCGACTTCCTGCACAGTGAGATGATGGGAGAGTAGGGAGTAGGACCCAGAATTCCTAACTCCTATTCTTCTGCCCTAACCACTGGATCATGCTGTATGCCAATTCCCCTCTACATGCCCAAGACAGACAAATGGGAGGATCAAGCCCTCTGTTGTGGTGAAAAGTGCTAGTGGTTGCCACTGGGGGTGTGTTTCAGATTCTAAAGCTAATAGGATGCCAAGCACCCTCTTTCACGCTCAAAGGAAGGAGCTATCAAGCCTCTTTATTTAATAAAAACAGCTACAGATGATGGGTCAGGGACTTACTGAACTGTTCAAGGCAGTGGCCTCATGGCAGATCAGAGCTAAGCTGCTTGGGCTGACTGAGGGTGTTCTCCAGTGCAAGTGTCACAGTTTAGGACTCAGGGGTCTCAAACATGCGGCCCGTGGGCCACATGCGTCCCGTAAAGCTATTTCTTGCAGCCTGCAACAACACTATTGTTACCAATATTTGCAATATCATTGTATGAAAAGGTTTCAGTGGTGCGGCCCTCGGGCTAACGTACTAGTCCTCATGTGGCGCTGTATTAGTCCTCATGCGGCCCTCATGGTGATTTGAGTTTCAGACCCCTGGTTTAGGTATTGGTTGCAAGCAGTGTGTTTTGGAGGCAGAAAGCTGGAAAAGGAGCTGTGTGACTGGCCCGCAGAGGAAGAGGGCTTTTTGTGCAAGAAGCTTGCTGGGAAAGCAGACATGGGGGTTTCTGAGCAAGGAAACTTTCTCTTTGCTTCTATGTGTCCAGGAAAACAGGCCTGTGTGTGCATAGTAAACACACAAGATTACATCTACAACATAACCTACTTGTATCAATGATTTCTCATCCTAATGGAAACAACACTGCAAGGCCCCAAATTTTGCCTACCCAATCAGGCCCCAGGAGCAACACTTCTATTTGTGTAATGGGCACAAGCAGTGCTAAAGAGGCCTTCAGTTGGCATTGGGCTGAGAATGAGCAAGATGGAGAGATGTAAGCAGGAGTAGGGCAGAAGGTCAAGAGATTGGAGCAAACACAGATGGGAGCAGCTTAAAACAGTAAGCCCTGGTGTGTCTGAGTGTTGTTATCTGGGGTAAATGGTTGGCCTGGGCATCAGGCAATGTGGATTCTATTCCTTGCTCTGCCATGGGTGTGCCATTGATCGTGGGCACATCCAGTCCCCTCCCGATATTTGTCTGTCTTATTTATTTTGATTAGCAGCTTTTTAGGGCTGGTTCTGTCTCTTAATACAGTGGTTTTCAAACCTTTTTTCTTGGAACCTAGTTGAAAAAAATAATTTATGCCTGTGACCCAACAATTACATCTTGAGCAAGTCATTCCAGTCTTTCAGCGGGAGCAGCAGAGTGTGCCAGGACCCAGTACCAGTATTGGGTCCCCCCGCCAAGTTTGAAAATTGCTGTCTTAATGTGCCCATACAGTGTCTAACACGATGCGGATGGAAACTATAGGTAGGATATGTAATAATGACAGTGTGGGGTGATGCTGAAAGATGACCGAGACTGCTCCCAGCCCTTTACTTATTGGAATGAGAATGTCCACTACGGAGAGATATGAGAAGCATGGACTTGGCGAGATCTTCACTCTGAAGTGAAGGAGGTGAATATGGGCAACCCATTCATAGATTTACTAGCAAAAGACGCTGTCACTTTAAAGTTGTAGTTGTTTAAAGCAGGGTTAAATTACAGTGCGATGCCTCCTCTAAATGCAGTTCTCTAGAACTAGGCAGGCAAAATTGCACATACAAAAATTATGACTAGTTTGTATGTGCAGTCACCTTGATTTTTCGCTTATTAGCTAATTGTGGGCACAAATGGTCAGTTACATAACCCTGATTTGCATATGCAGCCACCATCAATGTGTGCACAATTTACATGGCACTTATACTTCTGTGTGCATGGCTGCATGTGCCTGATTTGAATAGCAGACATTTGCTGTTTTGTAAAAATGATCTGTCCTCTCATTAAGATGTTTCCACATCTGCATCTCCCTCACTCTGTTGAAGGCAGCAGTAGATTTCTGAAGGGGGATAGACATCTAATTTGAAATCTTATAAAAGGTGACCCACTTTGAACAGTCTGGCTGCCTGTTCACATATTGCTGGGGACACTGGGACCATCATCTGCCACAGCCTTTCTGGAGTGTGATGTCAAGGAAGCCATGGCAACTGCATGTGTTGCTGTGGTAACTTGGTGAATATTTCATTGGCTGGCTATGGCAGAATTCATTGTCTATCTGATGGGATCGCGTTTGCAGCCCTGCGGCTTGCTAGCGCTGTCCAGGGCGTGGGGATCAAAACAAAGATAAAAAATGAATAGTAAATATGGTTTAGTTCTGCACTTGGGATCTCTGAGGTGTTCTCAGGCAGAGCAGTGCTGGGTGAGACAGGCAACATTTTCCTGCATATTTGCTCTTCTGTTCTGACAGCCTGTTATATATGCGTTGGGTGCTTATAACCCCCAGAGAACAGAACAGTGCTAATATTCTGTGTTGTATAGCACCTTTCATCCAGGAATCTCAAAGCGCATTACAAAGTGGGTGAGTATCATCAAGCTAATTTTAGCAAAAGCACAGAGAGGTGAAGTGATTGGCTCAACAACACAGTGGCATTGCTGAGAATAGATCCCAGCTCTTCCAACCCCCAGTTCCTGCTATAATCACTAGACCACGCTGTCTCAGTTGTCAAACTGAAATCAAATCATGGCTACCCAGGAATGCTCACCAAACAGTTCAGGTCACATGCAACAGCTTTTGGTCATTATCAGCTCTGGTTGGATTTGCCCAGTGACAAGGAGGTACATGGCTCTGTTATGTTGAGCCATTCTGTCTCCTTGCATGTGTTTCAGCTCTGAATAAAGAAGACTGCGTTGTGTAGTAGAATACAGTTGTGTTAGTCAGACTGGGAGCTAGAGAGCCTGGGAAACAGGGTTTGTGCAGGTGCAGTATAGTGGCATAGCTAGGAATGGAAATTTGGGTGGGCCCATTCCATGCCAGACAGGCAAGAGACAAGATCTGATATCAAAGCAAATAATTTCTACTGCATGTGAAGAAATTTACTTATACTTGGCTTTCAGAAATGCTCAGATTTGAGCGGACTTGGGTGCCAACTGAGTGAGCCGCATCCCACTTGGCCCCTCATGGCTATGCCTTTAGTGCCACAGCCTCAATAATGGATCAAGGCACCTGTATCTTGTCTCTTCTCCAGCTTGAGGGATACAACAAGGGGAAGGTAGGAGCACTTACCTCAGCCTGGGTAAAGTTCTTCAGTGGCTCACTGGCACTGCCCCCATGGTAATTCACAAGCCTGCCCCGTTGTGGGAGCTCTTCTATGCTGTAAAATAAGGGGCGGGAGTCTGCTTCGCTGTTGGTTACAGCTTTCAAATTCTGATTTGTGATTGACTGAAGGGTCCCTTTAAAACAAATAGAATATAGTGCATTTATTCACAGCAGCCAGTCAGTACTCCCTTCCTTGCCCCCTTTAATAGAAGGATGTACCTGACAGCCTAAGAAAATCTCTAACTGCATGGATAGCTGGCCTAACCACTCAGGTTGGTGTGTATTAGCTTCTTTACCGTCCCTTTCATTCATATTATGCCCATGGATTCAAGTCTCATCCCAGAATTTGGGCTAATCCCATGGGCAGAAGAAGGGCAGGTGCTGTATTGTTACTCCTCCTTCAGATATAATCATCAGTTAAGTCAGTGGGAGTTTTGCAGTGGACTTCAGTGCTAGATGTAAATATTTATACACACATATACATATTTTAAGTCTTTGAGGGTTGGCTTTTCTGTCTGTTTAGGTGCACACAGAATGCCTGCATGATTTTCCTCCCTTCTACCATGATTTCAAGCATTAATCAGGCACTTACATGAGTAAATGACCATAAGTGCCCCATCTGCATGAAGAATGACCCCAATTTGTGCATGCAGTGCAAAACTGTGTGTGCAAGGCAGCAGCTTGGGCCAGGCCACTGCTGTGCATATTTCTGAAAATCTGAGCCAAAGTGATTGCTGAGTCCTTATTTTCCAGTGGGCAACAGCAATGACTCTTCTAATGTCTCCCTCTCTCTCTACAGTATCTAATATGCTGGAAAGTGTCAGTGGAATGGGAGATAAAGGTAAATACCACTCAGTAGGAAGTGAAACATCATCCGTGCTTTCAGAAAGGGAGTGGAGTCACAAACTGAGCCAAGAACTCTTTGTTAGGCCAAATTACCCCACCCCTGTCACCTCCCAGTGCTATGTGCCTGATTGTCTGGATTAACAGTGGCACTGGATCCTCTGTGTGAGGGCTGCTACCAGTACTGAAGTACTGACATAGTAGGACAAGGGCACAACATGCAGGTTACAAAGCATCTGCCTTTTCCTGCATCATTTTTCAGTCTACCTCCATCACTGCCCATAAGCTCTTACCATTAGCTTGCCCACCTTTCAGACTGACACATCCTACTTCCTCTACATCCCTTCTAACACAGCCATCCACTGATTTTTCTTCTCTCCTTCCATAAGCCAGCCTAGCCCAATAGCCACTTGAGCTATTGGATGCTGCTGATTTGATGATTGTTCAAGGCTCTTGCTGGTCCACTTCTCGTCTTTTCCATAGCTCCGACTAAGGTCGCATCTCTTTTGTCTGTAGGCAACTCACCTGGACATACAGTGAGATCTTGTTTCTTTTCCAAGGTGATGACCAACTTCTGGGCTCTCACAGTGAAAAAATACCCAGGGGAGATGTTCTGTCCATCAGATAGATTGAAGGAGAAGCCACCATCCAGGGGCCCTGGAGAATTCATGTTAGTGGGGACACGGATCAGTCAGTGGGATCTAGTGGAATGACAGCAGGAGCTCTTACCCCATAGAAGGAGAGCATAGGGAACAATGTAGCAAACCTCATGCAGGAATGAACATGGAGACTAAATTCCTTGCTAGCCCTAGCAAAGACCAGGGTGGAATGAGTAGGCAAACTGAATTTTTCCCAGGTCAGCACTGAGCTGGGGTCTGCTAGTGACCAGTTTGTGTATTAGGGGTTGTGCGTGCATGCATGTGTGTGGGTGGAGGGGAGGTAGGCCATAGGGGAGTGGGGACTGGACCTAGCCCAGTTCAGGAATGAATGAGCATGCAAGCTGAATTTCTCAAGGTCAAGGCAAGGCTCCTTTGTAAAGTTTTATTCCCTTCTCTCAGGGACTGTGACTTCTCTGTCTGTGATTGCTCAATTATGGTCAATGGTGTCCTTCCTCAGAATAAAACAAGATGACAAGAAGTGTGAGGATTCTGGGAATCATAGGGAGTTGTGTTTCTCCCAGAGGCTTCTCTTAGGAAGTGATGGGTAGGCAGAACCCGAGATGTAGGTCCCATGCTGTAGGACATATTGTCCATGCTCAATACAGCACAGCATAGGTGAATTGTCCTCCCGGCCAGGTGTTGGGTAAGTTACACATCAGAGGAAAGCCAGCTTCAGGTTGAATGAATACATAGACTGAATTCTGCTCTAATGATGTAAATGTAGAGCAGGGTCAGCCACCTTTGCCAACTCCATGCTGGTCCTTCCTCCCTGACCCTCAGCTGGTGCCAGCAGCCCCCTCTGCTGAAAAAATGTGGCAGCGGCCTGAAAATTCAGCAGTGGTCACAGCTGGAGTCGGAGCACTTCCCAGGCATGCCACAGAAAGAAGTTGCCCAGAGTGGCTCCTTTCAGGGGTTCCCAGGAATGTTGCAGACAGAAGCTGCCTGGAATGGCTCCTTTGGGGAGCATCACACTACAGAGACGAGCCACTCCAGGCAGCTTTTTTCCTGTGTCACATGGAGGCATAGGCATGGGGGGACCCCCTGGGTCCCAGCTGCACCCAAAGGAAGCCAGTGGCAGGAGTGGCAATTTCTGTGGTACTGCAGAGGGTGTCATGTGCTGTTCTGAATGGGCTTCGGTGCTGCTGTCAGCACATGTGCCGGGGGTTGCCTAGCCTTGATCTAGAGTAATGACACTGAAGCTTACTCTGTGTTTACAATAGAGTTAGTGAAATCAGGATCTGTCTGGGAGACTGCATTTTCCTCTCCTCTCAGGACAGGATGTGCCTTCCAGCTGTGGGTGTACCTTAGTGTTTATGGGCTAAGCAGTGGTGTGTTGGGGAATTTGACTGGCTAGCATTAGTTTTCCTTAATGCTCAGTTCTCCCCACATTGATCCACAAACAGGTCCCCACTGCTCTAGCCTCCGGGTTCAGGGATGCCATTTCCACCGCCTATTGCTTACCTTCATGTACAAATTGAACAAGTCCACTATTTATCTGAGCCTGAGTGAACTGCAGGATCTCGCTGCCAGATGACCTCAGCACAACTTTCCCATTGGCCGGGGGCCTGATGGAATAAACCACTTTCTCTGGAGAGGAGTCCTTATCCTCACTTTGCAGGATATCAGGAGTGATCTCTGCCGTGGTACCTTCCTGCATCTGGGGGAAAATGCTGAGCAATGAGCCAAGCGCGAACTTGACACAGTTTCCCAAAGCAATGGGGAGAGTCCATCAGTTCCTTTGGAGTGCTAATTTCACACCCAGCTGGGGGCCCAAAACTGCAAACACACCCCCACACCCCCTACATAACATCACTGACAGCAGCTGGGCTATTCACATGAGTGTATGTGGAGAGGGGGAATATGCAGCTAATTTGGTGTTTTCACAGGCATCATGCCACCCTGTGACTGGAGCCCAGCTGTTTAGAACTGATGTTTCACAGCACAAGCTGGGAAGCCAGGTGCTCACAGACATAAAGCCAAGTATACCAGCAAGGCAATGTGGTTTGTTGATTAGAACTGGAAAGTAGGGGCAGAAATACGTTTTAATGCCAATTCAGCCACTAAATCACCATGCTTCCTTGGTCACATCGCAGTATCTCTCTGACCCTCAGTTTCCACCTCTCTAAAATGGGGATAATTATACTGCTTCACCTCATAGTGCAGGTGTGGCTTGGTGGTAGGTGAGAGAGCATTCTTTTTCTCCATCAATATCCTCTGGCCCAAATTTCTAACAGACTTCATGTCTTGGAATCTCAAAAAAATTTCACAGTGGAGTTTTCAAGGGAGATGGCTGCCCTTCAGTCACAGTTTTTGAGCTCTCTCCATTTAACCCACTCTGCCAGTTCTCCTTTCCATATTATTGTTTCATTTAGCCTCTGCTACAATCTCTACCTGGAAACCTTCCAATACTACCACCCCCATGTAATGAGGCCATGAACAGCTCTGATAAACCCTCTTGGAATGAAAAATATATAAACTAGCAGTGCATATTGTCAGGCCACGGAGGCAAGCTTTAACTATCTGGGAGCAACCTTCTTCAAGGTGATTAGCTATTACTATTATTTAGATTTCTTTAGCAGTGAGAAGCCTCATCTAAGATGAAGGACCTGTTAGAGAAGTGCTAGATAAACCAATGTTTCCCAACCAGTGTGGCTCAGCACACAGGTGTGCCATCAGGCCTGAGCAGGTGTGCCAGAAATTTTTTTGAAAAACTACTCAAAGAGCTCTGGATTGGCTCATTGGCTCATGAATATTCATGAGTTCATTTGGAAACTATATGGTGGTGTGCCTTGAATTAGTTAAAGGTAGCAAGGTGTGCCATGGCAGAGAAAATGTTGGGAACCACTGAGATAGACAATCTCCACTCCAAAGAGTTTACAGCCTACATAGATCAGACAGACAAAGGGTGGGAGGAAAATAAATTTGCCCAAGGTCATGCTGCAGGAGGGGCATGAGCAACAGATCACACAAAATACATGCAGCATTTTGGAATGTCTTCCTTGTTAGACAAACAACTGTAGGGCACAGCCATGGGTCCTTGGACTCCCCTGGGAAGGAGATGCTGCAGGCATCACTTGCTCTTTCTGGGGAAGAGTTCCAGGTCAGCAGATGGATTCAGCTTGGAGACTTTCTACTGCCTTAAACTTAACTGGTATACTAGATTTTTACAGACAGATATTTGTTTGTGATGAGCTAAATTCTCTGAGGGCCAAATTCCCATCAAAGTCAAAGGGAGCTCTCTGGAGGACTGTGAGATTTGAGCCAGTACCACTTTTGAAATGGTCCAGCACCAAACTCCAGAGGCCCAGCTGCCCCAACTGGAGGTTCCAATTCTAGACACTGGCTCAGCCCCTGTCCCTACAAAACCACTGGAAAATTAAGTAACAAAAACAGTGTGGAATTGTTTTCAGCATGCTGATGTGTTTGTGGCTCCATCATTCTGGGCTGGGCAGGATTGCTCTCACACACTTCAAGAGGAGGAGCAGGAAGTCAGGCTCAGGCCTTTGGACTTTAAGCTGCTCATGTGTGTTAGAACAGGGCACACCCAGTCTTTACACACTGCAGCCTCAGCTGCTACCAGCAGACACCACACAATAAAATCACCCTTTCAGCTCTGGGTTCTAGTGACTCAGTCTCAACTCTTTTGGTTTTATGCACTCACCAAACTGCTCAATTTAAAGCTTTCCATCATCTGATTGGGTACAGCTGGTTTTCTTTGTATTGCAGTGAGAGGATGTCAGTTGCCATGGCAAAAGGTTTAAATGATGAATATTCTAGGCATCCTTCAATTCTCGAGTGGTGTCTGGGGGACACAAGGCTGCCAGTTTCCCCTCCCAGTCCTCTCTCCTGAGGGACAGGTGGACAAATACTCCATTTTCTGGACAAGCAAGCTCCCAAGTTCCTGAGGTCTTTTGGCAAGGGAGGTAGCAATACTCCTTTGGTCTACTGACTTATTTGATTCTTCACTCCCTGCCCTAAAATCTTATCCAGTACGACTGTAGGCTGCATGATATCCCAGAGGTGGCTACATTTCATGGGTGAAGGATCTCTATTCCACTACATATCTTTGTTGAGAAGTTGCATCATCTATTAAACATACTATATCTCCCTGCATGGTGGAGTTGTTTAGTAACTAAGGCTAAACAGATTTTCAAAGGCATTTCACTGGGACCTAGGCACTGAAACACTTGGAGAATTTGGACTCAATGATGCAAGCCTGCAAAATTTCTAAGGGAGTTCTGGAATAGGCCTTAATGATGATAGTTACTAAAACCTGCACTGTAAAACTGTGGTCACAAAGGGCTTAATCTAGCTCCTATGGGTGGTCGTTTTAGGGCATCTAAGCACAGATTCATGTCCTTAAAGACTTGATTTCACAAGCCCTCCACCATGTGGCAGCCGTTGAAATCAGTGGCAGCTTTGAGCCCAAGAAGACTCACAGAATACGTCTACACCACCAATTTTAGTTTGGACTTGCTAGTCTGAACTAAATAAGTCCAGGGTTAATCCAAACTAACCTCGGGCTAGTTCAGGGGTTTCAAACTCAAACAACCATGAGGGCCACACAAGGACTAGCAGAGGGCCATATGAGGACTAGTACATTAGCCTGAGGGCTGCACCACTGAAACCTTTTCACACAATGATATTACAAATATTGGTAACAATAGTGTCTTGTGGGCCACAGGAAATAGCTTTAGGGGCTGCATGCGGCCTGTGGGCTGCTTGTTTGAGACCCCTGGGCTAGTTCAAACTAGCTGTAGACTTTTTAGTTTGAACTAACTGCGCATTCTAGTTTTAACTACTGCTTAGTTTGAACCAGAATGTGTGGTTAGTTCAAACTAAGGCTTAGTTTGCATACTGCACGCGCTTAGTTTGAACTAAAGTTCGAACAAAGTGAGGAAGTCTGGACTAGTGCTGGGTCTTATGAGTTCACACTAAGCTTTGCCTAGTTTGAACTAAGAAATTTTTTAGTTCGGACTAGGCAAAGCCTAGTATAGCCATGAGCTAAATTAGTTTGGACTTAGCTTCCTTAGTCCAGACTAAATGCCAATGTAGACATAGCCACAGGGCCTACTGCTCTACAATCTTGGATACAAGGTGCTTTATGAATACAAATCAGGATGGCAATGAGTCATCCCAGGTCTGTTTCAAAGCATCCCCTTTAGAACCAAATCATTGCAATGGAAGCTGCTGTTTAATTTGTGTCTGGAACCTCGGAGTCCCTGAGGGTGGGAATAAAGAGCTGCTGGCTCTGCCCTCATCTGTATTACATTCTAGAGCTTTTGCATTCCCTCTGCCAGGTGCCTTGCAGCCTAATGAGGAAATAAGTCTTTTGGAAGATTTTTATTTGCAGATAAATTTTATAGTGAGCTCAGCATCAGCCAGAATTCACACTGGGTAGGGTTAAAATGTGGTTCTGAGCATGTGTGGGAGTGCTGTATTTCCTAAGCCTGTAACTGGTTGTAATTTATTTCTGCCCCATTGAAAAAAATTATTCCCCATTGCAGACTAACGGAAAGAGCTGCAGCTTAGTAGACAATGCTTCCTGAACAGCAGGAACAACTACTAATGGAATGGCTTGGGCCTTAACTGTTAGGCTTTCATTACAGAAAGCCTGCTCTGCAGTCACTGATGTGCTTAATTATATGCCCTCTGAATTATTAAAGCTTTGCATTATGTTTCTATTCTTATTTTCTTGTCTTGTTATATCCAATCAGACTTCAGGCCGCCTGTTATCTCCATAAGCACTGTATAGTTAAAAAACTAGCCCCAGGAATGCTTTTAGCCTGACTTAGGCTTGCTAATGGGAGAGTGTTGCTGTTATGAAGGTTCAGCCCTCACTGCGATTTATGAATGAAAATGCTGCTTTTAAAGGGAATGAGCATGGTTCTATCACTGAATAAATCCCAAATGATTGTTTGTATTTGCCTTGTACTGGTCAGTGCAAACAGACCATTCAGTTTCACTTGTGTTTCTAGTCACTTTCACTTTCGGGTCCACCAGGGCTGCAAGGCAAATCTTGGATGGTTAAATTAACAACCAGCCAGTCAGTGCCTGCAGATGAGTTGAGCTCAGAGCAGACAATGAAGTGGACTGGGTTTCTGTATTCCCCTATGCCAGGGGGTGGTTTGGTCCTGGAAAACTTTAGGTCAGTCTGAGGTCTGCCTTCACTTTCATAAGAACAAAATAATAGCCATAATGACTGCACTGGGTCAGACCAATGGTCTGTGTAACCCACTGTCCTCTCTTCTGATAGTGGTCAGTGCCAGATGCTTTAGAGGGAATAAACCAAACAGGGTTATTAATTGAGCATCCCTGTCATCAAGTCTCAGCTTCTGGAAGTCAAAGTTTTAGGAACACTCAGAGCATGAGGTTTCATCTCTGACCTATTAAACTAATAGCCATGATGAACCTATCCTCCATGAACTGATCTATTATTTTTTAACTGAGTTATACTTTTGCTTTTCACAACAGCCCCTGCCAATTAGTTCCACAGGTTGACTGCATTGTGTGAAGTGCTTCCTTTTGTTTGTTTTAAAGATGCTGCCTATTACTTTTATTGGGTGATCCTAGTCCTTGTGTTAAATGACACATCACTTTCTTATTCACTTCCTTGATACTATTCATGGTTTGATAGACCTCTCTCAATCATGGCACCCTTCAGTCATCTCATTGCTAAAATGAACAGTCCCAGTCTTTTAAATCCCCCCCCTCATATGGAATCTGTTCCATAGCCTTAAAGATATTTTTGCTTTTCTCTGTACTTTTTCCAGTTTTAATATACCTTTGTTTTTCAGGATGGGGCAACCAGAGCTGTGTGCAGTATTCAAGGTGTGAGAGCACCATGGCTTTCCGTAGTGGCATTATAATATTTTCTCTCTCATGTATCACTTTTCTAATGGTTCTTAACATTCTGTTAGCTTTTTTAACTGCTGCTGCATATTGAGTGGATGTTTTTCAGAGAAGTATCCACAGTGACACCAAGATCTCTTTCTTGAGTGGGAACAGCTAATTTAGACTCCATCATTTTGGACAGTGGTTCCCAACCTGGGGTCTGGGGTCCCCTGGGGGTCTGTGGACACGTTACAGGGGGTCCACGGAACCTCTCCCTACTGGGGCCAGAATCCAGCTGCAGCCCTGATGCTCCCCACCAGGGCTGTATCTCCCCGCCTTTGCCTGGATCCTGGCAGGGGAATGGGGTTGCAACAGCTCCCTGGCAGGGGCAAAGGAAGGGGGCCATAGCTGCCATGGCTCGGCTGCCCAGGGGCGCAGGCCATGGTGGTGGTGATAGTGCCACTTGCTGGCTGTCCCAGTGGTGCCACCATAGAGGCATGGGTTAGAGTCTGCCTGCATGGGCCAGATTACATAATCAGCCGGGGGGCTGCAAAGATTTTTTTTGTTAAAAAGGGGTCCCCAGCCTGAAAAAGGTTGGGAACCACTGATTTTGGATATATAGCAGGGATTATGTTTCCCAATGTGCATTCCTTTGCATTTATCAACACTGAATTTCATTTGCCATTTTGTTGTCTAATTGTCCTGTTCTATGATATCCCTTTCTAACTCGTTTCAGCTAACTTGCTTGGTATTGAAGTTAAGTTTATCAGTGTGTAATTGCCAGGATTGCCTCTGGAGACTTTTAAAACAATTGGTGTTAAATAAGCTACCCTATGGTCATCTGATACAGAGATTGATTTGAGCGAGAGATTACACATCACAGTTAGGAGTTCTGTAATTTCATATCTGAGTCCTTCAGAAGTCTTACGTGAATACCATCTGGTTTTAGAGACTTGTTACTGTTTAACTGATCAGTTTGTTCCAAAACCTCCTGTACTGACACCTTAGTCTGGGATAGTTCTTCAGATCTGTCATCTAAAAAGACTGTCTTCAGTGTGAGAAACTCCCTCCTATCCTGTGCAGTGAAGACTGATGCAAATAATTCATTTAGCTTCTATGCAATGACCTTGTCTTCTGTGAATGCTTCTTTAACACCTTGATTGTCCAGTGGCCCCACTGACTGTTTGGCAGGCTTTCTGCATCTGATGTATTTAATTTTTTTATGTTGTTAGTGTTAGTATCTTTTTTATTAGTTACTCTTAAATCTTTTTGCTTCTTCCTAATTATACTTTTACACCTGACTTGTCCAAATCTATGCTCCATTCTAATTTCCTCAGCAGCATTTCAAACTTTCAATTTTTAAAAGATGCCTTTTTGTCCCTAACTATCTCTTTTACTCTGTTGTTTAGCTTTGATGACATTTTCCTGGTCCTTTTACTGTTTTTCTTTATTTGGCATATGCACATAGTTTAATTTTTAGCTTTTATGTACAGGTACTTATAAAATGTGTCAATATTTTATTGTCTGTTGCCATGTGATGTAACTGAATGGGAGACTCTTTTGTTTGACTGTTTCTCTTCAGTTCCCACCTGCACTTTATCAACTTTTACCCTCTCTTTACTAGGAGAAATATGATCCGCTTTAATAAACCCTACCTTAAGGAATGGCTGTATCTGAACTGGGTGCTCCTCTGTACCTGTTAGCTTTCCCTCTGCCCTTAGTTTAAAAATTTTACATGCCAGCAATCTGGTTCTGTTTTGGTTTAGGTGGAGCTCAGCCTTCCTGTATAGGTTTCTCCTTTCCACAAAACAAAGAATGAGTCCTGTGGCACTTAAAGCTGAACAAATTTATTTATTGCATGAGCTTTCATGGGAGCAAATCCCATTTCATCAGATGCTTTGAAGATGGGCTCCTTTATAGCTCATGCAATAAATAAATTTGTTAATCTTTAAGTGCCACAGGACTCCTTGTTTGTTTTGCTGAATTAGACTAACATGGCTTCCCCTTTGGAATTTGGTTCTTTTCCCCAAAGGCTCCCAGTTCTCAATAAAACTAACCCCCTCCTCCCAATACGATCATCTTATCCACACATTGAAACTCTGCAGTTCTTCCTGTTTAACTGGCCCAGGGGCTGGATGTGATGGGTGTGGATGCTATATCTCCCTGGGTCCTTCTGGTAGCTGAGCTCAGGTCAACTCCTACACACCTTCTGTGCTGGAACTCCTGCTGGTCTTGATTTCGCCAACTCTCTGGCAGTGGGGGTTTCTCCCTTTAGGCTGAAGAACTCCCTGGAGGGCCAACTTGGATCTGCAGCCTTTGTTACTCCTTAAAATGCCTATGAATTTGGCCCCCTTTTGCAAATTCAGCCACGTTTAAATGCAGCTGTTCTCAGAGGAATTTAAATGCCTAAAAATCTTGCAGTACTTTCTGTTAACATCAGGTTTAGTGTAACCTAAATCCTCGATCAAAATTGATCCAGCTAGTTAGTGTCCCTTTGAACAGCCAAGTGATTTGTTTTAATAGCACAGAAATAGACATGCGGCTATCATTTCTGATGCTGGAATTTTTTAAGGAATATGTCTACAGCTCTGAGATAACAGAGCAGATTGATTTGTTAAAGCCCCCTCTGTAAACAATCTCTTCCTGGAGCTGACACAAGACGCACTAGTCAGTCAGTCCAAGTGAACCCAGTGTCCTTAGGGGAAGGGTGGTTATCTTAGTGGAAATGTTGAAAGGTCCTTGACTCTGCAGTGAAGCTGGGATTATTTCTGGGCTATGTTTTCAGCAACACGCCCTGAAGGGATGCGTGTGTACATGTGAAGGCAGTTGGGTATTGTTGGAATGCACTGGAATGTACTGGGTAATAATAAGCCAACAGCTGAGGCTTGGTCTGGCCTCCCACTCTTGCAAAGCAGCGGACACAATTGACCTGCTGTCTGGCAGAGATTCACCTCTAGCTCTCTGCTCAGGTTTTCTCCTAAAGCAGCAAGTGCAACAGGAGCTTGGTAATGGATATTTGCCCTCCCCATCTCTGAGCACATTCTTTTAGAGTGGGCCAGGCAGCAGAAGCTCAGCGAAGTGAAAGCAGGCAGGTGGCTGGTCCTTTCTCACTGCTGGAGTGCAAGGCTCTGTCTCTCCTTGATCTCATGAGAGAATGCTGCTTCCAGGCTGTGTCAGAGGATAGGCTGACCAGGATCCAGAGCATTAGAGAAGCCATGGATGTGATAAAACTCCTGGATTGTAACACCTATGGTGGGGAGAGTAGGCTCTGCTGTTGCTTGGCAGCAAGGGATTAAAACTCTCTCTGAGTAGCAGAGGAAGCACCCACAGTTGTCTGTGTTTGGAATGCCAGGACTTGCTTGATAGCTGGCCCATTCCAGCTTGGGGAATGGGTTAGTGTCCTTAAGGCACTATTAGAGGGATATCTGGGGGGAGCTGAGTGCTGAGTCAGGGACTCTAGCTGGGAGAGCAGGAGCTTTATCCCAGGCTCTGACTGAGTGAAGCCCTGTTAGATTTGACTTTGTCCTTAAAGTAGCAGGCCTTCCTTTACATTTACTATTCTCCTTTACAGTAAAGCTTGCCACAGAGGTGGTTTAATCCCCACCTTGGGATGCACAGGGTGTCCCTGCTTCCACCAGCCATTCAGCTCTGCATGTAGACCCTAACAGAGTCTTGCAATTCTGTGTGTGGTCTAGCAGGCAGATTCTGGATGGGAACCCAGGAGACCTGGCTTCTATTCTCTGTGAGTGGCCTTGGGCAAGTCATGGGTCTGGTCTCTACTTCTACTACCCACTTTGTATAATGGGACAAATGCTATGGCCCTGCTTTGTCAAGTGCTGTGAGATCTGCTGATGAAATGTATCTAGATGACAGCTAGTTTGCCATTGTTATTGTACATAAAATACAAAGGGAGACAGAGAGGTGAAGCAATTTGCCTATCGTCATCCAGCAAGTCAGTGGCAAAGTTGGCAATGGAGCCCAGGTGTCCTGGCTCCCACCCCCTTCTCCAGCCATGCATGCACACTCACTTCGGCCTGAGGTTTGTTGTTCACCTGCAGCTCCCATGATGGCAGCTGGAGCTAGGGATGCAAATCCAGTCTTAGACAGAAATCAATGTTGTTAAATTTACCATTGTGCTGTTGATGAATAGTGGGAGGGCTGTTTCCTTCCAGTAGGGCCAGGGACTGACTGACTTTCCTTTGTTGGGCCAAGCTTTGTGAGACTGATGCAGGCTGGGCTGGACTCGGAGTCCTCTGAGCTCAGCTGTCATTTGCAGGAAGCTCATGAGGGCCTGACTTGGCTTGACATTAATGGAGAAGCTTCCCTGAGGATTTACATCTTGTCTAGTTCCAAAGGGGCAGCCATGTTAGTCTAGTTCAGCAAAAGAAGCAAGGAGTCCTGTGGCACTTAAAGATTAACAGATTTATTTGTTGCAAGAGCTTTTGTGGGAGAAAATCTCAGTTTGTCAGACGCTTTGAAAATAGGGAATTTACAGAATGAGATGAAAATAAATGCAAGGGAATGTAAGACATGGGATCAGGTCATACAGTAACAGCAAATCAGAGCAGTTGTTAAGATTCAAACACTGGAAAATAGCACATAGAGGACAGTGAAATCAAATCACCTATTGTAATGGGAAAAGAAGCCATAGTCACAATTTAATCCTGCTTTCATGCAATCTAATCTGCATATCAATTCTAATTCATCAGTTTCCTCTTTGAAGTCTTGATGTCCCATTGACTTTGACAGCAAGACTTCAAAGAGAAACAGCTGAATTAGAATTGATATGCAGCTTAGATTGTGTGAAAGTAGAATTAAATCATGACTATGGCTTCTTTTCCCATTACAGCAGGTGATTTGACTTGACCCTCCATGTGCTGTTTTCTAGTGTTTGAATCTTAACAACTGCTCTGTTACTGTATGACCTGATCCCATGTCTTACGCTCGCATTTATTTTCATCCCATTCTGTAAGTTCCCCCATCTTCAAAGTGTCTGATGAACTGAGATTTTCTCCCATGGAAGCTCATGTGATAAATAAATCTGTTAGTCTTTAAGTGCCACAGGACTCCTTGTTTCTTTTCCTGGGGACTTAGTATCACCGATGCTTGCTGCACTATCTCCGGTGACACTGTGCCAGCAGGATAATTTTCCTGTGCCCATGCTGATCTCTTACTACCATACTTTGTACTCATAGTGCCTCAGTAGGACAGCGCTAACTGGGCAGGAAAGTATCATAAACCTGTTAAGAAACAGAGGCACAGACTTGTGCAAGGGCAAAGAGCAAGTCAATGCAGAGTGAACAGAACTCAGGAGTCCTGAGTCCCTCCTACTCTAATCATTGGAAACAACCCTGCCTTGCAAATGACATCATGCCCCATTTTTCCCCAGGGCAGGGAAATCCCTTCCTTGCTGCAGAGTCTCTGGTTTGTTCCTGGTGGATTGACCTGCTGGGTACAGTTTATCAGGGGCTGGCTCCTGCTGGTGTGTGTCAACAGTGCAGATGCCAGCCCAGCAGTTAGGGGCAGGAAATACACCTTGGGGGCTAGGGCTTTCTAGGCTGCAGTGAGGCTGAGCTCTGCTCCAGGCACCAGGGCGAAGCAGTTCCATACCAGCACAGGAGTGAAACCGGGGCCTCTGATGGTCCCTTCTGACCTGAAAAAAGTCTCTGAGTCTACCTAAAATCATCATGTAAGTGTTGAGTTGACAACCCTTTGCAGAGTCAGAGGCTGGCAAGTGAGGCAATGCTCCCACCTTGTGGTTGCCTGTGGCATTGCAAGGTTGAAGATGGAACAACACATAAGCCAAACAAGGAGTCCTGTGGCACTTAAAGACTAACAAATTTATTTATCACATTAGCTTTCATGGGAGAAAATCCCACTTCAACAGATGCTTTGAAGATGGTGAAGTGGGATTTTCTCCCACAAAACCTCATGTGATAAATAAATTTGTTAGTTTTTAAGTGCCACAGGACTTCTTCCTTGTTTTCGTCCAACATGCGTCCCACAGGCCAGGATCTGGCATGCCAAGGGCTCTTATCTGGCCTGTGGAGTCGCCGCATGCACTTGCATGGGCTGTGCAGGGCTAGGCATGTAAAAAAAATTTGCTCACCAGCCCCTGCGCGAGAAAAAAATTGCAGCGTAGCCCCTCATCTGAAAAGGTTGGACACACCTGTGCGGGATGGCTACCCCTTTGGAACTTGGCAACATATAAGGTTTTTCTGAGTTCATTTACCATTCAAGGAGCATTTATGTTCTTTCAGGAAAGCATCCCTGTCAAGGGACAGTGAGAAAAGTGCGTAAGTAGCTCAGCTGCCTTAGTTCAATTACTTTTTGCTTCCCCACCTTTTACTTTGCCCTGACTTTGCCGGCAAACAACCCCTTAGCAGCTGGATTTGAGACCCACCAACTTTTCTTGACTACCAGGGAGTGCTTTTGGCTTACAGTTTTCCTTTCATCCTAGTACTTGGGCTGGCATCTGACTTGTAAAGTGAGTGGCTAACAGTCATGAGAACAGGTGCTGGACAAGCTTCCCTTACACCATTTCTGTTGCTCATCTTGATCCTGACCCACAGGCCCCTCCTATTCCAGGTCAGGGCTTTCCCCATGCAGCTCTGCTATTGCACCTCAACCCAGACCTGCAGTTCCCCAGTGACTCCAGCCCTGTACTCTCAGTGCCCCTCAGTCATGGCCTGCAGCCCTCTCTGCTGTTACAGTCCTGTAACCCCACATCCAGTTCTGCCAGCGTCCCTTTGTCCAGCTAGTTATTGTTTTGTGACATGGACCCCTGTCTCATAGGGACTAAAATGCGTTTCTCCCCATAATTCCACATGTGATAATACCAGCTGATTTTGTCTTCTCCCACTTCCTTGAGGGCAGAGGCTAATGTGCAACCCCCCTTGCAACACCTGCTGCTACCCCTGGTTTTTGAAGACAGATTCCCAGCCTTAGCAAACCTCCAAACTAGTCACCCAGTAGATCAGTGACATACCCCAGCATCAGCAAACCCATCCCCAGGGCATGGCAGCTGATCACCACATTCTGTATGAAGGGAGGAGGCACTGAGATGCACCCCTAACTTACGTGTGCAGGCGGGAGTGCTGCGGCACCCAGCAGCCTTCTCCCTTTCCTGCTCGAACGCACTGGGGTAGAGCACCAAAGGCTCCTAACACCCTCATTCCCACCCCGCTGGCCAGCCAGCAACGTGCACTCAGCATGCAAGCTCAGGTGAAATCCCAGTGTTCCCAGCACTGGCCTTCCCCTTCCCTTGGAGTTAGGGGGCCCCCTCCTTGGGGCCCATGTGGGCTGCAATCAGCTGTGCACTGAGCTTCCAGCTATTCTTTCCTGCTGCTGCAGTGACACACCCTCTTGTCCCAGGGATGTGGATTTCCTTACCCTGGCCAAGTACCATTTGCAAAGGACTAGAAGGGCAGGATTGGACTGAGCTCCCACTCCCCTAGTCCCAGTGCTAGGTCAGGTTACCTGGAAGTGACTATTTTCCCTGGACTGAGTGGGGGATGGATGGGAACTGTATTCAGAACTGGGAGCCATGAGGGGGGTTGTCACACAGGGGTGGTGAAAGGTATATTTGCCCTTTTCCTGAGGTTCCCCTGTTCCTGAATTAGCATCTTTTTGCAAGCATTGAGAGATGTGACACAATAACACAAACCTAGGCTCCAAGAGGCTGTAGCAGCTGGAAGGGGATTCTCTTTGGGGGAGAAAGGGGGGTCCTCTGTAGTCTGGTGAGGAGGCAGCAGCTGTGCTGCTGGGACAGAGGGAGACAATCACATTGGGGCTGGGGTGATAATCACACTGGGAAGGCAGAAAGGGCAAGCATGATGGTGGAGGGTGAGGAATATTGGGACAGTTTCCTTCTGGGTCTGATTCCTCCTTTGAGGTTTAATGGGTTGAAGAAGGGAGAATGAAGCTTGATGTTACCAGTTTGATGGCTCTAGGCGATGCAGCCTTGAGATTTAAGGCTGGCAGCCTGGCTAAGTTGCAAGAGGCAAAGATCACCAAGCTATGGTTCTTGGCAGGGGAAGTTACCTGAAGCCCAGTGTTGATAGTCACAGTGGGCACTTCATTGTTGCGTGGCATGATGGTGATGGAGACCATCTTGGGCTGGCTCTTCCGGTTGATCTTGGAGGCGTTGGCGACAATGGTGAAGCTATCTGCCAGGGACTTGCTGCCATCATGTACATACTGGATGAGTTGCTGCTTCACCTGTGGGCAACACAGATCTGAGGGACCTGGGAGGGGCTTGCCCATGGCCCACTAGAGGATTTCCCTAGGAAACCACCATGCAGGTGGGCTTGATCACACCCTTGTGCAGTGATGCTTAGGCCAATGGAACTATGATGGGGGTTGCACAAGGCCTGTGCTCATCAGAGCAGGCTCTGATGGAGTTGTAAAGGGAGAGACGCATGAGCTGTCATGGTCAGTAGTGAGAGGACACCTGTGGTGAAAGGCCTCACATAGATCTTTTGTTCTGAGCTGTTCATGAGGAATGATTCCATACCTCAGGCCTGGTATTGTACACAGGCCCCCTTTTCCTGAAACTGGGGGAAGATCTGTTCAGGAACCAAAGGCAGGAGGTGCTTCTCTGTGCCCCTGGATCTCTGAATGTGAAACAAATATCGATCCCCTCAGCTGTATTGTTCATTCAGCTTCTTAACTTCCTCTGTCCCTTGGGTCTGATTCTCATCTTGCTTTGCATTGGTGTGAATCAGAAATAACTCCACTGTGATCTGTGGAGTTCCACCAGTGGGGGACCAGAATCAAGCCCATCGGTTTGAACCTGGTACTGTTCCCTAGCACAAAGCCTTTCTGGGCATATCAATCAGCATCTGAAGAGGCCACCTCCATACCTCATTCCAGGTGAAGAACTGCAGGTTGCCCTCTTCAGGTCTGGCTATGTTCTGGATGATGCCATATCTTGGTGGCTTGAGAACCATGAGCACTACGTTCAGGGCTGTGAAATACTCTCTGGGGATGGTCAGGATATCTGTGGAGAAGATTATGGAGCTCCCTTCTGTCACTGTGATATTGTGGACATCCAGGGGGACTAAACTGGGAAGGATCTCCAGATCTACCACAGTCCCCTCAAGGGCATCTGCCCCTCTGGCCGTGATGTCCACAATGAACTGGTCACTCTGCCCTATGGGCTTGGAGTGCAAGTAGAGTACTCGGCCTTCATTGATGTCTTCTTGGGTGAAGGACTGGATTGAGTGCAAAACTGGAGGCTGAGTAGATGTGCCGCTGTCATAAACCATCATCAGGAATCCCAAGAGCGGGGGCTTGGTCACTGAGTAGATAATCTCCTGAGTGGAGATGTCCTCATGGGCTACCTGTGTGCATGAGAGAGAGAGAGAGTTGGTAATGCCTGCTCAGTTCCATCTGCAAAGGGAGAGGCATCTTCCTTCTCTCTGAGGGCAAGATGGAACTCCTATCGTGTTCACACAGGGGAGCCTGAGCCTCATTTACATGAAGGTCGCTTGCAGCTCCTGCAGGATTTAAAGTGACTTACAGAGTAGATGAGAGTGAGACCTAGTCCATACTACTGAACACCAGGGGCCTGAACTCTGTTGCCTTGTGCCTTGGGGTCTAAAACACTAACTTTCTGAGTAAGTATCATTTCATACCCATTGAGCACTGGTGGAACTGGTAATGCAAAGAGCTGGGCAATGGAGAATCAGAGCTAATGAGTTCTTTGTTCAGTACGTGTGGCTCTTCAGTTCCTTGTTTGCAGTGTGTCTCTAACCTTAGAAGTAGCTCTGTAAAGATAGTGTGCTGGGGTTCCATGCTTACTGTGTCCCCTGAGCCTCAGGTCAGATTTAAGTCAACTACAGCTACAAAGATGAAGTTTGTCTAGTAGCCAGTGCTGCAAACTCCCCTGAGATCTGAGAGCCAAGTGGGCCTCTTTTCTTCTCACACATCAGCAGTAGCTGAGGTTCTCGAGGGCAAATTGTGTCCCCAGGTACACCTAAGTAACACCATGATCTCTTTGACACTTGTGCAAACCCACTGAGTCCTGTTGGGATTGCACAGGACTGTCTTTGAGGACATAACCTCAGGCATCAGGACTGCACAGGTGCAGCATCATTTAAACTGTGAGATCTTCCATAGCACTGCTGATGTGCACAATGGAAGGGACTGCCCTTTATATTTACATGGACAATGAGAAGCTGATCTGGAAATTGGTGAGTGAGAATAACCCTGGAATCCCACAACAAGACACTGGATCACTCTTTGTGGTACAATGGTACTTTAAGGGATAAGTACCCTGTGCACCTCTCTTTGCAAAGCATGGTAACTTCTGTCCTCTGTCTGCTTTCAGTGGTCGTGTGTCCTGTGCAAGGCATTTATTGCAGTGCATCCACCTCCCTGTTGGAACCACCTGCATTCACAGATTATTAGCCTGTGAAAATTCATGCCTGTTTTAAGCACCTTCCCGTATTAAATTTCAACAAAACCCTGTAAGATTTACTTGCAAAATTTTACTATCCCTTGTCCTGTAACCAGGAAGACACATGGGAGAAGATAGGAAAGTGAATAAGAGCATGGGAAGATCAGAGAAGGTGTTACTTACAAGTAAATAGTCTTTCTTAATCTCAGCTACTTCTCCTTGGAAGACATGTATCCTCTTGTTATGGATGATGGTCAGGGGACTAGGCTGGGTGTCCAGGAACACAGTGATCTCTAAAGTGTCTTCCACAGTCACCTGGTTAGCTTCCACAGAGAACTTAAACTTGTCATTGGCATTCCTGCTGCCGTTGTGCTGATAGATCACATTTCCTGCCAGCAGGTCCTTCTGGGAGAAGGAAGTCACTGGCTGGTCCCCTTTCAGGACTATGCCCCATCTTGGCAGGGTAGTTATCTGGAACCAGATCTCTTCGTTGTTCCTTATATCCATGTTGGTCTCCAGGCTGAGGATGGAGGAGTCAATGATCCCGTGGCTCCCTTGGTGGATGACTAACCCAGTGTTATTGACAATTTTGATGTAGGGGTCGGAGGCCTGTACTTCCAGGAGGGCTACAGTTTGATGTAGGCCATCAGAGACCTGCAGCTGTATCCAGCCCCGATCTGCTCCCGAATGGACAAAGAGAATCTTCTTCTTCCTCAAGTCATCCTGTGTGAAACGATACACCTGGTGGCTTCTGTCATCAATGGAGATAATGCTACCAAAGAGAATGTCTTTTCTCACCAGCACCAGTTGCATGTCAGAAAATCCAGAGTCCTGGTCCGTAAAAGCAATGTCATTGGTAGTTAGCAGGCGCTGCCCATTCCGCACTACGTTGAAGACCTTGCTTACTACCTGGATTGGTGCATGGTCATTGATGGGCTGGATGGAGACTCTGAAGACACCTCTCACCTCTTCCAAGTCAGAGGCAGCACTGCCCTCATCCTGCTT
This sequence comes from Podocnemis expansa, assembly GCA_007922195.1. Classification (NCBI taxonomy): domain Eukaryota; kingdom Metazoa; phylum Chordata; order Testudines; family Podocnemididae; genus Podocnemis; species Podocnemis expansa. The sequence continues at coordinate 10,017,397 of ML681967.1, read as the reverse complement.
GATGGCTACAAAAGGGATATCATCCTCTGTGGTCTCAGAATCATCATGCTGATACAAAAGTCTGCCCTGGAGGATGTCCTCATTAGTGAACTCTGTTATGACCTCCTCACTGGAAGGCCAGTTGGATGATGTCCTCCAGACCAGCTTCCCATGCGTTGGCCCTTCAATCACCTCATATAGGTAGTCCATGCTGTTCAAGCTCCTCACAAACAGGTGTTCCTTGGAGATGACAGCCTGTCCTCCTTCCTGGACAGACAGAAGGACATTGGTCAGGACAGGTGCATCTGGGTCCCCCCCAACGTTTATTGTATAGGTGTACATGGGAGAGTACTGGCTATCAGCCGTGACACGGAACTGGAAGGAGTCCTCAGTCTCTTTAGAGTTCCTGATTGTTGCACTGTAGCTTAGGTGGTTTCTTTGCAAGTCCTGTTGGGTAAACCCATAGCCCTCTGTCAGCCTGTTGCCAAGAAGCTCAAGGTTCCCTTTTTTGGGTGCCTGAATTATCGTGTAGTAGAAGGAAACTGGGCCAGAGCTTGGATCTGTCAAGGCTGCTTCCATTTCCCTGGTGGTGATGTTTCGTTGCCTCCTGTTCTTCATCTGTAGGGGAACCAGGGTTCTCATCTTAATGGTGGCCTTCTTGATCCTGATTAGGAAAGTGTTGTTTCGTAAGATCTTCTGGCCAACTTGGACTTCAAACTTCAGCTTTTCCATTACATCTTCCAGCTGATGCTCAGTATCTGTGCTGAAATATCGTATGTGCCCTTGCTCAATGTCCTGCTGGTAGAATGACTCAGTTCTTTTCCACTCCCCTCCCATGCTCCCTTGCTTCTGGACTTCGCCATACCAGAGAGGCTCTGTGAGGTGATACAGGATGTTTACTCTTTGTTTCACAGCATTGGTCTCCACGGAAAGGTTGGCTGTGGTAATTGGAACGGCACCTCCTTGTGAGACAAATAGACCAGTGTTGTTGCGCACTTGGATGTTGGGCTCTATGGCAATGACTCTTAAAGTGGCTACCGGACTTCTTACCAAGCTGTCACTAACTTGGAAGATCAACTGTAGTGCTGGACCACTCTGGTGGACATAGACCACATTGCCTGCTTCCAGGTCCCTGCAGGAAAACTCTTCAATGGGAACCCCAGGCTTAAAGTCATATTCCACGTAACCTTCTTCCATCCTTTTGCCACCAAGCAGCTGGAATTTCAGGCTGTCACAGGGTGTGTCATCATCAAGGGCCTGGATAATGTCCATGCTTAATTTTTTTCGCGTGTGCTCCAATATCACCATGAGGTCTCCCTGGGGGAAGATCACTTGTGGAACATCATTGACGGGGTTGATCTTTATTGGCAGCAGGTATGTCTGGCCTTGCCATAAACACTCAGGAATCCCTCTCGTGGTCGTGACGGTTACCTCCAAAATCAAGTAATCCATGGGACCCTCAGAGCCATCATGAACATACTTGACTTTCCGATTCATTATGTCTAGCAATGTGAACTTTCTTCTGATCCCAGAGCTGTGGATGTCTAGTTCCAGCTGGCCATGCCTGGGTTTTTTTGTGACACTAAAGAGGACTTGTGACTGCCTGATGTTTACATTTCTTAGATCTATCGTAGGTTGGGTATGTTGCCATTCCAGGAAGGCTGTGCTTCCTTCAGTTACAGTCAGGGGGCTGATGTGCAGCAATTTGGTGAAGTTAGCAAAGGCAGGAGGGAGGCTTGGATCAAGATGGCATGGTTCTATCACTTTCTCCAAGACATCAGGAGTTGGGGTGGTGGGTGCCTCATCCTGCTCGTATATATCTTCGTAATCTGAGTATTGCTCTTCCATACCACAGCCAGGTACTATGTCTTTTGTGACCAGAGCATCTTGCAGACTCTTCTTCTCCAGGTTGACCCTCAGGTCCTCCATGCAGCCAATGAAAGAGTTATTAGCAGTGCTTCCTCCTGAAGAGAAAACAAATCGGCGTTCCTTTAGCCTGTGTAAAGTGTTTTCATTCATGCCGCCAACAAAGAGGCTGCCTTGGAGATCGAGGTAACTGTGGATGCCTCTGTTGGAAGTCCTTGAGGCATAGTAGTCAACGAGGATCTCAAACTTGTAGATATCCACATGGAGCTTGACATAGTGCTGTTGTTCATCACTGATGAAAACGTTATTATGAAGGATCACTGCCCCATTCCCTTTCTCTACCACCCCCCTCAGGCGCCCATCAAAGATCTCCAGGTACAGGAAGTCATTCTGCAGCCCTGAGTGGTAGATCAGGGGAGCATGCTTTGTGCTTGTTGTGATCACAAATTCAATAGTCCCTTCGTCTCTTGCACTCCACCCTGGGAAAGCGATGTATGAGTGTGGGCCAAGGAAGCTGAAGGGGTCATCTGGCTCGGCGAAGAACTCCTCACTGCACCCCTCTCGAACCTCATGGAATATTTTTGAGCCAGCATCAGATGCCCATGAAGAGAGAACATCAAGGCCATTGAACTTTGCCATGTGAAGGCAGCCTCTGAATGGTAAACTGGCCCCAGTGAGGTATGGCAGCTCCAGATTCCCTGTCCCACCCATATAAAGGCCATATTGAATGTCCAGCTGCTGTAGGGGACCTCGGATCTCCACAGAAGTGTTAAAGATGCCATCCACAGTTAGATTAATTCTACCATTTCCCACTGACAGATCAGCATCATGGACTACGAGATTATTGAGGCGAGGCCCAGCTGGAGACTGGATCATCATTTCTTCTGAGCCCAGTTCTAGTCGGACCTGCAGTGAGAGTGAGAAAAGTGGAGTTAGAACGCTGGGGCAAGCAGAAAGTTCTCTGGGCTGCATAAGAACGCAGGGCATGGCCCAGCTGTCCTTGGGCCCTGATGATCCCCAGCCACCAAAATGGCTCCTGGGGGGCAATGAGCCACCAAAAATCAATGCTCTCCTAAATCTCCTTTAATCTACACTGGAAACTAACCAAGCCCTAGATTGCCCTTAGAATAAGGACAACGTAAAAATGGCTTAAAGACACCCTTGCCCTGCCTCCCCCTCTGGTTTTGCACCAAGTGCAGCTTGGTTGGATTGGGAAATCCAGACCTCTTTCTTTTTCAGTTATGAAGATATTGCTGTTATAGTATTGGCTGATTTCCTCTTGTCCTGGAAATGCAACCTGGCTTGGATCTCCAGGCAGACAACTTATACATAAGAAAAAGTGGGTCCCTGCCCCAAAGAGTTTCCAATCTTTTAAATGTTGAAAACAAACAAGGAAATGAAATACTAAGACCGTGTCAAGGTAAATTTCAGGTTGCAGTAAAAATAATTTAAAAAATACCTCATGTAATGCAAAAGCAAAGGGGCCAAATTTTCTTTTAGTGTAAATGTGCATAACTCCATTGAACTCAAAGGAGCTACACCCATTTGTGTCAGCACAGAATTCGTTCAAGGTTTTACGAGCATGGTTAACATGGCTTTGTTTCCCATCCTGGATACATTTACAAAGGCAGCACATTTAAGAAGATAAAACAGGAATAGAAAATCCAGGGCAACTTACTTATGCAGCGTGAATGTTGCATTGATGTAGTTACTTGCATGCACCTGGTGACAAGTACTCCCCCAACCATGCTACAATATATCAATTTTTAGTCCCAGACCCATTCTCTAGTGGCCCTCTCCTCTCAGCTCCCATCTCATCTCTGGGCCTGGATCAACATTTCCCATCCATACTCTTGTCTTGAGTAGGTCAGATGGGGGCAGTGTGTTTGTTTGTGGGGGGACAGAGCTCCTTACTGATCACAGTGCTCTATCTTCCTGCTCCCCTGCACCACACACACAGAGAAATGCTGACTCTTCATTCCAAGCTTCTGATCACTGTCCTGTTGTCTTCATTGCCAAGGGGCTGGCTTGGCTCTTCTCTGTAACCACTACTTTCCCTGCTGCTGGCCTCTGCCTGTGTGCAGCTGTGAGGGAAATAGCAGGCTTTGTTTCCTCAGCTCCATGCTGTCCCCACAAACAGCAGCCTCTTTGGAGCCAGGCTAAGTAGCGGGTTGGAGGGAGAATCCTGAGGAAGAGGAGGATGGGATATCTCCTGACAGATGGCCTCCATTAGAGAAACCCCAAATCATTTTCTCCCAGGAGCTACAGCCTACCAGATTGTGTGGTTCATGGGACAGCTCGGGTAGCTCTCTTAAACCTAGAGAAGTATGGGGGGTGGGAGGAGGAGGCGGAAAAAGGAACGTGTGTAGGGAACACTCCTTCCTGTTCTTGACATACATGCATGGGAGATCATCCCTCTGCCTCACTTGCTCCTATGGCAGACTGTGCCTTTTTCCTACAGCCACGTTTAGTTTGGACAGCTGGTTGCTTTTCTGGAGCTGCCCCACCCCTTTCTTCCTGAATGGCAACAGGTGTGGCATTAGCATCTGGCTCTCATGCCACACTTGCACTGTGCCTTGAAAATAGCTAGCTGTGGGGATGCCCAGCTGGGCTTGGATTAAGGTGTTTCAGAGCTGCGTAAAATAGACAGTTCAGTCGGGTGGAGGATGCTAGAGGCTCTAGTTCCAGCATAGCCTGGGCTGTGGCCAACATCCTGGTCAAACACAAGGGGAAGGGTCAGAGGGCTAATAAGAAACAACTGTGAGGTAGGACACATACAGCCTGCTCTCAGCAGCACTGACACACTGGGCAACAGGCTGAGACCCACCCACTTCTTTGGAGTTTCCTATGTAAGTCCAAGCTCCTTCCTGAGATGGCTGTTCCAGGATTCCCCCCCCCCCCCACCCATTGTCCTGACCTTCCCACTAGGTCCATGTTTTCTCCGACTGTTGGGGAAGTTAGAAGAATGGCACTGAACCCCCAATCAGGGTCCCAGAACCTCACCCCCTGCTGAGCTCTACCCCTGGTCCCACGTGATATTTTGTAGTGTTGTTAAGTAGCTAAAGAGCAGGCCCTGTCCTTAAAAACATGCAGCTTGGGTGGGCATGATTGCTTAAATCCCATGATCAAGCCCATAGCATCAATGTCTCCCTCAACATCCCCACAATGTTTTTCACACTGGATCAAAGCCTGGAATAAGCAGGTACAGCCCCACTGACTTCAGTGGAGATGTGCCTGCTTCTGCTGAGGCCAGATGTGGCCAGTAGCCTGGATATTCCTGCTGCAGGACGGAGAGCGAGTTGCTGACCTGCAGGATGCCAGAGCGGAGCTCCACCAGGAGATAGTCTGTCTGTCCTGCAGCCAGGAAGAGAAGCCCATTCCGCTGGCTTGTAGAAAACTGCAGATGGAGCTGGACTGTGCTGTATGCGTCCACCAAGGGCACCTCCACGTAGCTGTCTCCAAAGAAAGATGCTGAGGAGGAAAGAGAAAAGGTTCAGGGCCTGGGCTCTTGTTAAGTGACTCATCCAGCAGATGCAGATCAAGAGAACCCACTCTGCTCCCCTTCACAGGGATGCCTGCCTGCCCTGTCATCTAGCCATGGGCCCCCCTTTGTAGATGGTCAGCTGTGTTGGTGCTGATGAGCATCATGAGGGACGCTCTCTGTTCAGAGGGGTGGACATGTGGTCTGTAGACGGGAACTCAGGATTCCTAGATTCTATACTCTGCTCTGCCACTGTCCTGCCAGGTGATATTGGCAAGTCACTTCACCTCTTTTTGTCTTTGCTTCCACTCCCATCCTTGGTATGTTTTGACTGCTAGACAGTGAGTTCTTTAGGGCATGGACTGCTCAGGCATACCTAGGCTTGACAGTGCATAGCATGCTGTGCCCCTGGTCTTATCTGGGGACTCCATGCACAACAGCATTACAAATAAATACCAGTGGAGGAGGGAGGTTGCTGCTGAACATCTTGCTGCTGTAGTGCCAGCTGGAGCCAGCCCTGGATGAGAGATGGGGAGTTAGGAATTAAAGCCAGCTCTTTTACTTGGCCATGCAGAGCTGCTGCTGCCTGCAGCAATCCAAGTATTTTAGCTATTCAAGTTTATATTTTTCCTGAGCAATCTTTTGTTTTTAACCTCAAGGAACCTCTTACAAGGCAAAATTAATGAGAGGTCTGGTCTCCTTGCTGGATTTCCATCAGCCAGGAACTGAAATACTCTAACCTCTGCAGCCCCAGTGTTATTTCATTGCCTTGCAACATTAAAATCCCTGTGAAAAGCAAACACAAATAGTATATGAAGCTGCACATACCTCTTACTGTCACTAGGTGGTGAAAGTAGGTCAGCAGAGTAAATAGCACGGTCCCTTTTTACTAGCCCTGTCTTCCTAAACAGCATTATAAAACTTTTCTCTCTTCTGATGTCTGGCAGTGCACATGTTCAGGGTAGTGTGATTGAAGTAGTTTCTTTCTTTCCCTCTCTGGGTCAGTTGATAGTGCCACCTTTCAGAGCTGCTCAGCTCTGACTGCAGTATGGTTTGCACTAGAGAAATGTGTTGCCAGTTGCCAATTTAGTGTCATTTGGGCACAGGCACCTCACAACAGGGGAAGGGAAGCTCCAGACAAATTCTTTTGCCTTTCCTGGGTGGCCCTTTCAGTGGGATGCCACAGAGCTGGGTCAGAAAGATGAGGAAGACTGTGTTTCTCAGAGTGCAGATGGTATCTAAATGAGCTGGAGAGAGACTTTTCCTGTCATCTTTTCACCAAAGCAGGTGTATGAACCCCAGTTTTCTGGCCAAATTCCAGTTTCAGAGCATAGCTGATAAAGGCGGAAGAAACTCATTCAACCATCCACCCTACTGCAAGGAAGGGACATAAGGTTTTACTAGTGGCTGTATTAGTTACTGGGCCAGAATCTCAGCTTGTGTAAAGCTGAGCAGCTCCACTGAAGTTAATAAAACTACAGTGATGTATACCAGCTGAGGATCTGGCCTGATGAACTTACTCTCCCTTTCTTTTAGGCAAAGGGCATGTATATTCTGCCTAGCAAAATTCCCATTGCCATTGTAGCTGAGTCCTGTATTTGTCTCTCTTCTTGGTATAAACTATTGCAAGGTGTTGCTTCGCATTGTTGCATATTTGCTGAATTTCACCCCAAAAGGGACTGCTTTTCATTGATGTGGTAATTTAGTTGTTTATACCTGTTTGCATGCATAATGTATATGTATTTAGTTGTTTTCTTCACAAGAAATCCATGTGAAAAGAATTTAAGATTGCAAAGTCAAGCATTCCAAAGTTTGTAAATGCTAGAATTAGAAGCAATCAGAAAATGATCATTGTAATTAAGAATTGTGTCAAAATGCAAATATCCAAGGGGATAGAATTAAAGTTACTTAGGCAACTCTAATTCTGGCATTTCCTAACTTTTTAAAAGTTGGGGCCTGACTTTGCAAAGGCTTCATGCATTTTAATGTAATTTTTTGTAAGTATGTGTGTGTACGTGTACAGTTTGTGTGTATTGTAAATATATGCATATATGTATAGAATATGTATGGATGTGTCCAGTACTTCTATTTATAATGTTTGTACAGTATGTCTGTTTGTGTATGTATGTGCACACAGACATACTGTACAAACACATACAGATATACACACATGTACTGTACACACAAACATATTATGTAGCTAACTTTAACTAAAGATTATTGCTGAGTTTGCCTTCTAGCCAACAGTATAGTTAGAACTCCTCAGAGCATTTAAAACTGTGGAAAGGAAGTTAAAGGAAGTAGAAATATACAGCTACAGTCCCAGTCTGTGCAGTGTCTTAAATAAATACATGTTTAGAACATAACTTTATATATTCCAGGGTAACCTTAATTCTGCCCATTATCCTTGCCCAGTTTCAACTTATAGACAAGAGATCCTCTTACACTTTCTCACCGTCCATCTGCTACTGTCACAAAACATCGTCCATATACCGCAGACCCTTACTGGTTCACCTACCCCATTAGTGTCCAAAGACACTAATATCTTGCCCCTTACCCTTCATACGCAGCCTTGACTCTTTCCAATTCCAACAATGGAGCAGGATGAAACTATAGTGTGGTGTGCTTCGAGGACAATCTTTTGAAGGTAATAGAGCTTAGGCCTTGACTTCTTTGAATGTTATAGCAATATTTTCAAACATTGACTACCTAAAATTAGACATCTGGCCACATACATAGGCACTTAAGTAGTCTGATTTCCAGGGGTGCTGACCTATCCACACACATCTCACTGGTCATGCACCTTTATCCTGGCAACCATGAGAAGGAGCCCCCAAAATAGCTCCCCACTGGCCCAGGTTTTGCTGATGCAGTGGAGATTATTAGTGGTGGGGTCTGCTGAGTTTTGAGCCATTTTGCATTGCTGGAGTGCTGCTTGGGACTGGGCCTCTCATGTTTTCAGTGGAAATATCCTGATTTACACCACTATGAATAAGAGGCAAATCAAGCTCAGTCTTTGTAGTTTGTCTGCCTTCAAACAGCTCCTAAATATCAACTGCCTTTAGGGGCTGGATTTTAGAAATTTCATTGTTGTGTCCAAATCACCTGATTCTAAGTCAGGGGTCTCAAACTCAAATCACAAGGAAGGCCACATGAGGACTAGTACATTAGCCCAAAGGCTGCACCATTGAAACCTTTTCATACAATGATATTGCAAATATTGGTAACAATAGTGTTGGTGCGGGCCGCAGGAAATAGCTTTAGGGGCCGCATGTTTGAGACCTCTGTTCTAAGGGATGTATTTGTGGCTTTTAAGGCCTTCAGAAGCTTCCCTGCTTGACTTTTTGCATTAAGATTGAGCTCAGCTATCTTGGCTGAAGCTAAAAGCTTCTAGAATTGACAGGAAATTAACCAGGCTTTTCCCCAGCAGGTAAATTTGCTAATACGGGCTGCAGAATAAATGGAAAGCAAACACAGCACTTGGTGACTGTGGAACAGCAACTGTAAGGGACAGTTTGAAATAAGCCCATCATTGGAAAGGTTACAGGTAATTACATTGACTTGCCTGGAAGGGGTAAAGCCAGGGCTCCTGCCTCTTTGACACATTTTCTTATAGATACAAAATCCTGTTTGTTAGCTGAACCTTGCTCCTTTGCTGAGGCAGGTGCTGCTGTTCTCCTATACATCAGTTTACCCTGTGCAGGCACTTACTTCCTGAGCTTTCAATGGTTCTTCTGAATCCCAGTCTTTAGGGACAGCCTAGCGGCTTCAATAATTTAGAGGCACTTCTGCAGTTATTTAGACACATAAACAGTGTTTTCATTCACCTGCAGAGCGGCAGCTGCCCATTGATTTCCCTTTGAGAATTATATGTGGAACAACAGAACTCTATCTTCTTGTAGCTAGGCAGGAGAAGCTATGTGTACATATTGATTGTGTGTGTTTGAAACCCATGCTCCTAGCGGGCCTTGGGCACAGCCACCAACACATATGAAGTGGTTGCTCATTTCCTGGTTGTTACACATGAACTCAGTATGTGTCATTTTGGAAAGCTGGCCCACAAGAGGCTTGCTTTTATCCATGAGGATTTTGCAAGTCATTGTCCTTCTCTGAACTGTTCCATTGCTCCTTTGGCCTTTTAAAAATTAGATTGGCTTTTCTTTCCTGTGTTGGTAGTTTCATTAGGAGGTGCTCTTCTCTCTGAACTGACACTGGACCAGTGCTGGCTGAGGCATGAGAAGGCAATGCCCTGCCAGTTGTGTATATAGGTACTTAAATGGGCATAACTTTGTGTTCCTTATCTCAGTGGTTCTCAGCCTTTTGCAGGTCGCGACACACTTGGCATATTGCAACACTACCGGATACACCATCCCACCCATTCTTAGTCCAAATCTAGTCATCTCCCCAGCTCTCTGTGACACATTTACCACTGTGGGGTGACACAGTAATGTGTCCTGACGGAGTGGTTGAGAGCCACTCCTCTATCTCACCTTTAAAGTTTTCTGGCAGCCATTTTGTCAGCAGTGATGAATGCAGCATGTTTCAGAGGAAACACATATGTACTATACTCTGGCTCACAAAGAACTCCCTAGATTTTTGTTTTGCTGTTTCTCTTCATCTAAAAACTAAGTGGCATCCAGGCTGATGGTAAATGGCTGCTCTGTGTATGGAAGAGCACAGCCTTTGAACAAGTAACATTGAGTTCCTAATTAATGACAGTTTTTAACATGCTAAGCTAGAGGGAGCATGGTTTAGTGCAGAGGTTCTCAAACCAGATGGAGTGTGCGGAATGTATTCTGAGCAGGAGGGCATGTGAGAAGCTTTAGGGGGAAAACATGTACTGTGCACATTTAATCCACAGCAAAGACTAACTAGCAAAGTGGATTTCCCCCAGACCTACCACCTCCTCAGATGGTGCTGTGTATTGGCCTCTTTGATGATGCTGTGCATTTTGATAGATTTCTTAGGCTTGCATAGTATTACACAAACCTGTTGCCACGTTTGCTACGATGCAGCATGCACACTGAACTGTAAGCATCTACCATGCTCACAGTTTTGTTTTTGTGGTCGTTACAGTGGATCTTTGGCTCACTTGTGCAATTTTTGGAATTGCTTTGCTCTTAAAAACAGGTGCACCCATCAGACTAGTAACAACAGTGTGAGGCCAGTAAGCAGCATCTCACTTAAAATTTACATTACTATATACTTAAATGGCTCTGTTTGGATCAATGCCTTATGGTTTTTAGAATTTAGTGAGAGTCGCATGCTTATTTTTTACACCTATATGCGTATAGTTGTGGGATGGGTGGGGTGTAAACAACCGCAGACACAACAAAGTGGGGCATGATCATATGAGCCTGAGAATCACTGGTCTAATGGCTATGCTATTGGACTGGTTTCTGTTCTTAGTTCTGATTCTAACCTGCTGTATCCAACCCCCTCTTCTCTGTACTTCTGTGTCCTTTGTCACTCTTTGTCTTCTCTATTTAATCTATGCCATATGACTGGCTTTCCCTATAGAGTCTTCACGGCAGGGTTCTCATGGGGATGCTGGATTGTCATCAACCTGGGTTAGGTGATTGGATTTCTAGGGACATGTCACTTGTTTCTTAGAGCTACATGAAGTAGAAAGGGGGGAAAACATGGCCTCTGGAGCACTATGGGAAGGTACTGGTGTAATACCAGGACATGAGTTCTGTAACTCAGTTTACATCCTGTAACCACACTGCAAAGTAGGTGGGTTAGACTAAAGCCCCTGTTAACACGACCTAGATCGAACCTAAGCAAGTTCATGTTCAAAACCTAGGTAAAAGACTTTTGTGTGTGGCTTCTGGAGGGGCTTTGGTCTAAAACCTATGTAGAAGCCTGAGCTAACTCTGCAGTGAAAACATACTGTGTTTTTGTACAGCGTCTAGTGCTGTGTAGCTCTGATCTTGGTTGAGGCCTCTAGCTCCCACTGCAATACAAATAATAATAAATAGGGTACATCATTTGACCCCTGGATCCTGGCTCTGGTAATCAGATTCATAGCTTGTGAGGCCAGAAGGGATCATTCTGATCATTTAGTCTGACCTCCTGCATAACACAGGCCAGAGAAATATACCCAGTAACCCCTGCACCAAGCACATTCTGTCCTAGCTAAAATCCCCTGCAATTGTCAGAGAGGTGGTCCTTTAATTTCCCTGATAAATAAAAAAAGAAAAATGGTGGCATAATGTGCAAGATAGCTGCCTCCAGAGAGATCTGCACTTCCTTGGTGAGTGAATAGCCCCTATACAGCCTACAAAGTGCTTTGGGATTCTTCCCTATGAAAAGCACTATAGAACTGTGAGTTATTGTTTGTCACCCCGTGTCCCTGTTTTATTTCAGCTTTATTATCCTTCTCATCTCTGCAGCCAGCTCCGGATGGGCACTCTGTCCAGAGGCAGTGGGGTTGCAATGGAAAGGCTGTCTTGAGCTTAATGTTTCTAGTTTAAAACAAAGCCAATGGTGACTAGGATTTGAAGACATAAGTAAAAAATAAAATGTTTGCACTAAATGTTCCAGCATGATGTTGGAGTTCTTTGTAAAGTGTAGGGAGTTTAAAGTGAGGGTGGATATTTAGACACAAAAAATAGCTGATATTTCAAACTCTTGTGCTCTTTGGTGTGTTTCTTAAAGCGCCAGCTCCCGGGATCCTTCTGTTACGTGACATTGCAGCTTTCATTTAAAACCTGCCTTAGGTTTCTGGTCCTTGTGCTTGCAGAGAAGTTGATAACATGAACCCTTATGACTCTCGTTTTTTAAAATCTCACGGTTTTTATGTCAATCTCATGAGTGTTTTCAGGTTGGCCTGGCTCATGATTTTGGAATGTCTGGGATTGAAAGTCAATGGGGTTAGATGTCCAGTGGCCCTTTTTGGGCCTTTGAAAACCTCCTTGTAGGATACATGAAAATGTGGGCCTGTAGCACTGCCTTAAGACAGGCATGGTGAAAGTACTCCAGCCTTTGTGTAAAACCCCCACTTTGCCTCACTTCTGACATGCAATGTGCTCTGCTACTACAGGCCAGCGTCAACTCTCCAGCCTTACTTGCACAGCTGCCAATCCAGTCTCGGCCCCCCCCCCCCAGGTCCCCAGTACATTTTAATTCTGGCCTGCTCTTTCAACCCATGGACTCAATAGAACTGTGCAAATACTATTTCAGCCCTCATTTACAGAACCCTGTGCTCTTCCCATCCTGGACCAGCACCCTCTCTGCCCCCCCATCACTGCCAGTGCATGTCAGTCCTGAGCAGAAACACCCCCACCCCCTGCCACTCCAATGCTGGCTACCTACCAGCTCTGCCAAACCTCTGGCTCCTGATTCACAGAACTGCTGTAATTTGGATCCTGGGTTCCCACTTTGAAGCTTCTGCCAAATGTGCTAATGTCTGGCAGTTTTCCAGTGCATGGAAGTATCTAAGGGTAGCTGGGATGAGATCGTTACACTGAGCCCCAACCCACACTGCTGGGCTCTGGGATTTGAATTGCTATTTCTTTTCTATTGTGCTTTCTTTGGTGAGGGTTCTTTGTCATACATGTAAATGGCCAGTGTAATTGGGACGGGGATGCTGACCTGGGTGGGGGGGACACAAAGTTCCCAGTCATAACTACTCTTAGCTAACTCCTAGCTGAGATTGCTGCTACAATCACTTCCATCAGTGGTTCCCAACATTTTCAAGTATGAGGACCCCTTTTTAACATCAAAAAATTTCTTGGATCCTCAAACAATGATAGTTGTTATTGGGGACTGACTGCAGGCAGCGGTGCTGCAAAAGGGCAGTACAGGACCTGGCCCCTGCCAGCTCCCAAAGGGTGGGGACATATCCAGAGCGTGGCTGCTCACAGCAGGCAAATACAATTCATTTAGAGCAGAGATGTCAAACTCATTCAATGTAGAGGGCCACATTGGAAGGCAGGACACCTGTCATGGGCCATGTGGCTGCATGGGCTCCACAACCCTTTCCCCCTCCATGTTCAGAGCATCATGGGCTCCCATTCCTCAACCCTGCAGGCTCTCCCACACCTTCCCTTTCCCCTACTTTGTGGGCCCCCCTTCCCCATGCTGGCTCCCAGACCTTCTCCTTTCCCCTTCCCTTTCCACTTCCTCTATTCCGTGGTGGCAGGCAAAATACTGGTCTCAGTCACAGGCAGTCAGGCTGGGTGCCTGCATTTCCCCTTCTGGCCCACTTATTGTCAGTCATTCAGAATGCTGGCCTTTGGTTGGCTCAGTCCTGGCTGGCATTTGATTGGCTTGTTCCCACATGGGCCCCGACCACCTTTTACTCTTTGTGCAATGTGCTGTCAATCAAATTAGCATGCTGACTGACTGACAATGAACAGTTGGGGGGGGGCAGTGCAGTGGCTCTCGAGAGCTGACCTAGGCTGCTGTGACTCTGGTTGGCAGACCACCGCAGAGCTGAACTGGGATTGGCTGGAGTGCTTGCTTTGTTCTCCTGTGCTGTGACTTGGATCAGTGAGTGAGTCAGAAGAACACCTAGCCCTGCTCTGCTGGGAGCCTTTCTTTGGAGTTTGCTGCTGCAGATAGCTTCCAGACACAGCCCAGGCAGCAGCTCCATAAGCTTTCCTTGTCTGGCCAGATCCAGCCCCGTGCGCTGTAAGTTTAACACCCCTGATTTAGAGCCCTCTCCGACATGCATTGCTGGTTGGCAGTGGCTCAGGCTGGATTGGGCAGCAGCTGGGGCTGGATTTGTTCACAGACCCCTTGCAATAACCTCATGGACCCCCCAGGGTCCCCAGACAACAGGTTGGGAATCCCTGACTTCCACTGACCGGTTTCCCATTTAGAAATGAGACTGTCTGTGTCTTGGGGCAGGGACTGTTTTTTCTTCTGTTATCTGTGCAACCTCTGGTAACATGGCACCCTTGTTCTGCCTGGGACTGGGTCCTCAGGCATTGCTACAGCATAAAGAAATGACAACATGAAGCATCTATGGTACAGACACAAAGGGGGAGAAAATGCAACTAACATGGTCTAGCAATGGGGGCAAATTAACCTCTCTGATCTGAATTTTGGTGTTCAAAAGCCAATTGTTCACAGCTCATCCAATTGTGTTGTTGGCCTCATCAGTTGGTGGGAGTTTCTGCCTATTGCACAGAATCAGCTAAGGTTCTTTCCTGCCTAAGGTACTTATCTGGACCCATCACAATAGGAGCGGAGCTCCTTCCACAATCGGTGTCTTTATCTGGACAATATACCCCTGTACTGTAAGGCAGGGCAGTGCTGTTAAACTTCAGGACAAAAGGCGACCTGAAGCACAGAGCATCCAAAGGGTCTGCTTAAGGTCACAGAGGAAGTCCATGGCAGAGCAGAGACCTGAATCCAGGTGTCTTATAAGCACCCAAACCACCACACCAAAAAATCCTACCTCTTTTCCCTGTCTTTGTTTTCTCTGCGTCATGGGATCCCCCAGCCTATTTCTAGTCCTGTAACTTTCTCGTGTGCTCCAACCCTGACATCCTTTCTCCGCCACCAGAACCAGCACGAAGAACGCCAGCTCCCAAGGGAACGGCTTGTCCCTGGAACTGAATGCAGCTACATTGCTCTTTCTTTCAGACTGAATAATAGCTGCAGTGTTCATTGCTGCATGTTGGTGGCTGGGAGCCCATCCTGATGTCTGTGCTGTGGGGCTCAACGGTCATGTTGCTCATCTCTGGTTGTGGTGTCTTCCTAGCGTTCAGCCCCTGAGCTAAAAATACCTCCTCCAAATGTCCCTCAGGAAATGAGTTTCCCCTGCCTTGTGAGAAGGAGAGACCAAGTAAGAGAAAGGCGTGCACTGAGATGCAACAGTCACAGTTTCCAAGCACTCGGCCAGCAGCCAGTAGATTATATGTTGCTGTGCTGAGTTTCTTTTTTTGTGACCAGCTTCTCAATGATATTCCACCCTGTGTTATTACTGCCCTGGAGTGGATACAAACCAGCAGAGGCTGCGTGCTGCATCTGATGCTGCCCCTGGGCTCAGGCAGGAAGCAGGCTGTGAGTGTGTACCCAGCACAAGAGATGTCAATGAAACAGTCCAGCAATGAGCTTGGAAAGCACTGGCTGTCACTCCCTGTCCTTTACTCCTCTTTCATTACTTCAAAACACATTATCCTGAGCAAGGCCACTTTCCAGAGGGGTATTTTTTGCAGCCAAGGGGCTGCCCTGTCCTCATCCTTCTGAGTGGGGATGCTGCCCTCGTGGTTATGTGGGCATGCTTAACATGGCCTTCCCCAACCCAAGCCAAGCCACTTTGTGAAGGCCTCCCCCTGCCTTCCCCGCCTTTGTCTGGGGTACAGCAGCTCCTCCTATCTCTGTGCCTGAGGAGTCAGTCTCTATAATAGGGCAAGAAAACAGGATGGACTCTTTTCTTCCCGCCTGCAAGATGAGTCACCCCCCAAAATGCTTAAGGAATTAGAGACCTCAAGTAATTCCCTAACTTGGAGTTGGCTGGCAGAGAAAGTTGTGCTCTGGAGATTCTTCAGCAGGATGGGTTATTACCATTCCCTGGTGTGAACTAACATGGGACTAGCCAGGCTTGGGGTCTTTATCGAAGGGGGACATTTAGTTAGATGCTGTGCTCAGCAGCCAGGAAATACCTGCTTTGAGAAAGAGGAGCCTTCATGCTATCCTGGTTTAGCCCTGACCCTGGGCTCTTTGTTTGCTGAGAGAATTAATCTCAGCTTTCTGTGAAGGCAGTGCCCTCCAACAGTTAGTGTATCCAATGGGTGTCTTGTGATGGGGTGTACCACCCCCACTGACCCTGAAACAGTGAAGGGGAGTTAGAGGGCTCACTTAGGTCACCTGATGGCAACTACAAAGCGGTCAGTCCAGTTAAGGATGAGACCCAGCTGAGGGAAGGTCTTCAGAACAGAAGGAAGCAGGAAGCCAAGAAGAATGGGTTTGGGGGACTTTCTGCAGTAGAGAAGTCTGGCAAGAGGCCAGGATAGACAGAGAAAAGCCATGGGGGTGGAGCAGGTTGTGGCAGGATCTGTCGCTTCTGTCCCTCTCTGGGGAGAAGAAAGCTCTAGGAGTCATTCAGCTGTGGGACAAAGCCAAAGGGAATCTTAGGGGGAATGACAGTTCAAGGCTGTGGAGGGCAACAGTAGTTTGTATTCTTATTTGAGATTTTTGGAGCTAGGGTACCTGGGACAAGGAGAGCCTAGAAGAGGCTGGAGCCTGGGAAGAAATTCGGTGCACACTGGGCTCAAGAGGGGGCTGTGGAAAAGTCTGCTGAGAGTTTGAAGGAGGAAGAAGCATAGAGAGGAAGCTGGGGGAAGTTTGAATAGACAAACACACCTTGCCTTCTCATTGCAGGGTCCCTGTGCTGAAATCCAGAGGAGGGACTGGACATCAGTTCCTGTACTGGCCCACTGAGAAAGGTGATGCAGAGACTCTGGAGAGCAGGATCAGGCCAGTGAGTCTGGACTTGGATACAGGAGTTGGTGTGAAGTTGTTGGACTCTTCTTTATCCTGGATGGGAGGCCTACAAGGAGTCTGGCTGGAGAGCTGAGTCACAGGAAGAAGCAGACTGCAGAAGGCTGGTGTGGCTGTTGGCAGGGAAGCTGGATGGGGAGACCCTGTGGAGCCACAGCCTGCCACAAGGGGTCTTGCCAGTGATGCAGCTGCTCTTCAACACATCTGTGAAGCACTTTTGTGCTCATTGCCCCGATTTTGTGCCAATGGCATTCCCTGCACTCAGTCACCAAAGGCCTCATTGGAGATTTATATGAACGAAGACCCCCACAGCATTTGGCCTTGCTAGCAACCTGAGCTTGGTGCCTTTGAGCCCTGCTCCCTGGGCTGGACCACACAGTGATGCCACTGTGCCTTGCTCTGGACAGCACCTTCTGCTGTAGAGAAGAAAGGCTTCACTGTGAGGTGCCTGCCAGAAATCACTGAGCATTGAGCTGACAGCCCCTTCCTGTGTGCATGGCTTGGAGAGTGCAGAAGGAGGCGGGGGTGGGAGGTTGTGGGGAGAAAGGGGTGGGCAGAGCTGCCTGGGATTAGATGGAGATGGAAGAAGGAAGCCTGGAACATTGGGGAAGGTATAATTGCTTACAGCTGGCTCTGCAGCCTCTGTCCAATGGGAAGCCCCAAAAGGCTCTTTATTAATGGCTACAACTCATCCATCTCTGATTCCTTTTAGCTGCCTTTCATCAAAGCCTTATCTCACATCCCTTTCCTCGTCTCTCTGTTGCTTGAGGTTCAGGCTTGCCTTTTGCCTTGTTCCACTTTTCTTTCTCCTCTAATCTCTTTACAGCTCCATTTTATTCTCTTTTCATTCTCTTTCTTTTGCCGTTGCTAACAGCAAGGCCATTTTTCAACATCCCAGAAGGTTCATGACCAGGCTCACAGTGGAGCCAGGGATCTGTGGGTTCAAAGGCACCAAGGTCATGGCCCTAACTAACAGGGACTCTTCTTTTGCTGTAGCTTTGATATCTTCTCTCCATAGTCCTCCAGTGACTTGAGGGTGACCTGGTACACCAAGCAGCCTCTGGGATGATTGAACTTGGAACGCAAAATCAGTGCTCTTTCCTGGGGTACGTCTACACTGGAGCCTTGGGTCAACTTAAGAAAGGTTAAGTTAACCTACAGACCACCGCAGCCACACTGCTCTTTTATTAAGTCGACTTAAGCACTTCCTTAAGTCGACTTAAAAACACCACCTCTTAAAGCCAATTTAACACTTAAGTTGACCTTATTCAGTCAATTTAAGCCAATGTAGACAGGAAATAGCCCTTAAATCGACCTAATTGGCCTACAGGCCCCCTCCCAGAGTTCCTGGCCATCAGGAAGGGTGGACGTAGCACTTGCCAGGGTGGGCACAGGCCACAGGCAGTCGACAGTTTTCAGTGTGGATGCTTTAAGTTGACTTAACAGGGCCAACTTTAAGTCAACCTTGTTAAGTTGACTTAACAGAGTCTCCATTGTAGATGTACCCCTGGGGAGGTTCTCGGTGGGATCTGAATGAGAGACCCAGACTGGAAGAACTTGGAGACTGAATTTCCTTCAGGTCTATAGCTGAAGCAGAATGTTGTAGTGAGTCCTAAGAAGTTAGAGAGGACAACTCAGTCACTAATCTGCATACCATATATGCAGGAGAGAGAATAGACTTGAACAGAGCCATAACGCTCTGTTTCAGCACCCCTTGCAATTAGCAGCACTTGGGGCTGGCAGTGCAAAACATGCCCTTTAATAGAACGGCTCTATGGAGCTGCTCTGGCATTCCTGGGGCAAAGCCCTATTTGCTCTGCCATAGTTATGGCTCTGGACTTGCAGCCTTCTGCTCTGATCACAGCCCCACTGAACACTAGGAATAAGGCTTGCAGTATTAACTGTCAGAAGGCAAGGTGTGACATGTAACACTGGAGCAGATCTGATCTCATCCATCAGAAGACTAGCCAATGTACTGAAGTATATGTGTGGAAGGATGTCTCCCTAGGTTATGCAGATGTCCATCTCCTCTCAAGTGCTTAAGATGGGGGAAACTCTGAATCCCAGGTCTTGCCTGTGTGGAATGGTTTGTGCAGTGCACTGTGACAATCCAGAGATGGAGTACTAAATCTTCAGCCTAATGTTTGGCAATGGTCCTTGAAGTTCAGTGTTGGAATCTCTGGAAGGAAACTGACTGCTCATTGAACTACTAAGTTGCTTGAGGGAAGGATGCCACTGAATTCCTAAGTGTAGGAGTCCCTCATCAAGTTAGGGCTGTGTTCTAGGGAGGGTGACACCAACTCCTCTGGTAGTACTCCTGACTTGTTCTTTGTGCATTAAGTATCTGACAGTCCCCACCCTTGTGGGCTGTGACTGGGGATAGATAATGAGTGTCTATAGGTGTGTTAGCACATGGCTTGTATTCACCCCAGGGAGACTGTGGACAAACTTTGGGAAGTTTTGACCCACTTCTTTTTTCTGCTGTGTTTGATTGAGGTGAATCCTGCAAAATCACCTGCATTCTTGCCGGTTTACTTTTGAAATGAAGTCACTTTAACTGTGTCCACCCCCCTTTTGCATGCGCTTTTTGTAGCTTTTCTAATAAATTCATTTATTGGCAAGAGTGTTGTGCCGAAACAATGAGTTGTACACAAGTATTACAGCATATTCACGGGAGGTAATTTAGGGTTCATACGTGATTTATCTATTCAGGGTACAGAGACAGGCTACATGGCCTGTGTGTCTAATGAAACCAGTTTAAATTTAAAGTATCTGGTGGGTTCCAAAGAACTGTTCTAGAATGAGCAAAAACTGAGCAATGAATATTGTCAGATAATGAATATTTTTGAGAAAATCACAGACAAAAGTCAGTCAACAGATGATTTGTTATGGATCAGTTTACCTGGCTGTGATATATATGTATGCCTGAGTGGCTTTGGGTGTGACCATATGGAATAGAATGGAACACACAGGGAGCCCAAGGGTATGTCCACACAGACTTCTTATTTCGAAACAACAGAGGTTGTTTCAAAATAAGAAGTGGCATGTCCACACGATGCACCGTTATTTCGAAACAAGGGGACCCGTTGTTTCAAAATAACGATCGTTATTTCAAAACTGTTAAACCTCACATCTAATCAAAATAGCCATTGTTTCGAAACAGTTGTTTTGAAACAAGGGCATTCAGACATGTTGTTTCAAAACAAGACCTTTGTTTCGAAACAACATGTCTGGACGGCCTTGTTTCGAAATAACCGTTTTGAAACAAGGGCTATTTTGAAAGCAGGCTTTCCCTTAATTCGAATTAACTTATTTCGAAATAAGGACTTTATTTCGAAATAACTCATTTCAAAATGGGTTATTTGAAAATAATGATGTATGTGTGGACATAGCCTAAAACTAAGAACTGTTTGGGTGACATGCTAGGCCCTTCTAAGGCTCATGATAAAACTGGGAGGTCCAGAAGTTTTGTCAGCTTCCCTAGCTGAGCCTGAGTCCCAAACCTCTGGGGTGTCCTGAGTCAGAGCATATAATACTAATATCTAGAGGCTGCCATTTGTGTTGTGACCAGTAATGAGGTGGTAGGTGAGAAGGCCTGTGGCTTAACAGGGTTGAAGAGGTCCTCTGAAGGAGGATCCAGCTTCGTCAGTCCTTGTACACTGAGTGTGGTGCCCAACCCATCAGCACTTTTATTCTCCCTTTAGAACAGAAGAGAGCAGCAAAATGAGTGTTTTAATGATGATTGATGTGACAGCTTGGTGTTTTCTTTCCCAGTAGGCGGCATGCTACCATTAGGCAAGGGGACTTCTGCTGCTGCTGGAAAGATGCCAGGAGGTGGCCTCCTTGGTTGCAATGAAAAAGCTCCTGAGGGCAGAATGACTTTGCCTTTCCCTTGTTTTCAGTCAGATCTGCTGTGATCTTTACCTACTGCTGAGAATTGCCTCTGAGCATAGCTTTGCATGTCACTTTTACCCATCTGCATTGAGATGTCAGCAGGGGAATGAGGAAGATACCTGTGTGAAATTTAACTCACTGAGAAGGTGTTCCTCAAGACAGTAAAGCACTTGCAATTTAAGGGTTTGTCTGTGGGGAATCCCTCCTCTCCATGGAGAGAAAGGAGTCAGGTACCAAAGGAAAACAGTTTTTAAACTTGAATTTTGGATGCTACCTAGCAAAGAGATTTATAATCTATGGCCGAGATGTGCAAAAGTGGCCGGGATTATGGGTGTCTGACCGCGGGTGAGCCCAACTTTAGACACTTTTAAAGGGGCCTAATTATCAGAAAGTGCTGAGCCATCATCAATATGAAAACCACTTTCTCTATTTTAGGGGATTTATGCTGCTGCCCATCACCATAGTGCAGGAGCTCTGTCCGCATGCAATCAATAGCAATAGTGAAGTATCTGGTGGACTGCATAATATCACTTGATCTTTTCTTTCTGCGTGAAAAATCTACTTGAGGTAGGGATTTAGATTTTTTCTTTTTAAAATTAATTTCCTTTTTTAAGGTTGATTGGTCAGAGGTTTGTTTTTGGGTGTGTTCTTTGGTATTTTTGGTAAAGAGGTGTGTGTGTGTGTGTGTGTGTGTGTGTGATTTTTATGGTGGAAAGGCACTGGAAAATCAGGCCTCTTTCATGCATCTGAAGTT
Source organism: Podocnemis expansa (assembly GCA_007922195.1). Classification (NCBI taxonomy): domain Eukaryota; kingdom Metazoa; phylum Chordata; order Testudines; family Podocnemididae; genus Podocnemis; species Podocnemis expansa. The sequence goes on along the minus strand of ML681967.1, from coordinate 9,995,966 downwards.
GGGTAACACAGATCACTCATCATTTTTTAAAATCTTGGGCTATTACCAAAGACTAAAAGTCACTGTGGTGTCCAGCCTGAAAAACATCACTGCTCAAATGGTTGCTAGCTTGCTTTTGCTAGGAGTAGCATGTTTGAGAGAGAATGTGCACATGTGTACAGCACCTAACACAAGGAGGCCTGATCCTTTTTGGAGTCCATTAGCATTGTTGCAATGCAAGTGATAAAGAAGGTGAAAGATATTCATGGGGTGAGAATTATGTAAGTGCAAAAACTGAAGTTTGGGTGAGTGAAAAAGTGAGTTTGAGCATGGGGGTAAAACAGCATGTGTACACACAAGAGGGGAGGAGTGTATATATATATATGTAGGTTACACATGTGTACGTGCATGTGCGTGCGCCAGAGACTGAAGCTGGGGAGTCCTGAGTTCTAATCCCATCTCTGACACTGACTCCCTCTGTGGCTGTGACTCTGTTTCACTTCCCTTTAACTCTGCTTAGCTTGTGGAGAGGGCTGTAGTGAGGCCTAATGCAAGTTTGCAAAGCACTAAGGAGTACTGCCAAGGAAGTCTTACTGAGTGTGTCATTGAGAGAGGGGTGTGTGTGAGAGAGAGAGCAGGTGTGTGTGTGCACAGGGAGGGGAACAGCTCCTCAGTTATATACAGAACATTAGAGTTTGTTCCAAGCAAACCACACGCACCCGCCCTCTCTGAAAGGGTCTGTGTATTCCCAGCCATTTCCTGCCCTAGCCACACAGTTTTCTTAAGGTGGAAAAACATGCCAGGAGTTAAGGCTCCTTGTTGCTGTGAACAGCTCCTGGCTTGTTTGTGGAAAACGGTTGGGAGCAGTGCTGCTCATTATTTCCTGTGACAGAAGGAGAAACTGGAGCTGCCTTTCAGAAGAGGGGAGGTGGCTGTGAACAAGGAGACTTGTGTTCACCTGAAGCAGCTGTTGGGGTGGGAGGTGGGGACCAACCCAGTTCCATCTTAATCTCAGGGTGATATTAATCCTTTCCAGGTGGATAAGGATGCCATACCCTAGGGCAGGGGTCTCAAACTCAAATCACTATGAAGGGCTGCATGAGGACTAGTATTTTAGCCTGAGGGCCATACCACTGAAACCTTTTCCTACAATGATATTGGAAATATTGATAACGATAGTTGTTGCAGGCCACAGGAAATAACTTTAGGGGCCACATGTGGCCCATGGGGCATGAGTTTGAGACCCCTGCCCTAGGGAGTCCAAGTGCTCAGCTCTATGGGGCTCCATGGGGTGAATGGGGGAGAGGTTTACCCTGTAGCAGTAGTTCTCAACTTTTTGCAGGTCATGACATGCTTGGTGGTGTGCAAGACCCTACAGAACACACCAGTGCTACCCCCTGTCCAAATCTAGCCCCCCACCCAGCTATCTGCCAACACAGTAATGTGTTCTGACATAGTACTTGAGAACTGCTGTCCTATAGGGATCTTGAGGCCTGGTCTTTCCTCTTGGCCACCAAGCAGAGCGTTGCTGTGCCCAAGGGTGCTCCACAGTGAGGATCTGCTAAGGCAGGGGTGGAAGGAAGATTGTGAAGGTGCCTCTGCTGCCTATAATCCCATCTGCCCCATACACCTGTGACACTGGAGCCATTGGATCATGTCCTTCCCCCATAGTTTCTCCCCTGATTCCAAGACAGCCCTCCCTTTCCTTCCCAGAAGAGCTGCTCACTATTGTGCAAGATGCTGACCACCTCGTGCCATTTCAGTGGGAAGGGAGGAACCCTGCCAACACCTCAGAGGATCAGGTCCTACATGATGTTTCCTAAGGGACTGGAGCCTCTGCTGAGTCCATCAATCTTGTTCCTCCGGACACACAGCTTGACAGACTGGATTGGACCCCAGGTCTGTCTCTCCCAGTATCCTGGTTCTAGTGAGGGCTAGCATCAGCTGCTGCACAGAAAAGTGCCAGACACTCTGTAGCAGGCAATGATGGCATGACCAGCTCTTAGGGAGAAGCAGCTGTTTGAGTGGCCTGTGCCCTGAACCATCTGGGTCTTTATCTCTTACAAAACCGTCTTGCCTAATAACACTCTGGAGGATTTCATTCTCTGTCTGAGCCCTGCCAAGCTCTTGGTCTCAAGCACCTATTGTGACAAGGAGTTCTGCAGGCTGCCTGAACACCAAAGCTAGCCACATTTCCTTTAAGGAGTTTGAAATGTTTTGCCTTTTGATGCTGTTAAATACCCCTCCCCTTTTCTTATGAGAGGATAAACAGGCACGTCCCATTTGCCATACTGGATCAGTCATTATAGTGTATAGCTCTGTTCTCTCCCCTCCTGCTCATCTCCCCTCAAAACTAAACTGCCCCAGTCTTTTCAGGCTCTGACTGTGCCTACAGAAATTTCCCAGGCTTCAAGTCATTCCCCTTGCCAGTCTCTGCACCCTCTCTCTCTTGTTCTCCCTGTATATTTTTCCTTTCTCTCACCTGTCTCTCGCTTTCATCTTCCTTAACCTTCTTTTCTTGGCTCTCCTAGCATTTTCTGTCATCTCAAATTTCTGTCCTTAATTTGGGAGGAGGAGGGGGAGAATGGGATAGTTCCTGCAAAAGCCTGGGAATCGAGGGGTCACCTCTTCCCAGCCTTTGGGGGTTCCTCAGCTGTTGACAAAACAAGATTGTGATATAGGCACTGACTCAACACACAAAGTGGATTGTGTTTTCTGTACTGTACTGGCACAACCTTTCTCCTGTGGGTTCAGTTTCTGTGATAAGGTGCTCAGACAGACCAATGTAGCTTACTTGTATGAATTCTGGGGAACAAACTGTATCAATAGAAGGCATCTTTATACTAGCCTAACTCTATCTGCACACAGGGTTGTATCAATTCCACTAAAAGAAATCATGCCCCAAACTTAAGTGCATGGTACAAAATCTGAGTACAGGCCACGGCCTAGATAATCAGTGCCAGATTCAAGGGCCCATCCTCATTCCTCATCATTTCCACAGAAGCAGCCCCAATCAGGCTAGGCGTGGCCCCTGAAAGATCCCAAGGTGAGGAGGACCCATGTGTATGGCAGTGTTTCCCAACTAGTGTGCCATGGCACTTGGGTGTGGTGTCAGGCCTGAGCAGGTGTGCCATGGCATTTTTTGAAAAACTTCTCAGAGTGCTGGATTGGCTCATGAATATTCATGAGTTCATTTAACGATTACATGGTGGTGTGCCTCAAAATAATTAAAGGTATCAAGGTGTGCCATGGTTGGGAGCCACTGGTGTATGGAAATATGTTAGAAGGATCAGGGCCGGCACTACGCAGTAAGCAGCCCCTGCGTTGCAGGGGGGCACCAGCATTCTGAGGGGCGTCAAAAGGGGACAGCGCCGTGGCACTCCTCTGATGATGTCACTCATCTGTGCCAGCGTCGCTCTGCTGCAGGGGGGTGCCACGATCCCCAGCGCCGGCCCTGAGAAGGATGCATCATTTTCACTGTTTTTTCTGAGCCCCTGAGATTGAAAGAGGAGTGTGTTGTGAAGACAGGCCAAGGGAAAGCCCTGGGGAGAGGCTAAGGGACAGGTCCTAGGGCACTGGCAGAAGTGTATGTCAGGTTCTATTGAGTGTGTTTGTTGAAGGGGATGTCCAAGTGGCTGACTGGAGGGGAAAGAAAGGGAGAGGCCCTGTGATAAACAAGATCCGGGAAAAGGAGATGGAAAGGAAAGGAGGGACATGTCTGAGGACAGGAGCTGGAGCTGTGTTGGATCAGGGCAGTACCATCAATGTGTTGCTGCTATTGCTGCACTTTACTTCCTGTCCAGATGCTCCTGCGTGTGGGGCACTCTCCCAAGCCTGGCTTTGCCCTAACATCTCCCTGGCTGGCCTATGCACAGGGGACACTGCATTCCTCGCTTCACAGCTGTGCAGCCGGAGGCAGCGTCATTGGGAGCAGCAGTCTGGGGCCTCAGAGTTTTTTATGACTTTATAAGGTAGAAAGCTCCCTCAGCCCTGAGCCGGCCCCTCTCTGGGCCAAGTCCTTCTGTTTGGGATTTCTGTGGAAACAGTACACAGCTGCCTGGCTGAGGGAAAGATGCCTCCCATACTGCAGTGGCGCAAGGCTGATTTACACCAGCAGAGGAGCATGCTCTGGTTCCAGAGAGAGGAGTGAATCAAAGCCCTGGATCCACAGAGAGCTCAAAACCAGATTCAGCCTCAGCAGTTGGCACTGAGATCTTCCCCAGGGACAGAACTAGAAACTGTGATTGAAGTGCACTGTACTCGGGGGAGATTCAGATGTCCAGTGAGTGGTCCAAGCCCATCACAACCTCTGGTCTGTGTAACTTTCCTGCGGTGTCTCATCATAGCTCCTAGTACTGCAGCTGCAAGGTGACTGGTCCTCCCTCCCCCATCCACACAAAGGGCTTGGTACCAGCATGAAGAGTGTGCAAAAATGCCCCCTACTTGGCTGTACAGGGTGTTCATTTTCAGATGCAGATGTGGGGCTTCCACCATGCAACTGAGGTGCACACTTTGTGATCTGTCTTGGCCATGATGTTTCCTCTGCTCAGGGGGCTCTCTCAGAGCCAGGGAAAGGCAGGAGAAGTCTTCTGTCAAGATGGGGGTCATGTGGCTGCCCCAGGACTTCAATGGTTTTGTAGATATTTATTCCTACCATTCCACAGCCCATCCCAGCACCAGAACAGAAGATTTGCCTTTTCTCTCCAGCCTATTCCACCATTCTGAAGAGGGAACTAACCCCTGCATGGGAGAATTCACCTGTTCTCTCTTGCCAGGGTGCTGTGGTCCAGCCTGGCAGCAAGACAAGGAGAATCCCCCACTCCCACCTGGGCAGGAAAGCCAGTCCCCAGCCCCTGTGAGCATGGAGGAGGATGGAAAGTCTCTAGCTGTTATTTCAGGATAACAGAGCACACACTGTGGTTGGTAGACTGGCTTCATGGGCGGCTTGCTGCTCACCAGCACCTCTAATTCTGGCCTGTGTTCTGGGATCAATTTGAGGAGCGATCTGCATGAAGATGAAGCCCTAATGGTCTAAATTACTGGGGATGAATAGGGGTGTTGGGGACAGACCTTCCAGGAGACAGCTATAGAGCTGGCTCTATTCTTCCCAGGGCTGAGTGTGTGCACTTGTGGGTGGGACAGGAAGTGCCCCCTCCTGTGCCTTGGGGCCTGATTGGCTTTATTAGAAAGGCTTCATTATATTGCACAGTCCCTTAATTTTATAGAACAGTTTTATTTATGGCCAGGGAGGAAATTAACAACTCACCAAACAGGCTAAGGAAAACACAGCCTTCACTGAGCATGCTTGAGGGCTGGCTGGGGCTTTTCTGCCATTTGGGGTGTGTGTATCTATGTAGGAAAATAAACTTAGAGGAGTGGGGGTTGGGGCTGGAGGAAGGTGGGGGTGGGAATGGGGCCAAATGAGGTTCAAAGACTTCAGCATACCACTGGCAGAGCTGACACCAGTAATGGGGCCTTGGCTGCTGCCTTGGTTTGTTGTTTCCGTACTGGTCTGCAGTGCACACACACACCTTGCCTGACCCTCAATGCAGGCTTTATGTTGCCTGGGTAGGATGCCTGGAGGGACTTGAAGACATGCCTTGCCCAGACTTCTGTAGCAATGAAATCAGTGGCGAAGGCTGGTTGCAGCAGTTCTCCCTGTGTGGAGATCCAGAGGACTTAGGCAGGCCTTGTCATTTTCAGCTCAGTGATGGGTTGAGTGGGTAGAAGGGTTTGGGCAGCTGAAGCCCCCTTCCATTCCCATGACCCATTTCCGAGGGTCTGGAACACAGAGGGGAGTCCAGGAGCATGTTAAACCTTTGATTTGCACTGGCTGCCTCTTGGCATCTGGCTGAGTTTTAGATGTTGGCTTTGACCACACAACTCTAAATGGCCTAGGATCTACCTAGAAAAGAAACCTCTTCTCTCTCCAGGAGCCAGCACTGCAGTGGAGAGCAGAGGCACCTGGGCTCTGGTTCCAGTGGTACAGAAGAGTGGGACCTACCGGCTGGGTATTCTCTGCTAGGCCCTGTGCCTCTGGAACACTCCTTCCACTGTGACTAAGCTTCACATCAAGCTGCAGGGCCCATCTTTTCTCATTGGCCTGCTGGGAGCTGGGGCAGGGTGTTAAAAAGGTTTCATGCCTCCTAGTTAGGGTGACCATATCTTCCATTTTGGTGGGAAAGTCCTTTTTAGAGCGCTGTCCCAGCCATCCTGATTTTTTTTTTTTTTGACAATACTGGGTATTTGTCTCATTTGTTCTTGAGAATTGATGATCAATTGTCAAGAGCAAATGGGACAAATTCCCTATTTTGCAAAAAAAGTGGGGTGCAGAGGAATGTGCAGTAGGATGAGCAGCAATACTGGCCTAGCATGGGAGGGTGGGCTCAGAAGAACAGCTCATCCCGGCCCCATGCAGCGGGTGGCAACTGAGACAGAGAGCTCAGGCAGGCTAGCCCCATACACAGGGAGGCTCGAGGGTGGTGTCTGCTTTTCCATTTGGGAAAACAGGGTCACCGTATACTCTGGTTATACCCATGCTGCTCTGAGGGTACCAGTCTTCATGAGGAATCTCCAGAGTTGTCCATTTCTGATCACTTGTAAGAGGCTGTCCTGGGCACCTCAAGGTTGAGACTGTGGGTCTTCTATGTCATGATTGTACATCTACTAAATACATTTCAGAAAGGAAAGACCCTCTCTGGCAATCAAACACTCAAGCCCCTACCCTGAAAAATAAAGAGTCATAGATGTCAGGACTAGAGCGGCTGCTGTGATCACCTTGTTGGATCTCCTCTATAGCACAGCTGAACAACTGCCCCAAAAACCTCATACAGCAGAGATTTTAGAAGAACTTCCAGTCTTGACTTAAAAAGTGCCAGTGATGGAGAATCCATCCTGGCCTTTGGTAAGTTGCTGCAGTGGTTAATGACCCTCACAGTTAAAAACTGATGTATTATTTCAGATCTGTCTAGCTTCAACTTCCATCCATTAGTTTGTGTTAGACCTTTCTCTGCTAGATTGAAGCGCTATTATCCAATATTTGTTTCCCACATAGATACTTACAATGCACTCTCCCCGTCACCGGCAGAAGATGCAAGGAGGCAGGGCTCCAGTTCTGGGGCTTTAATTTATCCCCATTTTTACACCTTCAGCAATGCAGCTATATTCAACAATTAGAGCTGGGGGCTGGGAGGTAGGGATCCTGAGTGCTATTCCCAGGTAACTCTCATTAGAAGCTCTTGGGTGAGTTGCTTCCCCACTCTGTGCCTAAGTTTCCTTGTCTTTAACATGGAGATAATGATCTTCACCTACTGCCCCTTGGTGATTTGATGCATATAGATGAAAGTGGCTATAGCAGTGGTTTTCAGACTTAGGGCTGGGACCCACTACTAGGTGCAGACCCTCAGGTCATGGTGCCTCCTGCTGCCAGTGCCAAAATACTGAAATGCATTGCTCAAAGATGTAATTGTTGGATCATGGGCATAAATAATTTTTTTCAACTGGGTACCAAGAAAAAAAGTTTGAAAACCACTGGGCTATAGAAATGTCATTGTCATACTGAATCTGTCCCTGTATGCTGGGCTGGTGTGACTACGGTTGGCAGTGGCAAAATGTTTGCCAGGTGGATTTGCCAGGTTAGTTCTATTTCTAGTGCATTTGTAGGAGCTATTTCAGCCTGAAACGCAGCTCCCAAGGCCACCGTGCAGGACCATTCATTCTTGTTTTTTAAACCACATATGGTTGAAATTTGTTTCTTGGTTTTAATCTTCCCCAGCTGGTCCCTCCCTCTGGAGGAGTGGTGTGGGAAGTGACTTTTCTATGAGGGCCAGCCAGCTGAGATTGCTTGAGAGGAACATGAGATGCATCTCCCTAGGGGGCTGCTACCTCCACTGGACTGCTGGCCAGGCTGGCTTCACACTCAAGCCATACATGTGGCAGTGTTTCAGGTTTCAGCTGTTTCAAGCCTTTGGTTTGCAAAGTGCAGAAGATTGTTTGCTGTCTAGACTCTACTCTGGAAAACTAGTATATCAAGAACATTTGCAGTATGTGACATGCAGGCTAGCTCGGGGCTGTTAGAATTGACCTGGCATCTGGTCAAAACACATATGGGGTCAGATCCTCAGCAAGTGTAAATCAGTGGGAATTCCCTGATTCACACTCACTGAGATCTGGCCTGTTGTTCCTATTGAAACAATCTGGATCTGACACATGCTGATCAAGAGCTCCTGAACTGTATGTGTCAGAGATGCTGCTCTGGGGGCTAGATTACTCTGACTGGGGGTGACTTGGACAGCAGCCAGGATTAGGTGCCCTGAGTAGCTTGCGTGATTGCAGTGTCACATGGGTTTCTTTCCAGGAACGCAGTTTGAGTATTTTCTGTACAAGTTATAGGAGAAGCAGTAATGGGGCAGGTTGACTGTCAATATTGCACTCATGACAGTGTACTGAGTAAGTGGAGTTCTCTGCTTGCCTTCATTCATTTGTCTTCCTTTGAGGCAAATGGAGTTTGTCACAGGTGGCCTGATCCGAGAACGGCTCCTAAAGCATCCCCTCACCTGTGGAAGGGTGAAGCAGTATTCACCTCAGGACTTGAAATTGGGGAGGGAGGGTGTATGGGGAGAGGTATAGGGGGTATTGAGGGGTGCTCACTAAAGTGGTATAACACTGTTACTAGCTGACAACTGAGAGGGTGTTGAGAAATTCGGGGGCTATAAGGGGGGTGTGGGCAGGTGTTAGGGAAATCCCTGGAGGGAAGGCACTGCAGATGTAGCACCGAGACGCTCTGCAACACCCTGCACCCTGAAATGGACGGGCATGACTTTCTTTGCTAAATAACCCAAAGAAGCACCTTAGTTACAGAATGCAATATCTTAAGCCACTAAACGCATGAACCAGCATAGAAATGAGAAGTCAAACTGCTGCTGCTGTTGAATACATGCATAACATTTTCCCACATGGACTTGTGTTTTGTGCTTTGCCTCTTTTTTGTTTTCTCTGCTCCTCTAATTGTGCTTAACAAAAATTGGTGACAGTGTTTCTGTGCACAACAAGCCCCAGATTCTCTAAATAGTTAGACTTAACTCCTTTGTGTTTAAACATTTCTGCATACACAAGTGTGGACCATTGATGCTCTATATAGGTGCATGCCTCCTTTTGCAGGCAAAATCCAGCGCGCATGCAAGAAACAGGCTATCTGAAAGTGGGATGGAAAGTTGGCGTGTAATGTTTGGATTCACTGTGCATGTGCCAAGCGGTGTATTAGTTTACAGCTCCTGTTAGCAGAATGGATCATAAGGAACTGTTGTGGTTACAGTGTCAGTTCTCCACTAGCTACTCTTCACCAGAGTAAATTATATGAACACACCCAACTGGATTCAGGGCAGATGAAAGGGCTGAAATGTCTCCAGGGAGGTAGGGTTGATTTTTCACTCTGCCATTAACTCCCCCGATTGTGCCTCAGGTTATAGCAAGCACAGATTGTTCAGCACGTATGACGCACCCCAGGCTGGGGAGGGGACCCCACCTGCACCTTGCCATACACAGGCATGAGCAGTGGAATTCCAAGTTGTGGTCCCAGTGCTGCCATAGCCTTGTTTCCCCTGTGCCTCTTCTCTTGGCAGTCAGACTGATCCCTAGTACTTTCACATCACACTTGTCATTCATTGATCTCAAAGCACTTTACAAAGCAGGTCTCTAGGATTTTACTTGATTTTGGGGCTCCAGACTAAGAATCCTTCCAAGGGGTTTATCTGATTGTCAAAGGGCAGGTCCTCAGCCCTTTCTGAAAATCAGGTCTATTAAAGGCAGCTCTTGTTGGATAATCCAAAAGCTGAGGTACCCCAAATCACTTTTGAAATTTTGGCATGTATTTATTCAACTGAGGTTCCTCCCTCCCACCTCTCTCTACTCTATTTGCTCTCTTTTCATTCTCTCTGCTCCCTTTTCATCACTGTTTCTCCTTAAGAAAATGTGATCACTCCAATTTGAATCACATTTTGGAACTCATGCTATTGAAGTTTGAAAATGAGACAAATCAAATTTGCTTGTCACTATATTTAATTGTGTGTGGCTGGACCAGACACCTTGCTCTCAGTATGAGGAAGGAACTTCTAGAGGCAAAAAGGATCTAGCTGCTTTGTATTTTTTGCATAGTTGAACTGAGCTGGCTCTGACGAGTCTGTGGTTCTTTCCTGTTCTTTGGCTCCCTGTCTCCCACATAATTCCCAAGTAGAGTAAAGAAGACTCTCAATGGCTGCATATTGTACAGCAGAGTCCAGAAGACTTGGCTGACTTGGCCATGTGTGATGGACCCTTGCTTTTCCAGCATGGTTTTACAGTGATTTTAGAGGTTCTAATGCGGATGGCATTTCCTGCACTGTCTGGCTCAGCCAGATGCAAAACTCTTAAGGGAAGGTTAAGGAGGAAAGGCCAATGATCACTGCAAAACAGGCCACAGCTGGAAAGAGCACATATGATTGAGCCTACCTTAAAAATGTCACAATGTTTTTAAGAGAGATGGAGCCAAACAGCAGGTGTCACCTAGTTTGACCCTCGTCTGGGGAACTGAGGATCAATGTGCCTGTCAAAAGTTACACAGTTGCATCCTGCTATTTCTTTCTTTGCATGTGTTTGGAAGTATTATGGCTGTGCAAGTGCCTGCTGTGACTAGCTGTATTGGCATCATTCTGCACACATTCATGACTGTTGCCATTGCAATAAAGTTAAACGAAAACAGCTTGTCCTCTGGGGAAGGAGCCCTGGAAAAGAATCTGGCATCAGAAGTCAAATTCTTTGCCATCAAATGCCCTTCATGTATGCAAGTGTGTGAGTGGGTGTGAAGACTTTGTGGATGTATGCATGTGCCATCAAGTCTCTGTGTGGGTATGTATGTTGCTCTGAAGTATTGGGGATGTGACTTATGTGTACACGTTACAGGGTATGTGATTATGATGTTTATGTAAGAGAGTACTCACTGTTTGACTGTGTGTGGCAATGCGTGGGCATCGAGTGTTCAGACACGTTCCAGTGTATGTGAATGTGTCATTTGCATTTGAGAGTAACTGACAGTGGCACTGCATTGGACTAAGCTGGGTGATGTGCACGTTTGCATATGACTATCAAAGGCATGCTGTGCAAACGACATGGTTTCATGTGTGTTGGGGGGGAGAGATGCAAGCTTGTGAAAATGGGGAGGCATGTCTCCGCGTCACACTCAATATGGGAGCTCATGTCTGTGTCTGTTTGGATATGCTGATGTACATTAGCATGTGTCCTGCATGTCAAGAGCTTGTTTCTGCACCAGGAATTGGATTGCATGACTTTTGGCTGTGGAACAAATGTAACATACCACTGACATTCCCGCCAAAGGCTGCAGTGGATCCATCTCCACAATGAAATTACAGTGCAGAGCAAGGAAGAGGTGATGAGATTCTAGTTACATTTCAGTGAAAGACTCCAGCAGGCTGAGGGACCCATCCCAAACTGGGAGCAGGGGCTAGAGTGGAGAGAGAGATTAGTGGGGAAGAGAGGGAGGTTTGGGAAAGCAGAGAAGTTATACAGGGCCTTTGTGACGTCTGCTGCTGTGTGACTCAGCCTCACTCATAGGCTCCAAGCTGCTAAGGGAAGTTGGCCTGGAAAGACTGTTTCAGACTTAGAGGACGTGGTGCACAGTTTGTGCCAGGTCAGTCATTCTTTCTTTCTTTCTTTGGCTGAGCCTGGAAGAATTTCTGGACTCTACTCTGCCCTTACTGGCCCTGACACCCACTGCTTTCCCTGGTCAGAAATAGGATATGCAGTGTCTCTTGCAACTGCCAGAAGGGGCTCTACATGGGGACCTAGTAGGGGAGGTGAGGAAGCAGCAGGGGGACATGTCCCCTTTGTAAAATGAGAGACAGTCTTGGATTACATTACGCAGGGTACATTCTGCACTGCCTTATATCCCTGCAACCCTGTTTCAGTCTGTAGAGAGGCACAGGGTAGAATTTGGCCCACTAAAAAATGTTTAACTACACACGTTCCCATCTGTGTTGATGCAGATGCATGTGTCATACAGGGGGTGCATTTTTGATGCTGTGTCTCAGAGTGTGTACCGTGTGATATATGTGTGTGCTTATACAAGTGCATACAAGGTTACAGACTTGTGATTTTATCTCAGATCTTACAATATTTGATATTTTTCTTAAAGCTCCAGCTCCTGGAATCATATGATTACATAAAAACTTTGCTTTTATTAAAAAAGAAAAAAGGAATGTTTGTACCTCTTGTGCCTATAAAGAAAAAGTTGAAAACCTGCCCCAGGTGCATCCTAAGGGTATATATACACTGTAGTAAAAAGCCCACAGCACTGAGCCTCAGAGCCCTGATTAATTGACTCTGAATGGTGGGGTGTGGGCTTCCAGGCTAAAAGTAGCAGTGCAGACATTCCAGCTGGGGCTGGGGGCCAGTCTCTAAGACCCTCCTCCTTCACAAGGTATCAGAGCTCAGGCTCCAGCCCAAGCCTGACTGTCTACATGGCAGCTTTTAGCCCTGAAGCCCAAGCCCAAAGCCAGTTGACTGGGCCAGCTGTGGCAGTGCCTGAGGTCGTTATGGCTGTGCAGAGATACCCTTAGTGCTCAAAACTTGGAGGAAAAGAACCTCAGGTCTCCTCTGATTTAAAAACCTCATGCTTTTTAATTCAACCTTACGAAACACCTGGGGTTGGAACTCTGGTGCCTGTGTATCTGTGTATTGATTTCTGCATGCATGTCTTGGTTCAGTGTGTCCATGTATATTTCTGCACTATGTATGTGAGTCCCTGAATGCGTCTATGTGCTCATGGATTTGCTGAGAGGAGTTAAAATATGACTGATAAAGTGGTCTTGGAAAGTCCTTGTCCAGATCCCTGACCAGGACTGTGGAGGAAAGACCAGCTTCCACTTTGTCCCCATAGGTTTTACATTGAGAGCACTGCATTCTGGGACAGGACTTTGACAGCTTCAGGTCTGGTCTGATTCCCATTACAGTCAATGGGGAGATTCCCCATTGTTTTCAGTAGGAAGCTGACAAGGACACTGAGTTAGCAATGTGTAAATATGTGCAATAAGCTGCCACTTTAATGCAGAATCCCTCCACTTTCAGTGCAGAAGCTGTCAGTGACTTGAGGAGCTATATGTGAGCATTTATGTTGGGTGGGTTGTATTACAGGGATGTGAAAGATTTGGGGCAGAAGTGTGGGCATGAGCACAGAGAGGTATTAAACCTACGTATAAAGGGGGTTGAATAGACAGACATGTATGTCTGATATCAGAAATCAAAGAACAAAGAAACCAGTTGCTGAACACTTCCATCTTCCTAATCACTCGATGATGGATTTGTTAACGACTGTCGTTAGAGATGTACCTGGGACATCAAGACTCCAAAGAGAAACAGCTGAACTCGAATTAATATGCAAACTACATTCTGTGAAAGCAGGACTCAATCGAGATTATGGGTTCTTTTCACATTACAAAGGGTAATTTGACTTCAGACTTCCCATTCTTTAAGCCTGTAAACTGCTCTGATTTGCTGTTACTTCCTGATCCTATGTTTTACACCCCCTTGCATTTAGTTTCATTCCTTTCTGTAAGTTCACCCATCTTCGAAGCATCTGAGGAAGTGGGATCTTCTCCCACGAAAGCTCATGCAAAAAATAAATCTGTTAGTCTTAAAGTGCCACACAACTGCATGTATGTCTGTGCAGAGGAGTGAATTTTTAGGTAGGGTAGGGATGTCTGTATGGATTGGTTTCTCTATGTGGCATATTTTGAGAGGGGAGAGGGAATATCCTGTTTGTGTCTTGTGGTATAAATGCTATGCCCTCTATTGTTGTGTGGACAGGAGGAATTATTTATTTTTTAAAACCAGCTGCAGTGAAATTTTGGTGTTTGCTCTGGAAATATAGTGGTGCCTGCTTGATCTCTGTGGTATGATGTAGGTTGCTGGTCTCTGATCAGAGCTGTTTGCGCTGATGAGATGGTTTGTGCAGTGGGGATGGTGTGTGCAGCAAGTATCCCTATATATGCATGCACGACCATATGCCGCCTGGATATGAAACACGCCAGAGGGCACAGGAGAATGTTAAGTGAATGATATCTCCAGACTGGCACAGTCTTCTGGGTCCTTGACTGGCCTCTGGCTTCTGCTTATCCATTTTGCATGGATTCAAATGTGAGGAAAGTTCTTATAGGAAAATATAATTATCTGGGAAAAAGACATCCCTGTTCTTAACTAAGAAAAACAGCTCTGTACAGCCAAGAGGCAAGCGCACTGGGAGGAAGTGCAATCATCTTCAGACACAGTCTCCTCTAAGCCAACATCCCCTCCCCATGCTACCACAGGCCCTTGCTGGGAAAAAGAAGGTGTGCCTCCTGAGTTAGCGTTGGAGGGTGGGAACTTGAGAAGGGGCAAAGAGAAATGCTGGGGGTTTAGGTGGGAAATGAACAACAAATAAATAGGCACAGTGGATAAAGTAAAATCTTTTATTGGACCAGTTTCTGTTGGTGAGAAATATAAGCTTTTGAGCTATACAGAGCTACTCTTTCATCAACAGAAGTTGCTCCAGTAATGATTTACTACCTCACTCACTTTCTCTTTCTAATGTCCAAGGACAAAAATAATTACAACAACATTACAAGCAACAAGTAGTTAGACAAGGATGCCACTGCTCTCTTGGATCCTTCTGTGCTAAGAGTATGAAATTCCAGTTTAGTAAAAATCCCTTTGTGTGATCTCTCTATGCCTCTGCCTACCCAACTGTCTAGCTCTTAACCCAAACTGAAATCTGGCTAGGCGTCACTTGTCCTGAGCACTGGGCATTTTGATTTTCCGTGTTCAGGAAGCTGACAGGAAGGGTGATCCCCAGGACAAAATCTCCAAGATTCTTGGTTTTAAGTTGAGAATGAGGCTTGCTAAACTTAAACAGATCAAAGTTTGGGAAGAAGGAGAAGGCAGCTCTTTAAGAGACCTCGGAAATTCATCAGGAAAGATTCAGGATGCTTTGGAAATAGATTATTCTTATTTAAATGTACAGTGGCATCTAAAGACCATCTAAGATCAGGGCCCCACTGTGCTGCTAGGTGCTGTATACACACACAAAGAAAGACAACCTAAGAGCTAACTTGTGAAAGGGACATGATGACACAAGACAGTCCAAGAGTGGGAGGGGAAAGAGAGGAAGTGAGTGAGCCTAGGCTACTGTAACAAGGTGCCCTTTTAAGGATCAGGGACTAGCCAACTCTGTTTGATTATCAGATCCAGCTGGGAACAGGTCAGATATTTTCTGTAAAGGATTGAGAGAGTGCAGTTGGAGGGAGAAGGGTTTCTACAGCAGAGGGATGTGCTGGAAAAGAAAAGTAAAAAGGGAAGGGTATGGTATGGTATATATGCATACAGATTTTCAGTACTGAGGGGGTGAAGGAAAAACCTTGGAGCTCTAGCTGAAGGACAGAGCAACTGCTTTGTTTTGATCTTTTGCTTCAGTTTTATGTTTAAAGAATAAAGCTATGAGCAGGGGATGAAAGGCTTTTGGGAGTGGTGTTAGTCTTTCCTGGGCTGGGCAGTCAGGCCAGCATCTGTGTGGTCACACTTGAGCTCTGCTGCTGAGCCAGGAATAGAGCCCCAGTTTCTGGGCTTCCTGGCCACTGGGCAACACTGCTTCCCTGTTTTAAATTTGGTTTTTTCTGCTGCCCAGACTCCTGTATGAAAGCTGTCACAGCCACCCATGTGAGCTTTCTTTAGCATACCTCTCCTACAGCTTGTGGTATGTAGAGGTAGCTTGAGAGTGTGGAATTAAACCAGCAGCTTTATTGGTCACATCCAGCCTACAGAGAGACCAACATAGAAGAGTTCCACTTTCAGTGTGTTCTTTCCCAGTATCCACCGTCTCTGGTGGAAATCCTGGGGTGGCTTGTTCAAGACCTGTCTCAACCTCAAGTTATTAATTACTGCTAGGACCTGATGGTGTAGGAGTGAGGGTTACTTTCCAGGACATTACTATGGGGATCAAAAGAACAGTACAGTAAAAGTACATGAGACAGAGAGAGGAATAAATGGAATTTCTAAGCTTTAGTTACTAGATCCTTAGCTTGTATAATTCAGCAGTGTTACATTGAAATCAGAGAGCAATGCTGGCTTACAACAAGTGAAGATGTGGCCCAAGATTTTTAAACCTAATCTGCAGCAAACTCTCCACAACACCGAGATGCTGGGAGAGTTGATCACCTTTAATGAGGGAAGGCAAAGAGATGTTTAAAAAACATTCAGGCATTTGAGGTGCCTTTTGAAGCTTGTAGAGAAGCTACCCGCTGTGCATAATTTCAGAATCTAGTGCTAACATTACAGGGAGAGGGAAGGCACCTTTCATCTCTGTAGCATGTTGCATCCTTGCTGCTCACAGCAAATATTTTCTTCAGAATCTCCAGTCTCTGACAACAACAGTACATTGAGCACGTTGAACTTGCATGAACCTGGGGAAGACATGGGCACTGGGCCTAGCCTTGGGGGAAGGTGCAAGTCTTGACTCTTTGGCTATGTCTACACACAGTTTTGTTATTTCGAAAGAAGCTATTTCGAAATAACTTATTTCGAAAAAACCTGTTATTTCGAAATAACTTGTTTCGAAATAACAAAACTGTGTCCTCGAAATAAGGGAGCGAAATAGCAGGTCCACAGTGTGGACCTGCTATTTCGCTTCCTCTGGGGGCTTTAACGCCCCTGCTGCCCCCCAAGCTGGCGGAGCGGCTCCGGCGCGCGGCTGCAGCCACGGGGAGCCGGGTCCCGCCAGCCCCTCCGGCCCGGGCTCAGCGGGGGCAGTGGTTGCGAGCCCCGCGGCTCACCTGCCACCAGCTCGGGGGTCCTGCAGCCCCGGGGGAGGTGGCCACAGCCCAGGCGGCTCACCCCGCGCCCTGCAGCCACCTCCCCTGGGGCTGCAGGACCCCCGAGCTGGTGGCGGGGGAGCCGCGGGGCTCGCAACCACTGCCCCCGCTGAGCCCGGGGCCGGAGGGACCCGGCTCCCCGTGGCTGCAGCCCCCGCGGCAGGGAAAAGCCGCGGCCCCGGCTCCCTGCCCCGGGCTTTGCCGCCAGCCCTGGCGGCAGGGAGAGCCGGGTGCCCCTGGACCCCACTGTGGGGTTTGGCAGCAGCCCCGGCAGCGGGCAGAGCGGGGAGCCCCGGCACCCTGCCGCCGGGCTCCTGAGCAGCCCCAGCGGCGGGGAGAGGGGGGGCATCAGCGCCCCTCCGCAGGGCTCCCTGCTGGTCTTGGGGGCAGCGCCCCGGTGCCCTGCGGTTTGTCCCCCCGCTCAGCACCCTGGACAGGGTGCTGAGGGGGTGGCTCTTCCTCCCAGGGTGCTAAGCACCCTGGGAGGAAGCTCAGCCAGTTATTTCGGAACGGCATGTCCCGTTGGCGTTGTTTCGAAACAACCGTTTCGAAACAACGCTCTTTCGAAAGGCAACGAGGTTTAGCTTCTTTCGAAAGGACCACGGCCATTTCGAAAGAAGCGGTTTGCTTCTTTCGAAATGGCCGTGCATCGTGTGGCCATGCCATTCCTTATTTCGAAATAACATCTGTTGTTTCGAAATAAGGACTGTGTGTGGACATACCCTTTAAGTTGTTATAGTGGTAACCATGTGCATGGGGAAGCATACTACCCCACCACAATTAACTGGATTAAATGCTTGCAGTTTGGAACATGAATGAAAGAAAGATGATTTGGACATTCTTTGATGAGAGAAAGAAAAATAATTCTTTAATTTTCACAAAGAAAGGAATATCTAGAACGTTCTTTCTTTCTTTCTTTCTTTCTTTCTTTCTTTCTTTCTTTCTTTCACAGTGGCTTTGTAGGATTTTTTTTTTCCTCACTGTCTGGAGCAAGGTTTGTTCTCCCTCTGGCTTTTCTTTCTTTGAGAAACAAGCCTGGAGTTTGTGTTTATAGAGACAATAAATGCCTGCCTGCCCCTATATATAGTGCAGGATTAATGTATATATAGACAAGCCTGTCTGTGTGTGGGTGTGCATATCCCGTCTCAGAGCTGCCTTAACGGGGCATGAAGCTTTTCTCAGCCACCTCCACCTCGGCCATAAGTTTTTCTCTCAGCCTCCCCCGCCTCAGTTCCCAGAGGAAATGACAGTGTGAACCCAGAGATTCTGTGGGACAGGATATGTAAAACCTCAAAACTGTCCTGAAGTGAAGCCAGGAGGATCACTCTATCTCTGAGGAACAGTCAGGGAGGGGAAACGGAAAATTCCTCCAGAGTCCCCAAGGAATGAGCATGGATCCAACCTCTTGGTTCTCACATGGACCAAAGAGCTTTTCTTTTTTGTTCTTTCCTCTTCTTTGCTTTTTGGGGGAGTGATAGGGAGGAATTTAATTTTTAGAGCTAGTTTTAGTTGCCACATACAGGCCCAAGTCACTTACACACTGTGAAACATTTTACTTCTTCTTGACTCTCCCCACTGATGATTTGCAAGATCACCTTCTCAGGAGCAGTGAAAAGACTCCAGTGAATGGATATGATTATACCAGTATTTAATTATTTGTTTATTTTGTACAGGTGAATGGTGTAGAAGGAGGAAGATGGGAATTATTGGTATCAGTTCATTTAGACTGGTCTGATTGCATCCCTGGACTAGGCAAGGATCCTCTGTAAATTGGCTGTCTTGTGCCTGTGGGTTTTGTCCTGTTGTCACTAGCTGGCTTTTTACTTTCTTTTCAGGGGGGACAGAAATTGATCAAACAAAGATGAGCCATATGGGCAGAAAACTGGAAATGGTATAAAAACTATTTGTATTCTAGTAGTCTAGAGTCCCTGACCAAGATCAGGGCTGTTGTGCTAGGGGCTAAACACACACATAGCAAGATACAGCCCCTGCTCTGAAGAGCTTAGAATCTAAACAGACAGGACAGACAAACTCTGTGATTGTCCTTATATTACAGGGGCGTAATGAGGGCACAGAGAGGCTATGGATCTGATTCTCTGCTTCTCTGCCACGTGTGGCCATTTACGCTTGTTTAGTCTGACTGCAATGGCAGGGCAGAAGGAGGGTGAATCAGAAAGACAGCATTTTACATGCCCTTTGCACTTGGGTTAATGACTATGGACTTGTCCACATGGGAAAGTTTGATCAGCTTTGCTGATATAATTATCCAGGTTTAGCAATGCAGTTGTAACAGCCCCCATTCAGATTCTCAAAGGCCTTGTCTACACACAGAAATTGCACTGCTTTAATTACACAAGTGCCAATAAAATGACTCAACCATCCTTGGGTAGAAGCAGTTATAATGTTTGAAGGTGCTTTAGACCAGTGGTTGTCAAAATATGGGTTAAATCCAGTACTGGGTTGCAAATGCAAAGGTACTGGGTTGTGGCACCCATGGTGCACCCGAGGGTGGGGTGGGGCGGGGCAGCTACCCCTTGCTCTTCTGCCAGTCCGCACTGCTTCCGGGAGTGGGGGCGGCTGCCCCTCGCTCTCCCACCAGCCAGCACTGCTTGGGGGGGGGGCGTGTCTGCCCCTCACTACCCTGCTGGCCAACACCAATCCCGGGGGTGGGGGGGGGCCGGCTGCTTCTTGCTCCCCTGCTGGCCAGCACTGATCCCACAGCAGAGGCAGCCCATTCTGCTCACAGTGGAGGATTGTCACATGGCAGAGGGACCCAGAGCTGGGTCCCGAACAGAAAAGTTTGACAACCCCTGCTTGAGACCATTGCATAGACTTCAGAGCCAGAAGGATCATCATCAGCTGTGATCTCTTGGAGCACACAAGCCAGAGACCCCACTATTAAGCCCAAAGTCTGACTAAAGCATTTCAGTTCTCAGGAGACCAAGATAGTTAATTTAGTTTATTCTAAAGACAAGTCTATATTGATGACAGCAAATTTGCCACCGTTGGTTGGAACTCTGTGGTTTGAGTCAGTCAAGACCCACTCAGTTGATCTGGAATTTGACTCGGGAACTCCACCCCCATAAGAGTAGCATTGAGTCAAAGGGACTACATTTCCCTTTGACTCAGTGCAGTGGAGCCATGGAGGTATGTGGGAGTTAGAAATCAAAGTAGATACACAAATAATTTTATGTAGCTTGCGTATCTCCCTTCAACTGCCATCAAAAACCAGTAGCAAGTGTAGACCAGGCGTAAGAGCCACATGGGGAGAACAGGAGACACTGAGATGCCATGGAAATTGAGTATGTGAGACATCTATAAGTAAGAGCAGTGTACCTATCTCTTATGGGCAGGGGAATAAACTATTGCAGTGTCTGGGACCTTATACTTCATGGGTTGTACTGGTATAACTGTACAAATAAAAAATCACCCCCTCCAAACTGAAATATTTGAAAGGGTACAAAAATTGTGTGGAGCAGGCCTTATTTTGGTATAACAGTGCTTACTCTTGGGTATAGCATAACAAGCTTCCTACGTGACATAAACAAAACGGGAAAAGGCCTTATTGTAACTGGAATAAGAGCATCTATGTGAGTGGTTATACTGGTATAACTGTAGTGGCTAAAAATCACACCACAGATTACATAAAAAATTTTCCTGTGTGGCTAAAGCACAAGGCAGTGGACAATCAGACTGGGAGGGTCAGGATCCCTACAGGTGTTAGGCAGCTCACTCCCACGGGTTATGACTTGTCCAGAGTTGCCTACAAAGTCAACAGGCCACACAGACTCCCTAAGCCCAGTCCAGTGTCTTAATTACAAGACCATCTTTCCAAAAGAGGGGAAAAGTCAAAGGTTCCAAACAGCTAGGAGAGCCCCATTACCTCAAGCATCTGGGAGTCTGTTTGTGATTCATGCAGTGCAGAATTAGCCATTAAAAACACATTTCTTCCATAACAAAAGATTTAGAAGCAGTTGTGAGAAGCTGTGAGGTGTTTGTATGTGTGATGCTGAGCCTCCGCTCCTTCCTTCCCTGAAAAGGAGTTTATTCTTCCACACGCCCTCCGCTCCAGTCCACAAATAAAAAACATTTGAGCAAAAGAAAAAAAAAAGATCTCCACACAAATGTGTAACTGACTCATTACCCATAAAAGCTCCCTTTTTAACTGGATGAGTCATGGCATCGTGCTGTGACTTTTGAGCTACATTACACACGAGTTTGAATATTACTTTTTTCCTTGTTCAGTTGAAAGGATGTGCGGGGGCCCCCGCCCCATGCCAATCAGGTGCCCGCCCAAGGTCTGTGCAACCCCCTGCTTTTCCTGCCAAGGGACATTTTTGGCAAACTTCAAGAGGCTTTCTGTCTGTCTGCTACTGTCTGTCTGTCAAGCAGCCAAGAGCTGCTGTTTGGTACAGTGCAATACCCTGTGGTATTGCATGGAGCCCAGAAGGATTGCAACACAAGACATGCTCAGATCAAAAGAGAGAGGGATGGAAAATCTGAATTTTTTGACCCTGTTGGGTCTTGTGTGATGCCAGAATGTATGTTCTTCCACCAACTGGGGAAGGGTGCGGAGGCCTAGTTTATTTCTGGCTGGTGCAGGTGAAAAGAGTTATTTTTCCAAAGCAATACAGTGAGAAGGGGAATCCACTTTCTATCTGAGACTAGCACAGAGAGTTAAATGCTTGTGATAGGAGCAGGAAAACAGGTAAAACTCCCTTCTCTTGAGGTATGTTATCATTGGCTCTGTCAGTGTCTGCAGCCAAACTTTCCATAGTCACCTCTTCTAATTCCAGCATACAGCCCCTGCACACTTTCTCAATCTCTTCTCTTCAGTCTCAACATTTACTCCTTTTTTCTTGCTTAGCAGCTGCCCCAGGTCTGTTTCACAGAATCATAGAAGATTAGGGATAGGAGGGACCTCAGGAGATCATTCAGTTGAATCTCTAGTTCAAAGCAGGGCTAACCCATTCATGTGAATGAGTATCTTTCATTGGTTCTTCACTTCCCAGAATCCAAACATGGCAAGTCTGTACAATTGGAACTTGACACACAAGGTGATTCAGACGAAAACAGAACTGACCCAACCCTTCCCCCCCAACTTGAACGCACCTGGAGCCCTTCACTTCTGTTATGTTTTAAAAAGTTGCAACCAGAAACAGAATTGTTGGAACACAGGGAGAAAGTGTGTTTGCATGGAACTTCTAGTCCAGCTGGGCAGATGTGCCATTCTAACCCAGGAGTATATTTTGCATCTAACCCTTGTCTTTACAATGGAACTAATCAAGCCTGCTGAACTTTAGAGGGTTTGAAATCTGGATTCAGATTTGAATCCAAATTTTGCAGGCTCTTACCATCTTTAATAGACATAAGCACCAGGACAAGCACCTATGCTAAAACACACCTTTTCACTGCAGTTCAAAAACTCCTAAAAATATTTCTGTGGGACTTAGGTTTCCTGTTATATTTTATTAATAAAGCCTAATTTTAAAGCCAAATTGAACCTAAAAAACACCACACCAAACAAAATATGACTAGGTTACTTTGAATCATTCCATTACCACAACAGATCTCTATCTGAGAGTGCACCCCAAGATTTGGGGAACTCTCTCCATTTTCAGGGGCCAGCACTGTATCCTGGGTGATTGGCTGGCAGACTGGACAAGAGTCCCACATCTATTTTAGGCATGCTGTGTCCTTCACATTGCACAGCTGCATTGTAGCATTGAAGAGCTACAGTATGCCATTGAATCAATCTGTGATTCTGTTTCATTGTGATGTGAAGGTTCAGCAGCATCATGTTACTTTGGAGACGCAAGATGAATGTGCAGCTGTCCCAGAAAGGAGTAATTTGGGACTGAAGAATCCCTTACTAACAGTGACTTTGCTGGGGTCCTACATTCTAACAAGCTGATTTGGTGATATAGGTAGGAATTGGATATCTGTGAAATCAGGGTCATTTATGTGGAATCCGGCTAAAAGCTGTTGTAGCAGAGAGACTTCAGATCAGCTAGGTATAAAAATACAAACCAATGATTTTCCAATGAGTTCCCTGAAGGAAAAAATGTATATTAATAAAGCCTGCAGTTGCATTAAGGCTAGAAAATCAGTTTAGAGCTCTAGATTCTAAGGAGAATAGTCTGAACTGGATTTCTGTGGCTACCCGGAATGAACTCTGAGAACAGCCCTGGGGGCAGAAAACCCAGACTGAATTTCTCTCTGCCTATTATGAGGTGGTCTCTGCTTTCAGGCAGTCAATTCATCTGACTTAATTTAGACTCTAGGCTAAGGTTGTCTGTGCCTATGAAATTGTATCACTTTCCACTTTAAACCTGACATTAGTGACTATAAGCCCTGGTTAGCTCTGTGCTGCCCCTGTTTAGGAATGTGCTTATTGTGAATTTGCTTGAAGCTTGCCACGGCTAAATATAAGAGTGAGAAGAACATATTCCTACATGATTCCCATGACACTGACTTGCATTCTCCTCCTTCTTTCTCTTACAAGTTTTTTTCTGCTTTTTCTCATCAGCTGGAAACTTTTCCAGCCTTTTGAAACTTTGACCTCCAAATATGGTGCATTCCCCTCCCCTCACAAAAAAAGAATATAAATGAATCATTTAGATTTCTCAGTATAGTATTAAATGATCTCCAAACCATAACACTTTTATTGCTATAGTCAAATGGAGTGACAAGACCAATCCTTGCTTGACTTCTGAGCAAGGAATATTTAGGCAATTTTCACAGGTCTCAGGCCATGTTAAAAGAGGAGGCAAGGCTGCCCACATTGGCCCACATGCTAAGCTGACCTGCTGGGGAAGTAGTCAAATACAATAGTAACTTCTCCATGGCAGAAGCAACGGTAGTGTGGCTGTCCAAACAGATACAAGAAAGGCACTGATGTAAGCAAGGTGAAGCTGTCAGGGTAATTGTCTACCTGTGAGGAAATTGACCATTCCAGCAGAATGAGTTGGCTTGGAAGAAACTTCCAGTGAGTCATTTAGATCTAGATCCAGCGAAACACTTGACATGTGCTTAACTTTAAACAATGACTTAGGTATTCCCGTTCGAGTGAATGAGGTACTTATATTCTTGGAGTTAAGTGCATGATTGTTGGATTGGGGTCTGCAACTGTATGATTTTTTAGAACTTCCTCTCAGAGATGGGTGTCCAAAATCCAGTCTTTGAATTTATCCACTGTAAGAAGATCTTTCCATAGCTTCCTTTTGTTGTTTGTTCCATGTTTTGTGAGTCTTACTAGAGATGTTTGAAAACCAAACTCAGGCATCCAAACACCCCTAAACTTT
This sequence comes from Podocnemis expansa, assembly GCA_007922195.1. Taxonomy (NCBI): domain Eukaryota; kingdom Metazoa; phylum Chordata; order Testudines; family Podocnemididae; genus Podocnemis; species Podocnemis expansa. Next base: position 9,971,794 of record ML681967.1, on the reverse strand, counting down.
AGGGAACTTAACATCCAGATACAGAGCTGTGGCGATTCTTACAAAGTTCCCCTTCAGATTTAACTTCTTGTTTCCTTATTGAAGCAGATATGGGTTAGAGCCCCATGAGAAATAAATCAGTATAATTTCACTGACCTTAGTGAAGTGTTACTGAGTTACATCAGCTGGGGACCTGGTCTTTAATAGCATTTAGAGAGCACCTTAAATTGATTTATTGTGTTACTAATAATGTATTTGTCTGTTGTTTCATTTGTGCTGAAGAACAAAGCATCAGAGCTAAAATTTCCAAAGCTGTTTTAAAGGATCCAATTATTCTATTTCTGTTAATGTTAATGGAGACTGTGCATCCAAAAAGATTTTGGCTTCATCAAGTAGACGGGATTAAGAAATAGTGGAAAGAATGTTGATTTGACATGTGATATGGGAAAAAGGGGAAATGTAAATACAGGGGCTACCTTGGAACTTCCTGGCAGTATGAGGGAAATAAGTTCCAAAAAGACAGCCATGACTGTCTAGTTCAGCAAAACAAACAAGAAGTCCTGTAAGCTCCCCAATCATAAAAGCATCTGATAGTGTAGGATTTTCTCCCATGAAAGCTCATGCAATAAATAAATTTGTTAATCTTTTAAAGTGCCACAGGACTCCTTGTTTGTTTTAAGGGAAACAAAGAAACTGTGCTCAAGGACTGGGTTCCATCCCTTGATAAAATAATCTCTTTTAGAGACCACCTGGTTCAAATTTTGCTCTCTTACATCCATCCAGTCCTACTGAACTCAGCAGGGAAGTCTGGGCATTTCTGAGGGTAGAACAGTGTGCAGTGACTTTAAAATCAGAGGCTAAAGTTCCAGATGTGCAGAAGAGGGGTTTGCATTTTCATGCTCCCAGCCGAGATGTATAATCACTCTACTGCATGCATGTATGCAAATTGTCTTGTGCCCACACAATCAGGTATGGTACTTTTCCATGGGCATGTGCCTTCTGAAAAGTCAGACCGTAAATCTCTGTAGCATATGTTGAAGAAAAATATATGACCTGAACTATGACTTGGGGGAGTATAGTGGAGGCCTTTTATCAGTAATATTCCTGTCATTCATTACCACCCCACCCCTGCTGCCCCACCAACACTCTTTCCTGGAGACATACAGAAGTCCATTTAATTATCAAGGTCTTAACCCTGTTCATGCTTATTAAAAATGCTCAGCTAGAAGATAATGGGAGACAGGGGAGTTAAGCATATGCATGCCCTAGACCAGTGGTTCCCAACCTTTTCTCTGCCATGGCACACCTTGATACCTTCAAATTTTTCAAAGCACACCACTGTTAAAAAACTCATGAATATTTAAATTAACTTAAATTACTTATGAATATTCATGACCCATGGTACAAGTGTTTCCAAAATGCTCCTAGGTGGAGTATTAGGGGTAGCAGAGCAGGGGTGGCAAAACAGCGGAGGTCAAGAGTTGTGTGCAGTGGTAGGAGTGAGTGTGGGGAGCACAGCAGGGCAGGGGTGGCAAAAGAGGACAAGGGCAGCCATGTGGGGAACAGTACAAGGGTGGCAAGAGAGGAGAGAAGAAGGGAGAACAACAGTGGCTTTGTGGGGGGGCAGGGGGAACCTCGGGAGTGGGAAGGTAGGGCAGGGGAGCATGGCACAACATCCACTTCCCCCTTCTCCACAGTGGCTCCCTGCCAGCCAGGGCAAATCCTCACCCCACTGCTGCTCCTTCCCACCCCAGTGGGTCCATCCTCCCCTCCCCCAGCCTCCTGCTGCCTGTGATGGACCCTCCCATCACTGCAGGGGCCAGAACTAGGTCTCCAGTCCCCAGCTACACCCCTCCACACACAGCCACCCCAACCCCCAGCTAGACCACCCCCAAACAAACAGTCACCCGACAATTCCAGCTACACACCCTCTGCTACACATCCACTCCCAGCCACCTCTGCTACACATGCATATCTGCCGCACACAACCCCCGGCAGCCTCCCTCCTCAAGCCCTTACCTGGGCTGTTTGCAGGCTGCCTGCACAAGCCGCTCTGCCCTGCAGAGGGCAGTTCACACACTCCCAGCCTCCTGCCCCTCTCTGTTGGCTGGGCCTAAGGTGGAGCCACCGGAACGCTGCGTTCTGGCTGCTCCTGCTATTTTTAGGGGGACCCCTGGAACTCTGCATTCCAGTGCCTTCCTCTATTTTTAGGGGGGCCAGAAGGCTGCCTGCCTAAAAATAGGGGGCCCCAGAACTGTGTTCCAATGCCTTCCCCCTTGCTTTAATCCCTGTCTTTTCCCAGCCCTGTACAACCCACATGGTTGGGCTGAGCAGGGAGAGAACTTTAACTCCAGCTCTTGGGGATGTTTGCGGCACACTTTGGGTGTTGCCCGGGCACACCAGTGTTGCCCCAGCACACTGGTGTGCCCGAGCACACTGGTTGGGAACCACTGTCCTAGACAGAAGCTGGCAGGGAGCAGAGACACTCTTTCTGTTTAAAAATCAGTTTACTAAAGCCTCACTGTTCCATGTTAAGAAGAAAGGCTTACCAGTTGTGTGTGTGGTGTTGTTGGTTTTTTTTTTTTGGTACATGCACTACCTATTTCCATTTGGAAATGGGAGGAACACCCAAGTTCCTTAGCTTAGACACCTCCTTGTTAGTCTAAACATGGACCATTCCTCTACCATCTAAATGTAAGAGGACTCATCCCTTTACTGAAACTTAGTGGATCTTTTTGGTTTGCATCTCTCAATACCAAAAGACGGGAAGATTTGATGAGGATGCAAGACCCTGAGTTGGACAGCCCCCAGGGTCAGTGGGCAGACGCGGATCATGGGCTGCAGGGCCCCTGGGCTTCCCCAACTGGTGGCCTCCCCCAGGCAAGCAGGCCAGCACTGGTTGGGGGAGGCTGGGATCAGAGTGCAGCTCCAGCCTGGTGGCTGGTAGGCCCCACGGGGTGGCAGGGTTGACTAGTGCACACAGTGTAGCTTCTGGTGTGGCTCAAAAGCCATGCTGGAGGTCGCGCTGCATACTGCGCAAGCCAGTCAGCCCCGCCACTCCCAGGGGTGGACTGGACAGCCCAGGGGCAGGGTGGGTGCTCAGAGCCCAGCCTCTGGGCTGGCCCACCCCACCTCTGTGTGTAGACTGGCTGGCCCAGGGGCAGCCAGGAGCGGAGCACAGAACCAGCCTTTGAGCTGGCCTAACTTGCTTCCTAGTGCTGGCAGGGCAGAGGGCCCCCACATTGTGGTGGGCCCTTGGGCACAGGTCCCATTGGCCCATGTGCTAATCCATCCCTGCCAGTAGGGAGAGGCCAACACTCAAGATCAGCCTGATTGAAGTGGCAGACAGGTCAAGGAGGGAACGAGGAGGGCAGGGAGGTCCTGTGCTCTGTGTGAGCTGTAGGGGAGTAACCTAGGCAGACAGTGGGGCCAAGCTAACCACAAAGCAGCCAGTGGTGGGAGAAGAAGCCAGGCCAGGGAGCTGAGCTGAGCTGAGTGAGCTGAGCTGACCCACAGCAGCAGAACCAGAGGGGCTAAAGAAACAGCCTACAGAGCAAAGCAGATCAGAGCCACACTGAGGCAGTAATATACAAGCTAGGAAAATTCCCCACAGTAGCAGGACTATTCTCCCACTTACATAAAGACTCTGACCCAAAGCATACATGCTATGGAGATATAACTCCACCTGTGCAGAGAAGGTGAGGGCTGATTTATGAGGGTATCAACCAGTATATAATTCTGAGACTTGGAGCCAGATGTTTGCCTCTAATTGGTGCCCTTGTGATGGCAGCCCTGCTGTAAAATTGGTGTGTCTAGCCATCTGAGAATTCCCCAGCATCCTGGAAACCCCAGTGATGTACAGCTGGCATAGCTTACTCTGCACCATCCACCATTGCAGTCAGTCCTCATTTCAGGTGGTCTATAAGGGACATTCTGGGGAAAGGCATGTGGCCAGAATTCTTGTGTGCTCTGATGTGTGTCCCCCAAATGCTGGAGTGGTTCCTTCAGCTATTGGTAGTTTAGGGGCCAACCATGACGCTGATCTGATACGTTGGGAGCAGAACTGGTCCCCAGCTGACCACAGCACCAGGGAGCAACATAGGTGGTATAAAGCCATCTTTGGTCCCTGTTCTTAGGACCTGCACCAGATGGAGCTCAGCTGGTTCCAAGACTGGGTCCTCAGACTGGAATGGCTTTGAGCCAGATCCCTGGCAGTTGTAAATATGCACAGTTCCATTCATACTCATATGCCCAGCTGAGGATCTGGTCCTTGGTGTGTTTGAGGAATTCAGTCTATTCCCCTCTTTCTTCACCACTCTGCTACAGTCTCACCTTGACTGCTGGAAAGTGCCTAAGAATAGTCAAATAATAAACTGCATTGTGTCAGCCACAGTGTCCCCCAGTCTTCCCATCTCAGTCACTGCTTCTTACACCCATTCTCTCTCACCAAAGGAACAAGGTCGGGTGAGTGAACAAGGCAGGCTCCTTGGAAGTTTGAAGCTGGCACCACTTGGCAGAAGAAGTGAGAAAGCACTGAGTAAGCATCCTTGGTATGTGTATGGCTGGGTGGAATGGTCTGTTGATATTGTATACTTTGGAAACAATAAGAGCATTGCGTTATGAAACACCTAAAGTGAGTTCCAGAAGGAACACTGAAGCAATCTTGGACAAAGAAATAAGCAGTGGTTATGCCTGGTTAGTTCTTTGTCCAGTGGATAAAGATCAGAAGTAGATGGACAATGACCACTTTACCCAATAACTATGCAGTAGAGGAAGAATTTTTCTGTTTAGGTTGTCAGCCACTATATTTTGGTGAGTGAAAAATGTCTGGGGAGAAGATAGTGTGCAGTAAGCAGTTACATGAGCACCTCGTGGAAACACGTAGTCCTGTGGAAAGAAACAAGGTTGATGAAAACATCTTGGATGCTGTATCAAGGAGTTTTGCAATGAACAGGACCCCTAACCATGACTAGTCAGGTTGGTGGTTGCCTTTGAATCATAATGAGGAAGGTTCAGGTGAAGAAAATAGCTGAGAAATATCAGGCTGGTGGAAATTTTTCATTCAGAAGGTTTTTAGACAAAAACTGGCTTGTTTTGTAAACAAAAGTTTTGAGGAAAATTTTAATTTCTTTCAAAATTTCCCAGTTTTTCAACCAAAATTTGAAACTTTGGGAACTTTTGAAGACTGAGAAAAGTGGAAAAATTATTTTCTGTCAAAAAAAAATAAAAAATTCCCAGTAAATTTTCTGGGAAGAAAAGAGTTTATTTCTTCCAATTTATTTTCCCACAGGAAAATTTTTTTTTTTTCTAAGCAGCTCAAAGAAAACAAAGTGGTTGAAGTTCAGTGGACTTACTGATGGAGGTATACAAGTCAAATTTTGGATCTGGGATGTAGATATGAAACCCTGTCAAATGAGGAAGAGGAGGAATTCCCTGAATTCAGTGGCAGAGGGGGCCACTGAAAGATTGGATCTGGTTTAAAGAGAGGCTGAAGCAGGAATGATTGGATCAGCCAGGACGGTTGGCAGACATTTAAAAACCAGTAAGAAGAAGACCTGGTGGAATAATAAGACACCTGAGCCATGGATGACTTTCAGAATGGAAGTGCTAAGTTTGGTTTGCCTTGACCTATGAGCTCATGAGATTCATTACTCTGAGTGTTCAAACAGCCATTGAGTATATAGAAAAAGGCCTGTAAATCCTACAGTATGAGCATTCACACTGGAAGCTCATGATTCACTGCAGCTCTTGGAGTGCATCCTGGTCCTGTGAGAACTGTTGCATTGGCAGGACTTAACTAAGCGGTGGGGCTGTCTGCACTAGGACAGAGTGTTCCCTCATGGTGAAAATGGTCTTGCAGCCTCTTGCCCCCCTCCTTCCTTTCCAAGTATGCTGAGAGGAAGCGTGAGGGGAGCTTTAGCAGATTTTGATGGGAAATGGAAGAGGGAGAGGGAGCCCTCTGCACCTCTTCCCTCTGGCTTGCTAGTTCTCCAGGCAGCACCAGTCACTGCTCTCTGTCCCCTGGGAAGGGACAGAAAGGAAGAGAAGGTCTGTGTGCACTGCACAGTGCCTCTTGCCTCCTGGGCTTTGAAGCTGAGTCCCCTTGCCCTAGCTGTGGAATCTCTGCCTTTCCTGCAGGAAGACAGAAAGAGCAGTGCTCAGAAGACCAAGAGGACTGCTCAGTAGAGTGGCTGCCATGAGAACCTGTTCCTGAGACACCTACGTTGTTCAGCAGCTCAGCTGACCGCAATGAGTGCTGTGTCTGTTTTTGTAGATTACCCCGGGGTTCCACCTTCAGCCATAGCTTAGTCTGCAGTGAGTTTTAGAGACTCCTCAAGGGCAAGGACAGGCTTTTGGCTGGATTGGTTTTGTCAGTGTCTCATACACCCAGACTTCACTATAGAATCTCTGAGCTGGGCCTCATCTTTCTAAGCAGCACCGTTTCCAGGATCCCAACAGTCACTGAATTTGCCTGTCGCTTTGTCTATCACCAGTTCTGGCCCAGAGCAGAGCTCTCAGAACTAACTGTTCTGGCAAGACCAATAGGGTGAGGGGCAGAGTCGCAGGGATCTAGGAGTGGCCAGTGAGGTATGGAGGAGTTGCTAATTAGAGAAATGATTAACTTTTTGTTTGCTTTATAAAATACTTTAAATCCATTTCCGTTATAAGAATCAGTCCCATCCCCCCATCACTGCCTTTGCTGAGATTTCTCATTGCATGCATTTTGCCTGGGTCTTGGCAGCACAGAGTGTTATAGCTGTATTGAACTTATCCCCCAGGGCGGGCCTATATGTCCCTCTGGGAACTGGAGGTGCTGTTAACTGGTTGCATCTAGTCCAAAGGCTATAAAATAGGCAATGCCAGAAACCTGGCCAGTATTGTCAGGAATCCTCATGGCTATCAGCTAGCACCCCTTAGTGGAATAAGAGATATTCATATCCCTCCTTGCAGAAGTTCTAGCATCCAGTCAGGGGTAAAAACAATGCTTTGTGTCCAACCCCTAACCTAAGAAGGTGAGATGAAGAAAGCCTTCCTAAGCATGTCATTCTTTTGCATGGAGTGGGGAGCAGGAGGGTGAGGTACAGCTGTGGTGGAGTCAGAAGGCAAAGGGCTGAAGACATTCAACCAAGGTTGCCTGTAAAGAGGGGAAGCAGCTACCTGGCACCACAGCCCAGGCCAGACGCAGATGAGGCCAGCATGTCAATATCACCCTTGGTCTGTGCTGGGTGAGGTGCATATTTCTCAGATTTATGACTTCTTGGCAGATGTGAGGGATGTGGATGAAGGAGAAAAGACAAACAGAGGGACAGTGGATTTCAACAGAGGGACGCTGGAGTAGAGAGTACCAACAGCTTTAAGATCTGCCAAGTGCTGTGTGGTAAAACCTGGCCAGTTCCTAAAGGAAACTAAGTATAAATCAATGCTTTGCGCGCCTGCCTATCCTATGCCTGGCAGCAACCTTCACTGGCTGAACAGAGATGGTTTCATTCCATGTGTGTTTCTCTCTCTGTTCCACACCCTACTGTGTGCCCTCTTAGCTGGGACTGAGACCAAGCCCTCACTCTGTGCTGTTATTTGCCATTCCTTCTACTGAACAGGTTACATCTGATGTTGTGGCAGCTTTCCATTTTTCTGCCTGTACCAGTGCACTTCAACATCAATCCCAGGGCACACCCCTAGATACTGTGACAACTAGGTCGCTGGTTTCTCTGAAGGATGGAGTTTGCACACCCAAATATTCAGCCGTAGAAAGCCATGCAATGTGTAAAAGCATGCAGTGTAGCTATAAACCAGCTATGTTCCTAAGGTGGTGTATTGGTGTCCATCACCAATACGTGTGGCGGATGAGCACCTACTAGGGAGAAAGATGAAGACTGACAAGAGTCTAGAGGTGCAACAAAAGTGCACAAGCAGTACGTCTCCTCTCCATTACTGACTATAGTAAGCCACCCACTATACTTTGGATGAAAGAGGGTTGAAAACCGGACTCTACACAACATTAAGAGTTCTAGCCTAAAGCCCAGACATGGACAGAGGGCTGTTATTTCCAGGCTCTACAGTCTTCAGGGCAATATATACTGTAGGATGTTTAGTTGCTCTGTCCGCACACCACAGCACCAATCAATACCACAGTTACAGAGCACAGACAGCATTCATTTTGACTTTTCCCCATTCATTCCCCCACTCTTCCAAAGTTTGAGCAGTGCCCTGCTAATAGCAACAGGAGAAATAAACCAAGCCTAGCCCAGCCACACCCAGGATGGAGCACAAAACTACCAATTCCAATTGAGGTGGTCAGGGTCAGATGCGGTTGATACCAGCACACATAATACGCCTTGCTTACTAAAGGATGGCTTCTTCAGAGACCAGCATGCTAAAAACCTGCTCCCCTACTGAACACTTGATTGAATCACATCCCCCAACAAAAAGTGGTTTACAGTATAATCAGCCTCCTAGGAAAACCCTGTTTTAAAACAAGTAGTTTGTTTCCTGGTTCCTAGGCACATGATATGAGGAGCTGTGATTTTTATCACTCTGCCGTGGACCCTATTAAATCCCTGACCCTAGTGCTGGGCTGTCTGAAACTGAGGTTTCATTGCCTTGAAATCTGTACTTCCATCCCCTGGATGCAGGCAGAGTTCTGGCCCTGAAAGCAGTCCTCTTATATGTTGCCTGCAGCTGCTGTCCCAATATTTGGATTGTCTGAATTTTGAGATGAGTTCATTCTTTTCTTTTCCTGCAGCTGCAGTCCCTGAGCAGAACTGTCTGGATTTGAGAGCTAATCTTTCTCCAGTCCACTCTCCCAACTCTCCTCACTGATTTTTCTCAGTGCTGTGCCCCATGCCTTTCCCTGGCATTGGCCATGTTTTCCTGTTCATCCTCCAAAAAGCCGCTCTCTTACCAGCAGCAAGTGACTGTGGGGGGAGCTTACCTCCAGAATCTGGTCCTGCATGGAGTGACTGCATCTGTAGGGTGAGCTGGAGCAGCAGCAGTGCTGTGGGCAGATGGCTGAACCCCATGGTGTACACTAGAGTGGACCAGCCGCTAGCATTCCTCTCGCAGCAAGAGTGCGGAAGAAGCAGGAGGCACAGCCACAGACAGAGTTTATCTGCTTTCAATTGAGGGCTCCCTCCGCTACTACTATATTTAATAAACTGCTGCTGAGGGAGGGACCTTTGGATTTTCCCCACCAGTCACAAATCTGGTATAAGCCAGGCAACTCTCACATTACAAGTAGATTTCCCCTTCTTAAAGGGCTAGTGCCTCACGGCTGCATCTTCCCCATACTGTGAATGTTCCCTTGTTTCTTGCACCAGAGGAGTTCCATTTCCATCTATGGTTGTTTTGCGTTGCCCAGCCCTGAGGCTGGAGAGGATGATGTCTCACTGCCTTTTGGCTGCTGGTGTCAGTGGAAAGAGGAGTAGGGTGTTTCTGTAAGTGCTGGATTGGTTTAGCTGCAGGGTCTTCATAGGCCTTCTTGGAGCTGTGAGGTGCTCCATTGTCTGACATCACTGGCACTGGTAGCAACTGAGAGTCTGAATCTCTAGAAGCAGGGTCATGAATGGAGGGTAATCTTGCGAGCTGGCATATTCATCCAAAATTCAGGTATGGATAAATGAGAAGAAGCCTAAGAGCAATACCCATGTGCTGCTTCCCAGCTTGGACAGAAAAACTATCTGAGGCCTGGTGGGTCCTAAAAGCACAACCTTCTGGGTGGGTTTCTCCAGCATGCCTAGAGGGCTACCCAGTTCACAAGGGCTCCAATTGGTCTCATAGGCTGGTGGCCAAATTAAATATATATGTAAATATATATCTGTAAATAAATATATATATATATATAAAGAGGCCTCACACAGCATTCTGTTTCTTGGCCTGCGTCTTTCCGGTTGTGCAGCATCCAAGCCAAGGGTTTCAAACTCAAATCACCAGGAGGGCCGCATGAGGGCTAGTATGTTAGCCCGAGGGCCACACCACTGAAACCTTTTCATAGAACAACATTACAAATATCAGTAACGTGGTGTCATTATGGGCCGCGGGAAACAGCTTTAGGGGCCGCATGCGGCCCATGGACCACATGTTTGAGACTGCTGATCCAAACTGACTAGCCTAGTTGTTGTTAAGAGTTCACTGCAATTCCCAGCAGCCATCATGGCAGGCTTCAATCCCAATCAAGTTGGGGAAGTTCTGCGATCTGGGGGGTGTTGCAAAGAGACATGGGATTACAAAGAAAATGACTTTTTCTTTCAATAGGGTAGCAAGGAATTTTGGTTGTTGGAGATGGGGCTCTGACCTTCCACTGCCCTTGGAGGGAGAGGACTTCGTTTATGCATTTATTCATCTGACAGATGAAGCTTTGAGGAGCATATATCCCACTGCGTCACTGAATATCCTTCCCCCTTTAACTCTGAAGAGATGCCCCCCTGTGTAGTGATCTGAGTCATTGTGCTGATTGCATGCGTGGGGATGGGAGAGATGAAAGGAAGAGAGGATTTTGCAAAAAGTATTTGCTTCTTTTTTGTTGAAACCAGAGTGTGCCTTATTCAGAGCTCGAGTAGTGAATCACAATCACTTAGCTTCACTTCTTGCTCTGATAGCCCAGCATCAGAAGTTGAAGGAAGAGAGGTCATCCTACCTGCTCTTTGCTTCCAGGGCATGAATGTTCCCTGCACTATAAACCTTCTAAAAAAGATAGGCTATAAAACACCAATTAGTTAAATAATTTAAGCATTTGTATTTTTCTCATTGCCTTTAGCTAAAGTACACCTGGAGAATTATACATTTATCAGTTTTATAAGTCAAAACAGCAAAGAAGAAATTACAGAAAGTAAAATGAAGTTGCTTATATGACAGTGTTCACAATGTTAAAAATCATAGAATCATAGGTTAGAAGGGACCTCATGTGGTCATCTAGTCCAACCCCCTGCCAAAAAAGCAGGACCACTCTCACTAAATTATCCCAGCCAGCATTTTGTCTAACCGAGCCTTAAATATCTCCACAGATGGAGATTCCACCACCTCCCTAGATAGCCCATTCCAATGCTTCACCACTTTCCTAGTAAGAAAGTTTTTCTTAATATCTAAACTTGACCTCCCCAGCTGCATCTTGAAACCATTGCTCCTTGTTCTGTCCTCTGTTACTACAGAGAACAGCTGAAGTCCATCCTCCTTGGAGTATCCCTTCAAGTAGTTGAAGGTTGCTATCAAATCCCTTCTCTTCTGCAGGTTAAATAAGCCTAGTTCATTCAGTCTTTCGTCATAGGTTTTGTGTTCCAGCCCCTTGATCATTTTTGTTGCTCTCCGCTGGACTCTTTGTAATTTGTCCACGTTCTTTCTGTAGTGGGGAGCCCAAAACCAGACACAGTATTCAAGATGCGGGCTCACCAGTGCCGTATAGAGGGGAACAATCACATCCTTCAGTCTGCTGGCAACACTCCTACTGATGCAGCCCAGTATGCCATTGGCTGTTTTGGCAGCAAGAGCACATTGTTGACTCATATCCAGCTTCCCATCCACCATGACCCTCAGCTCCTTTTCTATAGTGCAGCTACTTAGCTGATCACTCCCCAGCCTGTAGCAGTGCATGGGGTTTTTCCATCCCAAGTGCAGGACTTTGCACTTGTCCTTGTTTAACCTCATGAGATTTCTATTGGCCCACTGTTCCAATTTGTCTAGGTTTCCCTGAATCCTGTCCCTGCCCTCCAGCGTGTCTACCATTCCCCCCAGCTTGGTGTCATCCGCAAATTTACTGAGTGTGCAATCTATCCCATCATCCAGATCATTAATGAAAATGTTGAACAGAACTGGCCCCAGGACCAACCCCTGGGGTACATCACTCGTTACTGGTTGCCAACTAGATATGGAGCCATTGATTCCTACTCACTGAAACCATTGATCTAGCCAGTTTTCTATCCACCTTACTGTCCACACACCCAACCCATACTTCCTTAACATGCCAACGAGAATGCTGTGGGAAATGGTATCAAAAGCCTTGCTAAAGTCAAGGTATATCACATCAATGGCTCTTTCCGCATCCACAAATCCAGTCATCCCATCATAGAAGGGAATGAGGTTGGTCAGGCACAATTTACCCTTGGTGAATCCACGCTCACTGTTCCTAATCACTGTATTTTCCTCCAAGTGTTTCAGGATGGATTCCCTGAGAACCTGCTCCATGACTTTTCCAGGGATTGAGGTGAGGCTGACAGGTCTGTAATTCCCCAGATCCTCCTTTTTCCCTTTCTTGAAGATAGGTACTATATTTGCTTTTTTCCAGTCCTCCAGCACCTCCCCAGTTTGCCATGAGTTTTCAAAGATAATGGTCAGCGGTACTGCTATCTCGTCGGCCAATTCCCTCAGCACCCTCGGATGCAGTTCGTCTGGCCCCATGGACTTGTGCACATCCAACTTCTTTAAGTAGTCCCTAACCTGACCTTCTGTCACCAAGGACCTCTCTTCTTCTCTCCAATCTGCCATACCCAGTGTAGTGGGCTGCGAGCTGGCCCTGCCTGTGAAAACTGAAGTAAAAAAAGCATTGAGCATGTCAGCTTTTTCCTCATCCTCCATCGCAAGGATACTTGTCCCATTCAGTAATGGACCTACACCATCCTTCATCCTCTTCTTTTTATTGACATACTTGTAGAACCCCTTCCTGTTATCCTTCACACCCCTTGCTAGCCGCAACTCCAATTGTCCTTTGGCCTTTCTGATTTTATCCCTGCAGTCCTGACCAATATTTTTATATGCCTCCTTATTTATCTGTCCAAGCCTCCACTTCCTGTAAGCTTACTTTTTATGCTTTAGCTTAGTGCAGAGTTCTCTGTTAATCCACACTGGATGCCTTCCATATTTGCTGTTCTTTTTGCTCCTCAGAAAGGTATCTTCCTGTGCCCTTAGCTGGGCTTCTTTAAAATACAGACAGCTTTCTTGGATGCCTTTCCCCTTCAGATCAGCCTCCTAAGGGATCCTGCCCATCAGTTCCCTGAGGGAGCCACAATCTGCTTTTCTGAAGTCCAGGATCTGTGTTTTGCTTCTTTCCTTTTTTCCATTAATCAGCACCTTGAACTCTACCATCTCGTGGTCACTTCTGCCCAGGTTGCCATTCACTTCTACTCCTCCTATCAATTCTTCTCTGTATAATAATTGAATTCAATATGGGATGTTACAGGTTTTAAGAGATTAATTAAGTCAAAGTCTAATCACAATCTTGTTATAATGGCAGAATGTTACCCTTGTTCTATGCTAGCCGGGGCAAATGATTTTAGTGTCAAATGGAATAATGGATCTTTAAATATAGATTCATATCTCCAACCAAGCTCATCTTCCGAAGGAATTAAGGTACCATTATGTCAGTTTAGCCAAAACAATTCTCAAGTAGGATTTAGAAATTCAGACAAGGTAGTTAACAAATAATGTTAATTCAGTTGACATGACCTTGCCCAAGTGATGCTCATAGCCAAGTGTTGCCACTTACACACACAAAGCTATCACATATTATGTCCAAAATACAATAGGTAGATAATCATTTTGAAGTTGGTCTAATTTCTCTTGAATTTCACCAGTGCTGTAAATGCATGTGGCATTTTAAGCTGAGCTTCAAGTAATGGTTAGATCAGCAGTTTACAGGCCAGTACAGAATTTCTTCTTTTTGTCACAGAATTTGATTTCAGTCTGAACTGTTTGAAGCACACAGTGTTCTTCATAGTAACTTGCTGACAGGAAGATAGCTTCCTTTTACAAATAGTAGTAGGCTTGGATAATTTAATGAGTTTCTTCTACCCCAATGCTTTCAATTACTTCTTGATTTACTGTAACTTAAAGACAACTAAGATTAAACTTGTTAGTGAAATATAAGCACACAACATAAATATTAGTCATTGAGAGAGTTTTAACTGATGTGTGTAGTTTCTGAGAATTTAGTTTAATATACCCAAGTTGTCATTTGCGTAAAAACCACATGAATAAAAGTCATGTTGTAGCTTATCAGTTGGAACTGGCATAATGGTGGTGGGTTCTTCAGCTCAGCTCAGCAGTTATAATGACTGGTTTCTTAAGCTAGAGGTAATTTGCTCAAGGTATTATGAAAACTATTCCTGTTTCCTTTCTGGATTTAACAGCAATCTTTCTAGACAGGATTTTATAAAACAGAGTTAAAAATTGAGTTCTTGTCAGCAACAAATCTTTAGTTGTTATCAGCCAATGGGGGGCTCTTGGTGGCCAGACAATGACAGTCCTGATTCTAGATTTGTCATCTGGACGTTTTGGCTTCAGGGAGCAATGCATGGAACAACACAGGGCATTTTATACTTTTTCTGATGGGCAGCATGGTCCAGTTCCCCTTTTTGGCAAAACTGATGTGCATCAATTGGACAGAGATTGATGCAGGTACAAGCTGTGTCCTCTCTCACCATCCAAAAAGATGAGGCATATTCTGTATTGCTTCTTGAAATTTGATCTGGGAAAATGCCAGTATTTTTGTGCAAAACATCTTATGCTACATTAGCTTGTATAAGAAATGCTGGGCCATACATTGGACACCTGCTGGCTTAGTGGGATTGATTAATATGCAAAACTTTCTCTGTAGAACTACTAATTGTATACATAGTCAGGTCTTATCATTTCGACCTTATGGTATTTTGATTGATCAATGTAATAGAGCTGGAAGGGACCTTGACTGACCCTTGTGGAGCCATACTAGATATATTATCCCAGTTTGACAGCAAACCAAAGATAACCATTTTTAAGTACAGTCTTTTTAACAGTCATGCACCCATTTTATAACAATTTAATATAAACCACATTTCCTTACTTTGCTTATGAGACTGTCAGCCCCCCACTCTTAAGCAGATACTCACCAGCAGCCCCCCAACCTTAAGGAGATACTCACCAGCAGCGCTCCCAACCAGCAGCCCCCCAGCCTTAAGCAGATACTCACCAGCAGCTCCCGCAACCTTATGCAGATATTCACCAGCAGCTATGAATCTAACAACAGGAACATTAAAGCAGGCACATGTCCCTGCAACAAACCACGCTGCCAGCTTTGCCTACATTTTGGCACAAAGGCACCATCATAGGACTTAATCAAACCAGCTACTCCGTCAAGTGCTCATTCATCTGCTCATCTACCAAAGTGATTTATGCCATCATGTGTCAGAAATGCCACCCTGCCTTATATATTGGTCAAACAAGACAGTCTCTGCGCAAAAGAATAAATGGGTACAAAAATGAAATCAGAAATCACAACATTCAGAAACAAGTAGGTGAGTACTTTAATCTTTCTGATCACACCATTGATGATTTGCTAATAGCTGTGCTCAAACAAATGAATAACACATTAAGGCTTCAAAGAGAAACTGCAGAATTGGAATTCATATGCAAATTTGATTCTGTCTCTTCAGGACTAAATAAGGACTTTGGATTTTTTTTCTGATTACAACAGGTGATTTGATGTTATTTTCCTCTATGTGCTGTTCCCCATTGTTTGAATCCTAGCAGCTGCGCTGATTTGCTGTTATAGTGTGACCTGATCCTGTGATTTACGCTTCCTTGCATTTATTTTCCTCCTATTCTGTAAGTTCCCCCATCTTCAAAGTGTCTGATGAAGCAGGATTTTCTCCCACGTCAGTTCATGCGATAAATAAAAATGTTAGTCTTTAAAAGTGCCACAGGACTCCTTGTTTATTTCACATTGTGCTATGTCTAAAACCTTATTAAACCTTATTAATATATAACAGAACTACTGCTTTCCCCCTATTTACTAGGCCAGTAACCATGTCAAAGTTTAAAGATTTACATTTCATATTGGTTTCTCTACAAACCATTTGACTGTATTAGGTTCTTCAATACAAAACAAATACTTTGTATATATACTGTTTTTAAAGATTAATCACATAGCTCTTGTTGATCACGTTCCTGTTTAAAACAGACAGCATGATTTGAAGTATTTTCAGTATTTGTGGTCAGGTTGTCAAGGCAATGAAACTTCCTTAAACCAGGAGTCTTCTACAGAATACTTTAAATAGCTTTAATTGTCTGATCTGGTTTCTTAAATCTTAATTGGCACCTTTTAGTTTTCTTTCTTTAGTAATAATACTATACCTTGTGATAGTATTTCAAATAGTATATCTTAATCTACTTTATTTCCATTACGAATGTATAAAAAAGAAGAAAAAGGTAACAGAAAATTACATCCCAATTTAGCAAAAGCCTGTGGTGATGCCTGGCTAGCTGGGTGTGGTAGTAACTGAGTTTACATCTCTGTGTGACACAGATGCTGTTTTACGTGTTTTAAGGCATAAACCTCACTTTAGCCAAGATTCTGGCAATGTGCAGATGTCTGTAATGTTATTGTTACTAAGAAGCTCCATATTTTCTGTATCATGATTACATTCTGGAGCTCTATCCAGTCACATTTTAAACAGAGATGGATCCAAACAAGAGCCTGAGAGCCAAAAACCTCCAACCTAAAGGAAAAATTGGATGCAGCTATGTGGCTTGTCTCTTGTCTTGTTTTCAGGTGGATCAAACACTGGAGTTTTTCTCTCTTCCCTAAAGAGGGTATTCCTCAGGGTATTGATGATAAACTTCCCTTTGCTTGTTTTGGGTGCAGCATAGGGAATAGGCAGAGATCTGAAAAGAGATGAGAGAAGACAGAGAGGAGAGAGATGTCAAGAGCCTTGAATGTAAGGGCAATCAGTTGGATGTGGCAGTGGATTAGGGGCCCTGCAGTTCACAGCCATGCTCAATCACTGGGAGATTATCTTGCTAGTAGCAAAGTATGTAGTGTGAAGGGAGGAAATGTGAGATAGGTTGAGTTTCAAGAAGAGGAAAGGCTGCACTAGCCCACATGATCATTTTAATTGTAGACAAGTTTCAAAGAGGTAGCCATGTTAGTTTAGTTCAACAAAACAAACAAGGTGTCCTGTTTCAAAGACTAACACATTTATTTTTCACATCAACTTTCATGGGAAAAAATCCCATTTCGTCAGAAGCTTCGAAGATGGGGAAACTTACAGAACAGGAGGAAAATAAATGCAGGGAAGTGTAAGTCACAGGATCAGGTCACACTGTAACAGCAAATCAAAACAGTTGTTAGGATTCAAACATGGGAATAGCACATAGAGGAAGATGAGGTCAAATCACCTGTTGAAAATTTCACTTCATCAGATGCTTGAAGATGGGGAACTAGCCTCACTTGTACCGTAAGGCAACTTCTTCCTTGGCCAGTGATGTGATGTCCCTGGATCTGCAGTGTCGAACTCTATTCTTTGCCACTGTATCTCATTGGAGGCTCATGTCTCCCTTGCTTTTCATTATAGCTCTTAGATCTTGTACAGAATTGCCACCTTCTGCATGTCTCCGTCCTAATGAATATCTTTTTCAGATTGCTTCTACCCAGATGTTTTTCACTGTTGAATCTCATTTATTTATTTCCTGCCCAAATTTCTAACCTCTTTAGGACTCTTTGTATTATTTCTATCTTTGGGAGCCCTTGCAATAACTTCCAACTTAGTATTATCTGAAAGTGGTGTCAATGGATTGTTTACTGTTGCTTCCAGATTGTTAATAAAGGCAATAAATAAATATGGTCTATGCCTCATTCTTCATGACGTTTTATGAGTAAGTCCCAGTAGTTCAGTAAGTTTGTTAGCTATTTCAATTGAATTCCTGGGGTATGATTTCTACAGTGAATTTTAACTACTGTTCCCTTCCCTGTTTTTTATCTGAAGCTCTGTTGACAAGGTCCACATTACTTTGCCTCATACTTGTCCTAAGACTTTTTCTTTTATTTTCCTTGTGAAAGATTGATTAGGGGGAAAAAAACCCCCAGCAACTTAGTGGCTGGGCTATTCCATCTCACCCCGTCTTGATTCCACCTCTATCTTAATGTTTGTGTAACAGGCCAGCTAATTGTGTCTTGAGCTCCTCTCCACAGAGCATATAAGAGCCTACTACTACCAGGAAACAGACTTACATTTTTAAGTCAAGTGGTAGAGACCTGCGATTTGGAGCTGGAGATCCCAGGTCTATTGCCTGCTGCTGATTTCCTCCTTTTTTTTGTCATTTAGAGCTTTGCTGGGTTCTCTGGTTTCTTGTGCTAAGGCAGCAAGAAGATGAGCAAAGATCAGGCTCTGCTCAAGGAAAGCAATGTGGGAATAAGCTCCTTGCATTCCACACATTGTTTTGTGTACCTTTACAAGACCAGGCACGGTGTGGCTCGAGAGAGCCACCCCATAACTTCTCCTTCCCTTTCTGTCTTTCCTGGGTATGTTTTGTGCTCCTCAGGACTAATAGTCTGTCCTGGACACTCATTTCTCCAAGTGTCAGGCACACTCAATTGGCCAGACTCTCTGTGCTTTGCAATCACATCTAGTGCCGAAGAGCTTATTTTGCACATTCCTTACCTCTGAGCAAGGAAGCTGACATGCATTTAATGTCCCTTTAATATTCCTGTTACCGATCCTTTGTATTAAAATTTTTTTTCTAAGCATTATTCAGACTGCATGCCCAGGGTGGAATTTTGTAGCTAAGAGAGAACTAAAATGTGCCTAACAAGCCCTGGCAGTTCTCAACCCAGGGGGTCCATCTGCTCAGGTGGAGAACCTAATTCAAACTTCTGGTTCTCATTGCAGAAACCAAGAATTCCAGTGCTTTGGAAATTCCAAACCCTGTTCTCTATGCCAGTGGCACCACTTGGTCTGCAGCATCAGCTTTCATCTTTCTCTATCCACACTTGGCATCAGATGGATCAGCTCTTCCCAGGGCTTTTAGGCATTTCTGCCTCTCCTGGTTCCTTTGCGGGGTATAACACATAGGGATTCTACAGCATCCTTCTGGCTGTCC
Organism: Podocnemis expansa; assembly: GCA_007922195.1. Lineage (NCBI taxonomy): Eukaryota > Metazoa > Chordata > Testudines > Podocnemididae > Podocnemis > Podocnemis expansa. Next base: position 9,952,975 of record ML681967.1, on the reverse strand, counting down.
TTGCCCTTCTCATCACATTTCTTGTCTTGGCATTTGGGAAGCATCATCATCCTATTCTGTTCTTTTCTAGTAGTTCACAAATGGCAGAGTGGAGGTGCACCTGCCCTGCTCTAAAAGTGCCCCGCTACCCCTGCACCTGCCCTGCAGCGGCCAGCCCCCAGCCGAGACTTTGCCGGCCAGCCTGCCCTGGTGCTGCTGCTGCCTGGCATTGAGTCTGGCACAGACGTGCCACTGCAGGGACAAGTAGAAACGGCCCAGGTAAGGCCTTGGCTGTGCCCGGGAGAGCCCCATGGTGTGGCTGGGGGAAATGGCATGGTGGGCACCCCCCGAGCTGCAAACGGAGCTGCTGCAGCCCAGAGCACACCCCTGAAGAGGGAGATGGCCCTTGCCTCCAGGCTTTTGGGGCAGGAGGGTACTGGCCTCTGGAATCAGGGTGTATGTGGAGCTGCTGGGGGACAGGAAATGCTGCTGGGGGTTGTGTGTAGGGCAGGGTGTGTGTGGGTGTGTAGCTGGGTGGTTATATGTGTGTGCATGTGTGTGTGCGTGTGTGTGTGTGGAGTGGAGTGAAAACTGATGCATGTGGTACTGAGAAGTGGTTGCAAATGCATATCTGGTTGGGGCCTGCACATGTATGAAGAGGGCCTGCTGATTAGGAGGGTTCCAGGGCCTGTCAAATTATACTTTAACCACTGCATAGACCTGCCACTCTAATGCTTCAGAGGGCTGCTTCTGTTTATACTATGTTTCATGCTCATTCCCATTCAAGAGTTTGAGATCATAAACACAACTTCTGTGAGGTCTGACTTTCATTCCTGGCAGGAACAGCCAGCCTCCAAATACTGTTTATTTGTAACTCTCACACAGCTCGGGAGCTAATGCAATTCCTGTTATGCACAGTGAGGTTTCCAAGGCAAGATGTAGTCAGGACTGAGGGGTTTTGTATATTGGGCACTTGCTGAAGAGCCATTTGAACTGGGATCTTGCTAGGCTTTGCAGCCAGAACTGATCTACAAGCCCCATTCCAAAACTTTGCTCAGCAAGTGTGTGAACGGGCTAGAGGGAGACAGGGTCTAACTGCTGTGGAGCAAGGAGTTGATGTTCAGTGGCTCACATGCAGGTCCTCACTTGCTAGCATACATGTGCACTTTATAGACATGCAACACGTCTGTGAGCTGTCTTCTATGTTGCATGTTTGTGCTGAATGCTGACAGTGTTATCAGGCCAGCTTACCCTTATTGGCTGGCCTGTGCTACTGAACAGCCCCTTGACTTGGACACAAGTGCATTACTCACCACATCCTCTGGACCTGAACCTGTTGGCCCTTTCTGGGTGCAGAAGTGGGCAGAGGAGAGGAGTGAGAGCCTTCAACCCACCTAACAGAGGGACCAGCCAAAGCTGTACCATGCAAGGCCAAATCAGCAGGGATAGGGGGGATTGTCTCGGGTTGTAGAGCTGAGCTGGTGCAGAATGGATTGTGTGCTGCCCCTCAGAGAGGGGATTTCTTGGGCTGCTATACATCATGTGCTATTAAAATGAAGCTTAAACATTTTCCTCCTTGCCCCTAACTTCCTCACAATGGAGTGGCTGCAGGGGGATGTTGTACCTGGGAGAAAGAGCTGCATGGCACAAGTGGTTAACTCATTGACTTTCCGCATGTAGATACCAGGCTGTGAGTGAAATAAGATCAGGTGTGTCCAATTTCTAATTGAGATTTAACTACATCACAAAAAGCTTCCTATTCTCTGAACCAGCTAGAGCCATTGGCTGAGAAGAGCATGGAACTGGGATAGCAGAAAGTGCTGCAGGTCCAGATGGAGATTCCCTATTAGAGCTGGGCAAGGGAGCAATGACTCTCAGGAAGAGCAGGAGATATCATACAGTAGCACTGCAATACAATGCTGAAACTGCATGAGGGTGGAAGACGGGGGAGTCAGGGAATATAGGTGGGGAATTTTGGGGTGCACTGGCAGAGCTTTGTCTGCATGGCAGGGCAAGACTTAAGTAGCGAGGGGTGCTGCATGTCAGGAATGAAAGTCAGCTACTGTGGATGGAGAGTCCTGAGCTGGGCTCGCAGGGTGTGTGGAGAATCACGAACAGAGCTGTTTGTGCAACGCCTTCACCGTGCCTGGATGGCTCTGAATGAATTCCTCACTTTCACTAGCACCAAACTCATCCCATTGGAAACAAATAAGCAAACAGCCCAAACCAGTGAATCATTCCAACTAGAAGACTCCAGCTGCTCAGTGAATCCTCCCAGAGGCAGGTTTAATGAAGAAAGAGCTTCATTGTCTGTTTGGTTCCACAGGAGCCTTGTTGGGTGGTGTTATATCATGTGAGAGGCTGGAACAAGGAGGTTGCTTTGGGGGTGGGGGAGAAGCTGAGACTGATTTGTGAAATATAGGAATCTGTTGGTCTGCAATAACTAGAAGGAACAATTAGCAGATCTTGGCTGCTTCCTGTCATGGATGTCTGTCCTTCACAGGGGTGTGGAGCTTCCTTGGTCTGTCTCACATTCCACCAAAAGGGCCATTGATTCATGTGTATATTGCCCACTGATGTCAGTGGGACCCTGGTGTGTCATCAAAGGATATGTCTCATTTTAGCCTAGATGGAAGCTTGGACTAGGAGCTTCATAGGGTAGGGTGGGCTTGAGGTCCAGTGGCTAGACTGAGCCTTTGCTGGTGCTGCAATGTTCACACAGTTATTTTTAGCTCATCGACTAAAGCTGCGGCAACACAAGTCTATGTGCATGGACTGGGAGGTGCATTCCTAGCTGCAGCATATTGCCCTCAGTTTGTCTCTTCCCTATTCTGTGGGTTAGATCTCGCAGAGATCCTCCCATGCCCTTCCACATTTGAGAGATGCCCAAATCGAGACCATGCACCAAAAAAATGATTGAACTGTGGCAATGTAGAGCTTGGCAGACTGGACCCATCTCTCTTCAAGACCAACATCTGCAGAGGGGGCAGTGATTAGATAGCTTCAGTCACCCCATAACATCAATGCACATCAGCTGATCTACCGTTCAGGTTGGCTTTAGATTTTTGCTCACAGCTGGAACAAAGTTCTGGAATCCTACATGTTAGCATGTGTAAATATATTCATCATACACCATTCATCTGCAAAGGCGGTGCTAAAATCTAATGATCTAGTTGTAATTTGCTGTTTTGCATAATTTTTAGTTTAGTGGGGTTTTAAAAAAGAGTCTTTTCTTGTATGAGGCTGAAGTGAGGAATGATTGGTCTTTCTGGGTTGTATTTCTCTTTTTGTGTTGGGCTATGTATTGTGTGTGTGTGTGTGTTTGTAATAAATAGCAACTTGCAAGCTAAAACTTGTGTTGTTTGCTAGCTAGAATCATAGGGTTGGAAGGGACCTCATAGGTCATCTAGTCCAACCCCCTGCCAGAGGCAGAACCACTCCCACTAAACCACCCCAGTCATGGTTTTGTCCAGCCGGGCCTTGAACACCTCCAAAGATGGAGACTCCACCACCTCCCTAGGCAGCTTATTCCAATGCTTCACCACTCACCTAGTAAAAAAGGCTTTTCTAATATCAAGCCTCGACCTTCCTAACTGTAACTTGAGACCATTGCTCCTTGTTCTGTCCTCCGTTACTACTGAGAATAGTCGAGCTCCATCTTCCTTGGAGCATCCCTTCAAGTAGTTGAAGGTTGCTATCAAATCCCCCCTCAATCTTCTCTTCTGCAGACTAAATAAGCCTAATGCTTTCAGTCTTTCCTCATAGGGCTTGTGCTTCAGCCCTTTAATCATTTTGGCTGCCCTCCGCTGGACTCTCTCTAGCATGTCCCTGTCCTTTTTGTAGTGGGGAGCCCAAAACTGAACACAGTATTCTAGATGTGGCCTCACCAGTGCAGAATAGAGGGGAATGATCACATCCCTTGATCTGCTGGTAACACTTCTTTTGATGCAGCCCAGTATGCCATTGGCTTTTTTGGCCGCAAGAGCACACTGCTGACTCATATCCAGCTTCCCATCCACCATGACCCCCAGGTCCTTTTCTACAGTGCTGCTACTTAGCTGAATGTTCCCCAGCCTGTAGCAGTACATGGGGTTTTTCCATCCCAAGTGCAGGATTTTACACTTGGCCTTGTTGAACCTCATAAGATTTCTATTGGCCCACTGTTCCAATTTGTCTAGGTCTCCCTGAATCCTGTCCTTGCCCTCCAATGTGTCTACTGTTCCCCCCAGCTTAGTGTCATCTGCGAACTTACTGAGAGTGCAGTCTATTCCATCATCCAAATCATTGATGAAAATGTTGAACAGAACCGGCCCCAGGACTGACCCCTGGGGCACACCACTCGTGACTGGTTGCCAGCTAGACATGGATCCATTGATTCCTACATGTTGAAACCATTGATCTAGCCAGTTTTCTATCCACCCTACAGTCCACCTATCCAACCCATTCTTCCTTAATTTGCCAGTGAGAATGCTGTGGGAAACTGTGTCAAAAGCCTTGCTAAATCAAGGTATATCACATCAACGGTTCTTTCTGCATCCAGAAAACCAGTCATCTGATCATAGAAGGAAATGAGAAATGAGATTGGTCAGGCATGATTTACCCTTGGTAAATCCATGCTGACTGTTCCTGATCACTTTATTTTTCTCTAAGGCTGTGTTCACACAGCCCTCTTATTTCGAAACAACAGAGGTTGTTTCGAAATAAGATTTAGGCTGTTCACACGACGCACGGTTGTTTCGAAACAACGGCGTTGTTTCGAAACAAGTTAAACCCCATGTGGGGACGAAACAACGTTGTTTCGAAATGATTGTTTCGAAACAACGCCGTGCGAACATGTTGTTTTGAAACAACAGTGACTTGTTTCAAAATAACTGTTGCCTGAACCTGCTATTTCACTTTGAGCTTCTATCCTTAATTCGAATTAGCAAACTGTTAATTCGAATTAAGTTATTTCGAAATAAGGTGTTATTTCGATACAAGTTGTTTCGAAACAACCATATCAAAATAACCCCCTGTGTGTGAACACAGCCTAAGTGTTTTAGGATGGATTCTTTGAGAACTTGCTCCATAATTTTTCCAGGGATTGAGGTGAGGCTGACAGGTCTGTAATTTCCCGGATCCTCCTTTATCCCTTTCTTGAAAATAGGTACTATATTTGCTTTTTTCCAGTCCTCTGGTACCTCCCCCGTTCTCCATGAGTTTTGAAAGATAATGGACAGCGGTGCTGCTATCTCATTGGCCAATTCCCTTAGCACCCTTGGATGCAGTTCGTCCGGCCCCATGGATTTGTGCACATCTAGCTAAGCAAAGTAAATATCTGTTCATGGAATTCATTAGAGTTGTCTCATGGTAGGTAGCGGCTGTGATCTAGAGATCAGATTCTGGAGTACGAGTTGTTGCAATGATTTACACTAATTGTGTGCTGAAAGCTATCTCGGCTAACTGAACAATAGATAGATAAGCTGATAGGAACAGGTTCTGGTCACAACAGCATACAACCCACGGAGGGTCAGAGTTAAGGTTACAATTACAGGGCTGGTGGTTGTTCATTGTGCTGCATCTTGCATAGCTAGACTCATAGACTTCAAGATCAGAAGGGACTAGCATTGTAATTTCGACTGACCTCCTGCACATTGGGCCACAGACGGTCACCCACCCACTCCTGTAGCAGACGTCTAATCTCTGGTTGAGTTACTGACCTCCTCTAATCAGGATTTAAACACTTCAGGTTACAGAGAATCCATCATTTACACTAGTTTAAACCTGCAAATGCCTTGTGTCCCATGCTGCAGAAGAAGGTGAAAACCCCCCATAATCTCTGCCAGTCTGACTTGAGTGAAAATTCCTTCCTGACCCCAAATATGGTGATCAGTTAGACCCTGTGAATGTGGACAAGACCCACCTGCCAGACACCTGGGAAATTGTATAGCAGTAGCAAGTGTTAGATACTCACCTTGTACTGACTCTGAACAAAGTACAGGACCTACAGGGAACCAGTCCTTGCATTATGGAGCTATGTTGTTAATGTTTGCAGTGTGGTCTGTGAGAAGTCTGCATTATTAGTTAGTTTCCAGATGATCTGTGGGTTGCTGATGTCTTACATTTTCATTTCCTTGTTTCATCATGCTTGTGTTGGCAATGTTGCATGTTGGTTAGCAGCCTTCATTCAATTACTGTGTAGGTTTTGTCCCTAAAGGAATATAAATAAGGAAGAATTCAGGTATCTCCCAAGAATTGTATATTAGTGCTACAGCATCACTCAGGATTACCCTCTCTTCCTCAAACTCTGGGGTGTCTGAAATGTTCAGGAGGGTGGGGAGAGATTGAGAGACTTTTTCACTAACAGCATAGGGTCATGAATAATATTGTTTATCATTTGCATTACAGTGGTGTCACGAGGCCTCAATCCAGTATCAGGATTCTGTTGTGTAGTACTGTACATCTCTCAGACAAAAGGGATCCCTGCTTCACAGAGCTTGCCATCTAATTGTTAGATGGGAAACAACAGGAACATGCAATAAATGGAGACAGCGAGCAGAAGGTGTTAGAGAAGTTAAAATGGGATTCTCTTTCCCTGCCACAATTCCCTTTGTATTCCACTCTGGTCAGTTTCTGTGGCACAATAAAGGAAGTAAGCAAATTTGAGTCAAGAGTGAATATGCTCCCTCAGGGGTGGTGGAGCAGTTTTTATAGTAGGAAGGCTGAGAGCTATTGACTCAAACTGTAAACCTATATATAATGGAAACCATGTCAAGCCAGGCAGTGTTGCAGCACCCTCATTTCCAGCACCTATGAGCGTCCTCCAGATGGGCTCTTGCAAAGAGAGACATGGCTTTTGTGGCAACACAGCAACACTTCCTCCTCACTATCCTTCTCTTTCAGCCCCCTCATTCACATCCTCTGTGTATTTATTTGAGAGCAGCAGTGGGCTGTGCTGCACCGCCAGCTGTAATGTAAACTCAGGAGAAGCCCGGGGTGTGGACCGCCAATTTGTTTCTCTTGGGAGGCTAGGATGATGGCTGTGGGTTTGTTTTTCTTTCATAGTCAACATCTGGACTGATGTGGATGAGAGTAAACTGCAGTGGGCCAGTGCCTCCAAGAAGCAGAGCTTCCTGTTCCAGCAAAAACTACTAATTTGGGGCCTACCAGCTCTGCCAGTGACCCTTTGAGGGTGGGACTGCATCTTTCTGCAATGAAAGCTCCTATTGAATAACTCCTTGGAAGATTTCAGGGAATTGACATTCTCCTTTTGCAGAAGACACTTTCTAACCTGCTGGATTTCCCCTACAGAGTATTCCCTAAGAATATGCCAAGCACAGTCACACACAAGCTTACATGGGTGGTGTTTTGTCAGAGTTTGCTCAGCACTGGGACAGCAAGCAGTTCTGTTGCTTCCCAGCTGGATGAGAAATAGTTAAACACATTGGGGCATATTAAAACACCCTGTAATCTGACTGTCCTCTGCTTTTCGATTTCTACTCTTCAAGAGTGGGCATGGTTGGCTATGAGGTCGGTGCAGCTTGTGCTTTTAGTGTAATTTGTGTCACTGTTTCATTGGAGAATCTCAAAACACTTTACAAAGGGAGAGAAGTGTTATGAACCTTCTTTTACAGATGGGCAAACTGAGGCACAGACGGATTAACTGATTTGCACATGGCAGTGTCGGGAACAGAACCCAAGTTTTCTTACTCCTTGTCTCATTCAAAACACAAAGCCAGGATTTGATTATTAATCATATTACAGTGGGGCCTAGAAGCCCTAGCTAAGACTGAGGCTCAGTTGTGGTAGATACTGTACAAAGCACTGAGGGCCAGACATTGAAATAGGGAGCACAGACAATGGGTGAGAGGGAAACAGGCTGAGAGCGTAGAAATGATTTGTCCAAGGCCAGAGGTGATCGGTGGCAGAGCCAGTGTTGGAACCCAGTGCTGAGCCGTTAGTGGAGTGCCTAGCCAATAGGCGCCTTTCTTCTTAAACTCCCTACAAACTATTTTGAGAGCTAACTGGACAGATCAGCAGCCACCACCTTTATAAAAAGTTACTGGAGGTTTTCCAGAAAGCAGATTATTCTGTGATAACAACTTAGGCTGCAGAGCTCATGAAAACTTTTTTCACTACATTTTTTTTCCCCCAGCAGCAGTGACTGTTGTAACATGATCAGCCTTTGGAGCCTGTCTAGACCATGCCTCAGCAATTGCCTGTGGCTTTCTCCTCCTTAGTGGTCACTATGCAGAGCTAATGCCCACTAAGGAAGGGGGTTAGTTTGGCCCCCTTGGCTCCATACACATCCTTTCCACAACATTCTGCCTGCACCATGGCAATGTGGAAATAAACAGATCTTCCAGATTCCACACTTACATCATCCCCTTGGCAACCACAGGACTAATCAGAGCAGTGGCTGCTGTTTATGGTCCAAAAAAGACGTTGGAGGCAAGTTTGAGGAAGATCTGGGTGTTTTTTGGGCTTTTTTAAAATTTAGTTTTTAATCCCTGGCCAAGTTGAAGTAGCAGCAACCTGCGTCCCTGATCCATACTGATAGTTAACACAGAACACATCTTTCCACCTTGTATGGTTTGCAAATGGCTGCTTTGACTTTGTCACATTGCCGTGATCCCTCTGTAAGATGCTGTGCTCAGGTGCTGCAGAGCTTGCTTTATTTATTTATTTAGGGTTTTATTGGTGTGTTTCCAGGGTAACAGCAGTCAAGGGAAGCTATAAAGTCTCCCAGAGGCATCACCACAAGGAGATGTCCAAGTCTAAAGGGCCCAGTCGAGCAGGCAATTATGGCTCTAGCATCTGTAGAACCTCAGGAACAGCATCAGGGAGAGTCAAGCGATACCCAGCAATCAGTGCCAAAATAAAGGGTGAGTGAACTTCTTACCAGGGGAAACACATTATAAAACACATTAGGAAGAAAGAGTCCTGCCTGTTCCTGCTTTCCTCCAGCTGGAGTAAACAAGATGCCCAGGTGCCAAGGGGATGGGGGTGGGGGAGTAGGGGAGAGAGAGAGAGAGGGGTATACATCGAACAAGTAGGAATTACTCAGCATCCCAAGACAACAGATGGATGGAAAAATGGATGGATAGATATATGGTGCTGCAGATGACAATAGTAGACAATAGTAGTTAACATATCTGTCATAAGACAGGCAATTGAGGTTTTTTATAGGTGTATTTACTGTAGAAAGAAATACAGCCAGACCAGTCCAGGTGGGGAAAGTCTAGGGAAGAAGCAGGTATGTATGGAGTCAGATTGTGTCAAAGTTCATGGTGAGCCAGCATGTACAGGATACGTTTATCATTAGAGGGATGCCAGTGACTCCTCGGACTGAATGAGAATTGGTTACCTCTGTTATCACTATGGCTTGTGCAAAATTTGAGATAATCATAGTCAAATCAGGGACTAACTCCCAGAGCTCAGCTGCACTCTGGTAGTTGAGGAAACAGAGGAGATGGAGACCTTCTTCCTAGGTCAGTGGCTCTTAAAGAATTTTCCATGGATCACTTCCAGGGCTTTGTATAGAGACCTTCCCAGTAGTCCTGAGATAAGAGCCAAGAAACAGAGCTCAGAGTGTTGAGATCTCGGGATCCATCAAGGGAATCTTTCTTTTGTAAAGAGATGCTTTCCTGGATGGAAATGTTAAAAAAACTACTTCCTTATGGGACAGATTCTATCTTTGGAGTGACATCCCCTACTGGGGCTGTAGGATACAGAAGGCAGATATGATCTCATCTGTACCTAGGAGTGATGAGAGGTAGGAAGTTGGATGCTCCTTTGGGAATGGTAGCATTCACACCATGGTGTTTTGGAGAATGGGAGGCTAGAAGCCTTCTAGTCAGGGGACAGTAACTCCCACAGTTACATCACTATGCTGAGGAACAGATACCAGACAGGTGGAAGACTAGAGGCCTTCTCATTAGAGGGCAGTTGCCTTCATTGTTAAACTCTGAAGAAAGGGTTTAGAGCAGGGGCTAGAGGCCTTGTTAAGGGACTTTAGTCCCAAGATTAGTTCCTTATGTTGGACAGAGGTAGGAGCAGAAAGGAGCTTCTGAAGGAGCTTAGAGTGTGAATCTCTTCTGCTTGAACCTTTTATATATTTGGGAGAGTGCCTGCTCTTTCCTGTCTTTTTGCTAACATTCTAAATTCACATTTCTGTTTCCATTTCAGGACCAGGGGCTGGAAAATATGGCCGGCAGCCTTGCACTGGCATCAAGAATCATGACTTCACCATGTTTGCAGAACCAGCCTACACAATACGTATAAAACACACAGAGAAAAGTGAGAATTACAGACATGGACCAGATCCTCAGCTGGTGTGAGTCAGTGTCACTCCATAGACATCTGTGATTTACATCAGCTGAACATCTGGTCCAGAATGCCCAACAATACAAAAATCCAAAATAAGTTTGAAACGCTGTTTCCCTGTAGTCTTAGGGAAGCTCAGCCTGACTAAGCCTCACCAGCCCAAGAACTGAGCACTTCACCAGCATGTGAACAGTCATAGTCTCATATGACCATGGACTGAGCACATAACTGACAATGTTATAGGGTAAAGGCTATCTGCTACAGACCCATCCCTTCCTGGATGCCTACTAGCCAAATGTCAGCAGAGCACAGCTGTGTTCATGTGGTGCTCCTAACCCATGGGCACAGGACCAGCTCCTTTTTGGCACTTTGTGTTTGTCATGGTCAGAGACAAAATCTTCAGTATGAAGACATGTGGCTGTCATGCCCCGCCCCTCTGTTACCATGAATCCAAGTGCTAAGGGCTCTAGGGGAAGATAGAAGGACAATAGAATTTGAACCAGTAAAAGATGATGACCTGAAGATCAGACTTCTCAGCTGTGGCAGGTGAGCTGATATTTTCTGAAATGGATTCTTCTCTTTTCTCTTGTAGCCTTAGCGGACACAGTCAGTCCTGCTGCTTGCTTTATAGACCCTCATCTCTCCCGCTTTGGGTGGCAGAAGCCATCATCTTTTTGCATACAGAACCGTGAGAAGAGTCTAAGTGAGTAGCAATCATATGGCCAGCGCTAGTGCAGCAGTACCTTTCATGATGGTTATGGTAGGATGGGCAGATTGATGAGTGTACAGTCACTGATTACTTGGAACTCCTTAAAATTAAATGAGGTACAGAACTATGAGCTTTATTACATAAGAACGGCCCTACTGGGTCAGATCAATGGTCCGTCTAGCCCCAAGTCCTGTCTTCCAACAGTGGCCAGTGCCTGGTATTTAGAGGGAATGAACAGGCACTCCTCAGGTGATCCATCCCCTGTCGCCATGATTATGATCACAGTCTGAGTATCTGCACAGCAGGCCCCAAGCCCATAAAGGGCTGTCCAAGCATGCAGCAGGCTAAGTGTGAAACGTAGGTTTCTCCAGGGGGCAAATGTCATCTTTGGTTGTTCCAGTGTCATAGCGAGGAGAGGAATCTGGAGGCTAGGTTTAGTGGACAGTGAGGGCATAGATTTCTGTTCTATGCTATTCCCAATTGCTGGCATTACGGTTCCTGTCACACATGTGATCTACCTCTGTCCTGGTGGTGTCAATGGCAGCAACTCTCTCACCCATCTGACTGGCTTCCACTCCCAGAGCCCAGCCTGAGCTGAATCAGGGGCACACCTATGAGATACTGCAGTTTGATGGGCTTTGGATCAGGCACAGAACCAGCTGTTTAACCTAGCAACTGTTGCCTCTGCACTGGACTGTTTCCTTTGTAAAGCAGGTGGGGGGGTCAGACTCCTTCACCTGCTGCCATGGACTCTCTGCCCCTGAAGAGCTGTTGGTGCTGCATTTCCCACCATGCAAACTTGGGGAGGCAACATACATGAAAAGTGCTGAGAGCCTTCAGAATTAGTATTACAGTCCCACCATGATTTGTTTCCATTTTCTGACATCTGACATCCCAAACCCTGTGGGTGCTTTAGCAAAAAATAACAAACATATTGAATCCAAGTGGGCCAAATTCAATGGCAAGCCCATTGAAGTCAGCAGTGTTACATCAGGATGGAATCTGGCCCACCAATTCTCACTAGGCCAGCTTGTCTGGTGGCATGCATTTGCACAGCTCCGTTATGAAGCTACTTTGGTTTACTCCAGCTGAGGATCTGAGCCTTCATCTCCTAATCTAGCTGGAATTCTGATGGCATTTGCAGTGTCTTACTATGCATGGGGATGAAGGAATCAGAAGGTAGTTAGCCCTTGTAGGATCTTGGTGTTGCGGTTAATAAATGCACCCACCAGTATTCTCTGCAGATATAGGTTTCAGATTTTTGGCTGTCACTAAAACAAGGTTGAAGGTCTCATCCTAGAGACGTTAGTGGGCATTTGTTCTATCGGAGTACCAGCATGGTTTGTCATCACTCTCATATGTTCGGGAACATACTGCATATCTTTAGTGCTTTTTAGGAATGGCTCCCGGTACTGGAGAAGCGGCTCAGAAAGAGATGCATTGGTAGAGCTGTAGGAAGCATTATACTGTAAGAGCACCAGAGTTAATGTTAGCACTGTGGGGCATTAGGCAAGTGATTTGGGAGGACAGTCACTGAGTAGCTGGGTTCCAAAGTGGCAGCCATATTAATTTAGTTCAGTAAAACAAACGAGGAGTTCTGTGGCACTTAAAGACTAGCAAATATATTTATTGCATGAACTTTCGTGGGAGAAAATCCCTCTTCCGAGTGGGATTTTCTCCTGTGAAAGTTTATGCAATAAATAAATAAATTTGTTAGTCTTTAAGTGCCACAGGACTCCTTGTTTGACTAGCTGGGCTGTCAGAGGTCAGGCTCCATATGCATCTGCAAGTTTATGCAGCAGTGACCTATGCTTCCTTTGCTCTTATCAAGGCTATAAGCTTTCAATTTACATGGCCTCATTGCACCTCATGTTTATTAAACAGACACTTTGCAGAGTCCCAGCTGCCTGGAGCATCACTCCTAGCCATGGGTAATTGAGTGGGAAAGACCTTTACCCTTTCCTCTTGGTGAATCAGAGGCTGATCTGTAGCCTTTTCAGATCAGTGAAAGATTCCCATTGACTTTGGTGGGCTTTGGATCAGACCTTAAGATTGGTTCAATTAAATGTTATTTAGAGAGGGTCTCTGATGTGACCTCTACATCCTCTTAGAGGATCATGTAGGGAGGTGAGAAAATGTATTTAATAGCAGGAAAAAAATTACATTTTGAAAGTTCCTATAGCTGCATATATCCCTCCAGCTCTCTCCTGTCACTATCCAAGCACACTGGACTTACCCTATTAGGCAACTAGCATCAGTAACGCTAAACATATGGCTTTCCTAGGCACAGGAATTTGCCTTCAAATGAAGTAAGCTAGAAAAAATTTCATTATTATTAACTATACAGTTAACAAAAATAATAGTGCTTAAGGAGCCCTCATCGTCAATCAGGACTCTAATATGTTAGGTGCTGTGCGTATATAGAATAAAAAGGTGGTCACTGCCTCAAGTCTTATTATAACCCATATGCCTAGTTAAAGGCTATCTCTTAAAGAAACCTACTGAGGCTGGGTTACTGTTGCTGAGCAGACTTAGCTGTCCAGAACCAGAAATTTCTCGAACCAGCAGTGGCAGCATTGAGCATGTTCCACAAGGTTTTTCTACCGCTGGCGTGGTCAGATGCCATGAAAGCAGCACTTGAAAGAGTTGCATGAAAACAGCTCATGTGCTCAGTGTGTGGCTTGGAGAAGCTGAGGAAGGAGTGGGCAGCAAGATGTTTTCTCCCCACTCTGGAGCATTTTGTGGCAGAGTTTCTTCACATGTATATATGTTTGAATGCCCAAGGAAACCAGGCTTCCCCCACAGTGGGACTCCTCTGCCTGGGTCCCCCCACCACAGGAGACCAGTTGCCCCCAACCGCAGCATCCCCCCATGCCTGGGCCATGCAGGTTGGCTCCCATCCCCTTGTCGCTGGCAGGGAGCCCTGGGGACCGATGGCACTCCTGCTGTGACCACTCTGCCCAGGAGTATGGGGGCCGGTTGATGTGCATTAGGCCTCTAGAGGCAGAGGCAGGAGTGGCAGAGGCCTCCCAGGTCACAAGTCAGTCCCCCCCCCCCCGTTTAGCAAGCAGGGGCTGGCCCACCCTGCCCCTGGCCCAGGCAGGGCCCTGCCCCCCACCCTTCCCTGCCCCAGTACCAGCAGGGTAGGACTTGGCTGGGGAGTCCAGATGATCAGGGGTTTAGGTGCTGGAGTCTGAGGCTCTCTTTTTGTCTAGGGCCTGTGGCTTAAACCTCTAAAGCCCCTTTGATAATCCAACCCTGCCAGCAGAAGAATATTTCTGCTGAAGATTTTTGTAACCAAAGAAGGGGAGAGCTGCTTCTTTCAACTCAAGCCTTTGTACTTGGTGAACAGCGGGGGCATCACTGGCCCAAAAAAACACATGGGGGCTGGGCTCAGGTCCAGGGTCTCCCCAGCCTCCACTGGCCCTCCCCCTTGCAGTGCCTGCCCCACCCCCGATCCTGATCTAGGCCCTGGGCCTGATCCAGCCACACATCCCTGGCTGGGGTTGGGGCCAAATCAGGTTGCTGTGCTGCCACAGCTGACCAGCCCTGTGTCCCTGGCAGGGGTTGGGATTGAACTGGCAGCCCAGCCCCTGAACATGGCTGGGGTCAGGGCTGCCGGGATTAGGGCCCGATCAGGCTGCTGCTGCCGTGATGGCCTAGTCCCATGTCCCTGGCCGGAGTTGGGGCTGGTTTGGGCTGCCACCGTGGCCTGGCCCTGCATCCCCAGATGGAGCCAGGGTCAGAACTTGAGTCACTGGCACTGAGATGGGGCTCATGCTCCCCGTGCGCAGTGATGCCCCAGGTGAATAGAGACTGTAGCTGAGATTTGGATGAATGCCACCCAAACTTTGGGAACTCTTGTGTTTCTTTCTCACAGTCTTTCTGTGGGGGCTGTTCTCTTTAACTTCATTTTGTTTTCTTGTTTATGTGTTGTGGAGGAGAAAGCTGTGAAATGGTAAATGTGGGTTTATAACATAGCCACATCATGTTGTTATTGTTTCTTTCTTCATAAGATTTATCAAGTTAGTAGTTAATAAATTTCTTTATGTTTGTTTTTAGTAATATTTGAATATAGGGAGGGTAACGCCGCACAATCCTGGCGGTGAGTCCTTTTAAAGACTGAATCAGAGAATCATAGGGGTCTCCAGCTTCTTCTCTTCAAGAGTTGGGGTGTATTTCTTTTTAGGCACTGGAGAAGGGCAATTAAATGAGTTCTAGCTCACCGGAAAGTTAGATTAGCATATCTTACTTCGGCTGAGGTTGGAGAGAGCGAGAGAGACTGCTTCTACTCGCACCCCAACAAAGAAATGTGGCTAGTTGACAGCAGACACAGCTGGAATTTTGTTGACTGTATTCAGCTGCTTTTGCTGCATTAGATCAGGGAGTAGGTGATGGGAAACACCATGAGTCTATGTAGCAGTTAGGACCGGCTGGGCAAATGTGTTAATCCTGCTGGGGTCTGTTTTATGTAGAGAAATGTGAAGAGATGGCACTGGAGTCAGTTTAGGTTGTTCAGTAAATGCAGAACACCTCATCTTCTGAAAGCTGGGAGACTTGGAGAGACTGAGTATGTGTCTGTTTGAATGAACATACAGCAAAATTAGTGAAAAGCATGTGGAAATAATGGCAGTGAATCCAAAAGGGTTACATAGCTTTACTTTCATAATCTAGAATTTTGAAGGTTAGCCATGGAATTAAAGTTAAGCAACGATGACTTACAAGGATATTTATATGCTACACATTCACAGCAGAGAGCTCTGTTATAACTATAGGAAGAGGGACATGAGGTCCCTGTGCATAAGAATTAGCTGTCACATCCCAAAGTATGACTGATAACTCCATCTCTGATGTCTTCAAATAATTTGTGCCGAGAGGAGGGAGGAAGGCAGGTCTGTAGGGCACAAGACTAGGTGCTGGGAAAGTGGTCTTTATCACAGACTTCCTGAACAAACCTGGCCAACTCACTCAGCATCTCAGTTGCTCAACTCCCTTGCCTGTTAAATAGGCCTGACACTGTTATAGCAGGTGGCCCATGACACATGGTCTTCCAAGTTCTTTATTTTTTAGCATGTGAGCAAACATTTGGTCTTGTGAAGACGTACTGTGTGGTATTAATTTAGTGTGATTCAAGGTTTTATGTAGAGGCAGCTTCTGGGGAAGGAGCCATGTAAGCAGCAGGAGAATTTGCTCTCTGATTAGTGTCAGTTCTTGTGACAATTACTCCCTGGGAACTGGTGTGAGGCTGGTTTTCCTGGAAGAAGAGCTAGCCTGCATGTAGTCTGTGACCGCCTCTGTCCCAGGATTGGCATATATGTATTCATGAAATAGCCTGCACTTACCTTGACTCTGTGGCTATGTCTACACATACATCGTTATTTCGAAATGAGTTATTTTGAAATGAAGTCCTTATTTCAAAATAAGTTAATTCGAATTAAGAAAATGTTAATTCGAATTAAGGGAAAGCCTGCTTTCGAAACAGCCGTTATTTCAAAATAACGCCGTTTGGACATGTTGTTTCAAAACAGTTGTTTCGAAACAATGGTTTGTTTCGAAACAACATGTCCAAACGGTGTTATTTCGAAATAACAGCCATTTTGAAATGAATGGGGTTTAAGCTGTTTCGAAATGACGGTTCTTATTTTGAAATGACAGAGCCCGTCATTTCAAAATAAGAAAACATTGTGTGGACCTAATCTTTTTTATTTCAAAATAACCAGTGTTATTTCAAAATAAAAGAGACGTGTGGACATACCCTATATTTCTGGCTTCTCTGCTACTGGAAGGTGACCTGAAGGCCTTGCACATGTATCACCACTCAGGAGAGGGCTAATGCTGGTGTCAGAGAAGGATACTGTTGTTAGAAGGAGGGCCAATGATAAGACTTCACTGCCTCACAAGTTTCTAAGATCCATAGTGGTAAGGCTCTTCTTCAGTACAAAAGAGAATCATATTATAATGTTTACAGACCCACAGAGATGGCAAGTTGTCAGAAAAGGGCAATGCTGTGAAGACACCTAGGATTTGGTATTCTAATCTAGAAATATAGGCATCATTGTGAATGCAGAAATCCTGAGAGCCTGGCTGACACCACTGAGGTTACAGTAGACAGTGGCTGTGCATGAAGTTTTTGCCAACTGGCTTTAGAAGACACACTCAGGGTGAGGATATGGATACTAGGTTTTTTTTTTTTAACCCTCTTACAGGAAGCCAGGTAGAAATGGGGTTAGAACTCTATGCCAAAGCAGGGAGAAAAGAAGAGTAGCTTAGCGATAGTAGAGTTTTCCATATCCTAATAAAGTTCCTTGTTCAGTGCTACAAGAAAGTGATTTTACCTGTGGGTACTTCACCATTGCCACATGACACCAAGCAAGGTCAAAGTGAGCAGTCGCTTTCCAAGTCTCTTTTGTTAGTCATTGGACAATATTGGCTCCTTACAAGCAGGTACAGCCACACTACTATTCAGAATATTGTGAGGTAACCATGCCAAGATGCCTCTTCTCAGGTACAAGGTTGACTTCCTGGTGCAGGAGTCCAGAGCATTTCTGTGTCTGTCCCTCACACTGAGCTCCACACCCCAAATCCATTGGGGTCAAAGGCCAAATCTGAGCGAAGATGCCTGAAGAGTTTCAGCCAGGAGGCCACCAAAGGCCACAGGGAAAAAATAGGACACCGCAGTTCATTACTGAGTAACTGAGGGATGCTTGTGAGGATGCACCTAAGCCTGTTCAGAATAAAGCATGTTGTTCCAGATGACGTCATTTCTAGGTGTCCACAGAAACCATGCAGTCCACGAGGGCATAGCTCATTTTCTGGGTGTAACCCTGCACAGAGGAAGCCAGATTACCTCAAAGGTTGATCTACATCCCCAGCTTGGAAACAATGGGCTCCTGCTTTGCATAGAAAGCTTCATTGAGTCCCGTGCAGACAATGCATTATGGCATCTCCAGACATGAACACATCTTTGGCCTGCAGGCAGATATGCCCTAAATGGCATTCCAGACACTCATCTGTCATGTATGGTTTGTGATGTTGCAGCTGCTATACATTGAAATAGAAATATAGAGGAGGGTATTTCTCAGGCTAGCTTCTTTTTGGCTCCATCCATCTGCATTATCAGCTCCATCACTACACTTTGCTGGACCTCCTTCTTTTCTCTTCTGAACAATCCGTCTGTCTAATTCCTTGATTTCCATGCCTGAACAGACCCCTTCTGGCCCGTGAATGATGAATTCTGTGTCTCCATGTCATTCCAGTTGCACCATCCCAGTTTGTGCCTTCAGACTATAAACTATTTAGGGCAGGGACTGTCATTTGTTTGCTACATTTGTTCTAATGTCCTTTGGCCTAATGATGAGGCCTACAATACAGTACACATGGAATGATGATAACCATGTAAACATGGCAGTGCAAGAGCTGAGGCCTTTCTGGACCTGGTAAGGATCTGGTAGCTTGCTTGGATGACTTCTGCTAGGCTGTGACCATTCCTATTGCTCTTAGTACACTGCTGGGCATGTAGTCCTCCTTCCAATTCAGTCTGGTGTCAGCTGGGGCATCCCCTGCCCCTTCGCAGAAGTCTGGGAGGAGAGGATGCCTTGGGACAGCCCTGACTGATTGGTTAATGCCCCAGTGTCTCCTCCAAGGGTCTGAATGGCAAGTCAGTGGCAAGGCTCCCATTGGCATCAGGAAGTCAGGATCTGGCCCTCCAGTTCCTGTGATTGCTTTTCCCTGGAAGGCTTCAGTTACCTTGAGCCCTAAAGCACAGCCTGGATCTTCTTGATCTGATGTCCCAGATTTGTGTCTACAGAGCAGCTCTTCCTTCTGAGCTGGAAATTAGGTTGTCCCAGGTGGTGTCATCTTCTCCCCTTGGTATAGGCCCGTTTTCCTTCCACCAGAGCTAGAACAGTGGGCTGCACCCAAGGATCAGCACCTTTGGGTGGTCTCCCACACTATATAGAAGGGGTATTTGTTTGGTTGTGACACTAGTTCCTTGTTGCTTATTCAGCAGATGAGATATTTGACTTGCATTATAGATGGAACTCCCACGGATTTCAACAGGAGCTTGGCTGAGCCCTTTATGGGCCCAGGGGAACACAAAAGGTGGGATTAGATTTCTTAGTGCATGTAAACTCTCGTGCATTGGCTTAGGTTGGTACATGAGTTCATTTTCTTCTGGCTTCTAAATTGCTTTTGGACCGCTAATTCCACTGAAAATATGTTCTACATGGAATCACATGTAAATACTGACAGCAACAGGAGGTTGTCTTAGGGTCCCCAAATGTTTATAATATCAGGTGGCAGGAGACAACTAATGCATAATTTAGCTTATATAATGGGATCCAGAGGGCATGAATCCAGTGAAAAGGCAGACTGTTGGTGAAGTGATGTGAATAGATGATGGGGATACTATGGGAAAGACAAGACAGAGGAGAGACAGTAACTAGATGTGGCAGAAGCTGTTGCAAGTAGAACAACATTTGACAAAGCCATGTGGTAACCAACTGTGATTTAATGGTTGAAAATGTCATTCAAACATTGAAATATGTGAGTTTTGCCCAGTGCTAGACATAGTGAAGGCAAGTGAACTTAAAACACTTTGGGCTGGATCCTTCGTATAAATGGGTGAAATACCGTAAAATTAAATAGAGCTGCATTGATTTACATCAACTGAGAGTCTGGACTGATTCTCATACTGATGGATAGTGTGCCCCTGTTAGCATTCCAGCCCACAGCTCTATTAATGCATCTCCTTTCTGGCGGCTTGTCCCCTGCGTATAGCTCTGCCAATCCACCTCACTTCTGCCCCTGCTATTTCCCAGGCCCAAGAAACTGTGGTAAGACAGTAATTCATTTGAAGTGCGAGCGCCATTTGAAGTGAGGCCTGTTGCATAACCCCACTACAGGCACCAGCTTATGCCTCACAGTTCACAGTGCAGTCAGCTTTGGAAGTAGGCAGAATTAAACCTTATGTTGATACCAAACTGACTCTTGGCTTCCAGCCTTGATGAGGACACCTGCTCCAAATGAATACCACACAGAGAAGGTGCATCCACAGGGGGAACCCTATGCTCCAGCTCATTCCTTGGCCATCCGCATTTGTTACCATGAAAATGATCCAAACCCAGCTCCCAATGCCTATACCCTCCCAGGGATGCTGGGACCTGGACTTCCCATCAAGCCATCTGCTCCCTCCTACAGCATGGCTTTCAAAGTGAACACATGGAGCAAAGTGGAAGAGCTAGCAAAAGGCCCTGGCCCAGCATCCTTCAATGTGCCTGAACCTAATGTCTACTTGCACCGGCAACCTGCCTACAGCATGTGGAGAAAATACAAGTCTGCAAGGGATTCTACGCCAGGGCCGGCAGACTACAAGACTGACCATATCACCATCACCAAGCCAAGGGCCCCGGGCTTCAGCCTGGGTATCCGTCACTCTGAGTACCTTACCCCCTTGGTTATTGATGTTATGGACTGATTGAGGGCTGTGGACTGTTCTCATCTTGAGGCCCCAAAGCTGGGCCATGACCATGTGACACCAGCACATCATTGCATGTTAACCCTAGCAGTCATGGCACACTTGGGCCTGATGTGAAGCCCAGTGAAGTCAATGGGAGTACTTTATTGATTTCAGTGGCCTAGGGATCTGGCTTTTGGGGTGAGACTCTGACTCCCAGCCATATGGTTCACAGCGTGATATGACTGCACTTGCCCAAGGCATACTCATCCTACCCCTGCATGTCACTGAATGGTTTGCTGCTTTGTTTCATTTTAAAAATAAATTGCATATGCCTAGTTATTCTGAGCCCAGTTTTAGAGTGTATGAAATGAGGAGTTGAGCTGCGATATTCCTATCCTTCGGGGTTGACAGCCCTGCCCAGGCACAGAGCCTGTCAAATAAGGAAGCCAGTTTTTAAATTCAGATAGATATTGACAGATGCCTTTTTAAAGGAGCTAGTTTCTGACAAAAACACACTCCTAGTAGAGCACTGTGTATGACCAAAGGATCCCTGTGGGCAGTGGAACACACATGCTCAATATGCAGTTAGGAGGCATTTGGGAGACTGTTTTACACACCATGGGCTGAGTTCTCGCCTATGTTCCAGGTTTGCTATGAGGGGCCCTGTTAGGGTGACAATTACAGCTCCCTGATTCAACAGCTGTGGGGCCACTTGGAGGTATATCCCTGAGAAACCAGTAGAGAATTGGCATCTCAGAGTGATGTCTCTCCACCTTTTGCCTATTCTCATCGTTTCTCCCTCTCTTGGCATGTGCCCTTTGCTGGGGCGGATGGGTGGCTATTGCAGGAGCCAGCTCCCCTAGCTTTATGCCTACCACCAGGAATTCTCCTCCTCAAGGAGTTTCCTCAGCTGGCCATTTCTAGCTGGAGTCTGTACCCTTGTACCCATGAGCAGTGATGCTGCACTGCACAGAATCAGCCCTGAAACAGTCATGTCCAGGACCCTTCTTCAGAAGCCTCTTGCTGGTTTATGGATGTCTCTGCCACCTGCAGAAAGGCAAAGATGAAGTGGTCAGGTCAGAGAGACACAATGCTCCTCTTCACACTGAAAGTGGAGGCCCTCTGTTGGGGGCACTCTGCCGCTCACAGAGGAGCTTGCACTGCCAGCTCCCAGGTGTATGGTATGTATTCTGCATATGAAGGGGGGGGTTCTATGTTATTTATTCCATGTATAAACAGAGGGCCTATGTTATTTATTCTGGATATAAATGGGCCTCCAGTCTCCAGCACAGTGCTAGGTGACCACAGGATCCACTAGCCACACTTAAACATCTCTCCTGGATCTTTGTTTGCACACAGTTCTTTGTGTCCAGGGCTCAACAATCTATTCTTGGTGGAGTGCTGAGCAGTAATTAACAAGCAAGACAGCTAAGAATATTAATAGGGAAAGATTACAGCAGGTAACAAGTTAAAACCAAACAGCACATCCTGCTCATTGGCAGACCAAAGTAGGGGCCAAGCACATGCATGACATTTTGTTGTGGCTGCAATGGAAAGATAGTGTGGACTAGGTGGGGAGGGGATTGGTGGGAGGGTAGGACTGGTGGATGGTGCTGAGTTAACATGGATAGGTTTTTGGGGAGTAGGCCTCTGAGAGCTTCCTTGAGGGGGCTACCAATCCCACAGCCTGAATGAGTCAGCTGACAGCATTTCTTCAGTACAAAGTCCAACAATTTGATCTAGTGCTAACATTCTCATTCCCTACCATGCGCCTGAGCAAAAGCCTCTTAAAGACTCCTACTGAGTGCAGGGGATTTGGATCAGGGCCTGTTTGGGCTCCATAGCAAGTTCTGGGTAGATCTGTGCTCCATAACTGAGAAGTGAGGGCAGCATGGGCTGAGGAATATGGCAGATTGGCGTTAGCTTGTGGCAGACAGAACAGATTACAGCTGAGTGGAAGGAAAGTGGGTGGGCATTATGTGCAAAGGGCAAAGAAGTGTTGCCATGGCCATGTCTGAGCTGAGATGCGTATGTAAGCTGGTATGTATACAGTGCATGTGTGTACATTTAATGACCCTGTTTGCTTTGCTAAAAATCTGTCAGCACTAAAAACATGAACTTCTATAACTTGAGCTAAAGCCCAACAGTGGGCTCATTGTCTTATATCCTGTGTGTGGGCCAGCTGCTAGCTGGGGCAGAGTGGGGGTTATGTTCACATAATGGGCATGTTGAGATCAGGGTCAGATTTGGAGCTGTACGCCCATTACACCAGCAGAGTCTAGCTCCATCGCCCACTGGCCAAGGAAGCCAGGCTAGCAGCACTTTACAAAACTCTTCTGAAACAAAACTCTCCCAGTCCCACACCTGTGTCTAAAACACATGATAGCATCTGATTAATGGGCCTGATCCTGAGTGGGGCTGAGTGCCTCTTGTCAAGTGCTCAGCACTCATTGTGGAAGCTGATGGCACTTAGCATTTGGCATGATTCAGCTGCAGCTTCTTGGGCCTAATGCCTCCTTTGTGCTGCCTTTTGTCTAGTCATTTGCACCAGGGCAAAAGCAGTCTAACATGCTACCCAATGAGAAAGGCACAGGTTGGCACTGGGATGAATGTCTGCTCAGGCTGCCGTGTAATGATCAGGCCCCCAGAATTTTACTGACCAGCTCTGAGCTGTCGTCCAGGAGATGGCAGCATCATACCATGTTTTTCCCTAAACTTTCCTGTCTTGCCTCCCTATGCCAGTACAACTCGAAAAAGCTGCATTGAAGGGTTTAAGACAAAGCCACCAACACCCTCTTCTAGTTATCATCAGTGGGGCTGAGGCTGTGGTCATAGTTCATAGCCCACAGGTAGATGATATAACCCCCCTGTGTGCTCCAGCAGGACTCAAGAATAACAGGGTAACATTTCCTTTGGCATCTGGCTCCTTGCTTACAGTGAGGTCAACAAAAAAATGCCACATTCTGCCTCCCAGCTAGATCTAAGGCTCAAGACCTATGCATCTTCCTTTCCTCCTCTGTCCCCCTATGTCCTTTTGGATGAGCTGCACTGTTGGGCCTTGTATACAACCCCTCAATGGGGCTAGACCAGGGGACCCTCTTGGAAGCCTAATCAGCCTTCAATGCCCCTGCCTCAGGGTGCCATTTAAATTAATCCAAGCTCACTGCGCATTGTGATCAGGGTGGGTGATGAATGGGTTGAGAGTGCTGGTGAGTCATCAACAGAGACTCCAAAGGACAGTATCACTTCTGGCAGCAAGTGCAATCTGGCTCACTGACCGTGCACGCCTCAGCAAGCTGCAGCCATCCTCTTCCACAGCGTTGGAGCTGATGTTAACAGGATGAACTGGTGGGGGGCAGCTGTAGCTGCTGTGCTTAAAGGCTGGTAGATTAAAGAAGAAATGAAGGGCTAGGTTGACCTGGGGTGGCAGCTTTTATATTGCCATTTGGCAGTTGGTGAGTAAATTGCATGGTCCAGTAGTTGGGGCATCCAGTGGGACTTAGGAAATCTGGGTTCTGGTCCCAATTCAGGTATTAGCTTGTGTGTTTCCACTCTGTGCTTCAGTTTCCTCTCTATCTCTTGCCTGTTTAGATTGTAAGCTCTCTCAAATAGGGTCTGTATCTTGCAGCCTGCACGCTATGTACAGCCCCCAGTACAAGGCCCTGATCTTGGTTGGAGCCCTCTAGGTGCTGTAATGCTAAAAATAGCACATTTGGGGGGTGCATTTTATGGACTGTTTTGAATCTATGCTCCAGGCACCAGTGCAGTTCTAAAACCAGAGCAGAGGGGTAACTATCCCCCAGAAAATGTACTTTGCCCACCACACCAGCTCACAGCCTCACTGGCTGCATACCTTACTGGGTCTGTATAACTGCTGCATTGACAGCAATACACCACAGTGAAGGCCCTTAACCATCTCACCAGGGAAAGCCTCAGGGTATGTATACAAGAGAGCTAGCACCACTATGTTATATGGCTGTAGTGTCCCTCCATTGTGTCATGGTAGTAGAGACACTTCCAACCTCAGTGGTAGGAGGGTTTCTGACAGTGTAATTAACCCATCTGTCTGAGAGGTGGCAGCTAAGTGGATGGATGAATTCTTCCATTGACCTAATTTCGTTTACAGTGAGGGTTAAGTTGACCTTACTATGACACTCAAAGTGTGAAATTGTACAAGAGCATAACAGCTAGGTAGATCTAATTTTTAAGTGTAGACTGGGCCTAGGAGAAGCTGGTTGCCCTGAATGTTAACACAGCTGAGCTCTGACCAAGAGAGTTCTGGAGTGGAAGGCTTCTTACAGAGAATGCTGTACCCTTCTAACCTAGTGTGCTGGGATGCTGAGGGCCATCTCTGATTGCTGCTCTCAGGTAGCTGGGCCCAAGTCAAGACTGAACTCCATAGATCTGAAACAAATTTAGTTCTCAGAGCTATGGGGCAGTGTGCTTTGAGCAACAAGCACCACTCAGGAATCAGGCAGCCATTGTCTACCTTGGCTGACACACTTTCAGATGACAATAAGGTGTTGCACCAGAGAGGGTGACTTGCAGAAGTCTAGGCTGAAGATAACAATGGCATGGCTAGCTGCACCAAGAGGCAGCAGCTCAAAAGAAAGGAGCATTCTTCCTGCCATGCACAGAAGAAGGAAAGCAGGCTGGGCCACTGTTACTGGCTGGAAATCCCTGGGTTTGGATTGGACATGCCCCTAAACTGACTGTATGCAACCATGGGCCAGCACTCCTTCAAGAAAGGGAGCTGACATAAGCTCTTCTGTGTCCTCTGGTTTCTTCTCCCAGCCCACAGCATCACAGCCACCCTTGTCCAGTCTGAGATGCAGTGAGACAGCTCTCTTCCATGCTCCAATCTCATTCCTGAGCTCTGTGTGCCATCAGCACACCAATGGCATCACAGCCAGTCCTCCTCTCTAATGCCGCTTAAAGCCATGATAGATGCTGAAATGGAAGAGTGACAAAATAGGGTCCTGGGGCACCCTGCCTTCGAGTACGTCTGGGGAAGCAGTGCCTTTGGGGGTCACTCAGAGCTACTTTAGGGTGATGTTTTGCCCCAGCTAGGGACCTCAGACACCTCACCAATCCCCCCACCCCCATCTGCGGTATCAAAGGCAATGGAGGGATCTAACAGGATCAGCAGGGATTCATTCATCTCCAGCAGGAGATCCTTAGCACTAGAACACTGGCTTTACCATGCACAGGGCTGAAAGTGCCTAGCCCCCCTGGAATGTGATAACAGGTGTAGGGGTGAGACACAACATTGATCCATCCCCAGCATCCAGAAAAAGCCAGTTTGAGTGTGAAGTGATGGCAGGGCTTAGGGCTAGAAGTCAACTTCTCATGGTTGACTGGAGCTGATGCAGACATGATTTTTCCACCAAGTGGCACAGTGAGAAGTGACCAAAATACAGATTGATGGGCTGGGATTTTAAGTTTCTGATGTATGACAGATCAAGGCAGATGCTGATGGACAAGTGACCTTTCACTGCAATGCACTGGACCGGGGAGCTCCTCTTATGCCACTCTGCTCTGCAAAGGGGTTGTCCTGTGGGGCTTGAATGCCACAGGCAGTGGCAGCATGGTGGTGAGGAGATCTGTTATAGGCAACAAATGTGGATGTTATTGTTGCCATCCGTCATGGGGGGAGCAGAGAAGAGAGGGAGAGGGCACAAGAGCAAAAGAGAGGCATGACAGAAGGGCAGTATAGTGGGAGTGAAAGGAGAGTGGGAAAAGGGTTTGGAGAGGGAAGCAAAGGAAGATGGATGGAAAAGAATAAAAAGGTTAGCAAGCAGGAGACAAGAGAGAGAAGTAAAAAGGACTGAAAGTGGAGGAAGAAAAGAGGCAGGCAGGGAGAAAAAAGGGATGACATCCTTTCATGTCTCTGTGCTCATTAGACCAAGCTCCATGCAATTTACTATGCAGGAGCCTTTGGGATAAGGTCTGTGTACTGGCAATGCTGGCTCGTGGGCTTGGGCATTAAAGATCTCCCATCATTTTCTGTGGGAGTGCCCCAGCGCACATGGGCAAAATTTCCTCCTCATTTCTATTCCATGGGCTGGTTAGCTACTGCCTTCTTACCACGTTGGGGGCTGCATTTCAATGGTGCAATGCTTAGAGAGCTTTACAGTATGCTTCTAGATGCTCAGGATTCTAGAGTCACAAAGTGATAACAACAGTGGTTGCAATTTTCCTCACAGTTCCAAGCAGTGTCCTCTGCACAGGGTCATCCCATGCACCTCAGGGCTGATACACCCCCAGGGATCAAGACCTGACCTGACTCCATAAAGAGTCCCATTGATATTACTGGGGTAGAGTCCTAGTCCATGGGTTGGCAATGCTAAAGATAAGAAGAGCCATTTTTAAAAATTCTCTCAATAAACAAGTGTTTTGAGAGCTGCAATGAGTGTAGCTTCTTGGTGGGGGGAGCTGGGCCAGAGCACAAGCTGCAGGTTCCCCTGGCGGGAGGAAGGGAACCCTTAACCAGAAGCAGGCCCCATGAAGGGTCCCCTGGTGGTGGGGTGAGCCAGGTTTGGGCTGCTCAGAGGGTCCTGTGGTGGCAGGAGGTTGCCCAGAGTCCCAAGGAGGAAACCAAAGTGGCTCTGGAGTCTTAGGTTGCAGATCCCTGTCCTAGGTCTGAGTACAGGTGTCAGAACCTGTCATGTCAGGTTCACTCAGGAAAGAAACAGAGGATGGCTGAGCTGCCTCCCTTGTGGAGCATCAGAAGGGGTAGGGGTCAGTGTACAGATGGCTTTCCCTTTGAGAATGTCCTCTCAGCTGCTGAGAACAGGAAGTTCCTCTTTAGCTACATTGATCCTGTCTGGCTTGACAAATGTCTCTGATTTTTACATGGAAACCAGATTGCTGGGTGCTGTGCTGCTCACTCTCTTTCCTTGACGTGGTCCCCTCCAGCCACTAAAGTAACTGTGATTCCACCCCCCAGCTAGCAGCCCTACAATATTAACTACAGGGATTCCTTGCAGGAGATGTGGAGACTGAAGAAGCTTAGCTATGCAGAAGCTGAGGGATGAAACAGAGGGATGAAAAGAGCAGTTGATTCAGAAAACTCTGTCCATCTCTGGGTTCTTATAACCAGCCCCTTACATGGAGAAAAGTGAAATGTATGAAAGGATGGGTCTGGACAGCTAATAAAACGGGAGTGTGATGATAAGACAAAGACAGAAGGCTTCCAGTCCCTGAGCAGTGAGGTCATGGATTCTACAGTCTATGGAGCTGTGATATGTCCTGATCTGGAAAGCAATGGCCAGTTGTGGATACACCCAGTGTTTGAATCTTTACAACTGTTTTGATTTGCTGTTGCAGTGTGACCTGTCCTATGGCTTACACTCTCTGCATTTATTTCCTCCCATTCTGTAAGTTTCCCCATCTTCAAAGCATCTGACAAAGTGGGATTTTCTCCCACAAAAGCTCATGCAAAAAATTAATTTGTTAGTCTTTAAGTGGCACAGGCCTCCTTGTTTGTTTGTTTTAAAGAAGATCATGGGGCTGGAGGGATTGACCTGTGGGGAAAGATTAAAAAAGTCAGTTACTGAAGCAGATTGAAACGTTTTGCTGAATGTGATTTTTTTAAGTTAATTTTTTTAGTCAAATGGCAATTTTTGCAAAGAAATTTCTGTTTTCATGGATGAGCAAAATGCTGACTTTTTTTTTGACAACTGATACCAAGGAGATTTTGCTTTTTACAAACCATGCCACTATTGGTTTTCCATCTCCCCCCCCCCAATTTTTTTTATGAAGTGGCGGGGGGGGGGAGTTCCTCATAGCTCTGCTCCACCAGGAGATCTATGACTGCTTCCAGATCCCAGCAAGACACACTTAGAACATTACTAGCACCCAGTGGTGCAAATATCAAGCAGGAGTAACTGTAGTAGGAAGCAGGCATGGACTGCTTGCATGAACATCAATATTCACTGCTCCTTGTGGAGTTTACTGCTCACAATCCCTTTGTAACAGCCAGGTATACTGCAGGCTCCTCAGACTGGAGCAGCCCTAGCCCCAGTATGAGACTCCAGCCATCAGACCACACTAGAGCAGTGCCATTACAGCTGGGGGATCAGCTCAGTCAGTCCTGAATGACCAGTTGCCCCTGGGAGCATGTTATCCTATCTACTAGCTTGTTGGCAAGTTGTTACATCAGCACCCACACGGTCATCCTGTTTTTAGCGAAGCAAGGAGTCTCACTCATACAGCCTGGAGGTGCCATAGCCAGGCTGAGTCCACTCCCTCTATTTGTCACTCACAGGGTGTGTCCACATGTACATTGTTATTTCGAAATAAGTTATTTTGAAATGAGTTATTTTGAAAGAAAGTCCATATTTTGAAATAAGTTAATTTGAATTAAGGGAAAAGCTCAAAGCAAAATAGCATGTCCAAACACAGGATTTGCTATTTTGCTTTAAGAGAGGGGCACCATGGGAGGTGTGGCAACATGGCTCCCTCCCTGGGCCATGCCCCCACCCAATACAGGCTAAAAGGAAGGCAGCCTGGGAAGGAGAAAGGCAAAAGTGTTATTTTGAAATAATGGTTATTTCAAAATAACACGTCCGAACGGTGTTATTTCAGAATAACAGCCGTTTCAATTTAAAGAAGGTTTAAGCTATTTCAGAATGACGGCTCTTATTTCGAAATGATAGAGGCTGTCATTTCAAATAAGAATACATTGTGTGGACCTAATCTCTTTTATTTTGAAATAACCCATGTTATTTCAAAATAAAAGAGACGTGTGAACACACCCACAAGCCACTGCATGCATGTCAAAGTCCCTACACAGTGCAGTGACTGAGGCTGCTTTCCTGGCTGTGGTCTCTGCTGTCTTGCAACAAGCACTAAGGGCTCCTTGCTTCCTTGGCAAGGATTTATCCTTTGGGTTGCTCCCTGACAGAAGCCGGTTTAAAACGCATAACTTAATAAATACACACACATGCACATAAACGGAGCCTCCCTGATTTACTGCCTCACTCCCATTTTATTTTGTTTTGTAGCTTCTGTGAATTCTTTGCACCTGAGCAATTTTAAAAGCCCATTCCGGCAGGATTCCAAGTCATGCATTGCACTCCAATCAGACAGATGCAGCCTGCGGCTGTTCAGAGCATGAGTGCACACCTACACACATACACACCCAGGCACTCTCCTGCATGCACAGTCATGGACACACACATATGTGCACATGCACCTACATATATAGCTCCCTGGACACACACATTTTGCACCCTCACACAGGGTTGTCAGCTGATTCCCAACAGTGCTGAGACCTATAAGTGGGATTTGTGGGTGCTCAGCATTGCTGAAAATCAGGTCAGTAGGACATCAGTTCTCCTTTCACTGACTGCTCCCCTGGCCCTTACCCTTTCATTGTCATTATAATGATCCTCACTTCCATGTCTCTCAATACTTCCCAGAACAGCAGAAGTCCTGGGAGAGGGCAGAGGAGGAGTAGAGTGGTGGGGGTGGCCATATTCCATGTATCTTTATCCGAGGGCTGTACACCTTGTGTCTGGAGGAGTCCTCATTCCTGGAGTTCCTCTTGTCAAGCATGGCAGGTGGTGTGCGCTGCAGAAATGACCAGTTTGTAGGAGGGCAAGCAGGAACAGGATCCAATTGTAATCAGTTAGCCAGTGGCAGCATTTAGAGTAGACTCTCAAAGCAACATCCACCTCTGCCCCTTTCAGCTTACTTAACTTCCTTTGTATGCTGTTGCCTTTCTCCACTCAGATCCCAAGAGCTCTGCTCTCTCCCCCCTTCTGCCTCTCTTCTTCTCTCTCCCAGATTCAGACTCTCACTGAGACAGCCCCAGCAGGTGAGCATCTTTAGAGTCCTTTTAACAGGAAATGTCTTCAGTCCCTGTTGGGTTGGTCACTGGCAATCTTTGCAGATCAGTCTCTGATGAGGACCCAGTTGTCTGTTGCCTCACTTAGAGGCACAAGTTAATGGTGATGCTTAAAGTTAAGCAGGTGCTCAAGTGCTTTGCTGGGTTGGGGCCTTAATTCTGTCTCACATACGTAAAGCAAACTCTCAACACTTACCCAGGTGCCTTCAGATCTAGTGATAAATATGCCACAGTGGAAATGAAGGATAAGCTAGCGTTGCTGCCAGTCCCACCTTTTGGAACCTTTGGAATTCATTATGTCTTGAGGTTGTAGGACCAAATTTAGACCAACTGTTAACTTGTTTGACTCTTTATTTGGACCTTTTTACATCAGACTTAACCATCACAGCACTAGTGGGCTCTGAAAGCAAGTCCTTTCTGTGCTCCTTGGCTGGAAAGACTAGCTGGGATGGAGTCTTAAGTAAGGGCTAATGGGGGCTTCTTTAGGGAAGAGGAGAACTCCCCTGAAAGGAGAAAAGGCCCCTGTTTCCTGCAACCCACTGTCTAGTGTTCCTGCATGAACTTCATGTGTCACATCTTTTGGTGCACTTCCAGACTCACTCAAGTCTTGCTGAAGCCACAGTCCTCTCTCTGAATTTCTTTGATCAACATTTAGAATCACCATACGTGGATCAAACCATCAGTCATCCTACTCCAAAATCTGGGCTCTTCAGTTTTCAATACCAGATGCTTCACAGGAAAGTGACTCTCCATGACACATTTACCCAAGCAAAAGTGCAATGCTGAACATAAAGACAAAATTCTTTTCTGATCCCAGAAGGCCCTGAAGCATGAGATTTAATCTGTTTATGACTTAGCTGGTGAACTTATTAACTGATCAAAGTGAAGATCCTGGTTCATTGTGACAGATGAAAACAGAACAGGGAGTCAAAATATCAGAGTTTACCTTTGTTGTGCCTTAGTTTCCTCATCAGTAAAATGGAAATAATAACAAACTCCCTTATCACTCAAGGATATTGCGAGGATTCATTACTAAATGCAAAGCTGTTTGAGCTCCTTGCATGGGAAATGCTGACAAAATACTAAGTATTATCTTTAGTTTTCAGACATGTTTCAGCTATTTTGGGCTGGGATAAGAAAAGACTGAACAATGGATAACACCTCCTCCAAAAATTGATCATGTTAAATGCTGTGACAGCCTCCCCTTGCCTTTGAACCAAGGCATACTCCAGTTAGCTGGTGGTTTTCAGATATTCAGCAAGAGAGAAGAAATACTTGATATAAGATTTTAGATCATGGGTGTTGCAAACTCTTTCTTTCTTTTCCAAATTATACCCAGAAAAGATAAATAAATAAATAAATTAAATAAATAAACTGAAATGCAAACTTCCCCCTCTCTTTCCTAAACTCCTGGTGTCATTGTTTTTTCCCTGCTCAGGCTTCACCGGTGAATTTCTCTCTCCGCAGCGGGACCCATCTGTCTTCTAGCAGATTAGAAAGATGTCACTTTGCCGACAGAGTCATTTATCATAGAGACTAGAGAAATTAGCAAAGTCCAGGCTGTGAGGATGGGGGGGTGGGGGGGTGGAAATTGGGCATAACCCGATGTCTTGCTAAAGGGTTCTAGGGTTTTGGTGATTTCACACCCCTTCCTTCAAACCACTCTCTGGTTGGGAGAGTGAAAGGTCATTTATGTTTTGTACCTTATGCTGTCCTGACAAGAAAAATCATGAACAAGGCAAACAATAAAGAATCCTTTTGCCTTGGCAGCAGGGCTTTTCCTTGAAAAGAAGGATGGCATGAGTGGGAACAGAGCCTTGAGGCCTGACTGGAGAGATGTGAAAGGTTTGGTTACCCATTAAAAATCTCCTGAGCCATCTATGCCCAGATCTTTGATGCCTAACTTCCAATGGGTGCCTAAATACCTTTGAGGATCTGAGACTTGGTGTCTTCGCAGGCTTCAAATTTATATACTGGCAAAGCTAAGATTGGTATCAAGTGAAAATTTAATGGCAACAATGGGCTTTTCACTTACACCCCTGTTGTGACTCCATTGATTACAATAGGGAGTTTCTGATTTACACTAACTGATGTGCAGGAGCTTCTGGGAAGAGATGCACTTGAGAATTAAATTAGGGCTTCCCCTTGCATCTCAGGCAGAATTTGGGGCTCACCAACCAAGCAGTTAGTGACTTAGAGCAGCCCTGGTATCCGTGGGGCTGTTGTCAGTCAAACATTTGATTCTTAGCCCTAGAAAGCTGCCACTCCTAGGACAAGGAAGCTGGACAGCTCTGGAGAGAGCAGTGTAGGAAAGGAAGAAAGAGCTCCTTGTGAGATTTTATTTTCAGGCGGGTTGGCTTGACAGCTGGATCTGCAATGGTGAGGGGCATGGCTGGCTCTGCAGGTGCCCAGTGGAACCAGTAGAACAGGTGTTGTCCGGTGACAGCAAGGGCTGTCCAGCATTCTTGCTTCTCTGTGCCATCCTCCCACTGCTTCTTACATTGCTCCACACTTTCCTCTTTGCTCCATTGCTTATCCTCAGCAGTTTCTTGCCTTGTGCAGCAGGATGTGAATGTACAAGAGTGTGAGCTTGACTTGTTAGAGTGCTTACCTCTGAGCTTCATTGGTGTGATGGAGCCTGGTTCTGCATTCGGCCTGCTCTTGGGCAGTGCTAGACACCAGTGCAAGGTGGGAGTCCCCACCTGTTTGATCACCCAGGTCCCTTCATGCTGCTCTGGTAATGGCAAGCAGGGCAGGAAGGGCTCTGGGGAAAAACTCCCTATATCAAAGGCTGCCAGCACAGCCCTTCCTGCAGCTTGTCCCTTGGCATAGTCACGAGGAGTCACGAGGTGGCATTGCTTCGACAACATGTGGACTGCTGTGACTGCTGCCAACTTGCTGACAAAGGAGATGTGTTGGGGCAGGCTGGAGGGGTGGCCTGGGTAAGGAGGGAGCTAAATTGAAGATTCTGTTCCTCACATTAGGGGCCTACTCTAGTGTTTGAATTGCTCCAGAAGAGGGAAATGCAAATACTACCTACCGCTTCCCTTTTCCATACTCTTCCTGTGCTGGATGCAGGGTGGGAGGAACCGATCATGGGAACTGTCATGTTTTATGCTCCATGTCCATGGTTGTGAATGGCTGCACTGGGGGCCCCAGGGAACTGGACCTATGATTGGTCCAATTCTTCTTTTCCTTCTTACAACCAGAACCAGCAGTCAGACAGCATTTCCCTCTTGGGCAAAAACTTCAGAAACACTCTGATGGGAAGGGTCTGTAACATACAGGGGTGAAGTGGGTCAGTAGGCAGCCTGGCAGGCATTGCATTGCAGTGCCAATGATAATAAGAGTAATATTAAAATGTCACTGAGAGTGGCAGCTCCCCTGATCCAGGGGTGTCGAAGTCACACTTCTCTTCCTCTGTCCCTTTCCATGCTCATTCTCACATGTGTACCTCACCATTTATAGCTTCCCCAGCACTCACTGTGCTGCTGGGTGAACTGTCAGCTGGTGACAAGGCACAAATAGAGCTGTTTCCTGAAAAATGTCCTCCCCCGTTTATTTCTTCTCAACTTGTCACTGTTGTTGCATGGCTGAACCCCTTGCAAAGCAGGGCACACACACTGGTCTCATGGATTGGCCTGGTGTATGGGGGTTGCTCCTCGAGAAGGATAGATGGATAGACAGACAAAGAAAAGGATAGATGGACAGACAAAAAGACAAGGAGAAAAGAAAGGAGAGATAGATAGATGAAATATTTCTCTTCACAGGACAATCCCTCGGAGGAGTCTGACATTTGGAGACTGTGGGTGTTGGGGACTGAACTTCCTATAGCAAATACAATTGTTAAAATAAAACCAGCCAAATAATGATCCAAAGAAAATCAAACTAACTGGAATTCAGATACTTCGTGCTTGACTGATGGGCAGCAGGAAAAACCCAGCATTGTGTCTGATTCCTGCAGAGGGCTTTCTCTGGACGGCTTCTGTGAGAAGAAAATTTCTGGAACAGTAGTCGTTTTAGTTTGTGTACATCAGAAATGAGAGCCTTGTTGCATCTGATGAAGTGGGTTGGAGCCCATGAAAGCTTATGCCCAAAGAAATCTGTTAGTCTTTAAAGTGCCATGGGACTCATAGCTTTTGTGAGAAGAAACAAACCCTCATCTCAGCCTTTCCACACAAAGCAGATGTGAATGTTTCCAGGGGCAGCTCACACTTCTTCGACGGGCAGGCAGGAAAGGGAAGGAAGGAAGCAGATGCCTCAAAGTGGTATGAACACTCCCAGTGAAGACACACACCAACAGGCAAAACAGGCCATGTGATCATGCCACCAGCTTTCTGGTAACTCATCAGTGCTGCCTAGCCTGCTGCTGGACTCATCAGTACTGCTTTCCAGAAGTGGGTTTAAGAAATGTTGTGGCACTACATGTTCAAGTGAACAATTGATACACATGATGGGCACCCATAGGTCAGAAGGTAACAGTTCCTTTTCCTGTATACAAATTGTCATCATGCCACCCAGAGCCCTATCTGATTGATCCCAGACCATTCTGTATGGCAGAGCCCTTGATGGGGCAGGAATACTGAGGGGGTATGACATGTTAAAGATCCTGCCCAATAAACAATCGTTGGGCTCTTTGGTCTTTATACTTTGAGATGCCCAGAAGCACTGAAGCCACACAAGCTTGAGGGAATTCCACCTTCCTGCCCTTGAACAGGCAGAAGCAATGAGTATCACCTAATAGGACAGAAATGCTACCCACAGACATGACATCTTCACCATTGGTCCCATGAGAACAAGGGGAAATCAGCTTGTGAATTTCTCTCCGGTTCTGCTGCCTAAGTGAGTGGAGACTAAGAATCAGACTGGGGCTGCTGAAGCAGTTCTTTGTCTGCTTGGTCTTAAGGCTGAGTCTGGTTAGGTCCTCTGAAAATCCTTTGAAGGATGCAGGGAATCTGGCTAGTGTAATCTAGCACTTAACAGTTGAAGTGTCACCATGAAAAGGGAAGTTCCCTCACCCCTCTGTAGTGTCCATGACTTTAAACAGATAAAAATTCATGATCTTTAATGAGCTTGCTAATTCCACATGTCATTATAGAGACACATCACATTTAATTATTACACAGATAAAAATAATTGTTTCTGTTTTGCAGATCTGAGCAGACTGTCACACTTGCTAACATGTCCAAGTTAATAATAGGGGAATTTTTTTCACTACCTTGCATCATTAATAAATGGGGATGCATCAAGATAACGGGCAGGCAAATAATTAATGCTACGCAGAAATATATGTGCTGGATTGGTATGAGCCCTGTGAACACATTTACCCAGGCTGAAGGTACAGATATACTGGTGAACATCCATGCAGACTGGACACAGACTGGGCTGGGGCAGTGGAGCGTGATGTTTTGCATTGAGCTTTTCTCGTTTCAAAAAATTTTCAGTGAGGTTGGTGCTGAGCTGACAGATGGTTGCTATTATTTATATGCTTAGATTGTACAAATAAGTCAGCACCCCTTTGTGCTTGGTGGTGTACAAGTCCATGATGAGAGATAATCCCTGACCCAAAAAGTTTAAATCTAGCTGAGACAGACTGAGGGGTGAAGAAGAAAAATACGCTTAGCCCCATTTTACAGGTATGTGGAACTTGAGGCTTGGGGAGACAAAGGGCAGAATTTCCCCAAATATTTGGTTTGAAGAATCAGGACCATATTTTCCATTAAGCTCAGCTTGTCAGGTACGGGAGCTCTTTGGAAAGTCCATCTGTAAGTGTCAAAAAGATTTCTGCTGAGTGGTGAGAGGTTTTGAAAATGTGGGCCTGGGCTCTTTTGATAGATCAGGCCCAATAAACTTACTTAAGGCCACACAAGACACCAGGAATGAATTCAGATCTTCAGATTTTCAAGCCATTGTTTAAAACAGGCAAGCAGCATCTCTCTCTGATAACACTTTTTATTTAGTCAAGAACAGAAGAGTTGCAGTAGAAGCTTTCCACACATTGCCTCATTCACCATGGCATGAACTTGTCTTCACTCAGGAGTCAGAAACTAGTATTTGACTCTCCTCTGTTGCTCTCCTTGTCACTCAGAGTCAGACAAGGCAAAGTGGTCCCAACTGGCCAGCAGGGAGTATTTCTGGTGTAGGGGAGCTGGCCTAAAGCAATGTAGCCAGCTATTCTAGCAACTGCCCCCTGCTGCTAGGTGGGGCCAGGTCAGAGCCTGCCAGCACTCTGCTGAGTCCCAGCTGGCAGAGGCCAGTGAGGACTGGTGTGAGTTAGAGAGCAGCCCCAGAGTTGCTCTAACTCCCAAGGAGAAGCTGGTGCAAGTGCACCAGGATAAAGGAGGTGCTTGCTTTATCGTCTGGCTTGTCTGCCCAGTTGGCAGCTAAGAGAGCATCCAGGCTTGTTTGCCTAGAGACTATGGGCAAGATGGGGGGAGGTGTTTTTTAGAGGAAGGACAGTGCACAAGGGAGGAGGGGGATTGCTTGATCAGAGAGACAAAGGCGAGAACTCCCAGGTGGTGAGTGGAACCCACTTAACTGATTCCTTTAATGCAGCTGACAGCCAGGCACGGGAGTGACATGGCCAGTGATTCTAATGGATCAATCAGGGCAGCAGCTCTATTGGAACGTCAGACTCCCTGTAGGGGCCATTCAAGCATGTCAGAGAGGCTCTGGGCCTGCTGCATCCCTCTCACTGCTGACAGTCCATTTTCTTCTCTCCCTACAGGGTTTGCAGTCACTGAAACAGCTGCCGGCGGCCACATACCCATCATCCCACTGAACATGCAGTGCTTCCCATAGCACAGGGAACGGTTTTTGAGACATCTCTCTGCCAGCAGGAGAATGCAGCAGAGTGGAGCAGAGCTGGCAGCTTTTAGGGGAGAAGCAGAGGGGACAAGAATGTAAATAGAGTCATTTCCAGAGCTCCACGGGTGCCCTGCTACTTGTGCATGAATTGGGTCAGGACATGGCCCTTCTGAAAAACAGCACAGGCCTCCGGAGCCCACCTGCTCTGCGCTGACTGTGCTCGCATGTATCCTTGGCTTTGCATGGAGACAAGAATGATTTATCTTCCCCCCAGCACTGCAGGGGGCTGAAACATCCACCTTTGAGGCAGAGTTAATTTTAGCATCCATGCTCCCTCCCCTGACAGAGCTGGCTTCACTCCCCTCTCTTTTCCTAGCTGCAAATACCACCTGTCCTAGCTAACCATGCCATTGGGCTGATCTCTAGCAAGGCCAACCTGGAGGCCAGAGACACTCGTCATTGGGGAGTTACCACAGCACAGGCAGAGGGCTTTACTCAGAGTTCTTTAATGCAGCCCTTACTTGCATTGACTTCAGTAAGAACCTGGCCATTACTGGTGGAAGGTAAAAACAACAGAAGTCCTGTGGCACCTTAAAGACTGACAAATTTCTTCAGGCATAAGCTTTCACGGGCTTCAACCCACTTTGTCAGTTGCAAGTGGGTTGTAGCCCTTGAGAGTTTATGCCTGAAGAAATTTGTTAGTCTTTAAGGTGCCACAGGATTTTCTTTTGTTTTGCTATATACAGACTAATATGGTTACTCCTCTGGAACTGGTGGAAGGTGTCGCTCTGCTACTGACCATGAGGTCTCTCACCATGTCAGGGGTCATAATTTGTATCACCACATTGTGGAAGGTCACATCATTGCAAAGTTGGCTGGATCTGCTTGTTACCCTGGCTGACTGAAAGAAAAGATGTTCCAGTGGCTAGGAAGATGGCCTAGCACTTAGGAGTCATGGGCTCACATTCCTGATTTACCACATGGTCTTCAGAAAAAGTGACAAATACGTAACTTGTCTGGGATGCCACTCAACATCAACCTAGGTCTGATTTACCACAAAGGCAGTGAAGCCTTCTGAACTGGTTTCATACCAGACCTGGAATTTGTCTTGCAGTGGGATTTCAGTGGTGTTTTAGAGACAATGCACTATGTCAATATGAGCAGCCACAAACCGTGATACATGACTCAGCTTCCTGGAAGGCTTCGTGCCTTGAGCATTGTTGATGAGAATGCTGTGGCCTACGTTGACTGGCCAAATATATTGATTTCTTGTGTGACCTCAGACACATCACGTAGCCTTGTGGTTCCTCATCTGTCAAATGGAGATGATAGGCTTCTCCTACCTCCCACATATGGATTGTGAGCTACTGCAATGCTGTGGTGATGGAGACCAGGTAAGCACCAGATATATAGTGGCACAGTGTGTTTCAGTGGTATTGCTGGTGTACACCCCTGTTCCAGTCCAAGTTACCAAGCAAAAAGCTGTTCCTGTACCATAGGCTGTGTCACCATTACCGACCACAAACCATGTCCTTATACAGCTGAGCTGTCACTATGGGGCCAAATGTGGCTCATGTCACTATAACAGAGACTGTGTCCCCATCTCATGAATAGTGTACTGCCATGGGAGCCCCCTGTTATGGCCAGCACACTGTGTCCTTAATGTATTTTAATCACATCTGTGCTGCCATGACTTGGCACACTGGGAGCCAGCGGAGAATGCCTGTGTTCTTTCACCCATACAAACATGTCTCTAGGGACCGGTCTTCACTGGTGGCAGCAAATCTGATGCCATCAGATCAATCTTCCCTATTGACTGAATGGGTCTGTGAAGACCTGCTCAGTTAAAGTCAGTCCCTAAAGACCACCCCCTCAAGTAGCATAGCGCTGAGTTGATGGGAGGCAATCAAAGGGAGATATGCAACTTATTTTAAGTAATTTGGATATCTTCCTTTGACTGCTGCTGAAACGCACCTGCAATGTAGACCAGGGCTAGTTCTCCTTAAAGGAGTGGCTTTCTGAGAGCTCAAAGACAGCCCTGGGAAACAAGGTGAAGTCTGGATGCACTATCCTGGGGTGGTGGGGGTTGGGGGTGGGTGGGGGGGTGAATGGAGCTTGTAACCTCTTCATACAGCTCTGTGACTTCTGTTAATCTTAGTGGTGCCCATTCAGCAGTGACTCTCCCCCTTTGGCTGCATCCTTACCCCACCCATTCCTATCTTATTGTTATAACTAGTCCAAAGGAATGGATTAGATCAGTGGTTCCCAACCTGGGGTCTGTGGACCCCTGGGGTCTGTGGATGTGTTGCAGGGGGTCCGCAGCACCCCCCACTCCCCGCTGAGGCTGGAATCTAGCTACAGTCCCAATGCTCCCTGCCAGGGCTGCCTCTCCTCACCTGTGGCCAGATCCCGGCATGGGGATTTGGCTGTGGCAGCTTGCTGGCAGGGGCAGGGGGCCATAGCTGCTGCAGCTCAGCCTCCCAGCAGCATGGGTCATCATGGTGGTGGCGTCGCTCGCTGACTGTCCCAGTGGTTCTACCAGAGCAGTGCAGGCCAGATTACATAATCAGGCAAGGGGGCCGCAGAGATTTTTTTTGGTTAAAAAGGGGTCCCCAGCCTGAAAAAGGTTCCTTTCTGTAAGTTCACCCATCTTCAAAGCATCTGAGGAAGTGGGATCTTCTCCCATGAAAGCTCATGCAAAAAATAAATTTGTTAGTCTTAAAGTGCCACACAACTGCTTGTTGTTTTTTTACTGGACTAGACTAACACGGCTATCCCTTTGGAAACTGAAAAAGGTTGGGCACCACTGGACTAGATCCATAGGACTGACATGACTCTTCTCTTGTTACAAAACTCTAGCTTGCACAGGGCGCTAAGAAAGAATTAACATTCCCACCTTGGGAGTAAATTTAAGATGGGCCAGCCCAGCGTCAGCACTGTGGACAGCTGTGGACAGTCTAGACCTCCTGCTCCCCAGCCTGCTGGGGGACTCTCAGTGCTGTGGAGCGGTTTTTGACAGGCAGGCAGATCCACAAGATACTTGGGTGGCAGAAGCTTACTATCTTGGAGCAGTGCTGTGTTGGCAGACCCAGAAGATAGAAAGATGGTGGATGCAACATGTGTTCTCAAGGGCAAGGAATTATGGGTTAAGCCCTTCAGGCTCTGCTCTTATGGGCAGAGCCATGGGGCAGTTTGTGTAAGACCAACAACTTTGACCCTCAATAGGGGGCTTTTCAGGTCTCTGGCAGAGCTGGGGGTCCTGCTGTTTCTGGTCAACACAGGCCAATAAGGGTCAATTGGTTGGAAGGCTTCTGGGAATCGTTTGAGGAAAACTGGTGGCTGGGTGGCTTTGTAATGGGATGTGGGCTGTATCTGTCTAACATACTAGGCCCAATGGGGCTGCCAGCTGTTACTGTATGATGCTGGTACTGCAGCCTGCATGATATCAGAGGCCTGGTGCTACTGGAAGGTTGGGGGGCAAAGGGCACTGTCCCCTTCAAACAATCTTCTAGGGCTTCAGGTGATTGTCAGAAACATCAAAATTATAAATTACAGCAAAATTCTGACCCATCAGCCAACTTTTACTTGCACAAACTCTTAAAATCCAAGATTTTCTAGGGCAGTGGTCTCAAACATGCGGCCCATGGGCCGCATGTGGCCCCTAAAGCTATTTCCTGCGGCCTGCAATGACACGATCATTATTGATATTTGCAATATCATTGTATGGAAAGGTTTAAGTGATGCGGCCCTCAGGCTACCATACTAATCCTCAGGTGGCCCTCTGCTATTCCTCTTGTGGCCCTCGTGATGATTTGAGTTTGAGACCCCTGTTCTAGGGGAACCAGCCCCTGGACTCCAGGAAGGTGGCTTGTCTTTTGAAAGCAACATCCAGGCACCTCAAATACTCACTTGGCCCCCAGTCATGGGAGCCTAGGCCCACCCTGTGCACATGGAGTTTTATCTTGCTCTCAGTGGGCATGTGTCCAATGTCAGGAACTCTGCCTACACAGCTGGTGCCAAGTTGATGGTGGTCTCAGCAGAGATTGCTCTGTGGCAGACTTGGAGGCTATCACTCTGTCCCAGACAGACATGAGACCCATCACAAAAGAGGAGTAACTAGCACTTTGTCATCTCCATGCTGTTCCTCTCCAAGGACCCCTGTTTTCAGAGCTTTCATTCTGGTCCCTTCTGATGAACACTGAAATCCACTGGAAAAGCCAGCAGGACACCACAGTGGAGGACAGATCTAGGTGCGCAAGGGCAGGCACCATGAGATGTTACTGTGATGCAAGATGTGAAAAACATGCTCCCACATGCCCAGAGGGGCTGATTCACACGGATGCACATTCATAGTGATATAATACAAATAAAATGGAAGCAGCGACCTTTCAGTTTGTGGACACAAAGGGAGAAAATGTCAGCGGTCAAGACAGACAGCACCAGTGCGGATACCACAAGAGGCAGGGCGATAATGGAAAGGGAGCGCTGGAGAGGAAAAGCTATGTAAGGCTGTGGGGATAAGGAGACTCTGGCATGTGTGTTTTGATTTTCTTGTTGCTCCTGGGCCCTTCCCTGGGTAGGATAACAACAGCAGGCTCCAGAAGACAAAACCTCCTCCCCACAGCCTCCA
The DNA here is from genome assembly GCA_007922195.1 of Podocnemis expansa. Taxonomy (NCBI): domain Eukaryota; kingdom Metazoa; phylum Chordata; order Testudines; family Podocnemididae; genus Podocnemis; species Podocnemis expansa. Next base: position 9,911,235 of record ML681967.1, on the reverse strand, counting down.
TCCCCCTGCCTGGTGTTCTGCATCTCTCTCCTTGTTTGCACTGTTTATTCACAGGAATAAAGATCGACACTTTCAATTACAAGCTAAATAACTAAACAGACAAAGCTCAGTGTGTCTTTGAGGCGGGGGTGAGCAGAAGCCGCAGGGGGAGGTGTGTGTGTGCATGTGTGTGTTTTTGTGCAGGTGGTGGGGGGTGGGTGCGAGGGAGAATCCATATTGTTGCAACCTCTTTGTTGGTGTGTTTGGTTAGGAGTTTTTTTTTTTTTACTTCAGAGATTTTATTTCTTCTTGGGAAATTGCAAGCACTCCCCTCCAGGGAAAGGAGAGAGACAAAGGAGAGCCATAAAAGGAAAGAATCATTGTTTCCTTGTACACATACTGTGTTGCTCCCAACAGAGTGTGATGGGGGAGAGAGAGGTGAAGGGGAAAGAGGGACAGGAAGAGAAGACAGAAGCAAAGAAAGACAGAGCAAGAATGCAGGGGAGTGAAGCCAGAGAGAAAGATAGAAGAGAGAAAAGGATAAAGGGGTGGGCATGGGGGAGGAAGGGGAGTTAGCCACATCAAGACAGAAAGAGAGAAGTGGTGCAATGGATGTGCGTGTGGGTACATGCATGGGGGTATGTGAGAGAGAGAAGTATGGGAGAAAGCCATGGAAGAGGGAAGTGAGAAACCAAGAGAAGGAGGGAAGTAGCTTGCTGCGGGATGGATAAGAGTGAGCAAGCCATAGAACTGGTTGGGAATTTTTGACTAAATATTTTTTGTTGGAAAATGCCAATTCCTTGACATGTTTCTAAGGTAGGAATCTATTTTGAAGAATTTTCCATTTTGACAATTTTTTTTGAAAATAAGAGTTTGTAAACTTGCCCACATGCCCTATTTCAACATTTTCCAACCAAAAAGATCTATTTTTCAGTACCTGTGACTTTTCATTTTGAAACAAAAGTTGATTTCTAGTAAAAACAAATGCAAAGTAAAAGAAAAAAGATCAACATAGAAACAAAACATCTTGACTGATCTGATTCAATTTTTTTTTCAGATTTTTGCTTGTGAAAATTTGCAAGATTTCATGTTTTTGTCTGAATTCAGATGGGAAAAATGTTCAATAGCTCAAAAGTTTTTGTGGGATGGCAGAGGCAGCTTTTGGGTTGGCAAAGCAGGCAGCCACCTAGGGCCCCTGAGCAGTAAGGGGCACGCGCCCTCCTCAATTTGGTGGACAAAACTTAAAATATAGAAAATATAGAAATTGTTCCCATCTAGCAGGACCAATAGCGCTGGAAACCTCAACACTTTTCAGTCGTGGCTTATCAAGGGAAACTATCATTAGGATCCGTGCTTCATCTGAATTGCAGATTTCACCATTATCTGCTCATCACCTTCACAGTGACATGCTAAAAAAGCAGGAGCAAGCACAATAGCAGGAACTTTTCCAATGGTCTCATTTTTTAGTTCCTCAGTGTGGCCATCTATTCTGCTATTTTTTAATCCCAGTTGTGAAATTTTGAATTTTCCTTTTCTTTTTTACCTGTACTTCTTTTGCCTTTTTCTTTGTTTTTGTGACAATTTTTCCTTTGGCTTTGGTTAGCTTAGGTTGCCAGGTAGGTCCATATAGGCTGCTGCATACAAGTACAGTGCTGCCCTCAAGCAATCATTACAGCTGTGTGTGATGTCTGTGCTGAATGTCTTTTTTGGTAAGTAATTTTTTAGCTTCTTTTGTACTTACTATTTAATATTTTTGAGGAGGCCAGAGTCTTATAAACTAGAGTACTTTAGAGAATTTCATGGAAATTTGGTGTTTTTCATTTATAGTACACACTAAAAACCTTCTTTTTGCTTATTTTTATTTATTACAATTATTTATATTAAACTTCTCATGCACATAAACCCAAGCCTATATGAGAAATGTGTAAGATTTGACTGCCAAAATTTTAAATATGGTATTTTAGTTATTTTTGAGTTGTCATTAATTTTACCACTTTTTATTTGTTAATTAATGCTCATAACTTTTTAGTGCAGCATTAGCTCATTTATATCAAGTGAAAGATGATCAACGTACAAGCTTCATGATGGAAAGATCTTTAAAAATGTCATACCCAGGAACAGTTTATGAGTTCCAGAGGGATAGTCATATTAGTTTGGTTCAGGAAAACAAAGAAGGAGTCCAGGGTTGGAGGGGAAGATGATGGTTAGGGCTGCAGGGGGACTGAGGCCATGGGGAGGGCAGGAGTGGGGGCCTATAGGAAGCCCTTTAGAGGCCCCACAATGGGCCTTTGCCTAGGGCCCACAATTGCTTAAGGCTACCTCTGAGAATGGGGAATCTATTTTCTGTCCCACTCTAATAAAGAAGAAGAAGATTCTGGGAGGAGGAGAGAGGGTGTGAGCAAGTAAAAGCCTGAGCAAGGAGGAAGAGAAATGAAAATGCAGAAGGAGCAGAGAAATGGGGCTGGATTTGCAGCTGGCATAAATCAGCAAAGCCCAATGATACTTGCATGTTCATCTGCTGACCCAAAGCAAGTAAAAATAAAAAAACAAGGCTTTGTGAAAGCTGTGGCAGGATTTGGAGGAGAATCTCACTTCCACACTGAGACTGCTCTTCAGAGGAGTATGTTTCCAACAGAACCTCTTCCCTGGTTCTTATGCAAACCCAGAGGAGAGGTGCCCAGGTGTTTGGTGCCTGGGGTCTGGAGAAGAGACCCAGGGCATTTCTCCCCTTCCCCTTCAGGGACGGATGCTAAATCCTGGTTGCATTTTAATAAAGCAATAACACATCTTATCAATGTAAAATCAATAGTCAGTACAGAAAACAACTGAAATTGGTCGGCAAAGGAACTCCTCTTAAATGTCACCAATATTAATAAGTTCCAAAGAGGTAGTCATGTTAGTCTAGTTCAGCAAAACAAACAAGGAGACTTGTAGCACTTTTAAAGACTAACAAATTTATTTTTTGCGTGAGCTTTTGTGGGTAAAGTCCCACATCATCAGATATGAGAAAATGGAAAAAATTTACACTGAAAAAAAACTCTTGCAGTATGGGAGGGAAAGATAAATCCTGCGATTACATTTCAGTGCATTAAGTTAGAATACTTCAGCAAATCAAACAAGTTGTATAGATTCAATCAGTGTGGAACAACGTGCATCTGATGAAGTGGGTCTTCACCCATGAAAACTCATGTGACAAATAAATTTGTTAATCTTTAAAAGTGCCCCAGGACTCCTTGTTTGTTTTACTGCTATTAATATGGCTGAGCTAGGGAGCAGTGAGAGGACAGATTAAAGATTGTTTACCAGGACAATAACTAGCAATGGGAGAGGCAAGGTATTCCCATACCTTGGGAATTCCATTAGAGCCCATCACAAATTCCACCACTGGGCAAGGAAGCAATTGGATGCTAAGATCTGGGGTAGGGGTACAGAAGGAGAAGAGAGTGAGGGAGAGTAAGAGAAGGGCAAACACAAGTTCCTGTTGATGGAAAGCTGCTTCTTGTTTTTCTACTCAGGTGTTGGCTCAGGGGATGGGATACCCACTAGACTGCATTGCCACCCAAAGCTCAGTGCTCTGTAAATTAGGATTTCCACTGCATAGCAGCATTACTCAGCATACAGGGCTCTTATCAGTTGAGTGGCAGTGCATTCTAGTGGGTACCCTGTGTTTCTCCATCCAGCACATCTGGAGTGATTGCTCCTTTCCCTTGCTCAGCTTGGCTAGTGTTTGCTCATGTGCTGTGGCATCTTGCCACTGTTCTACATCTTCCCTCCCATGCACAGGTGCTCTCCATAGCCACTTGAGGTCTGCATGTCAGCACACAGAGGATTAATCTTGACTCAGTTCTCCTACAGGTGGGCAGGATGTACAATGAAGCAGGGTGGGGACTGAAAGCCCAGCCCTGCACTCAGAGGGAAGCCAAGGACATCTATAAGTATGGCTCCTTGGGAAGCAGACTTTTACAGTGATTTGGTGGGGGCTGGGTTGACTTGATCTTTCCTCTAGAATCCTTTTATTCTAACCAGTGCATCTTACACTTCAAGAACAGAGGCAGGGATGTAACAAAAATGTATCTACACCCAAACTACTACCTGTGCAGGCTGTCAGATGTCAGGGTTGGCCAGAGAGTCTACTCAATCTCTGGGTGAGGGTTCCAGACTTTACTTGTGAGGAATGTGGCCTATTTGTGTAAGGTCTGAATGCTGGAGGAATTTCTCATGTTCCTAGCATCTCTCTAGTTCCCATGCATTGAGTTTAAGATAGAATCGTGTGAAGATCAGCTTTCTGCAATGGTTATGATCAATGAATGCTGCCTGGGATTTTAACTGAGCTCTTGTACTGCTCTGTTTATTAGTGATCCAGCCCATCACATTCAAAAGGGTTTTCTGCATTTTATGGTGGGGCACCTCTTATTTTCCATGAAGTCCTATTCATGTGCAGAGACTGTTCACCTGATCCATGAGCACTTCTGTTTGAGAGCTAGCCAGAATCTGTTGTCACAATCTGCCTGTATCCCATATATACAAGGAATATTATGAGAGAAATGTGGTTTTGGTGCTTTGGGTCAACCCTGTTTGTTGCACATGAGTTGCAGCAATGTTGTAAGTAAGTGGGTCTCGAAGTTCCATTAGGTTTGTTCAGAATGGTTCCAAATCAATCCATCCTTCCCAGCAGCCTGGTTTGCCTTGTTTGTTCATGACAAAGGCTGAGCTACCAAACTCCTGCATGAGAAGAACATAGAAAAGGTATTTGAATAATTAGTAAGGAAGGCAGACCCTGGAACAGATTGTTGCTCATGAGCAGGTAATGGGATACTTGGAAAATCTCAACTGAGGCGGATCCATCTGTGGGATGATGTTTATTCTAGGGCATGACGGGAAGTTGTTTAATGTGTTCAGCCACTGGCCATTTGAAGAAATCAAGATCAGCTGTGGAAATGCTAGACCTCTGTAGGGAATTAAAAGGCAGCAACACTCAAAGCTGAAATTTCCGAAGTTTTCTCACAGTACATAATTAGCCACTTCCACAGTATATTACTGGGGGCAAGAGCATGAGAGGGGAACTTAAAAAAAATCAGCTTTTATCCAGATAACATCCTTCTTTATCTCAAGACATAAGCTAGCCATTAACAGCTGGATTTGATAAGAAACGTCTCCCTCCATAGCCAAGTGTTGCATTATTTTCCCTTATAGCTTCCTTTCAAGGAACTGGTACTGGCCACTGATGGAAGCAGGCTATAGACCTAGACTGACCATTGGGGTGCTGGAGTCTGACATTTCTTAGCTCATGTATCTTGGTAAAGTGCCAGTTAAGGAAAACACATCACTGTCTATAGATATTGGAAGGGCACAGCCTCAAGCCACAGAGTTTATGTAGGTCAGTGTATGGTGGCATGACCCAGAGCAATGAGATAATATGAAAGAGATGGAAATGAAGGCTGAATATTATAAGAATTTCTGGGAGCCTCATTGATTTGGTAGGTAGTGGAACAATTGCATAAGGGAAGAAGTAGAAGTCACCATTGCTTGAGACACTTTTAAAGCTAAAATGGACATAGCACTGGATAGTAACATGTAGAGAACAATCCTTCAGTGGTCTGAGGGAGATGAACTGGATGGTGTAATGTCTTTTTCATCTCTAATGTCAGTGATTCTGTGATAGATCTATAACACTGAAAGTCACCTGATCTAAATACTGTTGAGATTAATTGACAGCCTCTAATGGATCAGGCCCCAAATGAGGTAATGAATCTGCATAAGAGTTTGCAGGGATGGACCATATAACCTCTTGATGTCCCTTCTAGCTGTACATTTCTGTGATGTCCTCAGTCCAAGCAGCTTTTCACCTTCCCCTCCATTTCCTTGTGTGGGAGGTGGAATATTTCCTTTCATCTAGTTGTCTGAATCTGGTCAATGCTCCATGCTGGTCCCCTCCATTTGGAGAAAGGCTTTGTTGTCACACAATGGCTTAGCTATCACTTCAACAGCTTCATGCATCTTGTACAGGGTGAACTCTGGTTCCAACATCATTGGCATCTTCATTAACATCACATTCTCTCTTTCTCCCATTTCATTTCCACATTCCTGGCCTCATTCAAACTCTAGACAGGCCTGATATGTCCATGAACTCTGATTTCTGTGTTGCTCAAGTAATCCTAGGCCAGCCAGCCTTCAGTGTGTGTCATGTTCTGGTTAGGCTTTCCCCATCAGGTAGCGCATCTCATACCAAATATCTATTTGCATTTCCCCTAGCTTGGTGCTTCCTCTTCAGCAACGCATCTTGCTTGGCGAGTGCATGAACTGTAGGTTCATGTTGTTGCTTTAATAAATACTTCTCTTAATTCCCATTGTCACTTCTCTCCTCAGGGGGTAAAGCACTATGCACAGCTCTTAACTGTCCTCTCTGAAACAGCATTAGGAGACAAAGACTGTCTTCATTCAATCAACTGGCTTTAACAGCTAATTTGAGCTGTTCTGCTCATGCAATACATTTTACAATCCATTCCTCTGAATGACTCTGGCTTAAAGGAAGCCTCATCCTATCCCAGGCCCAGCATTTGGAACAGCATCCTCTCTGGCAGTGTCAGTGCTGATATATTCCCTTCAACTGGGGTTTTCAAAGGAGCTTAAAGGAGTCTGGGTGCTTAGGTCCCATTGAAAGCAGTCTTTACTAGAATTGCTTCCATTAGGCAGACAGATACTGTGAACTTCAGCTGACCTGTACCAAATTTCTCCCAGGTTTGAGGTTCTGTGTGATCTGAAGGCCAAGAATTAACCACTGAAGTAATTCATACAACAAATAAATTACACAGTTCATAGATAAAACAAAGAAACATATGGAATAAATATATTCATTGTAAATTTCACTTGGCTCTAATGGTCATTAATTTTTCTGCAGTGCCAGCTAGCGATTTGGAGGCTGGCAGTTACAGCCAGCCTCCCCACTCTGTGAAAGTAACTCTCTGATGCTGGCTAGACCCGTGTTAGAAGCTGAGTTTCTTTGTCCTAGTGGCATGGTCCCTTGAATACAGTTGTTGAGTAGAGAAGATGGTGAACTGGATTTTTTAATAGTTTCTAGTTACACATCCAGAGAACAGGATTCTAAATTGGATTTCAGTGCTCACTTGAAATGTACTTCAATAGCGTGGGGATTATCAGGGATTTAAAGCTAACATACATGAGATGAAAATGTAACCATCCCAAAGACACACACATTGGAAGCCCTGCATTCGCTGTTAACACAGGCTGTGGAATTTAGCAATTAACATCTGAGCTGTGAATAGAATTTGATGGCGCTGCTGATGTGGTAATGAATGTTTGCAGGTTCTCAGAATGGCTATTATCTCATTCCCCACTTCGGAAATACAAAGGATCACGTTCTGACACACAATATATCCCTTCTTTCCAGCCTCCATCTATGCGTGTTGTGTAACAACTCCTGCTCCCTCCCATCCCAGGATGACCCTTTGGAGGTGGGAAGATGGGGAATCTGGTGAGGAAACACATGTTCCACTGTCACTGCATCATGTTCTCAAGCAAAATTAATGCTAGATTTTAAAAGAATGGAATTTGCTATGCTTTACTGGATTTGTGTGGTACTATGATTTAGTCTTTCCCTTGTTTCACACTTTCCTTCTTATCTCCCCATGCTGGTTGTGGAAATATCAAGACTAGTTGGCAGTATTATTTCTTCTTTGAATGCTGCTTGGATACATTCAGTATCAGGTGTATCTGTGCCACAGCGCACGAATGGCCGGAAACCTTTTAGCTTTAGCCTGTCAGAAGAGGGCTGGCAGCCACTGTCCCCTCACTACCTCGTGGCTAGATATGTAGCCACCACCCGGCCCCTCCTCAGTTCCTTTTTCTGCCCTCAGCGATGGTTACAGAACAGCTCGCTTCTTGCGTTTATGCAAGTGCCTGTCTGTACACTCTGTTTTGCGAGTCCTGTTTGCAGACATTGTCAGCGCTCACCGGATGGATTATGCTCCACAAAGGCTGCATAACATTGCCCCAGAACGGGCCCTGCAGCCAACATCAGGTAGGCCCGGCACACCCGAGGATTCACCGGCACCACATGCAGGGCTGGCACTGGAGCCCTTTCAGTGCCACTCTCCGGCTATGCATAAAAAGCCATGATCGGCCTCTAAGTCAGCACTGCATGCTAGATTGGCACTGGAGCCCTCTCAGCGCCACTCTCTGGCTATGAATAAAGGGCCGCAAGCAGCATTTGGCTCAGCGCCATCTCGGTGCTGTGTGACCTTATCCCTGGCACCTCCTCTCTGAAGAAAAGAGCAGGAGCATCTGAGTGTCGTGCGTTGGCAGCAGTGTCTCATGCCAGTCGGCACCAAGGCCCTCTTGGCGCTGCCCCCCAGCAGAGCACAGGTAAGCGCACTCAGCATCAACTTTGACACTGAAGTGCTGGTGCCATTCTAGCTTTCCCTTTTAGGGGTGAGGGCCCAGAGCCTATCACGGTGCCATCCACACCAGAGGCCTTTGAAACAGCAGAAGCTCTTCGGCTCCTGAAATTGCCATCAGGCCACCGAAGCAAATGGTAAGTCCACCTTCCTTTCACTTTACCCAGAACTGGGGGGAGCCGCTCACTCCTTGGCCCCATGTCACTGTGGAACTGAGGGCTTCAACACCTACGGCACTGACACCTTGCCTCGGCACTGCAAAGAGGTCCAAGAGTACATACCTCAGGCTCGGCCTACTACTGAGGGGTCCCCAGCACCGAGCTCTTCTCGGTACTGCACTTGAAGCTGGTTACCTCCCACTGAGCCCTAGGAAATGGAGTTCCAACTCGGTGCCATGGCCGTGAGAGAAGGCACCCCGGTACCAGGGTTGTCCCTTCTCCTGGCTAGAGTCATGAACCCAATGACATGGTCTTACAGAGAATGCCCTGCCACACTTCAACCCCCTATACCGGGTCACCACCTACCTGGGGGTCAGGGTCACACCCCTCAAGGGGAACCAAGACCGCTTATTTGACCTGGGATTTGCATCCTCTCCGGTCGCCATTACCATCCCTCTTCATGCTTGTGTCCTTGACATCACTGACACACACTGGCCTGAGCTGCCCTAATTTACCCCATGCTCCCAGAGGTCCAGGAGGTCAAACCTCCTGGGTCAAAAGGTCTATTCAGCTTCAGCCTTTCAGCTGAGGATTGCTAACCATCAGGCCTTGTTTAACAGATATTCCCTAGATCTGTGTAATGCTATGAAGAGTTTAGCAGCTTCCTCCCACAATAATGCTTGGAGGATTAGGATGCCTTCGTCGAGGAAGGCGCCTTGGCCTCACGCAATGCCCTTACAGTGGCGTGGTATGCCTCAGACTTGTCCTGCTGTGGCATTGCTACAGCCATGGTTTTGCACCGAGTGGCATCTCCCAGGACTTACAGCAGTTCATATTAGACCTTCCCTTTTGAGGGACAGTCTCTGTTTGCCCTGATTCACTGTAACTGTGACCCTAGGTCAGCCCTCAGAGCCCTGGGTATGCTTACTCCCCAGGTGCTTCAATGTTTTCCCAGGCCCCGGGACCCCACGAACGGCTGGGGTGAGGACCCGTCACGGTAGCCCCCCCACAAGCAAAACGGTTATCTTTTAGGGGCCCTTGGACTATGGGTTGTTGGCCCCCTTTCTCCTGTTGAAGGTGATAAATTCCAATAGTGTCACCTCTCCCTCATCAAACCCAAACTTTGAACTTCAGGGTGGCACCCTAAATCACTTATGTTAAATGCTCCCTTGCAATCAGCCTCATCTCTTCCTCTCCTCTGGTAACGATTCGTCTCTGTCTTCCTTTACTGTACCCTTCAGGTCAAGTAAGGGCCTGGCACCTGGAGAACTCTCCTAACATGTGCCTAGTTCTAGTTGCATGTGCCCTTGGAGCCTTGGTGGAAATCTGGGGGTGATAGAGGTATGAGAAGGAAGTACATGATGCCCCCCACCACAACATCTGCTCTGCGGCCCTTACCCCAGGCCACAGCCCGCTGGGACACATAGGGGAGGGTACCCAGAAGCTCCTTCCCACCCCCACAACTCATCCAACCCTTCCCCAGTCAGGTGCACTGGGATGGGTATGCTCCTGCATCACTGATCCTGAGAGCATTTCTTACTCATGTTGGCCTGTAGTGGATCTTTGGGGAAATTACTGCGGGATGGTGTACCCCACCTCGTAGGTGGCAGGTAAGAGGGTGAGCTCATACCCTCTTGTCCTCTACCTTTTCCATCCTCACCTCCCCAGGTGGTCCCCTTTTTAATCTCAGGGCCATGGTCTTCAGACTCGTATTAGGCCTTTTGCTTGAGGCATCCTCGAGCTCTACTGTAGGGGTTTTGCCTCTTCAGCTCCAACCCCTCCTCCCCAAGAACATTCACTACATCTCATTGGTCCATCCGTCCATGGGCAAACCTCATGTTTAGCCCTCTACTGGAACCCCCTCTGCTCTGGTGCCTCCCTCCAACGAGGCAAGGGATGCTTTCTGCCGAAAACCTGAGACAGCTGTCTAGGAGCTGTCTTGATCTTTCTATGGCATTCCCCTCCTCCCTAGAATTGCAATGAAGGGAGATAGTAGGGGATAGAACTCTTAATCCCTATCAGTATTCATACACCTGAGTAAGTCCGCTTGAGGACCTGTGGTCCTTAGCTCATGATTAGTCCTCCTGGAGAACTCTGGGTCCCAAGGGAATTTGCAAAACCCTTAGCAGGCTGGAAAGCCTGATGCCTTATGGGTGATGCTTTCGTAACGTCTCCTCATGCCCTCTTTGTTCCTTAGAGGACACAGTGGCTTTCCCTTGTTTTTCCCTAACAAGGGGTTGCCTAATGCCCTCCTCTCCTCTCCCCAGGATCTCTCTCTTCCCTTCTTCCACCCTGGACCTGCCCTAGCCTTACCCCTTCCAATACACAAGGAGGTTCACCAATAACACCCCTCCCCTCTCGGAGCAGGCATTATAGACCACGTCCGCCTTGCATCTTGGCTAAGTCATCATCTTATCGCCTCATCAGGAACTATGTAAGATCCCTCATAGTTGGCCCGCTGCAGCCAGGACCCAAAACCTACACACACTGCCAGAGATGAGTCAACCAGCTGTGATATGAAGGTTGACTGCCTCTCCGTAGAAGTGAGAGTGAGAATGTCAGGTGAGAGGAGATGTGAGAATATCTTGTGAGCCACGTGTCTCCCCCCCAAACTCTCCAAGCCTGGAGCTTGGGGGCACGACCTTGGGGGGGACCTGACCCATCTATAGAGACAGTTGGATATGCCTTCCCTCGATTCAGCACGCCTCTCCCGGGAGAGTAGAGGGCGGGGGCAAGGGAGAGAAATGCATATCTAGCCTTGAAGTTGCATAAGCCCTCCCAGAACCCCATGATGGTTTCTCACCACACCTGTCCCAGGTCATTCCCCTGCCCCTTTGGTTGGGGACAACTTAACATGGGAATTCAGTCGCCTTTCCTCCAGTTTCTCTGTTTTCACTCCCCAGTCATTCAACACTCCTGACCTCTGCCATTTGGCTTCTCCCCTGATGCTAAGATGGGTGTACCTAAGGGTCCCCCTTTTTCCTACTATAACCCATTGAAGGGTCACCTCTAAAGAAGGGCCCTTCTGGGATGCCCACTTCTCTCCTTAAGATGACCTCCTTGACAGAGTGTCTCTGATGCTTTGGGCCTTAGAGATGGGCCTGCAAAGCATCTAGGCCTCATTCCGGGACCCTCCCTCTAGCCCCTCCATTCCCATGCATCAATGGATGGAGGAGTGGGGCTCCCCAGCTACTCCTTCCTTGTTACTTTTCTTCCTAAGTTATCTTCCATATGGAGACAGGTCGCCTTAGTTTAGGGCACCCCTTATCAATTCTGCCCTTGGCATCTCCTGCTGGTATGTCAATGGGGAAAGGCCTTTTGCCTGCCCCCAGTTGATGAAGGGGTGATTTGTTCCCTGCCCCTAGTCTTGGTTTGTAACCTAGCCAAATTGACCTCCCTTTGGGGGTTAAGGTGGCAAGGGCAGCAATTATCCAACTCCTGCTCATCACCTGTGGCTGTAGGAACTTGTTGCTCTGGATCATGACTGCCTTTCTCAGGAGTAGGTTCTATTAGGGAAGGGCAACCCTCTTACACTAGATGCTCTTGCTGGTGACAGGGATGCTCTTTTGCTATTATGATATAGTAAGTTCCCTGGTAATGAACTGGGGACTGCACTTGTTGGAGTTCTAGCCTCCTGACAGAGTGGCAAATGACCCCTTGGCACTCTCATGCACGTCTTTTCTTGAAGATCCTGCACTTGGTACCATCTCCATAGGCGTTTGCCTGGCGGCCCACTGCTTCTTCACCCAATTTTGGGTGTTGTGCCGTTTGTGGGTAGCTGTGCTGATGGTGGATAAGGTTCCAACTCTGCCCACTTTCCACAGTACGGCTAGCAGTCACCTGCTACTGAATGTATCTGAGCAGTGCTCGAAGAATGGTGGCTTACTTACCAGTAACTGTCCATCTTTGAGATGGGCTGCTCAGATTCATTCACAACCTTCCCAGTGTCCCTGCAACTCAGAGTTGGCAACTTTTAGGGACTGAGGAAGGGCTGGGCGGCGGCCACATATATAGCCACAGGGTGGCGAGGGGGCGGTTGCTCTTCTGACAGGCTAGGGCTAAAAGGTTTCTGGACACACCTGATACTGAATGAACCTGAGCATCCCACCTCGAAGAAGGACAGTTACTGCTAAGTAATCCACCGTTTCTCCATCACGTCAGTCTCATTCACCTGAACACTGGCAAACCATGTGGCCTTCATTAGAACCAATGTCCAGCCAAGCATAGTACGCAGACCTCCTGCCAGGCAGCATAAACAGAGTAAGTGGATGCAAGCTCAGCACTCCCAATCACAACACAGTATCTTAATTCAGGAGCAGGGCAGTTACAAGCTGTGTAGCCAAGAAGCAGGTCGAGTTTGGGAGAGTGACTGCATGAGAGGCCAAAAATGAGCCTGAATGGCAAATTTTCACAGAAATTAATTCACTTGCAATTATATGAGTATAGTACAGGGACTTCACCAGAGCCAAGTAGAGTGGGACAGTTGTCTCCTGCGTCTTACATATAGCAATCCTTTTAATACACTCTCAGAATGTTATTAGCTTTGTTTTCAACTGCATCACATTGTTGATTTACATTCAGTTTGTGGTCTACTGTAACCCCCCAGATCCTTTTCACCAGTATGACCACCCAGCCATTTGTTTTCCATTTAGTAGTTGCACATTTGTTTTTAACTGACTAAATGCAGTACTTTTCACTTGTCCTTATTGAATTTCAGCTTATTAATATCAGATCAATTCTCCAATTTGTCAAGGTCATTTTGAATCCTAATTTTACCCTCCAATGTGCTGGTGATTCCCCACTCCCCACCCACGCGTTCCTAGCTTGATGTCATCTGCAAAATTATAAGCGTACTCTCCATTCCATTATCCAAGTAATTAATGAAAATGTTGAATTGTACAACATGTAGTGAATCAGGACTGACCCCTTTGGAACTCCAGTTGACACACCCTCTCAGTTTGATGGTGAACCATTGATTGTTACAGTTTGAATATGGTCATTCAACTAGTTGTGCACACACTTTACAATAATTTAATCCACAGCATACTTTCTTTGTTTGTACAGGAGAGACTGTGTCCAAAGCCTTACTAAAAGTCTACTGATTTGCCACATCCACAAAGCCAGCAGCCCTGACAAAGGTGGTACTTAAAAACATACAATGTAGCTCCAGTGTTTTTCAGTCTCCTTACTGTGCCTCACAAATTGCTTCCCCTAGCTGCTCTCTACACCAGCTATTAACTAGTACTAGAAATGGCAGGTGAATACCCTTTGCTGAGCCGGAGCAGGGAAGGTGGACAGGCAAATCAGCCTTCTGTACCAGCTTTCGTCCAACTGGAAATGACAGTGCTGAACTGCATACTTGTTTGGGCAGCTCACTCCCCAGCTCCATACAGTGTGAGGTCCCCTCCTCAGAGTATTCTTGAGGGACTTGACCCTCCCTGGTGAGACCTGTAGAAGTAAAGCTGTAGAAGAGTGTACACAAACCTCAGGGGTGCCTGGTGGTAAAATGTGGGCTTTAAACCTTAATTCATCTTGAAAGACCACCACAGAGAGAAGCACTCTGGCTTTGCAGCAGGGGCAGAGGTGGGGGCCAAGAAGAAGGAGTGACCTGTTAAGGTTCCCAATCACAGCATGGCCCAGGAGGCTCAGGTGTGTTTTTCTGTCTTCTCCATTGTTGGACACTGTAGAGATGCCCTTTCAAGAGATGTTTGGCTGGTCTGTCTTCTGTCACCACAATGACATCCCCTGCTAACTGGTGGTGTTGGGATTTCGCGACATTTATTCTACTTGGTTCTCCACAGAGCTCTGACAGTTCCTGGTTAGATCATTCACCCTTACTGGCCAAAAAAATTCATCTCTACACTTCATTTTTGAAGGTGTTTCTGAGTTTCTTCCTTCTTAGCAAGTCACCATATAAGATCAATAGGGCTTCTCATGGTCTTTCCTATCTGAAGCATGGTTCTCTTCTGTAGTTGTTTGGAAGTGCAAGTTCTCTGCAAAGAAAAGTAACAGTCATTCCCGCTTTGTAACCATGCCTTTATTTCCTCCCTCACCAAAATGTTACATAAAATGATGAACAATAATAAGTGTAAGTGAATGAGGGTGCTGATTGCACTTGGTAGTAGTTTACGTTCTCTCTGCACTCATTTGCGTGTGCAAGATACTCCCATTTCTTTTAAGCCCCAGGGGCCTGAACTCTCAGGCTAATCCATTTCCAGATGACTATTTTAATGTTTACTCAGCTTTTGTGAGTACTCATCAGCTCAACGGACAGGCAGCAAGATCCTTATGGACAGTGATAATGGTATTAGTTCTTACATTGTACAACTTTACACCTTCAAAGCACTGTACAAGCATTAACTAATGAATCTTTTCACACTTACCAGTGAGATAGAATGAATATTATTCCAGTTTGACAGGTGAGGGAAACTAAGATGCAGGGAAGTTCGGGGTATGTCTACACTGGATGCTAAGTCCAGGATCTGAGTTAGGTTTGAACCCAAGACCAACTTCTGTCTATACACAGCTCACTCTGACTCAGGTCAAGATGCCCTAAGGACCTTGCTATGGAGGCGGGTCAGAGCCTGAGACCTGGGTTGAAGTCCTGTCATTTTCCAGTGTGAAAACAGCTCAAGATGCAGACCCATTTCCGAAGGTCTGCATAGTCCAGCATGGATAACTAGGAGACCCATCTCAAGCAATTTACAAGCTCAGGTTTACAATGTAGTGTGGACACGATTGTATTAATTTAGATGGAATAAGAACCCAAAGGTGTTAACGTAATCCCTTTTGCTATCCTACATTAAAACAGTTTTAAACGAGGTTTGGAGTCTGGTATCTGGAGAGCTCCACCTGCTTAGCACCATTGCAAACACACCATTAAAAGCCTTTTTGGCCTTTTATCAAAGATACAGAAAAGAAGGAAAAAACAGTGAAAGCATTTGAAATGTAGAGGATTAAATGAGGCTTTCATTTTAACATTTCTCGTTTCTTTTCCCTGTAGCTGGAAAGAGCTTTAAAAGGAAAACCCCCTGTTGTTTGACAGTCTTTTAGATTATATCAAAGATGGTAATAACTGTCCTTGTGGAGAAAAGGGATGAAATGAGTTGAGATGGGCTGGAGATGCTGTCATTAAAGACCAGTCTTCGAAGGAAATACCTGCTGGTTTAACAGTCTCTTAGTTGCTATTAAAGGTGGCAATACCTGTCATCCTACATGGTGGCTGGGATTCAGCTGGAGCCATTAGGAATGGTTATGTCATCTGGGTCCCTCTCCCTATGACTCATGCTGGCCAGGACAGCTCTCAGGATCAGGATGATGGAAGTCCAGGATCCAAGGAGGTTGTGTGAGTGGCAGATATGATGATGAAGTATTCCCATAGCCACTGTCTGTTCTTCCAGTCCTTTTGTACTTTTCCCCACAACATTTCTTTCTTTTAAGGACCTACAAAGGCAGAGATGGGTGGAATACCCCACCCCCTCATTAGTTTGCCCAACAGTTAGGCCTAATATCTGACACACCAATTCTGGCTCATTAACTTTTGGTTCCATGTTTGTTTTTAACAAGCATAATTTCAATGCAGTCTTTGAATAGTATCAACCCAGTCTTTTTGTTCAGACTAGTTTGTTTATTCTGTCTTGCCTTTGTGCCTTTCCCCATCAACCATTGTTACTATAGGTTACCATAACATCTTACATACTTATTATAGCTGAACTCACAATTCAGGTAGATTTGTAGGCCCAGTTGTCATAGCAAGACTCAAGTGTGGGGTTAGAAACACTGAATCCACAAGCCAGAGTCCTTGGATTCAAACCTAACTCAGAGCTGGGACTCATAGACATACCCTACATGAGTTGCCCAAGACACACAGCAAGACAGTACCAAGCCAGAATTTATAGGGGAGAGATTTCTGAACCTATTTTAAGGTGTTAGAGATTAAAGCTTCTTAATTTAAATATAAGATCTGCATAGATCCCAAGAGACATCTCCAAAACTCAGCTTCTTATTTTAAATTGGCACGTTGGCTGGTAATAGCAAGATTGTCTAACAAAGATTCTTTGCATCATATAGCACTTTTAATTCTGCTGTATCCCCTGTTGCTGGTGCTTCTACAATTGGGCTAAGCAGCAGCTGCAAAATGGCTCTACAGCCTCTGGGGATCATCTCATCCTTCTGCCTTCTCTCAGTCAAGCACATAGACCAGTGTTTGGACTATGCACAGCTGCCCAGGGTTTGCACCTAAGTGAATTGGTCTGTAGATGCAATTGTGAGGGTTTAGCTGACAAAAATGATTTGTGATCAAACAGCTGAAATGGCAGATCATTCCAAAATTAGAGACTGCCTGATATGAGAGTGATTTAACATTGGGTAAGACTGCTGAGTGAGTTACAAATATTGAAGCAGCCATTAAAGATGAAAAATCATTATCTCCACAGCAATCTAGTGGCACTCCCCCGGGGCATTAGTGTCAATAGAGTAAATAGAAATGATGAGGGTGCATGTACAAGCGAGAAACCTGCTTTTACAAGTGGACAGTAATACAAACTAGATTACAAATTAGAGACACATAACTGACTCTTCAATGTGTCCTGAAAAGAAAATGCAAAGTGCGAACAGCATAATCAAATTAGGACCTTTTGCTAAAAACTGAAGATCTTGCATGAATGAAAAAGGCATAAGCAATCAGAAGTAGAAAATGCTGTGGCTGGTTATAAAGGTTCCTGAGGTCTGGCAAATTAAGCTGAAAATACTGTGTCTGGAAAAGTAGTAGTTAGCATGTCTTTGGGACTGACTATCACTCCTCCATTTGTCAGTGGGACCACTATTAAAGCCTTCATCCACTAACTGTTGCCACATTGTTCACTGCTGTCAGGTTTGGCAGACACCACTTCTAGGATTTGAACAATGGTCATCAAAGCTATTTGAATTGAATTTACAGAGAGGGTGTATACCTGCCATTATAAAACCCTCTTTCACGCCTGTCATTTCCACATCACCAGGACATGACCCAGTAGAGACCCATCTGATGCTTGGTCTGTACAGATACAAAGGGAACTCTCTCCAATGCAATTTGAAGAGGCATCTAAAAAGGACTCTGCCTTTATTGCAGAGAAAGGCCTCCGTGGTATCCCACTGGCCACAAAAATAAATGGTTGTCCCATGACTTGCCTCTCATCTATGATGTGTCTGATAAATTTTCTGCATATGAAGAGCTCCTGATGCCTGTAGGGTGTGATTGGATCAGAATCCATGGAATTGCCTTATGTTCTGTTTGTATGTTCTGCTCTTACAATGGTATCTTGCAAAGCTGTGCTTCAGGCAGGAATTCTGGGAGTCAGCTCATAAGCATGGCAGGTGCTAGGGGGATGTATACTCCTTGCAGATGGAGTGGGATATTCAGTTTATGTCCATTACTGGATTCCTTGCGGGTGGCCAGCTGGAGATAAGCAAATAGAAAACTGAAATGCTTCCCTCTGGGAATTCAGACTCAGACCCAGGCACTATGCCTAAACAACTGGGCTCTGCATTGGGAAGGTGCACATGGGCAACAAGAGGTGGAAAAAAATCTTCCCCCTGGTGGATTTGGAGCCATAACAGATGTCAGTAGTCACTATAGACTTAACATTGCCTCTCTTCTGTTAAGAGTAGAGAGTCTACGTAATAATGGATCTTCTGACAGGCTGACCTTGTGTGCTTCCCTTGTTCTGTGCTTCTGTATGCACCAGTGAACTTTTGACAGAATGGGACCATTCAATAGTCAGTCAGTATTCTGGAACTGTGGACTGATTTGGGTGGGTTATTGCTCATGACCACTGAAAGTAATGCCACATCAGAGACAGTCACGGGATCAGATTTTCTCATGCAGTCCCATTGAACTGGGTGTAAGAGAGAACAAGGTTGGATCCATAGCCTTCTTCATAAATGTCTTTGCCAGAAGGATTTGTAATAGCTAATAGATTACAAAAAACTCCATGAAAGTGGTGAGTAATTAATGATGAATGAGGTTAGCATCTTCAGTGGTGATTGTGCAGGTGGAAATAAGGAGGAGAAGCAGCATGATGTGTCCATTATCAGATCAGGTGTAGTGACTTACTGGATCAATGGTCCTATTTGCCAATTAAGTATGGGAATAGGAATCCTGATACTGAATAGGAGCTGGCAAAAGACTATGGCAGTTCTTGTAAGCCTTACTACTTATGTCTTTTCATTTACCATTGAGAATTACTCCTTAAGTACAGTCTTCCAACCAGTTGTGTGCAGCCACCTTGTAGTAATTTCATCTAGATCACAGGTCCCTAGTTAGCTTATGATACTATCTGGGCAACTATGTCAAAAGCCTCCCTGAAGTCCAGATATATGACACCGACAGCTTCCACCCATCCGACAGGCCAGTGAGGCTGTTGATTCAACCAAGGTGCCATTTGGAATCAGAATTAATAGTAGTGATGGCTGTGTGGCCAGCTGTCATGTAAAATGACCCCTTAAGGGTGTTATAATGGAGCTACTTAGTGCCCATTTACACTGAGAAAATTTGTATTGGTTTAGCTACTCCAGTGTAATGACACTGACACTGCAGGAGGGTAATGTGGCCACACACCCTTACTTCTTATTAATGATGTGTGACAGGAAATCTTAGCTGCATCTGAGCTGAGCTCTCCACCAAAGACAGGCCCTTAGTTGAGCTGCAGTCTAATTACTGTTTGTTTGGAGATGTGTGGGGTGCAAGGCAGGGTTTAAGACGTGGTGGGACACTCTGAAGCTCTGCCCAGAAAATCAGCTCCATGCAATGACACCGATGACAGTAGATTGTGCAGATTGCTTAGCTTCAGTGGGTTGCTTGAGTGTGGAGCCCTCTTGATGCTGCTTGAATGTGTCCATGGGCTCTGTGAAGCTCTTTGGTTTAGTGCCTCCTGAGTAATAATAGTGGGACTCTCTGCCCAAAGCATTGATGGGTCCAAAATGAGACACCACTGATAGTAAATTTTGTGGCACTGCAACTCTCCTTCTCCTTTCTTACATGCAGAATAAAATAGGTAACAGTATGGGCACTTAAATGATCATTGCTGGACATCTGAATTCACCCCACCCTGTGATGAATATTGCAATTCCCACTTCTAAGCTGTTGTTCCCAGTACTGTGCTTCGATTACACTCCGTTCACATGTCTGAAGTTTCCTTTGCAGCCGTAAGAGTGGCAGTTCTGAAAGCTGAGATTCTGGAGACCAAGTTAGCAGCTTGAGAGAGGTGCTGGCACACTTCTCCATCACGCACCAGGGCACTCTGCCCTGCCTGAGTCTGATCTATTAGCTCCGCGTGCTCAGGATATTTTTATATGCCATGTTTCCAGATAGTATAGCAGGAATGTTGGTTTGGCCCACTGTGTGGTGACAGTGCTGGGGGGCCGGGGGGGGGAGCTGGTTCTCTACAGGGCTCGTATAGGAGGGAAATATAGGGTGAGGCTTTATCCTCCTTTCATATACGTGTCAACAAGAGCACATGTTTAGATGCTAGATGCTACTCAGAGACCAGATGCAAAGGATTTTAGAAACAGGATTTTTCCTATATCAGAATTAATACATGAATTAAATAAAGCAAGGGATTAACTGATCAATTATTTACTTGTGCCACTGCTTCTTGCATTATGCTGTGTGCTGCTAATCCAGCTTCTCTATATCCTCGCAGCATCACTGCTCTGTCGGGTGCTGTCCTTAGTGATCCTCAGTCTGTGGGTAAATGTTCCCAATAACACCCTCTTCCCTTGGTCCTGTAGGCTGGTGCCAGCTAATCTGAGCATTCAGGCCCTTCCTTCAAGCCAGGATCCGAGGAAGGCCACTGTTTGGATGGATCCAGCCTGGGGAAAACGAGCTGTTGTAGTCAATATGCAGTGAGTTCTATGGTTCAGCACACTTGCTCTCCACCCGCTGGGCAGCTCAGGCAGTACCAGTCTCAAGAATCTGTGGCCCCAGCCCCCAGGTGGGGCAGGGCAGGCATAAAGAGTCAGTAGCCTCAAGTAAAAAAACAACAAGCAGTTGTGTGGCACTTTAAGACTAACAGATTTATTTTTTGCATGAGCTTTCGTGGGAGAAGATCCCACTAAGCATCTGAGGAAGTGGGATCTTCTCCCACGAAAGCTCATGCAAAAAATAAATCTGTTAGTCTTAAAGTGCCACACAACTGCTTGTTGTTTTTTTACTGGACTAGACTAACACGGCTATCCCTTTGGAAACTGACAAGTAGCCTCAAGCCCTAGGTGGGGTGGGACAGGCCCAATGAGTCAGTAGCTCCCAGCCCCCAGGCAGGGTGGGGCAAGCACAGAGTCAGTAGCTCCCAGCCCGGGGGGGGGGGGGGCAGGTACAAAGAGTCTAAGCTGTCTAGGTGGCTGGGAAACCAAAAGGAGGCAGGATGAGGCAGGCTCTCCAACTCCACTGCATCCCAGCCCAGGGTCCTACCAGTGACTGAGAGGTCACTTACTGGGTCAGCAGGACTCCAGCTGCAACGTGCTGATGCCTGTGTAAGCTCACCTTCAGGGGAACCAGGCTCAGCTCCTCCTGGGCCACTTCCTCCCGACTGGAGCCCAGGTACCTGTCTCCAAGGGGCTCCTCCAGGTCTGGAGGGTAGAATGCCTGGGGAATCCCAGTGAGTCCCTCACTGTCCACAGGTGGCAGGTCATGGAATGCCCTGGGTCTGTTGGCAGAAGGCCGCTCTTCCAGGTCGCAGGGCTCCTCTGCAGCTGGCTGTTCCTCTGGGGTACAGGGATCCTCAGCAGAAAGATGGTCCTACAGGTCACAGGGGCCCAGCAGTTCCTCAGGGTCATCAGCTCTCTCTAACTCCACTGGATCCCCGGGGAGGAGCAGCCTCTCAGGGTTATAGGGGTCTGCAGGGTGCCTTTCACAGTCCACAGTTCCTGGTATTCCCTCCCAGTCCCTAGAGCTGGGCAACCTACGTAGGCCCTCAGGTCTCCTACCCAGTGAGGACGGGGGCAGTCTTGCTGTGAAGCCCAGTTCTCTCCTTGCTGGCTGCCTCGGTGAGGGAGCACCCTTATCCTGTTTCAGCTTAGCCCCAACTGAGCTGCCAGGCTGGCCTCTTATACCCGCCCTTCCTGTCTTGGCTGTGTCCCTCTGTTTCTGGGGCTTCAGCCCTGGAATATCTGGGTCTGTCCAGGAAGGGCATTCAGGCCCTTCCTCAGGCTCAGACTCCAAGGCAGGCCACTGTTCCTTGCTATAGACACTCCCCTCAAATCCAGCTCCCGGGTTTCGGGGCTGGCTGGTGCCCCTTCTTATATGCAGGATACCGCATCTACGTTAGTGTGATACTTACCCATTCAATGGTTGACAGTGAAGGAAAATGGTCGTAACGCTGGGTGCCAGCACATCACTTGGACATTTGTGTCTTTCATCTGTTGAAGCCATCGGAGGGGTGCGTGGTCTGTGATAACAATGAAGGTGCACCTGAGGAGGTAATATTGCAAAGCCTCCAAGGCCCACTTAACAGCCAGTGCCTCTTTTTTTGGTGGTTGGATTCTTTTGCTTGTGTGGGAAGAGTTTACAGCTGATGTACAGGATGGGGTGCTCCTCCCCATTGATGTTCTGGGCAAGGACTGCTGCTAGTACAACAGCTGAGGCATCAAACTGGACTATGAAAGGACAGTTGAAGTCTGGGCTATACAGAACAGGGCCATGGCACAGTTTGTCTTTCAGCTCCTGGAGGGCTTGTTCAGATGCAGGGGTCCACCGAACCTGAAGAGGCTGTTCTTTGGCAAGGAGTTCCATTAAAGGGGCCACCATGGTGGCAAAGTCAGGGATGAATCATTGGTAGTACCCTGCAAGGCCCAGGAATTGTCTCACCTGCTTTTTCATAACAGGTCGCAGGTATTCCTGGAAGGCTTATACTTTTCCAACCAAAGGTTTCAGAATGCCTCGGCTGAGGGTGTACCCAAGGTACGTCATCTCTTGCCACCCTATGCAGCAATTGTGAGGGTTTGCAATGACTGGCATCTCTCGGTGTTTGCAACACTGCCGGTACCTGGTTGAGGTGGGATGTCCAGCCATGGCTATATATGACCACGTCATCTGTGTGAGCAGCTGCATAGTTCATGTGTGGTCTCAGAAGCTGGTCCATTAGGCACTGAAGGGTTGCAGGAGCTACATGGAGGCCAAAGGCCATCCTCATGAATTGGTGGAGTCCACTGGGAATCGCAAATGCGGTCTTTTCCTTAGACTGGGGTTCTAATGGACTTTGCCAATATCCTTTTGTGAGGTCCATTGTGCTAAAGTACTGGGCCTTCCTGAGACATTCAAGCAACTCATCTTCCCACAGCATGGGGTGGGCATCAAACTTGGAAATGGTGTTGAGCTGGTGGAAATCTATACAAAACCGGCGCAACCCATCTGTCTTTAGGACCAACATGATGGGGCTATGGCACTATGCCATTCACTGGCTGAGGGTTTAGTCACTCTGAGCTTTAGCATAGCTTGGATCTCTTGATCTATGGCTGTGTTCACACGTTAACTGTTACTTCAAAATAAGTTACTTCAAAATAAGTTATTTTGAAATAAAACCCTTATTTCAAAATAACTTAAATTGAAGTAAAAAAATCTTAATTCGAAATAAAGCAAGCCTTCAAAGCAAAATAGGATGCCCTGTGTGTGGACTTACTATTTCACTTCAGGAGAGGGGCAGCATAGGAGGTGTGGTAACATGGCCCCATGGCAGGGCCATGTTGCCAGCCAATCTCCTGCTACTGGTTCTCCAGAGCCAGTGGCAGGGGAAAAAATGCTGGGGGGGGGCACAGATGGGGAGGCCCCTCTTCAAAGGGATCCAGTGCCCCTCTTCCCCACAGAGCCACACACCAGGAGCAGCTCCCAGCCTGGTCAATTTCACAGCCATGAAATTGACCAGGCTGAGAGCTGCTTGAGGTGTGCAGCAAGCAGCTCTGAGCTCATCAGGCTCTGAGCACCATCAGAAGTGGCAGAGGCTGCGAGCTCTCCCTGCACTGCCTGGCAAGCAGTGGGGGTGAAGGGCTCCCCTATCCCCTTTGCCCCACTATCTGGGCTCCATGGGGGGTGGCGGGCACGGAGCCTTAGCCTGGTGCCCTGGCTTGCGGGCAGCCGGGGGGGCAGCAGGTCGGGCAGCCAGCTTCCCCCGCTGCCCAGTCTTGGCAGCTGCCAGCTGGTTGGCAGGGGCAGAGCTCTTGGGGCTCCGTGGTCCCCCAGCCCCTGGCCGCCTGGGAGGCCCCGCAACCTCTGGGCTGGGGGGACTGGCTGCACCCCTGGCTGCTTCCAGGTGGCCAGGGGCTGGTGGGGGCAGCCCCCGCTCATCTTGGGTGGTGGGGTGAGCCAGCTCCCCCATCGCCCGCGGGGGTGGTCCCTGCCAATCTCAGGTGGCGGTGCAAGTGGGCTCCCCCATTGCCCATGGGGGTGGTCCTCCCCATTGCCCATGGGGGTGGCCCCCGCCACCAATCCCCCGTGGTGGGGAGAGCCCGCTGGGAGATCCATCACCTCCCCGCAGCTCACCTCAGCACCCTGGCCTTCCTCCCAGGGTGCCATGCATCTTGGGAGGTAGTTCAAAGTCCTTGTTTTGAAACTACTGCTGTTTTGAAACAACAGCTATTTTGATTCCAGGGGTGGTTTTAGTTTTTTGAAATGACGGACTTCATCTCAAAATAAAAAAATGTTGTTGGAACGTGACCACTTTTATTTCGAAACAACGGTGATTGTTTCAAAATAAAAGCCTTGTGTGAACACAGCCTGTGTCAGCTAGGAGAGGTCACGGGGGTGATTGCATTCCCATGCATACTACTTCTCTGGGAGGAGTTTGGATCTTATGGTAGACCTGGGTGGTCTTTCTAGGGGTTGCTGTGAAGACCCAGGCAAAGGCTGTCAGAAGGTGTTTGGTTTGCTGTTGCTGGTCCTCAGAGGAGGTAGGCCTAGTTGGGGTTCCCCAGGGTCTTCTCCACTAGGGATCTGTGGGTCTAGCTGGGGTGGGGGGGGATGGAGTGATCATGGGGCCCCTCAGTTCTCTCCAGGGTTTTAAGAGGTTGACTTGGTAGATTTGCCCCCTTTTTTTTTTTTTTTGGTGGTCAGGTTGTTGGATTTCAAAGATCACAGGCTCCACTTGCTGGATTATTTCATATGGGCCTTGCCACCGAGCTAAGAGTTTATATTCAGTGGACATGATTAGTACCAGAACCCAGTCACTAGGCTCAAACCTGCGGGTCCACACCCCTTGGTTATAGGATCGGCCTTGGTGGGCCTGGGCTGTTCTTAAATTTTCCTGAGCCAGTGATCCCACCAGTCATAGTTGATCTTGCAGGCCCAAGACATATTGCAATAGCCCTTGTGCTGGTGAGGGGGTCTTCTCCCAGTGTTCCTTCATAAGATCCAGAATCCCCCATGGTTGCTGGCTGTATAGCACTTCAAAGGGAAGAACTGTGTGGAGGCCTGGGATGCCTCTCAAATGGCCAGGAGTAAGGGGAGGATCAGGTGGTCTCACCTCCATACATCTTCCAGGAGAAACTTTCCCAACATGTGCTTAAGGGTCTGCTTGGACCATTTTAGCAACCCATCAGTTTGGGGGTGATAGACTGAGGTTCGAGGCTTCCAGATACCTAGAGTGGCACAAACCTCTCAAAACAAGCGAGAGGTAAAATTAGGTCCTTGGTCTCTGAGTAATTTTTGGGGTAACCCCACCCTAGCTAAGACTTTCACTAACTCTCCTGAAACAGTCCAGGCTCTAGTGTTCTTCAAGGGGATCACCTCCAGGAAGCAGGTGGCATAATCTACTAAGATGAATAAGAAGCAATAGCCCCCAATGCTGTGGTCTAAAGGCCTGACAAGGTCTGCCGCCACCTGCTGAAAGGGGGTTCCAGCTACAGGGAGCTGCACAAGGGAGGCCTGCGGGGTTCTGGCAGGAGCTGTCTTTTGGCACTCTGGGAAAGAATTACAATAGTCCGTGCATGGCCAAACTGCAGCTCGGGAGCCACATGCAGCTCTTGGATGAAAAATTGTGGCTTGCAGAAAAAAGCCAGAGGAAAGCAGCCCCAGCCTAGGAGTTTTAAATCTCCCACCCTGAGCATGCTTGGGGGGAGCTCCAGCCTGTGCCTAGCCACCAGCCTGGGGAGAGGGGGTTCAGCCCGGCGGAGACAGTGTCAGGGCCTGGAGGTTAGGGAGGGGGTCAGGACAGCAGGGAGAAGTGGTGGCATGGTCGGGACGGTGGGGAAAACTGGCGGCATGGTAGAGACGTTAGGGAGAAGCCGAGTTTTTGTGAATAGGTAGGCCTAGTTTTCATGGTAACCTGAAGTAATTATTAGAATCTGACATTAGTAGGATCAATATTTGTCCTCTTTTTACGATAAAATTAAAGTGTGCAATGGATTTTAAACTTAGCAATTTTGGAACAGATGAAAATATGACTATATGCCTCAGTGTAGCTCTCGAAGGTTTAATAATCAACTTGCCTGGCTCTTGAATTCCATAAGTTTGGCCACCCCTGCAATAGTCTCATGCCTCCTGGTGTACTTCAGGCCAGTGGAAGCAGGCCAGGTGAGGACCTGATTCAGGGTTTTGTCAATGCTCAGGTGGCCAGCGGCTGGGATATCATGAGCTAGCTGCAGGATAGGCTTTCTATAGGGTTGGGGCACCACTAGTTGGGCCTGGGGTTCTCCTATCCTGATGTCCTTCTCTAGCTGGTGTAGCCGGTCTTTTGTAGTTCAAAGCATGGCCACTGCATGGCCTGCTGGGGATCAGTCACCACCCAGGCAACAGCCACCACCTGTTCATAGGCTTGACTGAAGGTGAGGTCCTTCCACTGATTTCAGCAAAGTCTGTCCCGAGGTCTCTCTGGCTTGTAGCAGCTTCAGACTCAGTAGGTTCTGCTTCTGTTGGCTCTCCCTGGTCAGCCAGAGGACCTGGGGTTAAGTCCACAGGCTCCGTCTTGGAGGTGAGATCCCTAAGGTTGGGTGGCTTGCTGGTGGGCCCTTCTATCCCTGTGGAGGCCTGGCAACCCACCCTTTGTAGTACACCAGCAAAGTTGAGCCAATCCTGACCCAAAATCATGGGATATGGCAGATGTGGTACCAGTTCCATGGGAATTACTTGGGTGATCTGCCCAATGGTCAGTGGCACATGGAGGATGGGGTAGGTTTTGAAGTCCCTGTGGATGCAATGCAATCCCACCTGGCTGAGACAATGTCCTTCTTCAGGGACCAGCCCCCTCAAGATGAGTGTCTGGCCACAGCCTAAGTCCACAAGGGCCTCTAGAGGCCTCCTTACCACCTCAACAGGGATGGTGGCTTTCGGGGTAGTTGGTCGTCAGGCCCAGCTTTCCCCAGCATACACAGACCCAAAGGAACAGTCCATCAGTCCCATCAGTGTGTCCCATCAGTCCACATGTAAAGCAGGGTCCCACTTCTGGAGCCCCTCTGTTTTGTTCCTGGCTCCCAGGAGGCCATCATTCATGCTCCATGGCTTGAAGCTCCCAAGCTGCTGGGATCCCCCAGGCCATCCAGGCTAGGGGTCGTCTGCGTTCTGGGATCTGGGCCGATGGAGCAGAGCGCCATGTGGGGTCTGAACTGGGGAACCCTCTCTGGCACTGGCTTGTGTGGGGAGCTGGCCCTGCCCTAGTACTGAGATTCCCTGCTGCCAGGAAGCCCTCCATGTGGGTGAAAGCCTCATTCATGGTAGCTGTGTGGTGTCTCATCACCCAGGTACAATCCCTGCTAGGTAAAATGTGGAGGAATTGTTCTAGCACTATTTGGTCTATCAGTTCATTAACCGAAGGTCGATCTGGTTGTAGCCAGCAGCAGCAGGCCTCTTTGAGCTCCTGCCAATAGCCTGGGAACAGGTTTCAGGGCAATACATCTTCCCTCTAAACTGCTGTCAGAAGGTCTCCGGGCTAATGTCTAAACAATTCAAGATGGCAGCTTTTACGGCCCTGTAGTCCCAGGTGGCTTCCTCCGAGAGGGCTCAATATGTGGCCTGAGGGGCTCCCGTCAAGTACGAGCCAAAAGCATGGCCCATTGGTCTGGGCCCCAACCTGCAGCATTGTCCACCTGTTCAAAGGTTATGAGGAATGCCTTGGGGTCATCACCTGGGCCCAGCTTGGTGAGCTGGAGTGGCAATGGATCTGGCATCATGGCTCGGCTGGTACCAGCAAGGGGGCTGGTTGAGCTTGTCAACAAAGATGCCAATTGCTGGGTGTTCTGGTGCTGTAACTCCCGCTGTTGCACCCCCAGCTCCCAGACCAGCTGTTGTCACTGCTCCCCTAGAGTCTGTAACAGCTGCTGTTGCTGTTGGCATTGTGCCAGCTGCTGTTGTTGCTTGTCAGCCCACCACTTCATAAGCTGATTGAGATCTGTCAACACGTGGGATAGAGGATGGGTGAGGCTGCCTAGAGGTTGACCCCCCATTAGATCAGGGGTGCACGCCTGCATTCTCCACCACATGTAGGCTGGCGCAGGCTCATCCAGGCATTTAAGCCCTTCCTCAGGCTCAGGCTCTGAGGAAGGCCATCATTTGGATGGGTCCAGCCCTGGGAAACCCAGTCATCCTAGTCAATATGCAGTGAGCTCTATGGCCCAGCATACCTGCTGTCCACCTGCTGAGCAGCTCGGGCAGTACTAGTCTCAAGAGTCAGTAGCCATCAGCCCCCAGATGGGGCGGGGCAGGCCCAATGAGTCAGTAGCACCCTGCTCCCAGGTGGGGTGGAGCAAGCACAAAGTCAGTAGCCTCTGGCTCCCAGGAGGGGCAGAGTAGGTACAAAGAGTTTAAACTCTCCGGGTGGCTGGGAAAACCAAAAGGAGGCAGGAGGACACAGGCACACTCAACTCCATTGCATCCCAGCCCAGAGCCCTCTGAGTGACTGAGAAGTCAGTCACTGGGTCATCAGGGCTCCAGCCGCAACATGCTGATGCCTGTGTGAACTGGTGTTCAGCAGAACCAAGCTCAGCTCCCCCTGGGCAACTTCCTCCCACCCGGAGCCTGGTACCTGTCTCCAAGGGGCTCCTCTGGGTCCAGAGGGTAGAATGCCTGGGGAATCCCAACAAGTCCCTTGCTGTCCATGGGCAGCAGGTTGTGGAAGGCACTGGGTTCATTGGAAGAAGCCAGCTTTTCCAGGTCACAGGGCTCCTCTGCAGCTGGCTGTTCTTCTGGGGTACAGGGGTCCTCAGCAGAGGGATGCTCCTCCAAGTAATGGGACAAGCAGTTCCTTGAGGTCATCACCTCCCTCTAACTCCACTGGATCCCCGGGGTTATAGGAGGTCCGCAGAGCACCTGTCACAGTCCGCAGTTCCTGGTATTCCATCCCAGTCCCTACAGCTAGGTAAGCCCTCAGGGCTCCTAGCGAGTGAGGATGGGGGCAGTCTTGCTGTGGAGCCCAGTTCTTGCCTCGCTAGCTGCCTAATCCCTCCCCTGTAGCAGCTTAGCTCCAACTGAGCTGCCAGGCTGGCCTCCTACGCCTCTGTTTCCTGTCTTGGCTCCACACCTCTGTTTCCGGAGCTGCAGCCCTGCAATGTTTGGGTCTGTCCAGGGAGGGCGTTCAGGCCCTTCCTCAGGCCCTGGCTCTGAGAAAGGCCACTGTTCTTTGCTACAGGTCAAATCAAATCAAATCATAGGGCTGGAAGGGACCTTGTGAGATCATCAAGTCCAACCCCCTGGGAATTGAACCCAGAACCTTCTGCATGTTAAGCAGAGGTGCTAGCCAGTGATCTCATTAATATATCAATCAGCAAGATTCTTTCCCATGCATACTCTATAACCCCTTGCATAACATGGTCTGCCCCCTGACTCCTCCTGTTTCTGAGTCTTCACCACATGGCCCTTTGCAAAAGATTGGCAGTTCCTTTGCTGTCCCCAATCTGTGACTCCTCCCATTACCGGCAAAACACCTCCGTCTATTTCACTGTTATTTTCCTCTGACATCTCCTGGTTGTTTTCAGCAGTTTCTTGAATGTCTCAGTAAAAAAGAATATGTAAGTATTAACTTCTCTTTCCCATTACTTTCTTGAGACTTTATAGATCACAGAGATTGACAACAGTGTGTTATAGATGCACAGGTACTAAAATAAATACTAGCTGTGTCAACCTTGACATTCAATTATCTGCCACTCCAGCGTTTTCTACCAATTCCCATTCCCCAAGCCCCACCCTGTTGCCCCGTCTCAGGAGTGAGTGGCAGGCTCTCTCTCAAGTGCAGCCTTTCCTTTTGTCAGCTGTCTGCACCAGCTGGAGGGGTACTTGTTAACAAGCCAACACATAAAACCAGAGAAGGAAATTTTCCCTTCACTGCTGACACACCAAAGCCCTAAAAGCTGTTGGAGAGAGGAAAACACAGCGGGCCTCACTCAGACAGATTAAGCAGCCCTGGGAACATTAAGTGCAGGCCAGTGTGTATATCTGCAGGACTAGGTCCTGGCTCACCAGGGCATCACTATGGGTCATTAATCAAGTTCCAGAGGGGTATCTACATTAGTCTAGTTCAGCAAAACAAACATGTAGTCCTGTGACCCTTTTAAAGACTAGCAAATTTGTTTATTGCATAAGCTTTTGTGGGAGAAACTCCCACTTTGTCAGACATTTTGCAGATGGGAGAACTTACAGAATGGAAGGAAAATAGATAAATTTGTTCGTCTTTAAAAGTGCCACAGGACTCCTTATGGGTCACTAAGGGAAGCCCCCGACCCCACTGTTCTCTCTGCTGCCTGCATCCCCTACTTCAGGGGTCAGCAACCTGAAAGATAAGAAGAGCCATTAAAAAAAATTCCTTCAATAGCCTTTTTTTTGAGAGCCACAATGGGTGTAACATCTTGGTAGGGGGTGAGGGAGCTAGGCCAGGGTGCTTGCTGCAGGGTCCCCTGGTGGCAAGGAGCCTGGACCAAGAAGTCCCCCCCCCATAGACTCCCCCATTGTTGAGGGGGAGCCTGGCTCTGGCCATTTGCAGGGTCCTCTGGTGGCAGGGGAGCCTGGAGCTGCAAGGTTGTAGACCCCTGCCCTACTTGAACCTGGCATGCTGCAGGCTCTGAGGCATGGCTGCTTTCCTTGGTGCTGAAAAGGAGCTACTACAAAGGTCATTCAGAGCCTCACTGTCATGGTGCTGACAGGCTGCTGGTGGTCCAGGTAACCTGTAGTGATCTTCCTTGTAGTGTGCTTTGATACCTCCAGTGTCCAGGGCTTTGCCCCTCACAGCATAACCATCTTAAAAGGGCCCTTTGTTGCCTCAACATCTATAGGTGCTCTACTGTCAGGGGACCAGCAAGTATGCAGTCAGGCCAAGCTGTTGGACTCTAAATGCTAGAGCCCAGGGGCAAAGCAGAGTTAGGGCTGAGGCTCAAAGCCAAAAGTCAGACCTGAAGGCAGTGTCTGAGTACCAGAGTCAAGGACTGAGACAGAACCAAGAATTCAGGTTGAGGCACAGAACTGGATTGCCTGGAAGCAAGGATGACAGGAGCAGGGCTGGTTCCAAGGCAGGAGCTTGGCTGAGACAGGACTGAATCAGGTCTGGGTATAGGGCATGGTGTAGCTTGGGGCAGCAGAGGAGCAAAGTGGGAGAAGGGCTTGGAGTGTGGGAGCACGGAGATGCTGAGGATGAACCAGTGTATGCACTGAGCAGCCTGTAAGCTATTGCTGCTGCTGGGCTAAGAATTGGCCTGCTTCCTCCCTCAGTTAGGCTGCAGGCTGAGCTTCTAGCAGCTCCACTGGCTTTTTAGTCTCTCAGGAGACTGAGAAGCTGCAGCTGCAGGGCCTTACTCCTGACACCCATGGTGTATTCAGCTCTATGAGCCCCCTGAATGTTCCTGTAGTGCCCCACTGTGTATTCAGTACTATGGGGATTTCTCCTCAGCTCTGCCTGTGGGCTCTGCTCAGCGCTTGCCAAACTGGGAAGGTGTCAACAGGCCATTGGCCAGGCCCTGCTCACTCAGTCTCCTTTTCTGTCAGCAGAGCCATTTGGAAGTTGGCAAGGAGAGGTCGACAGGCACCCACTGCAGAGAGAGTTCAGATATTGAGAGCTTACCTTTCTCTTCTGTCATTTTCCAGGCTGCATTTTGGCTGGCTGGAGTCAGTCACCCACTGATGGGCAATGTGGCCTTGCTGGAACATTTTACTAAAGACTCAGCCACTGAATAACAAGGAACAGTGACTCCCCTACAAGGAGTAGGATACCCTGTGCTGCATGGGCTTGCAAAACGTATGGAGTCAGGTAGGCCCTTCCTAGTGGTCCAGTATTTACTGGTTCCAGCCAATGGTGGCTTTTTCCATGCTGTGTGTTTGGTGCTGGGAGAACTCCTTATCGGCCAAAGGCTTTTCCTCTCCTCATTTCCTAATGAAGAAAGAGCTAGCTGGTGAAGCTTAGGCTGTTGCACCTGAGGGAGGAACTGTGAGGCCAAACTGGAGCCGGGGGGAGAAGTTCATGGCCAGCTAGCAAGGGGGTGCTGGGAGCTGGGGTTGACTATGGGATCCCAAAAACCTCTAGGCCCTATGGAGCCAGAAACTTGGCACATGCTAAGTCCCTGCTTTGGCCCCTGCCACTTCCAGGTATGAAGACAGCTCATCCAACAGATAAGAGGGAAAGTTAATGGCAATCTAAGGGAGGCTGTGGTAGTGGAGTGGGAGGAGAATGACCTTCCCGGGCCCCATGCCATGACGCTATTGTAATATCATGCTAGGGCAATGGACACACCCTAAGTGACTGGTTCTGTAATCCCATGGACCCAGGGGTTAACGTATAATTTGGGGGCCCCTGGAACATTCCTAAATTGGTGGGGCCTCCTCACACTGGTGCGGGCCCCTCTCCAGCCGGATCCTGCCTCCCCACTCTTCCGGTCACCCCCCCCCAGCCGGTTCGATGCTGCCCCCTCCTCTTCCGTCACCCCCCAGTCAGCTCAATCCTGCCTCTCCCTTTCCAGTCTACTCCCCAGCTCGTCTGATCCCGCCCTCACACTCTCTCATCACCTCCTCCAGCCAGCCGGATCCTGCCCTCCCACACCCCCCAGCCAGCCCGATCCTGCTCTCTCCTCAATCACCCCCCCCGCCCATGCCCTTACATGGCCGCTGGAGCAGTGTGGCCACTGGCTGCTCCTCTGGCCAGAGGAAGTTTTCACTGAGCATGCACAGAGGCTCTGTGCATGCGCAATGAGAGCTTACTCTGGGCAGAAGTTTTAAAAACTCCCAACTCCAGAGGTGCTCTCAGCCAGCTGGAAGACAGAGTCTTCTGGCTGGGTCGAGACTCTGGCTGCCAGCCGTGTGTGGCCAGTTGTGTTCCCTTCTATTTTTAGGGAGCCCTGGAATGCAGCATTCTGGTGCATCCCCCCATTTTGGAGGCCTCAGAATCCAACATCCTGGGGCATTCCCCTATTTTTAGGGGGCCTGGAATGTTGGTTCCCTAAAAATAGGGGGCCCTAGAATGGCATTCTGGGGCATTCCCCCTTACTTTAATCCCTGCATGGACCACCCTTAGGGTCACACCCTCAGGGACTGGTTGTATTCTCAGGGACTGGTTCCAGCCCAGTGTTATTCCTCACTGTACCTTAACACAATGGAGACTCACAGAACATGGTGCTTTCCTAGTCCCCCACAAGTCACCTAGCTGCTGGTTGTTCTCAAAACCTTGGGAGCTGGGAGCAGCTATCAAAGACTCATCACATTCACAAAAGGATGAACAGGATAAAACCAGGAAGGCACAAGGTGGTACTGAGCAGACAACCCATCTGATCCTGATTTCTGGGAGTCGGGATTTACAGGGAGACCAGCTCTCAAAAGAAGGCCTGTTAGCCCAAGCCTTCAGAAGCCAGCAAACCATCAGAAGCACTGGGAGGAATGGAGTGAGAGAATTATGCCTGGTTTTTGTACTCTAAAAGCACAAGCACCTGTAACTTCAGGTGAAAAAGAATCCCTTTAATGTTTTGCTGTATGGGACCTATGACAAAGGTGAGTGTTCCAATTCCTTCCAACAGAGGGCAGAGGCACACAGACACCCTAGTCAGCTCATTGCAGCAGCCCTGGCAGTTCTTACTGTTGTGTAATGCTCAGACTGAATAAAGAGTATTAATCCCCAGACTTCCTGTTACAAGCATAATTCCCTGCACTTGGAGCAGAACCGGCAGGCTGGTACTTGGGAACTCATGTGGCTTTAGATTTTAGCCCCATCTGTGTGTAAAGAAATATCAGCAAAGCGTGTACACCTGCAGCAAAACTCACTTAATTCACACTGGTGAGAGAAGTACATCTGAAGTTGATGGCAGGATTTCACCTGTAGTGGAAAAACTTATTTGTGTAACCACAGCAGGGCCACCCCTGTCCACATACATCATAGGCTGTGAACGAGCAGAGGCTGTAGCTAGCTGCCATGGAGTTTTAAGCCACCATTATTTTTACAAGCTATACTACAGCGTGTCCCCTGATACATTAAGGAGCATTAGCAAACCTATTTAAACCTGCCACTGCAAATAAACAAAAGATTGTTCTGTTTTCCCACATGCAGAGAGCAAACCATGTGCTTTCAGTCAGCTGGAATTTTGTTGCAGATTAAGCAAAACTGCAAAGAAAGAACTAATATAAAGTCTCCAGATGGGAGGGAGAATTGGGCACCTTTGACTGATCCTTCATGTTATAAAAACCTCATAGCCAAAGCAGACAGAGAGGCTGACAGTATACATTTGGAGGTGCAGTGCTTGGAAAACAGACCAGAGCAACAAATACCATAAGGATGTGTTACTGGAACATAGATGCTGCCAGATTGCCTCAGCAAGATGGTCCATCTATTCTGGTGATCTCCAGCTTCAGAAGAAGGTGCAAGGCTCAGAAGAAGGTGCAAGAACCTCTTCAGTATAGGCAGTGATTGGCAAATACACCCTCAAGGAAGCATTGTCGATCCTCCAACACTTATCATGAAGCACAAAGCAACCAAGGAATCCTGTGGCACTTTTAAAGTCTAACAGATTTATTTGTCACATGAGCTTCCATGGAAAAAAATCCCACTTCATCAGACACATGCGATAAATAAATTTTAGTCTTTAAAAATGCCACAGGATTCCTGTTCGTTTCGCTGAACTAGACTAACACAGCTACCCCTTTGGAATGAAGCACAAAGGTTTGACTTGATTGTTTTTTCACTCACTCACTCACTCACTCACTCACTCCTTTGCAAAAATCACCAGCTTCCTAGTTTAACTCCCAGCTGTCAGTATGAATTAGCAAGATTCCCATGGTACAGTCAAGGTAGGAAGTTACGGAACCAAAAGCTTTCCCTGAATGCAGTGTGTACTGTCTGTGAAATTGCAAACATAATTGTGCTCTACCCCGCCTAGGTGAAGGCAGTTTAACTTGGAGGATAAGAAACATTACTGATGTTGAATTGTTAATTTATTTGCAAGGGTGTAATTGAACAAAGAGCATTACGAGGGTTAGACTAAGGTTCTGTTGAGTAGCTGCCAATACTAGTGTTTTATAATTGGGGCTGACCTCTTAACTTTCCTCTGTGTGATAAAGTGTCTAATTTAAATTGACTTGCAGTTAGTAAGCTAAGTAGGCACAACAGAAGATGTAGTCACTAGCATTACCCAAGAATAAGATCCCACATTGCTACCAGGGCCCAAATTTTGGGTATATGCTACAGGGTAATTAAAGAATCCAGAATGTAGGTCTTCAGCAAAGCACATACACACTGGCTTGGCTTTAAGCATGTGATTAAGACTATCCCTGTTCAGTTAAGCTAGGGGTCTCAAACTCAAAACACTACGAGGGCTGCATGAGGACTAGTACGGGGACATATGAAGACTAGGACATTAGCCCGAGGGCTGCACCACTGAAACCTTTTCATACAACAATATTGCAAATATCGGTAACAATGGTATCATTGCGGGACACAGGAAATAGCTTTAGGGGCCACATGAAGCCCGTGGGCCACATGTTTGAAACCCCGTAATTAAGCATTTAAGCACATGTGAATTCGGTGATGTACCCTGCACATGGATACATAACCCAAGAATGTCAGACCCTAGGGACTTTAGTGCATACTGAAAGTTAGTCATGTGCTTAAGTGTTTGGATCTCACACTAAGGATCCTACAGTTTTTGGAGCAAAAATGGGCCCATTTAAGTATCTCTCTTGGATACAGCTATATTATTACAAGTAAATCACCAGGGTTGGGGATGGAAGGTTGATGATGTTGTTTTACAGATCACTTTGTAGAGAAGTCTCAACTTCCCATCCCCAACTCTGGTGATTTACTTGTAATAACATAGCCTTATCTTCTCCAGATGTCTGACCAGGACTCTGAAACAACCAGATAAGGTCCTCATCTCCAGGGGATCCACCTCAGATATTACACTAAGCCCTTGGCATGATGGGGCAGAACTTTGAGAGCTTACTCTGCAAATCCTCTTCCAGTCTAATTGCTTTGCTTTAATCAGCTTCCAGTGGACAGGATGCTCCTGATCAATGTTGCTGCTTCTCCGCGTTGTAACATTGCTCCCTGACATGGTTTCACTGTAAAATGCTTAGCTAAGAAACATTTAGCAAAACTGTTTGTGCCTCACTAGGTCAGAAATGTCCTCTGGACACTCCTGTGCTTAATCAGAGAGCTAATCCATTTGTCCAGACCTGTGGGGTTTGATTGAGGGAAAGCCTGACTCTCTGTGATTCCACTTGTAAGCGGTAGCTAAACAGTTTGCCAGCAGGAATGGGGCTGCCTCCAAAGGTTTAGCAATAGATTTAGTGAGCACAGGGTCATCGATCAATCTAAATCAGGGTAGCCAATGTTTAGCCCAATGAGAGCCTGGCTGCCGCTGGTGTAATCACAGGCTCCTTAACACATTATAAATGTGTGGGGCTTACATGTTTCACCTGTTTAAATCTTTAAGAGCTGCTGCTAGTCCTGTGCAAATGGGCAGATGAGTGTTGTTCTGATCCTAAATGTGGGAATGAGCTGTTTATCTTCATCCTGGCTGTAGAGAGGAAGACAGAGTGCCAGCATGGCGAGAAAGGGAGAGACCAAGAACATCACAAACCCAAACCATGTTCAGTCAGGCCTTCTTTCCCCAAAAGGGCTCTATTGTTTTAATTTAGATGGAGCTTAAGGACCAAAAGCATTAACATAACCCAGTTACTGTCTGACATTAGGCACTATTAACAGGTTCAGGGTTTGGTGTACAGAGACTTCAGCCTGCTGAGTGCCATAGTGCAAACACCCTTAAAAATCCTTTTATTAAAGGCACAGAAAAGAAGGAAAAACAGTGAAAGCATTTGAAAAGTAAAGTATTGTGAGGCTTTCATTTTAAGTCTCTTTTTCCTTTTCCCTTTAGCTGGAGAGAGTTTTTAGACAGTAAAACCCTTGTGTCTGTCAGACTCTAGATGGTATCAAAGATAGTAATAACTGGCCTTTTTGGAGAAAAGAGAAGTTAGTTGAAATGGGCTGGAGCTGTCATCACTGCTGTTGTTAAAGTCTGATCCTGTTTCCTAGAAGACAACACAAGATGAACACACACAAAAGGATAAGTTAAAAGAACAGCAGAGATAGCAAATACACCTTCTGACTTGGATGCTAATGCTCACTTGCACCTTAACTGCTGGAAAAAGACAGGCATGGCACATGGTCTGATCAGTCACTCCAAGCCCGGCAAATTCATGCCAGTGTTGGGCTGGTCAGAGCATTGTTTGTAGTTATCTCTGTCATAGATTTACAGCAGTGGTATAAAATATAATGATCTGGCTGGCTATGCTGGAGTTTTATTAGACAAAAGGAAAAAAAGACGGCAGAAGAAGGAGGCAGGTGGTGGTTGCCAGAGCCAGAGGGAGTGTAGGTATCATCTGAGTCCCTCTGTCAGGCCCGGGGTTGGTTAGGGTGTCTCTCAGGGTCAGGATAATGAAGGCCCCAGGCCCCAGGAGATGGTGGCATGGCAAGCATGGGTATGTCTACACTATAAAAGCAAAGTTGACTTTATTAAGTTGACTTTAAGTAGACCCTATTAAGTCGACTTAGTGAGTACACACTACATGGCAACCATGGGTATGTCTACACTATAAAAGCAAAGTCGACTTTATTAAGTCGACTTTAAGTAGACCTTATTAAGTCGACTTAGTGAGTACACACTACATTAAGTCAACGTTATAAAGTCGA
The DNA here is from genome assembly GCA_007922195.1 of Podocnemis expansa. Taxonomy (NCBI): domain Eukaryota; kingdom Metazoa; phylum Chordata; order Testudines; family Podocnemididae; genus Podocnemis; species Podocnemis expansa. The sequence goes on along the minus strand of ML681967.1, from coordinate 9,873,579 downwards.
CTTTAAGTGGGTGTCCTGGCTTAATTCGACTTCATAAAGTCGAATTAATGGTCCCACTGAACTAAGTCAACTTTATGAAGTTGAATTAGTTAGTCCACATTGCCTTAAGTCGACTTAATAAAGTCGACTTAACGGTAAAGTCGATTTTATAAGTGGACCTTATAAAGTTGACTTTACTGGACCCTAAAGTCAACTTTATTGCCCTGCAGTATAGACAGAGTTCTGTTTAAGTTGACTTAAGGGCCCTTAAATCGACTTAAACACATAGTGTAGCCGTACCCCATGATGGTGAGGCTTGCTCTAGTAGCTAAGTGTTCTCCCCAGAATGTCTTTGTTTAAGGACATAAAATGAGACCAGTGGGTGGAATGCCACATCCCCTCATTATTTTATCCCACCAGTATCTGGCACACCAATTTCAGTTTATTCATTTCTAGTTCTGTTTACTAGGCATCATCTTAATGCAGTGCTTTAGTCATCAGAAGGTCTTCGCCTTTGGACTCATTCCATCTCCTGTTTGTACCTTTCCTGATCACCATTTGTTGCTATAGCTCATTGTGACTGCCCCACAGGCAGGCTACAAGACCAACTACTGTTAAGAAGATCTCCTTTAGCTCCTGTGGTACAGGCCTGAGTATTTTGGAACTGAAGCATCATGGGGACTGGGAATGTGACCTAGTGTGCTGAGATTCTAGATACCTGCTTTCTTTTCTGTTTCTGGCCCCGCCACTGGCCTGCTGTGGACAAGTCACTGCTTCCCTCTCTGTGCTTCTGTTTCCCCTTCCCTCTGTCTTGTCTCTTTAGACCAGTGTTTCCCAGCCAGTGTGCCGTGGCACACAGGTGTGCCATCAGGTCTGAGCAAATATGCCGCAAATTTTTTGGAAAAACTACTCGAAGAGCTCTGGATTGCCTAATTGGCAGAGTTCATTTGGAAACTATATGATGGTGGGCCTCAAACTGAATAAAGGTAGCAAGGTGTGCCAGGGCAGAAAAAATGTTGGGAACCACTGCTTTAGACTATAAACCCTGCAGGGTAAGGCCTGTCTCTCATGACAAGGCTGGATATGACTTGGCACAATGGGGTCAGATCTCAGCAGGGATCTCCAGGGATGGCTGCAAAGTAGCACCTTGTACAAAGACTTTTGGATCTCCAAGCATGGGTCATTCTAGCATCTGTTGTCTCCATCCTGTGGCTTTGTTCCAGCACATGAGAGAAATGTCAGAGAATTGTTGTGGTGTTTCCACTTGTGGAGCCGTAATGTTGGGAGTGAACTGTGTTTTGATGCTTTAAAGCAAAATGAACACAGTTCCTCCCAAGTCAGGCTTAGCCATGACATGGGACATGCCATCATTTGAAGCAAAGTGGCGATGATTTCGTGGGAAAGTTTGGTCCCAGTTTGATCAGTGGGCTCTACCCTCCTGGAGTAGAGGATAGTGGTACTTCCTTGCATGCTACCCGCATAGGAGCAAAGATGTGACAGATTAATCAGCCAACTTCTTTCAGTTCCCAAACTCCCTCACAGGGCTAGGAGGCAAAATGTTTTGAAAGGGTGAATGATTAAAACTGGATTCAGAAAAGAGTAAAAAAATCAAAGCTACTGCAGGCCTAAAATAATGGGTCCTGGTTCAGAGGGACCAACACTGCCTTGCTGGTGTGATGCAGTGAAGAAGGAGAGCAGGTGGCTAGCTGCAGGTCTCATGCTGCATGGAGGTACAGAGCTCTGACAAGAAATAAACAGTTCTGTTCATCCTTTTCATTCTGATGAGCAAGGCAGAAATTTGTCATTTGTAGACTAGGTCCCCGTGGTGGAATCCATCCACTGGCTGCCCAGTGCAGGGGGTGTTTCTTTTGGCATGATCCTGGCATGGTAAATAACCCAGAATCTGCACTTGATGGATGTTTGCTGTCTCCAGAGAGATATATAATTCCCCTTCCCACAATTCAGCTGTAATTCAAAGTGATTCATAGCAGGTTCCTCTTCCACCAGGGGAAGGACAGGGCCCTGCAGGGATGCATGCTGTACATAGGTTCTGGGGAGCAGCAGGGCTTCTGGAAAGGTGGGATGTTTCTTTGGCTGTGCTGAATAATTTGGAGTATACTTCCATTTGTCAGGGATTTTGAGTGGCTAAGTGGCTAGGCTCAGTTACAGGCCCCAGGCACAAACCTCCAGATGATAGCATGGATGGAGCCCTGCTGATTCACAGCAGCTCAGGAGCAGGCCTCCAACATGTGCCATAGGGTAGCAAGGAGGCAGGGCAGGGAGACATCCATGAAGAAGATTAGGGAACTCTGCCCTAGAACAAGGGAGTGCTCGTGTGTGACAGCAATGCAGGTGGGGACCCTTTTGCCTGCGGCAAATCCAGCTGCACCCCAAGGAAGGTGTACCTGGAGGGCAGTGTTTATAGGAGCTGCGTGTGACAGAGTCACGCTTGTAGCACTGTTCCTATGCAGAAGCTGCACTCAGGAGCAAATTTCCAAGCTAAGCCAGGGGCCGTGGGTGGGGGGACAGAACACATCTCTTCCCCATCACAGCTGGGCATCACCAGTGTGCATTATCTCCTGACCCACACTGGGCCTAATTCAGTTCTGTGCCTGGGATCCACATGGTGAAAATGGAAGAGAAGGACCATGAGAGAGATGATTGGGGTTCCCTCACTCTGGACCATCCGGACATAAAAGCAGCAGAGAAGTTACAGGACCATATGCCAGTGGAGAATTGGCACAGTGGAGCTCTGATCTGCTGTACCTGCGATACCCCTGCCCCTGCATGCCCACTTCTGCCCCCAGCATTGGAGGTGGGGTGTGGTAGCTGGTGCAGAAGCTAGCTTCCCTTTCTTAAAGGGAGAGCTTCCCTGCACAAGGAGGAGTTTTGCTTATCATGTGTGGGTTCAGTTTGTTCTTTCTGTGCCTCTGGAGCAGCACAGTGTAAACAAAGCTGACCAAAGAATCCAGTGCCTTTATTTCATTTAATGTCTTATTCATGCCCATGGCTACTGGAGTTCCAGGAGTGTGTCCTAGCCAACCTGCTCTCCCTTCACAGCAGGCTATACATGTAGTGGGTGTGAAGACCTTCTATAATGACCCCAAAGTACTTGGGTCATCAGGAGGGCTTGGACCTTCTGCTCTGAAAGAGGAGCCTCTGCTGCTTGAATGAAAGGAGCACACGTAAAATTTAGGTTGACATAGCTACAGTGCTCAGGAATATGAAAAGTTGACATCACTGAGTGTTGTAGCTATGCCAGCCTAACCTCTGATGTAGACATAGCTTGGTCAATAAAGGAATGCTTCCAGCAACCTAGCTACAATCAGATGAGGAGGTGGAGTTTCTACAGTCATGGAATATCCCCTTCCATCACTGTAGTCTGTCTCCATGCTATGGAGTTACAGCACTGTAGCTATAGGGCTGTGCCTATGTCACAAACACATCCATAGTATAGACATCCAGTTTTAATTGGACCACACCACTAGATGGGGAGAAACACATTGCGCTGGTGTGGACTGCATGTTTGACAAAGTTGAGACCACTCATAAATATCATAATTATCTTGCACATAGCAATTGTCAGACTCCATCAGACTCGAGGGCCATCTCATACAGAATGTTGTCTCTGACAGAAGCCATCGCTGACACTTCAGAGAAAGGTTCAAGAAATCTCACAGATGTGAGTTAATCTGCCCATCGTCTCACATGACTCATAAACCCCTTATAATCAGCAATTCACTGATGCATGATATTTTGTTTCCCTTCTAAAACTTTTGTCAACCTTGACTCTTATAGTTTGGATACTCTTGTTGTCCATGCCTAGTTCCTCTTTGAATCTTGCTGTGCTTTTTGACTCAACAATCTGAGGCAGTGAGTTCTGCAGTCTGATCATGCATAGTGAGGAAACAGTATTTCCTGTCTTTTACTGAAAGATGCTCTGATTCATTTTAAGGCATTTGAGGAGAAGTGGTAGTTGGTCAGGACTGAGCTAGGCAGGTGGAGGTACCATGGAATCCTGGAGAGTGGGGAATCATTTATCCTTTCCTGCTTCACTAGCTCCACCAAAGTGCCTGGCTATTTGTGATGGTAACTAGCCAAGGCTGGGCCCAGGTCCACAAACATAACTTCCTCTGGTGCTGAGTGGTCTTTGAAGGATTCCTACATAAACACTGAACAGGCCCAGTGGGGAGATGAGCCCAGTCAGACGGAATCACAGTACAAGATGGCCAAAAGCCCAATCTCTAATGTATATGTGTTGGATCTGTGCGTTGGTTTGTTTGCATGAGTTAGATCCAGTCAGAGTGATTCTGGCAAGGAAGGATGTTTCCAAAGTCTCTCCTCTTGCCTACTCTCCACCCTGCTCAGAGAGATGGCGGGCTACCATAGGCTGATGATGGCATCCAGTGGGTTTTCTTGTTCTCTACAGAGACAAGTGGTTCTGTAACAAGAATGATGCCGACAAGAGATTAGCACCTCCATCCAGGACAGCAGTCTCAAGCTGGTCTGTGTACAATTGAAATAACACTTCTTCAAAAGTGGAGAATAGAGTTGGCCAGGGTGTGATATTTTTCTGTATGGAAAATTTCTACTAAAATTAAACATGTTTTTAATCAGTTTTTTTTCCTTTGGAATTTTTCAGCTTTTTGGCACAAAACACAACCAGGTTTAGTTTTTGGTTGCAGAAAAGTGAAATGTTTGGAAATGATTTGGATGGATGTCATGGGTCCATTCAACTCTAGTGGCACCTCCCACTGGCTATCCTGAGGATTATTCTGCCAGACGTTTCACCTACCTCTGGGGAGGATGGGGGATTCAGCCATCCTGTCTCATGGTACAGCTCCCTCGCTTAAGGAACTGCAGCCTCCTCTTTGTGACTCAGCCCTCCAGCTGGGTCACCATCCATGTTCTCTCTCTTCCACTGTACCAAAGCCCTCCTTGGCAAATGGGCTTAGGCAGTCTCCCTGCTCACTCAGTGGTGCCCATTTTGTTCCTGATTGGTAAGAGAATCAGGACACCCCCTACTCCAGGTTCTGGTGCAGGTGTCCTCTCATCAGCAGCCAAAGTTTGACATAGTTTCCTGGCTTCCCTATTCTTTGTGTTGTAGTTTGTGACTGGGGCGGATGGATGCTACAGCAATACAAATTGAAAAGACACCAAGCCAGGTCTCCTGCTTCTCAGCCTGGATTCCTGCACATGGGACCAGTGATGAGGAGTCTACCCCACCCAAGGGCTGAATGAGTAGAAAGGTCTAATTAACCCTGGGGCAGACTGAACTTGGATGGTAAGCTCTAGCTGGTGATGAAATCCAGCTGCTCAGGAGCAAATTGAGCAGGTGGAAAGCCAGCAAGTGGCTGTATGGGGCTTGTATGAGCAAAAGAGGGGTGAGCTGATTGCTAACTAGGCTGGCTGTGTAAACTGAGAGAGGCTAGGAGCTGGAACTTAGGGGTGGCTTGGCTGCCAGTTGACTGTCCAAAGCAGAAAATATAGGCTGAGAAGGAGAGGCTGGAAGTTATGTTACAAAATTATGAAGAAGAAGCGAGTGATGAGGAATGGCTTCAGATTAGGAAGCAGGAAAAGATAGCAGTGTCTATTCCTGGAGAAAAGTGAGCAGGCAGGGATGGGGGAAAAGCACAAGGAAAAGGATCAAGATCTGATTCTTTCTAAATCACTAGCAGAAGTGGTAAAGCTAGGAAATGTTAATCTTTTGAAAACACCAGACTGGATTAGGCAAAGTATTGGAGGCAGAGACACATTCAGAACTAAAGGTTTTTATTAGTAGAACATACTCATAAGGAACAGAAACTTAAAGCAGCAATTTTTGGGAAAATAAAAGTAATTTGCACTTAGCTAAATGCATGACAGAAACAAGAGGGGTCATGTATGAGGTTCCACATTGCATGACAGGTGAAATGAAAGAGATAAAGGTGAGGACTAAGTGCTGTTTGTTAAGTGACTTATTAACAGGTGAGGGGGAGAACACAAACCATCCAAAGCTACCCAAGAAAGATTTAACAGGACAATGTGACCTGATAGGGTTAATACAGGATCTCAACTCTTCTGGGTTAAACCATGCATCCCAATCCCACTGAAACCTTTTTATAAATATCAAAGATTTTGCCATGCGGCAGCTGTCTGTGAGGGGAAAATGAGGTGTGGCAAATGTGGAGGATAACATTTGTATGAGCACAGAATGAAAGGAACAGGACTAAAATGCAGCAGTTGTGGGGTAAGCACAGGGCTGCATACAAAGGGTGTGTGGCAGCAGAAAGAGCTATAAAGATACAGAAAATTAAAACCATCTATAAAATATCCTATGCAGAAGCTATGAAAAGATGCTCACAGCAGAATCTGGAAAAGTAGGCAAATGCCAGGGAGGAAAAAGAGCTACTGATACAACAATATGGAGTTCAAGGCAGGAAAGATAACATAAGAGGAACTGATGAAGATGTATTACTTGTAGGCAAAGAGAAATTTATAGCATTTATGATAGAAGTGATTAATTGCACTTTACAGACAGGCAAGAAGATTGAAAGACTAAAAATTATAACAAAAGTGGCGCAAAAGTATTTGCATATAAGCAATCTCTTGATAGACTGCATTCATGCAATTTTAAATGAAAGTAATAATGTCATTTAAACAACATGGTTCTAATGTGTTTTTGCTGGAATGCACAGAGTTTAATAACATACAGTCAGTAAATAAAGAAAACTGTTTTGAAATGGAAAACAAACCTGATGTGATATGTGTACAGCACAAAAGGTTAGTGAGAAAACTTATGTTTAGACTGCCAGAATACGATGCAATCAGATGAGAAGTCTATATATTTCAAAAGGACAGTTTTAGTTACAGTGAAATAGATGTATGGAAGTAAGTTCTGAGTACTGTTGAGATTCTTCTCAGCATAATAACACCTTTATACAAATCTATAATGTTTATAGGCCAGATAAAAATGCAGGCCATCTAGAATTGGAGGAGTTAATTATGGGTATCAAAGGCCTGTATATTATTTTGGAGACCTTAATAGCCATAGCAGATTATAGGGAAGCAGGAAAACTGATTATAATGGCAAATTCCTGGAATAGATAATGGACGCGCACAGCCTCGTATTGGTCAATACTGGGCACCTACTGGATTTGGGACTTTTTCATGTTTAGATCTCAGAATTGCAACAAAAAAGGAAGCAAGAAAATGCAGCTGCAAAATCTGTAGATATTGGGATAGGAAGTGATCACTTCTCTATGCTAATTACAAATCAAGGCCATGGTAATGTTGAAAATGCTGAAGGAATTCCTACTGATGCTGCTTAGAAAAACAAATTGAAGTCTTTTTAAGAGTAGGTTTGCTGAATACTTAAGTACCAGTTGTATAAGCGATAAAATAGTGCAATGTCATGATAATATAATAAAGGAAGTTGAAGAAACAGCCAACCTAGCTATATGTAAGAAATTGAATTGCCACCAACTCAGAAATCCTGTCCTTGGTAGAATGAAAATTATAAAGCAGCAATTAAAGAAAGAAAGAGAAAGCAAGCATTCAAGGATGCAAACAAACAAAAAGCACCGCAAACAGCAAGGGCTTAATGAAGTATAAATGATGTAAAGCTGTGGCATAGGGAACTTTCTTTTTTTAAAAACAGGCAAAGGAGAATGGGAGAAAGTACTATGAGAAAATTAACAAAGATTACAAAGTTTCAGAGAGATGTAAACAAATTCAAAGAATGAACGGGAAATGGAGTGAAAACAAGTTTATACCTGGTGTTAAGGTAAATGACAAAGCTGGAAGTTCTAATTTAGGAAAAGTGGACATTTTAGGAAAAGTGTTCCAAAAAGTTAGTAGGGATACAAATCAAAGAAAAGGGATTTGTGAACTAAAAAGAATGTTTGCTGAAGAAAATTGTAAGCTCCTGCATATCTGGGTAGAAAATAAAGATGAGATGCTGATTGCAAATTTCCACATAGCAGAGGTAAAAAAAAGCTACAGATAAAAGTAAATATACAGAATAAAGTTAGCATGTGTAATACAATACTTAAGCATCTACCAGAAAGGAGTCTGTTCCATTGAAATTATTTCATAATATATGTGGGAAAGGAATACTACAAGCAGAATGGGAGCAAGAGGTAGTAAAACTGATGGGAAAACCTGGCAAATTATACCCAAGATCTGATGCATATAAACTTATTGCCCTCACATGGTATATGGGGAAAATTAAGGAAGAATGATAAGCGAGAGATCAGTAAGATACAGGGTGTGGGGAGAACAAAATGATAAAATGTGTACAAACAGGTATCAGGAAAGGAAGATGCACAGCTGATCATAGGGTCATATTAGAAACAGAAATACCAAAAAAACAAAACAAAACAAAAAACCAGGAAGAACAGAGAGTTTATGATGCCTGTCTTTCTGAACATTGAAAAAAGATCATGCCATACTATGGAGACAAGGCTTGCAGTATAAACTAGCTGAATCGGAATAGGAGAAAAAATATTCTTAAGTGATAGAACTGTACAAGTTGTGGGGGACAGCTTTGTTGAATATTTAATAACTCACTAATGGCGCTCTCCAGAGGAGTGGTCTAAGCCCAACCCTGTTTAATATTATGATTAATGATCTCTCAGAGAGTGTACGGGCAGGAATAAGTATAACTCTATTTGTAGATGACAGTGCCAAACACAGAAGACTTGAGATGACTGTGGAATGAACCAATGGGTCTCTCAAGGGCTGAGTCTACACTGGAGTCTTAAGTCAACTTAAGCAACTCCCTGGTCACATATGGAGTTCATTAAGTTGACTTAAACACTTGCTTAAGTCGACTTAATAACTCCTGCCCTTAAAGTTGACTTTAAGGGTTAAGTCAACTTTATTAAGTCAACTTAACACAATGTGCCCATTAAAGTCAACTTAAGTTGATTTAGTGCAATAGAGCTATTTGTCAACTTCATAAAGTTGACTTAAGGTAGGGGACCCATTTAAAGTCTACTGTATTAAGCCTACTTTAAATGTGTCCCCTGGCTTAAGTCAACTTTGTAAAGTCAACTTAAACAAATGGAGCCTCACTAAATTGACTTAATAAGGTTGACTTTAAGTCAACCTTATTAAGTCAACTTAAAAAAGTCCTCTTGTGTAGACATGGCCAAGGGGATTTCAGAATGGAGAGATAGCTCGGGATTTAAGTTCTCACTTGCTTAGAACACAGGGAATGATTTACAGAAAAGGGAAAATTGGGAAAGAATGGAACCTATGCTGAAAAAACACAGATAGTTCAAAATGGTACATTCTTAGGAGGTATGTTTGATAACAGACTACCTTGGAAGAGTTATGTTGATTATATCAAGACAAAATGTAAAGATAAGATGAATGTGCTTAAAGGTATTGCTGGGAATGTTGGGTTACAGTTAAAAAAGTGATTGATGCTATATAGGTTCCAAAGGGGCAGCCATATTAGTCTAGTCCAGGAAAAAAAAAAAAACTCACCAAGGAGTCCTGTGGCACTTACAGACTGTCAGATTTATTTTTCTCATGAGCTTTCATGGGAGAAAATCCCACTTCGTCAGATGCTTTGAAGATGAGGGTATTTACAGAATGGAAAGAAAATAAAAGCAAGGGAGTGTAAAACATGGGGTCAGGCCATATAGTAACAACAAATGAGAGCAGTTGTTAAGGTTCAAACCCTGGGAAGAGTGAAGTCAAATTACCTGTTGTAATGGGAAAAGAAGCCATAGTCACAATTTAGTCCTGCTTTCACACAATCTAATTTGCATATTAATTCCACTTCAACTGTTTCTCTTTGAAGTCTTGATGTTCCACTGACATCCCTGAGTATGGTCCTTAACAAATCATTTATAGAGTGATTAGAAAGATGGAAGTGTCTCCCATGAAAGCTTGTGCGAAAATAAATCTGTTAGTCTTTAAATGCCACAGGACTCTTTTTTTTCTTTTCTTTTCTTTTTTTTTTTTTTTGACGCTGTACAGGGCATCACTAAGACCAGTAATAGACTATGGACATCCAGCCATTAATTAAGCTTTTGAATCAACATTAAAAAAAATGAGAGGTGATCTAAATGGTGCAGATTGCAATTGGTGCAGGTATTAAGGCTCTGTTATGCATCTGCTGCAGGTAGCAACTAGAGAAATGCCTGTACGTTTAAGGATGAAACTGTTAGATTTAATCTTTTGTGCTCAGGTTAATGGAAATAGTGGAGAGACAAGTACTAAAGCAAGTATACTAGGACTGCTGGAAATTAAGTAGACAAGAAGTAACTAGGCACCACAAAATCCCATGTGCTAACAGGGTCATAAGGTGGAAAAAAGACTTGGGTGGAAAGGAAGGTCTGGAAGAAATTAAAAGCCTTAGTAATGGCAGATCAAACTCTAGCTGGACAATTGTCTCTTCAGTTGTAGATTTGAAATTGTATGCTAAAACAAATGGAAAAGAGTAGGACCATCAAATATGGTGGATGATTTCTGAGTTTATACAAGGCAAATGGGGTCATCATTGCCAAATCTATAGTGATAGTTTTAGAGATGACAACACAGGTAAAGTGGGAAAGATGTTTTTTATCCCTGCATTTGAAATTAAGAGATCTGAGACTGTCCAATTTTGTGGCCATTATAATGGCTGAATTGATGGGCATATTGTTGGCACTGACCTAGATAAGGGATGCTTGCTCGCCCAAGTATGACTGTTATCCTGTCTGATACTCTGTCTAGTATAATGGTGATCAGAAAAGGAACCTTGGAAAGTGGGAGTGACTAAATTAATGAATATTTTTCTTAACTACGGAGGAATACGATTGGGTGTACATCTAGCAATAGTGTGGATTCCAGTGCGTGTTGGGATACTGGGCAATGAAATGGGAGACAAAGTAATGAAAAATACCTTAAACATATGCAGGCTGATATATAGATCCCTCTGAGTCAACAGGACTCAAAAGTTTGGCTGGGATAACTTAAGGAATGGCAAGAACTATAGACCAAAGAGGAAAAAAAGTTCTATGAAAGATGTTCTAAACCTGAACATAATGGTAGACTTACTACATGTGATTGAAGAAGTGCCATAACTATTTATACAGTGCTAAACGTCACTGTGACCTGACTGGGCACTTGTATTTACTAAACAAGCACCAAGAAGGCTTGTAGGATTCATGCAAAGTCCACAGTAGTTCCCAACCTTTTCAGTTGTTTCAGTAACACAGCACACTTCAATGAGACAAACAATTCCACAGCACACCCACTTTTTTCAGTTGAATTGATTGCTCATAAATGTCACATTTACTTACATTTACTGTGGTTGTGGTCTTACTTAAACGGTTTGCAACACATGGATATAAAAAGCTAAAGATTGGTCAAATGCATTAATGTTTCAAATCCCAAAAAAACCCCACATCATCTCTATTTTGCCCTTTGGCCACCGGCATTTAGAATGTTAATGTTTTAGAATCAAAAGACCAGTGCCTTGCTTCTAATTTGATGATTAATTTTCATGAGTTTTATGAGTTGTAATTTTGGTTGGAGAGAATATTTTTTAAGATAAGACAATGTTTGTTTCCACTGATTTTCACTACCTTTGTGCAAAATATCACTGCACGCTTGCAGAGCCCTCACAGCACACCAGTGTGCCACAGCGCACTGGTTGAAAACCACTGGTCCACGAAAGAGTTGACTTGCTGTGAAAATGCAGGGAGAATTATACAGCTAGCATAAATTTCTTAATGAAGGTGAGGACTAGAGCATGCAAGGGTTGGTGGGAGTCCCAGGAGAGGGGGGGTGAACATTACAAAAACAATTATATGCTCTTTTAAGACAATGATATTAAGTGAGAGCTCAAGCAAGTGGGTGAGAGCTGGGGTAGGTGGTGGATGGAGCCTCACACATGAGCCTGCTGCACCTTAACATGGCAGGAAAAGAAAGGAAGAGGGGGTGGCAGGGAAGAAGTACTGTAGTATCTATTGAGGGTGGGAGTGGGTTAACTCACAAGAAGGAGTCAGGGGAGTGGGGAAGGGAGAAACCCTGAAATCCTGCCTGGGAATACAAACCATGGCAGGAACTTGTGGTGTACTGTCCCATTGGGAACTGCAGGCCTAGGAGTTGGGCCTGGGCCCCAAAGGGGGATAATTGGAGGACATGTAGGTTGGAGTCTGCCAGGCACTAGCCTTCATGAGGAGGTTAAACAGAACTGTATGTGAAGGTGTACCTAGCATGGGCTGAGATAGCTGTGCTTGTGTCATCAGAGGCTGGTGGAGTTAGTGCTGACACCTGCCAGGCATGACAAGACTTCCTCACGCTTATTGTAAGAGTGTCATGCCTTGCAAAGCACCACACCAAGGCTGTGTGTATGAGTCTCTGTCCACAGCATGGTGTGTTTGTAAAACATCCTGTCACATCATGCCAGGCTGCCCATGCGAGTGACTCTGGATGGTCACTCATGTGGGCAGAGAGAGAGTCAAGTGCCATGGCTTCCCTAAAGGCAGCAAATCCTCTTCCCTTACAAACCCCAAGGCCCTTCCTGTGAATGCTGAAAGTGAACATAGCAATGGAAGGTTCTGTGGGCTCTCCTGGCAGGAGACTTGCCAATCCATTGTCAGGAGCAAGCGCTGGCATGGTCTCTCCCTAGGACCGCCCTAGAGAAGCAGGTCAGGAAGGCTTCTGGAGCTTCAAGGATCCCCCATCGCCCCCCCCCCCCAGTTATCCTACAGCTTCCTTTCATCTGGAATAATTTACCAAGGGTCATGGTGGATTCTCCATTACTAGCAATTTTTACATTGAGATTGGATTTTCTTCTAAAAGATCAGATCTAGGGGCAATTATTTTGGGGCAATTTTCTGGCCTGCATTCTCTTGTCAGTTGGCTTATATGTTTGCGTGTTCTTTCCACGTGCTTTCCCTGCTCTGTATAGAATTGCTGGTCAGCAGACCCTGATAATATTACCCAGTGTGCTTAAGAGCTGGAGGCTGAAATCATATTGCCTTGGTAGCGCTCTTTAGGCTGCTCAGTGCTTCTCTCCCTGAGGCTTCAGTGTTATTAGTAGATAGTGCAGCGTGTTAGTTCAAACCCAAAGAAAGGCCACAGGCACAGTTCAGTGACAAAGGTCCTTGGCCAGGTTTGTTGCCATCAGGACACAATCCTAGCTCCTGGCTCCATGGTTATATGTATGCTAACACAACTGCACTGTGGTAGGAAATGGTACAGTCAGTAGCAGGACTCTCTAGTGCCCCCTTGGTTCAACAACGAACAACTAACATAGCACCTTATGTAATCCATGACATCTGTTTGCTACCTCTCCTTGTTCCTGAAATCTTGGACAAGACACCGCTATTTGTGTTATCTTGCATGGTTTAGCTGTATTAGATAGAAAATATTTACATAAATATCTAGTGCCTGGTATACAACAATGCTGCCAAGTTCATGTACTGGACAGTTAACTTGTAAGCATCTGCTTTGCTATGTGGACTGATTTTGGTTCACAGCCTCTGGGTCAAGCCACAGCTCTTGTGTCAGACCCAGCACTCCAGATTCTCCATCTCTACTGCAGGTTTTATTGGGGCCAAACTAGAAGATTAGACTGGGCCCTTCTGGCCTTCAAATCAAGGAATCTGCTATATTCACATCTGCAACTTGTTGCAGTGAACATGCTGCAGTTATAACAATGGGAGCTGGGATGTGAGGGCCTGACTGGCTCAGAGATGGGACATGTAGGGGGGCATGCCAGGATGTGGCTGGATGCTTTTGGGAGAGACATGAACTGTGCTTTGTGGAGCTGTATTCGAATGCTTTTGTTCTGAGAAGCATGTGACCCTGTGAGGTGAAATGGTGGTGGGATCAGCATCTCTAACAAGTTTAGCTGGTTTCTAACTGCAAGTAAAGAACCTGCTAGGTTTGAAATGAAGTGCCCTCATTATCTCTGCTAGCTGGACTGGCTCCCCCTAGCCCTCCTGGTTCCCCAGCCCTATCCGCACGGCTCATTTTAATCATAATTTGTTAGGCTATCACCCTGGAGTGCCTATCTGGAATATTAAGACATATGTAATGGAGTATACATAGATATATATTCCACTCCCCCACCCTCCAAAATCAGATAGAGCCCATCATGGAAGAGGCTGATAAACCATGCAGGCAGCAGTGAGGCAGGAGGAGAGGTGGACCAATTTAATTAATTCTTATCATTTCTGACAGAGGCAGAGAGCGCTGGGGAGGGAGAGGGATCTCCTTGGGTTAGCCAGCAGACCTGTCTCCATTACAGCTCTCAGAGCAGAGAGGAAAACAGCTCCATCAAAGAGGTGAAGGCTGCAGGCTCCTCCTTCCCCCCATCCCCAGCGCCCATGCAGAACGTATGAAATTGTCCGGGCAGGAGGACTCCCCAGAACCAGCCTGCCAGATGGTGAAAGGGCTGATGTAGTCCCACAGAGAGAAGGAGTCACAGGTGGGACGATGGCATGAAGCGCCGGGTGAGCTATGTTCCGTTCATGACTCTGGAGCTTACTTGCTGTGGGGCTATGGGCTTTCTTCAAGGCGCTGCCAATGAGTGTCAAAGTAAGGGAGCTGTGGCTGTGGAGAGGCCCTGAAAACCAGGCCCACCAACCTCAGTGAAACCTCCACCAATCTGTTAAGCCAGTCTGAATCCAGAGTGGCCCCAGAGTTCTCACTGCACCGCTTTACAGAGGCCACTCCCTGCTTCTGGCAACCTTTACACCTCCCTGCCCCCCCATCCTGCCCATACTTCACACACCATATGGTACAACTTCTCATTTTCATCTTTAGGGGCATGTATTTTTAAAACTAGTGGCTTAACTTTATATGCAGCCTTGGTACCTAAGTGCACCCAGCCCTGACACTGGGGCAAACAAGGGGGTGGTGCCCATGTGCAACAGCCCCAGCTGGTGATGGGTGCCGGCGGAGGAGGGGATGCTCCAAAGTGCACAGAGTGAGGGACGGATCAAGTTGCAAGTGCCCATCTCTTTGTGCAAATGTAAGACTTGCACACAGATGCTGGGTCCTCCTGCCCTCCCACAGCCTTACAACAAGGTGATCTTTGAGGAGGAGAGAATAAACTCAAGTTTGCCTATTCCTGCACCAACCACCCTGGGAGGCAGCCTGTCTAGCAGCCCTTCTCCCCCATTCTTTTTTCCTCCTCTGGTCATCTCTTTTTTCCTTGCCCCCTGCATTCTTCATTCTCCTTGTCTTTCATTCTGCTGTGCCTCCCCTATGCCACTCACAGCCATTGGGGCACCCATTGAAATGAATTATGGTAACAGCCTGTTTGCTGCTCCTTTTGGCTCAAGACCTTGCATGCAGTTTTATGGTGTCCTTCCTCAGTGGGCATCTCAGCTCATTAGCTCAGGGTTTTCCCATCAGATGACCCTTGCTTTGTTAGGCCCCAGGGATCCATCTGCTTATGGCAGGAACTGAGCAATATTTGGAGAAGCATCCACACTTGTCCTTTCTGGCCTGTAAATATCCAGAGTTTTCAGTGTTAAAATGCTAAGTGATTTGTACAAAAAGTTATGAGCAGTCCCCAGAGTTTAGCAGAAGAAAAACCACCAACCTTCAGTTTCCTGCTTAGAGGCTTTGAATCATCAAAATCCAGACAGCTAAATGAGTCAAAACACTGAAAAGATATAAATATCCATTGGTAGGTATTTGAAGAAAATATAAATAAAACAAACTAGACTCTACTACTTTGTCCAAGGCTATAAAGACCTGAAATTTATCAGGCTCTGGTATCCACATAGTGTTCAGTTACATGAGCTTTTTCAGAAATATTTTCAAGATCATTTGATGGCATTTATCTTAATGTTTGTTCTGATCAGCTTTGCAGCAAGAAGGGCAATGCTGTGTTAGCCCCTCAGATACTATAGTGCTGGGGGCCATCAGGAGGATCCAGAGACATGGGTGAAGCTGGGGCTGGAAATTACAGCAGGATGCAGCTAATGTTCTCATGCAGAGATCCAGCATGTGTTAGCATCGTTCTTGAATCTTGACCTCTTCCAAGGTCCAGAAACATAAAGCATCCTGAAATGTGTTTCAGACCCCGTGCAGCATCAGGGTGTCATGCACTAGATCCTCAATGACTGCTGATTAACAACCACTGCGAATCTTTCCCGATGAAGTTAAGTCATGATGAGAGGCAGCTGCATTCTAACATGGTGTGTTTGCTTGGCAGGGCAAACCTTTAAAGGTGGACACACTGGAACCATGCATCCTGCATTTCTGTCAGCCTGTGTTATTCACTCAGTTCAAAGCAGTGCTTCTAGTGAACTGGCATTTTTCCAAGTGTCTCAGGAAAGGAGAGAGGAGAGATGGGGAAGAAGTAACTCTTCTTGTGGCAGTAAATATGGCAGTGACAGCTCAACTACTCTGCCAGGTGGAGTACGATCATCTTGTCTGCTTTGTCTGCCAAAATAGCCAGATTTCCATGCACCCAGCACATCCCTCTTAGATGAGAAGGCACTTGCCAGTAACACAGGGCATCCCTTGTAGACAGAGTTCATCCAAACCTCCCACCAGGCATGAGGGGAGATTCTGTGGGCAGCCTCCTCTCCCTCTTGTTCTAAAGTCATTTGGGCCAAACATTCAGTGCTGGGCATAGATGGCTGACTCTGCCTTCCCAAGTAGGCACCAGTCTATTTTGCATATGCTCTCAGCCATTTCTGGGCCAAATCCTGGTTGCTTTGTGTGATTATGGTGGTCCAAGATAACCTGACTTTTCCTGCTACCAGAGAATTCCTCCTATGTTAAAGCAATTCTTGGGGGATGTTGAATTGACAGGGTGGCTGGATATCAACCCATCCTGGCCCTCACAGTATGGGTGTGACTGGATAATTGCCGGAGTGACTCTAGCTGTTCACAGCTGCCAGAGTGGACATTGGGACCAGGGGCAGCCAAGAACGGGTTAGAGCTGCTATAACTTGTGCTGAGGACTGGGAATCTGGGGCTACAAAGGTGATATAGATCTGATAGACTAGAGTTGTCTGTGCTCACTGGTCTATGGGGGAGCCAGTGATCAGACTGAGCTCAGCTATCAGACTGACAGAGGGAGGCTTATCCTCTTTTCCCAAACACAACCACTGCTACAGGCAAACCACACGGGACCAATGGAGGCTGGTTTCCTTGGGACAGGCCTTTGTTTCCTTGTTGGGAGTGAACACACCTAGGAAAAGGGAGCTGGGTTTTACTCTGATCTAGATGTTCTATCCTTATTTTGTACCCAAGATGCATTTCTACTCATGAGCCTCACTCACTGGGCCTGAGACCCACCTGTTTTTTGATGTTTTTAATTGCTCCTTGAATCTCTGCTTCTTCTCTGGCGGGTGGAGGAAAGTGGAGGGTCTTGTGCTGAAGGGCTGGAAGAAGGAAAGTCTGTGAGAGTCCCTTAGCACAGTGGTTCCCAACCTTTTCTCTGCCGTGGCACACATTGATACCTCTAATTAATTTGAGGCACACCACCATTAACTCATGAATATTTGAATTAACTGATTAATATTCATGTTTCATGGCACATTGGTAGGGAAATATTGCTATACGTGGGGTAGCAGAGGCAGCAGGGCAGTGTTGGCAAGAGAAGGGAGGGGAGGTCAAGGCTGGCTATATGGGATGGCAGGAGAGAGTGGTGCACAGGGCAGGGTAGCAAAGGAGGGCAAGGTCGGCCATGAGGGGAGCAGGGCAGGGTGGGGAGCAAGAGAGGAGAGGGGAAGGGAGGGCAGGAGTGGCAATGTGGGGTGGCAGGGGGAATAAGCGGAGTGGTAGGACAGAACGGTGCAGGAGAACATGGTGCTCCCTTCTTTCCAGCAGCTCCACCACCCTCAGTGCACACTTCCTTCCCCCAGCAGCTCTGCCACCCACAGGGCCACTTCCCCCTGATACCCACAGGGCCACTTCCCTGGCAGCTCCACTGCCTGCAGCACCCCTTCTCCCCTACCCCCCCAACTCCTTTCCACCAGCAGCTCTGCTGCTCCTGGTGCTCCTCCTGCCAGCACAGCTCCCTATCCCCAAAGCAGCCCTCTCTCCACTGTGGCTTCCTACTGCTTCTGCCAACCTCCCCTAAGTCTCACTGGAGATGGGTGGCATCCCCAGGTCCCTGCCGGGGGCCTGTTCCCACCAGCAGCGGCATCCCGGATCCAGCTGGGGCTGGATCTCGGCAGCAGGGGCACCGTGTCCCCAGCTGGGGCCAGACACTGGCGGTGGTTTCTGGACCCTGACCAGGATTGGATTCTGCCTCCACCGGTAGCTTTGGGACCCAGGCCAGGGCCAGATCAGGTGGCTGGGGCTGGTCCTGCAGCTGGTGGCAGGCTTGGGTCCCCAGCCAGGGCCGGACACTGGCAGTTGCTCCTGGGTCCTGCCAGTGGTGGCCCCAGGTTCCTGGTCAGGGCTGGACACTGGCAGCTTCTCCTGGACCTCTGCAGGGCTGGACCCCGCTGCTGCAACTGGGAGCCCCAGGACCCCTGTCAAGGCCAGATCAGGTGGCCAGGGCTGGGTCCTGCTGCATCACTGCCAGCAGCCCTGGTCCCAGGCCAGACCCTGGCAGTGGCTCTTGGACCTTGGCCAGGGCTAGATCTCACCACCACCACTGGACCCAGGACCCTGGCCAGGGCCGGATCATGGCCAGGGCAGGTCCTGCTGCCACCGCTGGTGGATCGTGGCCCTGGCCAGGGGACAGATCCCAGCAGCAGCCCCAGGACCCCAGCCAGGGCAGACCCTGCTGCCAGCAGTGGCCACACTCTGCCTCCCTGCAGGAGGCAGGAGCAGGTCTCAGCTGGGACTCAGGGGTGCTGGCAGGGAGGCCCTGGCTCTCAGCTGGAGCCCACTCCTGCTTCAGGGCCCCCCCCCCAACCCTGCCACTCATCACAGGTCTGGCAGGGACCACCCACCAGCCCCAGGACCTTCCACCAGCACCCCCAACTCCAATGCCTCCCTGCCTCCCCCGCAGCCCACACTTAGGCAAGCAGTACATGCAAAGTGCATCTGCAATAAGCTTTTCCTGCCCTGCGCAGCCTGTGTGACTAGTCTGCACATGGAGGGAGATTTAAAATAAACTCAACTCTCAGGCAGATCTCACGGCACATTTGAGAAATTGCCACAGCACACCAGTGTGCTGTGGCACACTGGTTGGGAGCCACTGCCTTAGCAGATGGATGCATGAAGATCCTTCTCTAGCAGCTAATGCTCCTGGCTGTGACTTTTATAGGTGGAACAGTTGTTCTCATAAAACTGCTTGAAGAGGCACTAATGTCAATCCAATGTCTGACATCAAGAAGCACATCTGCCTGTGTGTATAAGCATGAATGTGCCTGCAAATGTGTGTGGCTTGTGTTTACAGGGACCTCTCTGTGGAGATCTGAATATGTGGTAGTATATTAGCCAGTGGTAAGGAACAGTAATGGGGAGCCTCAGAAAGATTTCAGAGCTGGATCAGCACCCGAATATTTACCCCCTAAACTACTCTGGGTGTGGAAAATTGGGTTAGAGATCAGAGAATCATAGCAACTGGAAGGGACCATGAGAGGTCATCGAGTCCAGTCCCCTGCACTCATGGCAGGACCAAGTACTCTCTTAAAGCATCCCTGACAGGTGCTTGTTTAACCTGCTCTTAAACACTTCCAATAATGGAGATGCCAAAGAAGCAGCTTTCTTGAGATATTTCTCTTATTTCTGGGACCTATCCTAGCCAGATGTTATTAGAGAATTTGAGCTACTTTGGAAGTTGTGGTATGGGGCTGAAATTGGAGGTGGGATTTAACAGGCTGTATGAAAATTTTGGAAGTCCCAAAATTTCGTTGGAGTTCATTTTTTGAAACAGATGAAGATTCAGCAGCATTCACAATTTTTTCCCAAGCTCGTCAGTAGTAAAAATACAGGCATTGCTAATGTAAGAAAGTGATTCTTTGGCTTTCTCCCTTAGCCTAATTCAGATTTGCCAGGGTACAGAATGGAACAACACAGACATCTCCAGGAATGCTGGTGCAGGTTCACCCTTGCAAATCATTGATGGTGTCTGTGAAATCTTTCTTTGATATATGGGATGGATATAGACAGCAGAGGACACAGGGCCATGAATGACTTGATGCCTCCCTAGAGGACTCAGTTAACCTTCTGTAGAGATGAGATTTATCACTATATGTACAGGTGAGGATTCATTAGTATCTGCTAATGAAAACACACCCATTCTGAAGGCAGCATCTCCGTTCCTGGAATGTATTCATCTGCCCTCTGTTTGCTAGAGCTCCACAAATGGCAGGGGAGAAGATCACAGCCAGGCAAGAAATTCATGCAGAATAAAAAACACACAGACTTAGACCTTCCTTCCTTGACAGCAGTGAGAGCTTTGACCAAGAGAAGCCTTTGACCTCCTTATACACTTGACTTATTTATTGCAAATGACAGTGCACAGAATATAAACAGAACTTTGGGCCTCATTCTCCTCCCACACCAACCTGTATGCTGGTGTAACCCTACTGACTTCTGCGGGGCTGCTCTGGATATAGCCCACATAAAGGAGAAAAGACTCAGGCATTTGTGCTTATTTTTGCTGTATGTACAACATTTCTGAATTAAGTTAGATGAAGATCAATGACTAACGGCCTAATATTCCTGCCCTCCTTAGCAGCTTGGTTTTTTTTTTGTTTTTTTTTTTATCATTGGCCATTGCATTTCCATCTAAATCTGACTATAGTTCATTTTCATTTGACATATTAATCTATGCCTTTTCTTGTAAAGCTAATTCATCCATGTATGATGACAATATTGTGTAACCTGCACCATGCCAAGAATATTTTACCTTCTTTTGAATGGCGATGAATGACACACCACTCAATTTAAGGTGCCCACCTCTTTCTGCAGCTGATCTAGTGGCTCTCTTTAGAGCAGGGATGTCAAACTCATTCGCTATGGCAGGCCAGATTTGACTTAAATGTACTTCAAGTGGGCAGTACACATCATAAATCGAAATACTAGGGCTACTCTTATGGCACTGCGAAGCGCTGGGTATGCGAGACTGCACTCCACAATACTGCAAGAGCACACTCTCTCTCTCGCTCGCTCTCTCTCTGTTAGAGAGAGAATGTGGTCCTGTGGAGTGCAGTCACAGGCTGGATGAAAGAGGTTTGTGGGCCGTATCTGGCTAATGGGCTGTATGTTTGACATGTTTGCTTTAGAGTGTTGTTCTAGCCAGCTGGGGTGGAGTTTGGGAATTGAAACAGGAGTCAGTCACTAGTTTTGCAGGCAGTAAGGGCTGTCACCTGGGAGATGAATTTGAGGCCATTAGTTTGTTATACAAGGGGAGCCATGTCAGACAGTTATAGAAACTGCAGGTGGAAATGAGCTGGTGGGCTCCCAGGCCACCTGCTGACAAAACATGCTGTTCATAGGTGTTTTCTCCAGTTTTACGTGACTCAAGCAATGGGTCATCCACAGCATTCTTGGGCAGTTATGCCCCAGTCTAACATGTCTCAGTTTCCTTGCTATCCAGCCTAAGTTTTCCTTTTCTCAGTTTTACTTCTTTACTTTTTAACTAGGGATGTCAAGCAATTAAAAAAAATAATCACAGGGAATCACAGTTTTAATTACACTGTTAAACAATAATAGATTGCCGATTTTTGTGCATAGTTTTGGATGTTTTTCTACATTTTCAAATATATTGATTGCAGTTACAGCACAGGATACAATGTGTGCAGTACTCTATATTATTATTTCTGATTAACAATATGTGCACTTTAAAAAAAATAGTATTTTTCAGTTCACCTCATGCATGATCTGTCATGCAATCTCTATCATGAGAGTGCAACCTACAAATGTAGATTTTTTTTTTTTTACCTAACTGCACTCAAAACCAAAACAACAGAAAACTTAAAAGCCTATCAGCTGAAACATGATGGGGCGGGCATATTATCTGATATGGATTTAGCAAATGTGGTTGTCTTCACAACCAACTGAAGAAGATGTAGTGCTGAGAACTTTTATGAGGTGCATTGAAAACCACTTTTCTCTTTTTTCACTGAAAATATTTGTAAAAAAATTATATAAAGTGAGCACTGTACACTTTGTATTCTGTGTTGTAACTGAAATCAGCATATTCAAATGTGTAGAAAAACAAAAACACTTATAATAAATTTAATTGGTTTTCTCTTATTGTTTAACAGTGCAATTAAAACTGATGAATCACAACTATTTTTTAATCTAGTCAATGGGTTTTGCATTAATCACATGCATCAACTGCAATTAATTGATTGTGCTGTTTTTAACATAATATGATTATTTGTATTACAGTGTTAAGTAGACAAGCCAACTGAAATCAGAACCCCATTGTGCTAAAAGCTGGACACACAGCAAGAAACAGATGCTTTCTTTAAGGTTGTGCAAAGTAAACTGACAAAGGTTGGCAGGGGAAACTGAGGTACCAACAAAGAAACGACTTGCTCAAGGTCACCCAGAAGGACAGTGGCAGAGCTGGGAATAGACCCCAAGTCTCTTCACACCCACTTCAGTGCCTCAGTTTGCTCATGAACACCCACATTGTGCCCAGAAGCAGAATATAGGACTCAGGTGGCATGTATCAGTCTAGACTTAGAAGATGGGTAGCCATATTTAGCCCTGCCTGGAGCTTCCAAACTGACTTTAAAGGCTGCTGTAAACAGAGTGAACCAGCTTCCTTGGAGAGGTTGTGGAACCCATCACTGGAGGTGTTTAAGAATAGGTTGGACAAACATCTGTCATGGATGATCTGGGTTTACCCGGTCCTTCCTCAATCCATGGAGCTGGACTAGATGAACTCTTGAGGTACCTTCCAACCCAGCCTGAAGTAGATGAAGGGGTATGTGGGAAGCCCTGCCTCAGGCAAGGAAGACTGAAATCTCCAGTCCTATCAAAGATGGTGAAGGACACCTCTGGATACCAGGGGATTTAAGAGGAGTAATAGATCCAGTACGTCATCTAGACACTGAATTACTGAAGCAAGGCATGTTGCCAGGGCCGGCCCAAGGTTTTTTGGCACCCTAGGTGCCTGTGATTTTGGCACCCTGCCCCACCCCAGCACCCCCCATCCTCAAGCCTGGCCAAGTTGCAGGCAGGGCTGGCTGTCTGGCCATGGCCCAATGCCAGCAGAGCAGGGCGGGAGGCTTGCTGGCCCCAGCTCCAGCCCAGCCCTTGGAGCCTTCTGCTGGTTGGCACCCTAGGCGACCACCTAAGTCACTTCTAAGGATGGACTGGCCCTGCATGCCGCTCTGAGCGAACCTATGATTGGCGAGATTGATATGCTTTGTAGTGGGCTAATGAAAATGTTATGTGCAGTGACTCAGGGGTGCCCAGCACAGATGGAAAATGTGTTGCTGTGCTACAAAAATGTTATGGGGTGGTGTGGATGTTGTGTATCTCTTGTACAGTTGAAATGTGGACTAGATTGCTTTAGGAATGTGCTGAGACCATAGCCCTGGATCCAGACTCTCCTAAACTCAGAGACAACATGTATCTTGACCAAGACTTTGTGGCTCAAGGCCCGTTCCCAGTTCTACTAGGAATAACGTGAGGAAGGTGATCTCTGCTATGGAATGTAGCTGGCACGTGGGCTGTGTCTGATGAGGTTTGGGGAGGGCTCTGTTGGCGGGCAGCCGAAGAAATGGTCTCATAGGGCAGGATGTGGCCTAGCACCTCATGAATTCTTATCACAGCTGTGATGCTAGTAGGCAGGTTACTTAAGCACATCCAGGCCTCAGTTTGCACATCTATAAAATAAGGTTAATTATCTCTCCCTCGTGATGGCTGTTGGAAATATGCTTATAGATGTATGTGCTGTATGAGAATTAAGTGAGATTTTTTTACTGCTGCCTAGCTATCAGGCAACTCCTCTCTGAATTCAACAGAGGGCTCGTGGGGTGGGAGTTGTGTCCCTGGCAGATGGGTCCATGGGACGATCAGGAAGCTAATTGCCTTGGTCATATGCCTGGTGGTGCCAGCTAAACTGCCTTTCTCCTTTCTTTTCTGTGCATTTCCTTCACAGCACACCAAGAACAGAAAGTTTCTAGCATAGTCACAAACTGACTGTATCCAGCTCTCAGGTGGCTGCTTTGTGAGGAGGGGTACCAGTACAGTTCAAATGGGATTGCTTCCATAGTTTTCCTAACTGGGAACAAATGCAAATCTACCCAGTTGCTGGCCTCATTCAGCAAACAGCTAGAAGATTCCTGTGGCTGGTAATTGCACAAAGGTGTTGGTAGGAGATCTTATCTCTATGCTGTCCTGGTGTCTGGGCTGTTAGGAGCTGAACCATTCATCTCAGGTGGTTTAGAGTTGTTTTCAGCTATGGATCTGTGGGAAGTTAGCTTTTGTATAGTTTCAGCATATGTAAATCCTGACCTTGGCATACATCCTGAGTGGAATCCTTTCCCAAGGCAGTAGAGGATGTGACTGCTCCTCCAGACCACAACCCCTCTGTGGGACAACTGGTCAGTATGTCTTTTATGTACATGGCACACAAACAGAGCAGTTGATCAAAAACATAAAATGCTATTTTTGGAAAGTTGTAACATAATACTGTTTTCTTAGAATCCAATCCCTAACACAGAAGGACCAAAACCAGAGAGACAAAGCAGGCTGCTCCCAGAGGGGAATAGCCCAACTTGCTCTAGGCTGGTTCTTTATAGACTGATTGATGAAGACCCTGGGCGTACACTTCCCTACAAAGCCCCCTAGACTGCAAGCAGGACCAGGAAAACCTTTGAAAATTTGAAGTGACAGTTTATGACTTTAAAACTGTTTTCAGTACACCACAGATCTGCATAGTGGGAGTCTATCTACCTTGCCTGTTCTCCAGCATGTTCCCAAATCTTAACAGCTCTGCAGTGAGGAGAAGGAACTTGAATTGACTCTAGAGAAATCAGGAGAGCATCCAGAAAATACTGCATCATCCAGGATGAAGACTGAGCTGGAGAGAAGGAAGAAGTCTGTGGGGGAAAGGGAGAGTGAAAGTAAGCTCATGGGGTACATCTACACTAGAGCCTTATGTCAACTTAAGGAAGGTTAAGTCAACCTACAGACTCTTGCGACCACACTGGGCTTTTATTAAGTCGACTTAAGCACTTCATAGAATCATAGAATCATAGGGTTGGAAGGGACCCCACAAGGTCGTCTAGTCCAACGCCCTGCCAAAAAAGCAGGACCACTCCCACTAGATTATCCCAGCCAGGGTTTTGTCCAGCTGGGCCTTAAACACTTCCAAAGACGGAGATTCCACCACCTCCTTAGGTAGCTTATTCCAATGCTTCACCACTCGCCAAGTAAGAAAGTTTTTCCTAATATCCAGCCTCGACCTCCCCAGCTGTAACTTGAAACCATTGCTCTTCTGTTACTACTGAGAACAGTCGAGTTCCATCTTCCTTGGAGCAACCCTTCAAGTAGCTGAAGGTTGCTATCAAATCCCCCCTCAATCTTCTCTTTTGCAGACTAAATAAGCCTAGTTCCTTCAGTCTTTCTTCATAGGGCTTGTGCTCCAGCCCTTTGATCATTTTTGTTGCCCTCCTCTGGACTGTCTCTCTAATTTGTCCATGTCCTTTTTGTAGTGGGGAGCCCAAAACTGGACACAGTATTCCAGATGTGGCCTGACCAGTGCCGAATAGAGGGGAACGATCACATCCCTCAATCTGCAGGCAACACTTCCTCTGATACAGCCCAGTATGCCATTGGCCTTTTTGGCAGCAAGCGCACACTGTTGACTCATATCCAGCTTCCCATCCACCATGACCCCCAGGTCCTTTTCTACGGTGCTGCTACATAGCTGATCAATCCCCAGCCTGTAGCAGTACATGGGGTTTTTCCATCCCAAGTGCAGGATTTTGCACTTGTCCTTGTTGAACCTCATGAAATTTCTATTGGCCCACTGCTCCAATTTGTCTAGGTCTCCCTGAAATCTGTCCCTGCCCTCCAGGGTGTCTACCGTTCCCGCCAGATTGGTGTCATCCGCAAACTTACTAAGTGTGCAATCTATTCCATTATCCAGATCATTAATGAAAATGTTGAACAGAACTGACCACAGGACTGACCCCTGAGGCACACCACTCGTTATTGGTTGCCATCTTGACATGGAGCCATTGATTCCTACACGCTGAAACCGTTGATCTAGCCAGTTTTCTATCCACCCTATAGTCCACCTATCCAACCCATACTTCCTTAATTTGCCAATGAGAATGCTGTGGGAAACTGTATCAAAAGCCTTGCTAAAGTCAAGGTATATCACATCAACGGCTCTTCCCACATCCACAAATCCAGTCATCTCATCATAGAAGGCAATGAGGTTGGTCAGGCATGATTTACCCTTGGTGAATCCATGCTGACTGTTCCTGATCACTCTATTTTCCTCCAAGTGTTTCAGGATGGATTCTTTGAGAAACTGCTCCATGATTTTTCCAGGGATTGAGGTCAGGCTGACAGGTCTGTAATTCCCCGGATCCTCCTTTTTCTCTTTCTTGAAGGTAGGCACTATATTTGCTTTTTTCCAGTCCTCTGGCACCTCCCCCGTTCGACATGCGTTTTCAAAGATAATGGCCAGCGGTACTGCTACCTCATCGGCCAACTCCTTCAGCACCCTCGGATACAGTTCATCTGGCCCCATGGACTTGTGCACATCTAGCTTCTTTAAGTAGTCCCTAAACTGACTTTCTGTCACCAAGGGCCTCTCTTCTTCTCTCCAATCTACTGTACCTAGTGTAGTGGGCTGGGAGCTGGCCCTGCCTGTGAAAACTGAAGTAAAAAAAGCATTGAGCACTTCAGCTTTTTCCTCATCCTGTGTCATGAGGATACCTGCCCCATTCAGTAAGGGACACCATCCCTGATCCTCTTCTTGTTATTGATATACTTGTAGAACCCCTTCCTGTTATCCTTCACATCCCTTGCTAGCCGCAACTCCATTTGTCCTTTGGTGTTTCTGATTTTATCCCTGCAGTCCTGAGCAATGTCTTTATATGCCTCCTTAGTCATCTGTCCTAGCTTCCACTTCCTGTAAGCTTCCTTTTTATGCTTTAGCTCAGTGCAGAGTTCTCTGTTAAGCCACAGTGGGCGCCTTCCACATTTGCTGTTCGTACTGCTCATCGGAATGGTATCTCTTCCTGTGCCCTTAGCAGGGTTTCCTTAAAATGCAGCCAGCTCTCTTGGACACCTTTCCACTTCAGATCAGCCTCCCAAGGGATCCTGCCCATCAGTTCCCTGAGGGAGCCAAAATCTGCTTTTCTGAAGTCCAGGGTCTGTGTTTTGCATCTTTCCTTCTTTCCTTTAATCAGCATCTTGAACTCAATCATCTCATGGTCACTGCTACCCAGGTTGCCATTCTCTTCTACTTCCCTGATCAAAACTTCTCTGTTTGTGAGCAGCAGGTCGAGAGATGCAAGGCCCCTAGTTGGTTCCTCCAGCATTTGTACCAGGAAGTTGTCCTCAACACTCTCAAAAAACTCCCTGGATTGCCTGTGCACTGCTTTGTTGGCCTCCTATCAGATGTCAGGGTAATTGAAGTCCCCCATGAGAACCAGGGCCTGTGATCTAGAAACTTCTGCCAGTTGTCCATAGAATGCCTCATCCACCTCCTCCTTCTGGTCTGGAGGTCTATAGCAGACACCCATCATGACATCCCCCTTGTTGCTCTCCCCTCTAAACTTAACCCACAGACTTTCAACTGGCTTGTTTCCACTTCATAATGGAGCTCTGAGCAGTCATAGAGCTCTTTTACATATAATGCTACTCCTCCCCCTCTTCTTCCCTGCCTGTCTTTCCTGAACAGTTTATGCCCATCCATGGCAGAGCTCCAGTCATGCAAACTATCCCACCATGTCTCTGTTATCCCAAATATATGATAGTTCTTTGTCTGTGCCAGTACTACCAATTCTTCCTGCTTGTTTCCCAGGCTCCTCACATTCGTGTATAGGCACCTAAGATACCAGGCCAATTGCCCTACTTTCCTATTTTGATTTTCAATTCTGTTGTATCTACCTCCCTGCATTTTCTCTCGGTGTTGACTTCCCCCACTTGCCTCAAGTATTAGGGCTTCATTAGAGCACTTCCTTAAGTTGACTTAATAACACCATGTCTTAAGGTTGACTTAATGCTTAAATCGACCTTATTAAGTTGACTTAAACCAATGTAGATGGGAAGAGCCCTAAAGTCAACCTAATTGGCCTCCAGGCCCCCTCCCAGAGTTCCTGGCCACCAGGGACAGCTACCCACAGAGCACCACTGCCCCATCGACCTAGCACCTGCCAGTGTGGATGCAGGCAGTTGACAAGAGTTTTCAGTGTGGACTCTAAGTCAACTTAACAAGGGTGACTTTAAGTTGACTTAAGGTTGACCTTGTTAGGTAGACGTAACGGAGCCTCGAGTGTAGACATACCCTTGGAGAGTAAATCCACTGATTAAAGTGGAGTTGCTCCAGATTTACACCACTGTTCACAGAAAGCAGAATTGGCCCCTAGGTGAGAGATTTTTGTCTAACACCCTAAAATGCTGGGAGAATAACTGGAGGAGTTAGACATAGGCCTGTTCCTGGGGGAGCCTCCAAGGTGACACATTTGGGCAGATGGCAAGGGGAAGATTTGAGGCTGAATGAGGCTGGAAGGGAAGTGTTTCCAGAGAGAGACACAAGGCCCACTGCAGAGATGTTCTGGAAGGTAATGTGACTTTGAGCCCCCACAGTCCGCCCTAGAGCTGTTTATACCCACCCGAGCCACATCTACTGCTACCATCCCACTCAGTTTAACTTTTGCCTTCTTCCAGCTCCTTGGCATCGAAAGAACCTCCAGCTAGTCTCCTTATACATTGGTGGAAAAGGTGTAAGTACGTCTTGGGGAGTGAACCTGGTACATGGATGAGAGATGGCAATGTGCCTCCCTGATTCTGGCACTGCCAGGGGCCTGTTCAGCTCTCAGCACAGACTACACAGCTTCAGGGAGTGATCTGACTTGCGCCCAGGCTGCCACAGCTCTAGTGAGAATAGCAGGCCCATGGGAATTTCCTAGCCACATCCTTCCTCTTTGATGGCCTGTCCCTGCTCCAGGAGCTCCTACTGATGCTGAGAGCGCAGCTGGATCCTCCCGTTACACTGGGGTCCCTTCGCCAGGTGGGGGCTCACATCTGCTTGCGTCAGCTAAGATGGTGCAGAGTCCACAGCCTCTGGATGAACTCTCCACTAAGGGAGCACAAGGAACAGGGGTGTGAATTACACCACCTTATGCATCCTCCCTGATTTTGGGCACCATACTGACACATGCAGCATGTTCTTGAGGCAGCGGCTTTCTGTTCCTGTTGGCTAGCAGTGGCCTCACAATGTGTGATTTGGATTTTGGCTGGCTCTGCTTGTTGTGATTTATGACCCAGTACCAAGTCATTTGTTTGTAGGATGTGATTATTTGAGCACTCAGTAAGTTGCTTAAGGAACTGGTTCAGACACCCCCACTCCAGGGCTCTGGTGCAACAGCACTTCTACT
Source organism: Podocnemis expansa (assembly GCA_007922195.1). Lineage (NCBI taxonomy): Eukaryota > Metazoa > Chordata > Testudines > Podocnemididae > Podocnemis > Podocnemis expansa. Next base: position 9,844,154 of record ML681967.1, on the reverse strand, counting down.
AAAAATACACTTTGGAGGTGGAGGAGGGTGGGAAACCTGGAAAGGATTTTGCTTTTAATTAAAGATGTGAGGTGCATGTGTTCTGCAGTTTGGTGGGGTTGTATCACATCAGAACTGAAAAGTTCCTCACTTCCTGGCAGCCAGGGTAAGGCACAGAGATGTTCGGATGAGTATCGCAGGCCTTGATAATTCCACTGCACTCCCATTCATCAGGCCCTGCACAGGACCCTCACTACAAAACAAGACAAGAGACTGCAGCTGCTGGTGGGAAATGGCTCATGTAGAGAGAAAAGACCATAGGGCAGCAACAAGCCAGTAGGGTATGGTTTGAGAGCCCAGGATGGAGCTTCAAGGGATTGGATGGTCTTGTGGTTAGAATGCTAGATCGGGGCTCTAAACTGGGGTTTAGAGTCTGCTCTGTCCAGACTCTGCTTGGGGACATGGTTTCCATTCTTTGTGCCTCAATCCCCAACAATCCTGCCCCCACCTATTTTGATAATGAACCCTTCAGGACAGTTGTCTCTGTACAGCATCCAGTACAGTGGAACCTTGATCTTGAATGGGACCACTAGGTGCTACCATAATGCAGACATTAATAGGTCTGTGCTTGCTAAGCCTGACTCTTCCTCATGCCTAAGAGCAAGAGCAAGCTCAGCACCCTGACTCCATTGTTGACACTGCAGAGAGGAGGCTGAGCTTGGGATGCAGCTCCTGAACTGGCCAGAAGAGTTAGCTAGGGACGAGCACCTCCCCCTTCCACCATGCTCCAGTCCCTGCCAGCCTGGGAGCTTGGGCCTGGGATGTGGGAAGCACAGGGCTCCTTAGCAGCCAAGCGTCTGGCCCGTTGTGGGTTCCAGCATCTCTGCTGAACTTGCCACCTCTGTGCAAATGTGGGTCTGATCCCAAACCTACTGCAGTCAATGGGAGTCAACACATCAGGGGCTGTGGATCAGGTCCTGTTGAGCTGTGCCCTCTGCTGGCTACGATAATGGAGAGGTTACTATGTCCCAGGTTCTCATGACCAACCCCTCTCCTGTCCCACCACCCTTCTCCTTCATCTTTGCATGACACTTTAGAACTCCATTTATCCCTCTTTCCTCCCCGCTTTCTCACCCTCTCGCTTTCTCTTTGCATGTTTGCCTTTGGCCTTGACTTTGGTTCTGTGCTCTGCGTCTCTCACAGTTCCTCTCCTCCCTCATCAAGCCCTCTTTGGTTGCCTCCATTGTTGGCACTGGATTAATTTATGTGACACCGTTTATCAGTTTGGCGGCTGGCTGATGGGTTTAGTGCTGTTTATATAAGCAATGCCATCAGGTAAGACAGCAATTATTTCAGTATAAGTAAGACTATTAATGTTGTCAGAGGGCCATGAATGGCTAGCAGTAGCCCATGATGGGGTCCCCTCCTGCATGTGTCTCTCCCTGTTGACCCTCTAGGTCTGATTCTTCTCTCACTTCCATCATTTTGGCACCAGTATAATTCAGTCCCACCCCAGATATGCACAAGTGTAAGAGAGAGAAGGGTTCAGGTCAGGACCATTCTCTCTCCCTCTTTCACTCATTTCTGTTGCTCTTTCCCACTGACAGAACTTCCTGGGAGCCAGATTTACACTGTGTCCTCCCGCAGCAGGCTCCATGGAAGTCAGTGGGAGTCACTTATATCTTTTGGGGAGGGGTATCAGGCTCTTCAAGGAAAGCCTTTAAAGTCAGTGGGAGTTGTACCTAAGACAGGCCTGAATAAGAAGTGTGGGATTTAGTCCCTGTTACTATAGTTGTCCCCCAAGGGGCAGTTTCCAGCACCAGATATCCCCATGCCCTCTCCTCCTACCACAGGATGGGAGAGGACCCTGTAGCTGGGTCCCTGTTTTTATTCCCCAGTAGTGCCTCTCCCCTAGCCGTGCTCTCACTCAGTTGCCATGCCCTGTACGTAAGTCCTAAACCCTGGCTTCCTGCCTCCTGTAGTCTTCCTGGAGTGGCACCAGAACCTAATGAAGGAGAAGTAATGAGAATAAACCCAGCCACTGAGCTGCTTGTACTCAGGGCTGCAGGAGGATTCGCTGCTCTCCCTGCTGTGACACTTGTAGAGAGGAATGTGCTTGGGATGATGCCGATGATTTTCATGCCTTTCCTGGTGTGCTTAACAAGTTGCTCATTAGACTGAGCGTGTGAAGGAGGTGGAATTCTCCAAAGGGCTGCTGCTTCGGTGCTTGCTCTGTGCATTCTAACTGAAGTGAGCTGGGTCTGAGGCAAGGGGACTGGTGTAGCTGGGACAGTGTGCTGCCATTGTCTAGCACTCAGAAGACCTGCCTTGGAGTCCTGCCTTTGCCTTTGGCCAGGCGTGCAAGCTTGGGCAAGTCAGTTAACCAATCTGTGCCTCAGTTTCCCCTCCAGCCCTTTGTCTCACTGGGTAGTTAGCTCTCTGGGCAGAGGCACCATCCCTCTGTCTGGGAAGTAGCACAATGAGACCTTGATTATATTTGTGGCCTCTTGGTGCTACTGTAATACTAAGAATAAGGAGAATGTCAAACTTTTTGGAACAAAGAGACATTTGCGTGCCTAGAGCTGGTGGTCTGGGGGCATGAAACATGGGCTGGTAAACGAAGGGTAAAAATCTGCACCTTAGTGTAGTTCAGGGGTCTCAAACTCAAATCACCACAAGGGCCGCATGAGAACTAGTATGGTAGCCCAAAGGCCACACCACTGAAAGCTTTTCATACAATGGTATTGCAAATATTGATAGTGGTAGTGTCATTGCAGGCCACAAGAAATAACTTGTGGGGCTGCATGTGGCCCTCGGGCCATGAGTTTGAGACCCCTGGTGTAGTTCATAAAATTTGGGTCAGGAGAATAGGCAACCAATCTGGCATTTATCCAGTGTGCCCAGGCTCACTACCCTGCCCTTATGAAAAGTGCTCTCTGGGAATGTTTTATGGCTTCCTGGGCCTGGGTCTCATTTTTACCTGTCAGCATAAAGATGGCCCTGCTGGCAGTATCTGGCACACAGCTTCAGTGCTGCCTCGGCGGGAGGAGAGCCATTTCCGGCAGCAGTTGGCTTATCCTTGACGGTCACGCTTCCAAGTGCGGAGCTGGCTATCGGCTGCTTAGCTTATGAGATGGGATTAAAATCACAGCCCATGGCTTGGCTAACATCCTCCAGCTGCTCTTTAATTGGTGGCAATCTACCTTTGGGTTCGGGCCAGCTTATGTGTTGCTGTGTCTGCATGTAATTCAGTGTTTATCACAGAAACATCAACAAGACAAATCAACTGCATATGTCTTAGTCATTCTGCTTTCCCACATGTGTCCTGCATGGGCACATACATTTCAGGTGAATTGTTTAGTCAGGTTATACCCTGAGCATTGGGGTGGGTAGTGTCTCAGCTCTGACGAAACAGTAGCACCTGGAACAGCTAGCATACTGAAGGCTGTGGTGGGAAAACATTGGTACGCCTGCTACAGATACCACTGATACCAAGAGGTCCAAATGAAAGAGGGAATGGACTGATGCAAGCAACGTGAGTCTCCTCCCCCTTACACCAGTTTTACACTGTTGAAACTCTCTGCTCTTCAGCTGATTGATTCCTGATTTCCCCTAACTTACTGTAGAGTAAATCAAGCCTCACTGATTTCAGATGTGGTTGTAACTAGATTTGGTTAAACCCATTCAGATAAGACTGAACCTGAATTTTGCCTGAATCTTAGGTTGATCCTCAGCCATTTTTAAGGCTTCAAATAGACAGGTCTCTACGTGCCTACAATTACCCCTCTCTGCATCGGTCATTTGCTCACTGAAGGCAAGGGAGCAAAGAGTGTGTGCCATTGACAAGCTTCCCAAAATGGTATCTGGAGAGTCATCTTTCACAAGACTATTCAGGATACCTATTTGACTAACCCAGTACCTGCCTAGGTGAGCCACGTGAAGCACACAGCTCCAAGGATGCTTCCCGTGCTGTTCCTTAAATACATCAAAGAACTCCATCTGGTTTTAATTATTCAAATGAGATGACAGGGTAATCAATATAAATGGTTAAACGTGTCCGGGATTAGTGTCAACTCTGCTGCGGCACTGGATAAAAGCTATTGAGACAGAGGATTAGCTGCTACTTACAGAAGGGCTAGCTCTGGCTGCAGCACTTCATGGAAGGTCAGAGGGTTGTGCGGAGCTTGTCTCCCTAGAGGGCTGGATGGCATAGCACTCAACAATTTGGGGAGGGTCAAAGGGCAAAGTAGGGGTTGTGGTCAAGGCATGTGTTATTGTCCATCCAGCGTGTGTGTTATTAAAGATAATAACAGCAATATTTCTAGCTTCAGCAGCCTTTTTATTGCTAATATATTGCTAATTGTGCTCAGCTATGAGGTAATATTCATGAAATAAGATTTAAAAAGCATGAGGCTTAAGAAAATAAATCAAGGCTACCGCACAGCCTCAGTGATCTGCATCTCAATAACCCAGAACTGCCTGGTATTTGAAAGAAAGGGTCAGCTCCCTTGGTGTCTTGTTGGGTTAATTACTGGGAAAATTCCCTCCTCTGTCCAAACTGCTTCCCAGGGGGCAAGTTTGACAATCCAGATTCAGTTATAATAAGGACAGGAAGAGAAAGAGATAGCATAGTAAGAAGTTAATGCACTGGGCAGGGATGGTGGTTTGGATTATGGTATCAGCCATGTTGGCTCAAGCAGATGTTTCACCGTATTTCTGGCTGGCTGTTGTTTTTATTTAGGTCCTTGGCTGCCCATCCCTTAGCTGGCTGTTGTCAAACCCTGGTTTTTGCTGGGCAACAAGCACCACAGGACACACTGTGGTATTGGGAAATGCCAGTCTCAGGATGAAGTTAAAAGGCTGGGGCTGGTGGTGTAGCTCTGAATCAAGGCTCTGTGACAAAGCCATGAGAGGACCCAGGACTGAAATAACAAGACTATTGTAGGGCAGGCATGAGATTCACAGTGGAGCATTGTGGTGACTTAGGAATGGCTTGGCCCAGGAAGAGAGGTTGCAAGCTGGAATTAAGGGACATTGCCTGAGCCGCAGGAGAGAGACCCCTGAAAAATAAGGAGAGGCAGCAGGTCAGAAGTGAGGCATGTGAAAGGAGCCAGGTGCTGTAACATCAGGGGCTGCTGAAAACCAAATGAGCAAAGAGTCCTGTGGCACTTAAAGAGTAATAAATTTATTTTTTGCATGAGCTTTTGTGGGAGAAAATCCCAGTGCGATGGGATTTTCTCCCACAAAAGCTCATGCAAAAAATAAATTTGTTACTCTTTAAGTGCCATGAGACTCCTTGTTTGTTTGTTTTACTGAACTAGACCAACACAGCTACACCTTTGGATCTTAGGGACTGCTGAGATGTTCTGAGAACTTTGCTTGCCACCTGCCACTGCTATCAGCCTCTTCCTGTCATGAGCATTAAGCATTAACAGGAGTAGCTGAGTCCAGCAATCTTACCTATTTAAGACAGTTGTTTCTCGTGCCTGGTGTCAGTATCCTGGGTTAAGCTGCAGTCAGTCTGTGGTTTCCATGACAATGGGGGGGGGGCAGTGCCCCCCCCCCCCAAGTCTTCTCAAAGGGCGGGCTCCAGCCAGTCTGTATGGAAAGTTAGTCCCTGACCTGTTTCTCCTTTTGTCATTGCTCCCAAATTTTATTGCATCTCCTTCACTGTTGTTGCTATGGAAACCTGTGTGCCACTATCCCTGGTCCTATAGTAACATAGACTGACACCAGCAATTGGCCTCAGGGAAGAGCTTAAGAACTCAATTTGGGTCTTTTCATGGGTCCACTTGGGCCACATCTTCCATCCTCTCTTGTCTCTGCAAATACTCAATAAAACATTATTAAAAAAAAAGTGAAAGAGCAAGATTGACACCTCCTGAGTTATTTAATCTGTGTCTGCTGGTCCTTTATTGAAGTTCTTGGTGCCCCCTGGCCCTCTGGTGTGCCACATTGCAGGTATGTTTCATCAAGTCAGTGACCATCTCGTTTAGGGTCACCTGGAGACATTGATAATAATGAGAGGAGATTAAATTTCAATCCTTATCAGGAGTGAGGAAGAGGAGGAGGAAATAAAGGCATCTTTGCAGAAGAGGCTCTTGAGTTTCAGCTTCATCTCCTGGCCTTCTATAGATTGACCTTGACACACAGAGACTACATGCTATTGGAAGAAGAGGGTAACACAGTCTTAAGGCCAATTTTGGAGAGTCTTCATTTGTTTTTACTCAAGCACAGCTCCTAAGAGGTTTTTTCCCCCCTTTCTTTTCAGAACAAGGATTTCAAGGTTTGGTCCTACAGCCAGTGTTTGCAAAAGTGACTAGTGATTTATGGGTGCCTCAGTTTTTGAGTGTCCAATTCTGAGACATTTTTGAGAAGCCTAGTCTTCTGTGGGAAGTGGTTTCAGTACTTTCTGAAAAGCAGGCCTCTAAAATATCTAGGTTTGTACAACCCCAGGTTGGAGGCTACCCAGAATGACTCACCACATTTGAAAATCAATTTTATGATCATTGAGCTTTAGGATATCTCATCCTGATCCATGTGAGACATTAACAGGGGAATGTTCAACAGAAGGTTTTTCATCTCCTTGTTCCTCTTGTACCCTGGCTTTTCTTCTCTTGCACTGTGGGGTGAAAACATTGACTTCTATAACTTTAGATTATAAGGGGAAGGGAAGTAATACATGTGTTTTCTAAGTGTTGAAGTTATATTTCTTTCTCCCCAGGAAAAAGAAAATCCTAGTAAATAAGATTCTGTAGTACATCCAATGAATAAAAACAAAATACACATACACATTTTAGAAAGTTGGCTGGTTTCTCTCTATAAATGTGTACCCGTAATGCCACAGCACTTTATCCTTGACTAAGTACACCTCAAAGTGTTTAGATGATAGAAAACTTTGGTCAGAGGTGTCCACAAAGCAGGCTCAGGTTTCTATGAAGCCATCGCTATTGTGTGTCTTTCTGAAAGTGACTCTTGTCCAGTACAGCAAATTCTGTAATCCAATTTGGCAGAAGGTTACGGTTAGTACAGAGACTGACTTGCAAGATTATAGTAACATTTCCTAGCCACTGCTGGTGCTTGTTGCTACATCCCTTTCATAAAGCCCTTTCAAGGTATGAGCAGTAAAAGGAGATTCCCTTCCCCCACTCCCAAAATATATTTTTGGATACAAAACAGATAATCTAGGGGAAATTAATATGATTGCTAATTGCAAGAGCTGGCTGGCTGACTGCTACAGGAACAGTGCTGGGAAACGCTTGCTCCTATAGTGAAGGGCTGTTCAGCTTAACCTTGTTCATGCTAGAGGTGAATGCATGAGAGTTTTTCCTATCACATGGCAACACACAAACATGCATGCTCATGGACTGACTCAAAGAGTAGATGTTGCAGGTTGCTGCAGGTCACATCCATTCACATGTGTCACTATGCATATGACTCTGTAGTTCTCATACACATTCATGAATATTTTCATCACCTTCACATTCCTTCATGAACATGTAAAAGGTGTAGCCTCACATCATATGCCCACATCCTTCAGCATTTGCAAAGGATTGGTAAATACTTCCCAGTGGGTAGGACACTGCATTAGAACTAAAGAGATGTAGATTTTATCCCCAGGTCTGCTATTGGTCTGATGGATGAATTTATACATACATGGCTCCTCTGTGCCTCAGTTTCCCCATCTGTAAAGGTGAAATAATGATACCGAGCTCCTTTCTGGAGCTCTGGAGATCCATGGATGAAAAGTGCTATAGAAGCAATAGTAATTTATTATTATTTTTGTATGGGGTCTGACTGCTTTTGAACTGATATCTGTGTTCACGTGCTATTTTTTTTTAACTGCCACTCATTCTCCTGTTTAAAAAGTTTTAGCCGTCCAGTCAGGCCATAGAGACTGTACCTAACCATACAAAATAGGATTAATATGAACTGTTCACAACCTATGTCCTAAGAACTGTTCATCTAACCTACTCAGTAGAAACTTACAAATAGTAAGGTTCCAAGGGGGTAGCTGTGTTAGTCTAGTTCAGCAAAACAAGCAAGGAGTCCTGTGGCACTTAAAGGCTAAAAAAATCTGTTAGTCTTTAAGTGCCACAGGACTCCTTGCTTGTTTTACAAATAGTAAGTGTATGTGGTGCAGAAATCCACAGCAGTTCACAATTGAATTGACTGACTAGTTCTATTAATTTGTTTCTAACCAGACAATGAATTAATTGGCCAGTTCTATTAATTAATTAATTGACTGGTTCTATTAATTTGCTCCCAGAGTCACTGTGGGATGAGGCTACAGCTGGCGTGGAATTGCCAGAACAGCACAGAATTTGCTGCAAAGTGAATTAACTGCATTTAATTTAAAAGGAGTCCAAGAAGTAGCTAGAAGTCATTGAGGCCTGGAAATTGGCTTGTGATGCAGAGATGACAGTCAGAGCCAGATGTGAAATTTGTCATACTGAGGATGTTTGCATGGTCCTTGACAGGGACAGGGGAACCTGAAATGAAGCCAAACTTCAGATCCAAGGTTTTGGGTCTGTGCATCTCAACTGGCACATAAGTTAAAATATGAAGCATATTCTGTTTGGGAGCAAGTTTGTCCACGTATCAGCTGTTGGTTGTGATATTTTCACCACTCCCTTTATTACTGATTGCTAGGGACATTGCATAGAAACTCAGGATTAAACCCTCACTTTGTGTAAGTGAGTGTAGCTCCACTGAAGTCAATGACAATGTCCAGCAGTTAAGGGTCTGGCACAGAAGCTGAGTTGCTTCTCAAATGGAGCCACTATCCTGTGGAGGACATCAAAATCTCAGGGCCAACTTCAGCTCGGGTGGAGCTCTACTGATGTCAATCCTGTGGACCTCCTTCCACTCAAGACTCCAGCCTTAACAAATCATTTGTCCAGTTCTACCACTGCCATTTCTTGGCCTTTTGCCAAGCCACAACTTTGCATGAAATGCCCTCAAAATTCCAATCTGTTAACCCACAGTGCTCCTCACATACCTCCCTAGAACTCCCCTAGAAATCCCCTTTCCCTTGCTACCCATGTCAATGGAATAAGCTGGGACTGACTGCATGTAATAGGTGCATGTCATCAGTGCTTAACAAATAATAAATAGCAATGATGCTAATCATAGCTACTTCAGCATGAATTTGCCCTCTGCCTTTGGGTGACGAACAAGCAGCAAGAGTAGATGAGCTCCTAAGGATCAGCAATCCTATTGTAAAGCAAATGTTCCTAGTATTAAAAATATAAAATAAATAGGTGAAGTAATACAGAAAACCTGCAGCATCAGCTGAATTCGTGGTGCATGAGGTGTTAGTGGGTTCTCTTTAATATGGTTTTTCTTGCTGTTATATTAGTCTCACTTGTGAGCATGCCAAGGAATCAGCAATGTCATTAAAAATATGAGGCAATTCATTTCCAATGAGTTTCCCAGCAGGTCATTATTCCAAATTAATCTGAGTATGTCTTTCAGGGAATGTGCATATTGCACACATGTGAATAAGCCACTCTGTGGTAGCCTGCGGGCGGGTCAACCTAAAGACAGAAAGTAAGGGATTAGATTTTGGTGGGCTTTAACAAGAGGAGCATGAATGCCAGCAGTTTTGGTGCTTTGGATTGAGGGAAATGAAGCAAGCAAACTTTTCTTTCCTGACTTTGTTCCCACTTTGCCATGTTCTGAAGAATGTGCCTCATGTTGTGTAAGTGAGCAGTCGCACTGACTTCAGGTGAGTTAAGCAAATGCATAAGCAGCTTGCTAAACTGGGACCTTTGTTCACAGCCATTTGCACCAGCTCAGATTCATGTTGAGGTCTGGGTTCAAATAGAAACTAGCGTAAAATTCAGCCCAAATGTATAAGTTTTGTTGGGGATCAGGAAAAAGTGAGCACAAATCCCATGGAAACTCACATCACATAGTTTCCACCTCTGGGTCAGGCCCATGGAAGGTACAGCTATGCTTGTGGGGGCATGTAGAGTAGATGCTGATGCCCAGCTAACATGGGCAAAAATAGCAGCATAGATGGTGAGACATGACTTAGGCAAGCAGCATGTTTTATACACCCAAACCTCCAGGGTATATACCCTACATGGCTCTCTGCACGTACAGGGGCTCCCACATCTACACTGCTGTTGTCAGCAGTGTAGTGTCCTGCTGCCAGATTCCTTCCCCTGTGTCTCCCTGCAGCAGAGCTGCAGGTAGTTCCACGTGAATGCAGCCTGCCTTGCACTGTGGTGTGTGGCTACATGTGGAGCTCCTGTACACATAGACAAGGCATCTGAGAGGCAGCCTCCCAGGGATGCACATCATGTGAATTCAGCATCACTTGTCTGTGGCTGTTTTTTTCAGTGCATTTTGCACAGCTCTGACCCTGCACCACCTCCATGTGCCAAAGCTCTTAGTTCTGCTACCTCTCCTCTCTCTGGAAATAGTGAAGAAATCTGCTCCTGCGTTCTGTAAGCTTGCATCCGACTTAGTCCTGCAAGGTTCTGGGTGCCCTAACCACCCGCTGCCCACTAACTTCTGTGCTAGGTAAGGGCACTCAGTATTTCACTGGACTGAGGTCATAATGCCATTTCTCACTGACTCTGGAAACCAAGCCCTCTATTATAACTAGTTGTGGTGACAGCTGTCTTGCTAATTTTCTTGACTGTCAGCACAGGAATCCTGTGTAAAAGATTGCAAATGCATCCTGCTACCTGCTTTATGCTTCATTTAACATAAAGCAGAACTTTACATAGCGTGACCATATGTCCCATTTTTACCAGTACAGCTTTAGTTTTTCAGATGATGTCCTGATGTCCCAGGAACTTCTTTCAAGACATCAGAAAATCTCTCTTTTTTTCACTTCATCAGTTAAAGCAGTTGTTCAGAAAGCATTGCTGTACAAAGCAGGATTTGCTTCCTATTTCCCAGGAGCAACCAGGCCAGTGGAATGAGTGTTCAGCATGGATAGCAAAGACTGGAGTTCAGAGAAATGCTGAATGAATATAAATGGTATGAAAGCAGTTCTTTTGCTTAAAGTGAAGGTTAATGATGCTCGTCTGGGATTTCAAGATGGTCTTGTTCCGAACAATACATTTCTGGGAAAATCTACCACTCCAAGAAATAGGCTTGCCTTGCTGTCAAATCAGAACTGATCCCAGCAAACATCAGAAAATACATATATTTCTTTCTTGTACCTTGCTGCCAACGGTCAGGATTGTATCGTCCCTACTGAAAGAAGCATGAAATTTCATGAGAAATTCAGTTTCCTTTTTTTTTCAAATGAAAGTTCCAAGCCTGCACAGTTACCAAGAAAAACATGAAAACATGCAGTTGGTGCCTTCCAGATATCAGAAGACAAATCAAATATTTATTTTTAATCTTATGATTAAGCCAAATCTCGTGATTTTTCAAGGACTTTATTCATGGCTTTGAGTGCATGGAATTGGCATTACTACCAATCTGACTTCTAGTCACCATAGGCTGACCATTATGTGGTGAAATCCAGGTTTCACAGTGACATGGAATCCTAGAAGATTAGGAATGGAAGGGACCTCAGAAGGTCATCTAGTCCAAGCCCCTGCTCAAAACAGGACCAGCTGCAACGAAATTATCTCACCCAGGGTCTTGTCAAGAGAGGCTTTAAAAACCTCTAAAGACGGAAATTGCACCAGCTCCTTAGGTAACGCATTCCAGTGCTTCATGACCCTCCTGGAGAAACAGATTTTTCTAATATCACATTTAGACCTCCCCCACTGCAATTTGAGACCATTGCTCTTTTGTTCTGTCATCTGCCACCACTGAGAACATCCTAGCGTCATCCCTGGAGCCCCTTCAGGTAGTTAAAAGCTAATATCAAAACCCCCCCTCACTCTTCTCTTCTGCAGACTAAACAAACCTAGTTCCTTCAGCCTCTCCTCATGTCATGTGCTTCTGGCCCCTAATCATTTTCATTGCCCTCCAGTGGATTCTTTCCAATTTGTTTGCATCCTTCCTGCAGTGGGGGCCCCAGAATTGGACCCCAGACTCCAAATGTAGCCTGGCCAGTGCCAAATAGAGGAGAATAATCACATCCCTCAATCTTCTGACAGTGCTCCTACTAATGCAGTCCAATGTGCTATTAGCCTTCTGCTGACTCGTATCCAGCTTCTTGTGCTCTGTAACCCTCAGGTCCTTTTCTGCAGAACTGCTGCCTAGCCAGTTGGTCCCCAGTCTATTGTAGTGCATGAGGTTCTTCCATCCTAGGTGCAGGACTCCACACTTGTCCTTGTTGAACCTCATCGGATTTCTTTTGGCCCAATCTTCCCATTTGTCTATGTCACTCTCTATCCTACCCCTGCTACAGCTGTCAGCCCTGTCTACCACTCCCCCCAGTTTAGTGTCATCCACAAACTTGCTGAGATGTGCAATCCAACCCATCCTCTAGATCATTAATGAAGATGTTGAACAAAACCAGTTCCAGGACCAACCCCTGGTTCACTCTGCTTGAGCCATTGATCACTCCCTGTTGAGCCTAATGATCTATCCAGCTTTCTGTCCACCTTATAGTAATTCATCCAACCCATACCTCTGTAACTTTCTAGGAAGAATACTGTGGAAGAGTGTATCAGAAGCTTTGCTAAAGTCAAGATGTATCACATCCACTGTTTCCCTGTATCTACAGATCCAGTCACCTCATCATAGAAAGCAGTCTAGACATGGTGGAATGGTTCTTCTGATGACACACAAGGGTTAAATTGATTTTGATGTCATTAATGTTACACTTGGAGGGCAGGAAGCAGAACTCTTCTGCAAGATGGCTGCCACCAGGAGGCGGTGCAGAAGCACTTTTTATAACTAGAAAGCTTTTTCCTCAAACTTGCTGCCAAAGTTCCACATGGTATGAAAAACTCTCACACCTTGTGAAACTTCCAGTTGGTGGGCTGAAACAAATGCATACACCAACACTAATGATCACAGAAAGGGATTCTAAATTACTGTCTCTCCATCTAGATGTGATTGGAAATAGTTTCCCAAAGTATGAGGTTATTAAGGATAGATTTGAGCAGATTAGACAAACACCTGTCAGGGATGCTCTAATACATAATCCTAACTCCATGCTGGAGACTGGATGACCCATCGACTTCCCTTCTTGTCTTATCTTTCTACAAGTATATTAATTTCAAAGACCTTCAGATGAGCAGAATATTCTCCCTCATCAAACAAGAGGCTGAGGTTTTGAAGCCAAGAAGATGTACAAAATAGTTTGCTCTTCCCATAGGTGAAATATATTCGTTAGAATAAATGTGACAGTGGCAAAAGGTACCTAGATTGATAAATTCTGAAGACCTGAAGTCTTCTCTGTCTGTAGCCCATGGCATGCTTCTTCCATACTAGTCCACCAATGAGTCTTAATCTAAGCCAGGAGAACCACCTCTAGAAGTGAGACACTGGCTATTTCATCCTCATCTTTAGCTTCTCTGATGATGCTACCAACAACAGGGCCAGCTAGTGACATTTGTGGTGGAACCATCTGTTGTTTAGGAACTGGCTAATGGTGTCAATTAATTTAACATGGGCTACAAAGCCCAGCTGGTAAGGACACAGCTCAGGCACTACTGATTAGGACTGGATTTGAACCAGTCATTTACAGGTGCAAGGCTCCATAGCCTCTAAATCATGGATCACCTGCTGTTTGTTTCCTATTCAAAATATATCATTATTCTCAACATGAGCTGTGGCAAAGAGAAGAAGTTCAATGTTTTTTCCAGCATAGTTTGCAGTGTTAGCAAATGCTGATGACAATGTCTCTAAAGCAGTGGTTCCCAACATTTTCTCTGCTGTGGCACACCTTGCTACCTTTAATTAATTTGAGGCACACCACAATATAGTTTCCAAATGAACTCATTAATATTCATGAATCTATGAGCCAATCCAGAGCTCTTTAAGTAGTTTTTCAAAAAATTTTGTGGCACACCTGCTCAGGCCTCATGGCACACCTGTGTGCCACGGCACACTGGTTGGGAACCACTGCTCTAAAGTGCTTCTCATCCAAAGAGCTCACAGCTTTATGGACATGGGGAAGCATTGTTATCTTCATTCTACAGATGGGAAAGTGAAATGCAGTGAGGTGAAATCATTTACCCTGGGTCAGAACATGAATCACAAAGAGAAGTCTCAAATCCTGATTCTCACTCCCCTGCGCTAATCACAAGACAATAATTCTTTCTCCCTAGAATCCATGCAGCCCTGAGTCCCAGTCCCTTTGCTCCAGTCACTGGACCTCACTTGTCCCCCAGAGCTGGGAAAGAAGCTAGGAGTCCTCGCACCCCTACTCCTCTTCTCTAATCATTAGACATCACTTTTCTGGAGTGAAGGTTAAAATCCAGTAGTCCAGACCCCCAGACCTGGTCTAATCATTAGGTCCCATTCCTCTTCCTGATCTAGGGCAAGAGCCTAGAGGTTCTGTTTCACATGCCACTGCACTACTAACCCCCCATCCCCATCTCCCTAGGCCAGAAATTAGAACCCAGGAGTACTCATGCCTACTTTGCTGCTTTAACCATTACACATTCTGCCTTGTATTCTAAAATTGTCTTGGCTATTGCTCAGTGCTGTGATGTCATCAGAGGGCTTGAAAAATCTAAAGCACTGAGAACTTCAGAGTTCCATGGTGTTGGAAGCATCTTTGAAACCAGTGAGAGGTGGAAGTTATTTCAGAAAGTATCTTGGATGCATCATTTTTAATCTCTGCTCCATGTACATGAAGTATAATAGATCTGCAGGTTGTTCACTCACTCGTTTGATAAGCTGACAGAAAATAAAGTAATATTCCTTCTTCTTGTTTCCCCTGATTCCCTCTCCCCTTGTGCCGGCTGCCAGCTGCCAGCCTGTATTTGGGTGAGTGAAGTCTCGGACAGATGACTGGCACCTTCGGGGAATGCAGCGCAGATGTCACTTACATCTGAGTGGCAGTCTAGGGATCAGAACAACAAAGTCCCCTAAGCTTAAGAGCCATGAGGCTGCTTTTCAGAAAAGCAAAAGAGAATTAAATGAAATCAGGAATTTATTTTAAAGTGTGGGCTGGGTGGTGTGGGAGTGGAAAGGCAGTACCAGTGAGTAAGGGTGGCATTGAAGTTATGACACGGGCCTGAGACTTAAATGGGGCTTTAATTCCCATCTCTGCCACAGACTCCCAGTGTGATGTGGGCATGTCCCTTAACATCTCTGTGACTCAGTTCTTTCTCTCTGATATTGCCTTTCTTCTGTTCTTTATCTGTTTCGACTAAGTTCTCTGAGAGCTTGGACTGTCTCCCCATGGGTATAAACAGCACCCAGCAGAATGGGGCTCTGATCCCACTGGTACATCTAAGGACCTACAATAAGGATAAGAAGATAGAAGGAGCTGGCCTTTCCTTTCATGCTCATTAGGACGTCTGGCTGGCATGAAATGCACTGGGGTTGTCAGTGTGACTAGCAGGTGAACAAAACACTAGCAAATAAACATAAGGGAGAAGTTCAGTGCTCAAGGCTATTGCAGGCAGCCTGTGCCATGGGAATGCTGACCCTTCACCTGTGCTCTGAAATCACTCCCATGCTCCACCCAGATCTAGGTTTCTATTGATTTTAGTGACAACAAGGTTCATCTCTGATGCTTTTGTTACCAGGGTGCATGTGTCTTTTGAGAAGCTAGAGAGTCAGGAAAACACCCATGAGCTTCCACTTTGTGGGATTTCCTACAAAATCCTCCCTCCAGAGGGAGCTCTTTGGGACACTGAGGATGGTCTGCCCCACCCCCCAGGATCCTTCAGATCTGTAGGAGAGGGCAGCTTTGTGGGGGCAGGAGCCCCACACAGTCAGATAACAACTGAGGAAGGGAGCCAGAATAAGCTAACACAGCTCTCCTCTGACTCCCAAATTCTACAGAAGGATGGCACTGTAGGGAAGGGTGGGTCCTTTGCCTTAGCTCAAGCCCTACAGCCTCTTCGATAGGAAATGATGTTACAGCACAGCATTCCCATTTCCCACATGGGCAGAGAGCTCGCTCCATGGATCACCTTCCCTTTGGGTGCAAACTCTTAGGGCCACTCCCAAAAGGAAAGCAGCCAGGGCCAGTGCAAAATGGTAAGCGTTGCAGGAGGCACTGATGTTTGAGGGGTGCCAAAATGGGGACTGTGCCGTTGCGCTGCACTATGATGTCACTCGTCTGCCCAGGCATCTGCTGCGCTGCAGGGGGGCGCCAGAAGCCCTAACACCATTCCTGAAAGCATCTGGCTACATGGATTCCCCCAGGCTGGCAGTGTGCTGGGCCAGCATAACTGCACAAAACTCAACAGGGTATTACTGGAGAGCTAGGAAAACATCCCCTGTTGGATCAGGTGAGACTCAAAAACCCCAAACCCAGGCCAGGTTGGCTGGAGGGTTTCCCAACCTAAATCACTTGTCTCCAGGAAGCCTGGAGAGCCCAGTGAGAACCAGGACATGTGTATGTCCAAGACCAAGGAGTGTGTGACCGGGGCACCCCTCGGTCATTCTCTGCGGTCTGACTTTTGGATTCCCTCAGCTCTGACGGAGGAGGTGGAGTCCTAGGCTATGTCCACACATACATCATTATTTTGAAATAACCCATTTCGAAATGAGTTATTTCGAAATAAAGTCCTTATTTTGAAATAAGTTAATTCGAATTAACAGTTTGGTCATTCAAATTAAGGGAAAGCCTGCTTTTGAAATAGCCATTGTTTCGAAATGGTTATTTTGAAACAAGGCAGTTCGGACATGTTGTTTCGAAACAGTTGTTTTGAAACAATGGTGGTGTTTCGAAACAACATGTCCGAATGCCGTTGTTTTGAAACAATCATTTCAAAACAATGGCTATTTCGATTAGATGTGAGGTTTAACGGTTTCGAAATAACGGTGCATCTTGTGGACATGCCACTTCTTATTTTGGAACAACCTCTGTTGTTTTGAAATAAGAAGCCTGTGTGGACATAGCCCTAGGAGCTATTCTTGTGGGGTGCACGGTGGTGGGTGCTCCCTGCTTTTGCCCAGCATAGACACGCTTCCCCACTTTAGTGCAGATCACAGACTGCTTCTCGGTTCTGTCAGTGGGGAGCATTGCCTGTTAGTCAGTTGACAGCCTCAAAATGGCAGCAGTGCATCCATTCAAATGAGTCCCCCTGAAGCCACATGTGGATTGCTACCCTTCTGAAGTGGGAAAGGAAGGGGAAAGGCCTTTGTAAGGAAACCCTTCATTCCAGCCTTGCTGGGGCCTTTTCTTCCTTCTCATCTGCTTTGAGTTGTTCTCTTTGAAAGAATTTTGCTTTTCATCTGTGTGAGGTGAGCTCTCTGCAGCTGCGTCTGACCTTGCACCAGCTCCCCCTTTCCTTTTGTTCCTTCCCTTTGCTCTTGAAAAATGATGCAGGGGAGAGAAGTGAAATGAAAAGACTTGCAGCACAGGAACAGATCTTGTTGTTCTCCCACTCTGTGGCCAAATTCAGTGTCTGTCTATGGCTCTTATGTGGCCCCATCACCATAGCAACTCAGTCTTTTATGCATTTATTCCCACAACACCTCTGTGAGGTAGGGCAGAGCTACTATCCCCATTGTACAGATGGTGAACCAAGGCACAGAGAGATTAAGTGACGTGCCTGAGGTCACCCACAAAGACTGCAAGAATGCGGAATTAAATCCGGGACTCCTGCACTGCAGGCTAGCAGCACCTCAGCCACATGGCCATGCCTGGAAAGACAAGAATGAGATGGCTTCTACCAGCTACATCTCTGCTGCTGTATGTGAGGGAGGGTAGTGTTGGGACAGGGGGTGATGCAAGCTAGTCATATGGAGCAGAGAACCTCAAAATTGTGACTCCTGTGACACTTAGGGTGGAAGCTGCTATGGCAGCTGGGGTTCAGGGTGGTGCTGACTCCATCTGGCCCTCACAGAGAGCAGTCCCCAGGTGTGTTTCCTGCTTGAGGGCTCGCACCAGCCAGTCTCTCCAGTCTCTTCCTTCTGCAGAAGGTACCACTAATGACTCCCCACCCTGGAGAAGCAGAGGGGAGGACCCAGAGAGGGGAAAACCTACAGCTCTTCAGCTACTGCTGAGATGGAATGGCCCCATACCTGTGCCCCACTCACCCTGTCCCATTCTGTCATCTTCCCACAGTGGGAGGAATTGGCCCTATGCCTCTGTCCCCCAGTCACTGCTGCTCCATTCTGGCAGGGGCTGGATTTCTATCCACCAGTTCTTCTGTACCAACCCATCGCTCAGTTTGCTGCTGGTGAAATAGCATTCCCACTAGTAAAGAGGAAGAGATGGGAAAGCAACAAGATAAGGAGATGAAATGAGAGAATCAGTGTGTGACCTGAATTTTGCAATCACTGGCGGCTCACTGGCGGCTGCTTCCCAAAGTGGAAGCAGTGTGCTGGGCTGGGAGGCGGGGCTCTCCAGCTCCCTAGGGGGGCAATGCTGATGGCCCACGGCATCCTGGTTAGAATGCAAGGAGAGCCCTTAAGGTCGCTGCAACTTGTTTCCAAGGGCATCCTGAAGCAGCTGCTACTGCCGCCGCGCCAGCCACCACTGTAAACCGAGCTGTGCCTGTGCAGGCTTATTAGTCACGCTATTGAGGAAATCTCTGGTTTTGAATCACTAATTGCACTCTCTGTTGAACGCCAGGCTGAGGCTATGGTAGCCCACTCTGGGGAGAGCTATGGACAGCTCAGACAATTGGAAGCCAAGCTGACTGTCACAACAGACTTTTACTCAGCTGGGGGAATGGCAGGGAATGTGGGGTGTGCTGGCTTGTCTTAAGGAGCTTGAAAGCCAAGAGGGTCTTTCTGCACAAAAGGCAGGAGTGATGGGCATTGAAACAGATAGAACCTGTGGCCCACCCTCACGTTCTTTCTTAAGCATGTGGGTGCCATGATGTGTTTTCTGTCTCAGTGATTGTGGGAGCCATACTCCACAGCCAGGCGACACCCATGCTGCTGCGCTGTGGAGTATGGTTCATCCTCTGATGGCACTCAGGCCTGTTGCTGGTCATATTGTTTGGTTTGATCTGTGTGAATGCATGTGAAGACTGGCACACGTGTTGGAGGGTGCATGTAGCCTTGCACTGTACCTGTAGATTTACAGAGCATAAAGGTATTGCAGTGTGCTGAGGGAGAGGATCTGGCTGTAATGACCATGGAGGGGATTCATCACCCTGGCTGCACAGCCCAGACAGCCCTGAGGGGTTCTTCTGCTTCCAAACTGACTGACACAACCTGCACACTATACACGGGCTCTCTAAATTGAGGCCTGATGTAAGCAGGCCCAGAGGGGAGGCTGCATACACAGCTAAGTGCGTATGGATCTAGCCTCGAGCATAGCAGCTGAGGAGAGCCTCTTTGGGGGCTGCTTTGAGCCAATACAAGTTTCTTTCTATCTAGAGTAGCAGCTGCACCAGGATGCCCTTGGAAATGAGACATGGCCCTCCTCACTCTCACACAGAGCACCTCACAAACATCTGTAGCACAGTTGGGGAACTAAGGCCCAAGGTCACCTGGGAAGTTTGTGGCAAAGCCAAGAACTGCAGACAGGTATTCGGAGTCCTACTGCAGTGGTCGATCTGCTAGACCAGGGGTCAGCAACCCAGGAGGGGAGAAGAGCCATCTGCCTCTGCCCCCCAACCACATGAACTGGAGCCTGCCCATTGGCTGTGCCACAGACCCCTAGTGCTGGTGGGGAGGTGCACTGGCCGTCCCTCCCAAGAGTGGCTGGGGCAGAGCTGCAGCTTGCAGAGGCAGGGGCCTGGAACGGTCCCTCTGCGGAGTTCAGGCCACTTCGACCCGGCCACCCCAGGCCCTGGATCAAACCCATTCAGCCCTGGAGTGGCTGGGTCAAAGCGGCCTGAACTCTGTAGAGGGGCTGTTCCAGGGCCCTGCCGCTGCAAACCACAGCTCTCCCCCAGCCGCTTTTGAGAGGGATGGCCGGCTGGTAGGCGGGGCCCCTCTGCTCTGCCCTGCCAGCAGAGGGAGAAAGGGAAAATTTGCTGCCCGTGCACCCCTCCCCTGCCAGCGCTAGGGAGCTGCAGTCCAACCCCTGGGCTGGCTCCAGCTCATGCAGTTGTGCTGGGAGGAGTGGCGAACTGGGAGTCCCTGGGCACACCTGGCTCCCTAGAAGAGACTTCCAGGGAGCCAGAAGGGGATGCTCAGTGAGCCACAGGTGACTCACTGAGCCTGTGTTGCTGATCCCTGTGCTAGACTGTTATCCTTACATCAGCTGATGGGAGCTCTCCTCTGGCAATGGATAAAGACTAGGTGTCTGTATTGGTCCTTTCACATGTCCATTTCCTTTGATACAAAGTCTCCCTGACCAGTTTATGGTGGCTGACAGGGCAAGACAGCTTGGGTGCACTGTTGTTGGGCAATGGCTCTTTGCTCAAAGACTTTCTTGTGTAGAATAGCATAGGGCTCTGTTCTGTCACCCCTGCCACTGGGAATCAAGACAATCTGGTGGGCCAGCCTAAGCCCACCTTTTGGCCAGGGGTGGCACTGCAGGTGAGCCCCACCTTCCTTTCCCCAAACTGGGCATCAGCCAATCTGCTTGCCCACATCCAGGAATGAGAAGCCAAACAAGTCGGAAGTGTCTCCTTTAACGAAGCCTCCGGGAAGGAGCACAATTCAGGCTCCAAGTTCCTATCACTCTCCCAAATGAAGGCTGTTTGTCTGTTTAGGTTAACCATCCATGGGAAAGGTGACAGCCACTTCTGGCAACGTGTTCTGTTTCCTCTTGCATTTCCTTTGTAGACAGCGTGCCAGGGTAGAGCAGGGAATCTCCTTAACTGTGCTCCAGCTGGTATCTTTATGAGCTCGAGGCTGACCTGACAGGGGGAGAACACTCCTGCAGAGCCCCATTGCTGTCATTCTGAAGATGACACTCAGCTGGGTGTGGCTGTTATATTGGACTTGACCTGTGAGGCTACTTGAGTTTCCCAGGACTTCGCAGACATTTGGGCTTGGACTGGAGGAGAGGTAGAGAAGGGCTCAGACCAGTGGTGGAGATTCAACCGATTCTTTCCACTTCAGAAATATGTTTGTCTGCCTTTCACTACACTTCCCAAGCTGATGGTTTCCCATCTGGCTCTGGGCGGCCATGATCATTTTTCCCATCTGTGCTT
The DNA here is from genome assembly GCA_007922195.1 of Podocnemis expansa. Taxonomy (NCBI): domain Eukaryota; kingdom Metazoa; phylum Chordata; order Testudines; family Podocnemididae; genus Podocnemis; species Podocnemis expansa. The sequence continues at coordinate 9,823,053 of ML681967.1, read as the reverse complement.
AGCTGTAATTTTGTGATTGTGCCTCCCCAGAATACCCCATGCTTAGTTTAACCCCTCCTTGTCGTATGATTGCTTTATATTCTAACCGTGATGCAGCTCTAGCTAGTGCCAAATGCCAATGCCTGATTGCTTTCGCATTGTGCATGAAGTACGCCTATGTTCCCAAATCTATACTGGCTTACACTCAGTTTCCAGGGGTCATTCAAGATTGATTAGTTTTACGGTACAGGTCACTTTATTATTTGGGTCTTTCCTGTCACAAAGATACCAGTTCAGGGCTCCATAGGGCACTCCATCCTCAAGAAAGCTGGAATATCTTTGCAGATTAATAAATCTGGAATCTGTACTTAATGGAGGGCCTTGGGCTCTGGAATTCACATTCCCCATTGGCTCACAGCACCTGGCTCTCTTGATCTCCCAGGCAAGTTGGAATGCCCACCTGTTTTTGTCTAGTTTTTTATTGAAGAAGATAGTGAGTTTGGGAGGGCTTTGGGTTTCTATCCCCATTTGCCAGGTGGTAGAATTCTTTGCCTCACATTGGGTCAACTTGTACCAATGTGTTGCACGTGTATTTTCTTTCACTGTTGCACTGTATGCAATTGGAGTGCAATGGTGGATTCATTAACCAATGAAGAAACAAATTTTAGTCATGGAATTAACTTTGATCTTACATGTGCCAGTGTAACTCAGGCACAGCTCCACTGAGGTCAAGGGAGTTACTGCGGGGGGTGAAAGCACAGATGTGAGGTCAGAGTGGGCCTACGGGCTTGTGTGTGTGCATGCACATGCGCATTGCTTTCCAACAAGTAGCAAAACAAGATGCCTCATCCCTGAACTCCTTCACATTTCCCTGCCGCCTCGCAAGACGCAGCCCATATGGCATTGTCTCCCAGCTCCTGTCTGTCATTCACTCATAATGAGAAGTGGCGGCTGTGGGGAGAGGGCAGGGAGGCACAGATATGTTGAACAGTAGGGTCTGCTTTATCCCCTACGGGCACAGCCTTTCTTGGCTTAGAATTCCAACACTGTCCATGGAAGGAGGATCCTAATCAAATCAAGACGCTGACTGGCAGGGCCTCAGTGGGTCTCAATCTGGTCACAAAAGGGAAGTACTATAAATCTGGGGAGATTGAATATGATTTTTTCAGGATGCCTAACAGAGCTTGACATCCAAATCTCTTTAAAAGTGAATGGGAACTGAGTGTCTAAATTCTTTTTAGGTTTCTTGGAAAATCTCACCTTCGTTCCCTGCTTTAAGACTAAATCTTCATGCAACTTTGCCATGGAATTGCTATGGTACCTCCATAATAAAGGGAACTGTAGTGTACCTCAGTTCTGCACCCCAGCTGGCACCAGTCTGGCATTGCAAAGTCTTCCAACTCTTAGTCCCAGGTACAGTGGGGCAAATAAATAACTATATTACTTGGATCATGATGGCAACTTGTTTCCTGGGAATCTCTGTTCCAGATTTTAAGTACATTGCCTCCGGCTATGTTCATGTCTCTCTTCAGTTTGTTCGCCACACTTAGCCTGCAGAAGAGAAGACTGAGGGGGGATTTGATAGCAACCTTCAACTACTTGAAGGGTTGCTCCAAGGAGGAGGGAGCTCGACTGTTCTCGGTAGTAACAGAGGGCAGAACGAGAAGCAATGGTTTCAAGTTACAGCTGGGGCGGTCCAGGCTGGATATTAGGAAAAACTTCCTTACTAGGCGAGTGGCGAAGCATTGGAATAAGCTGCCTAGGGAGGTGGTGGAATCTCCATCTCTGGAGGTGTTCAAGTCCCAGCTGGACAAAACACTGACTGGGATGATCTAATGGGAGTGGTCCTGCTTTTTTTGGCAGGGGGTTGGACTAGATGACCTCGTGGGGTCCCTTCCAACCCTATGATTCTATGATTCTCTCTATGATCACATTTCACTGGGCAAAACGTCCATGAGACACCACCAATGAAAGCTACAGGTGGAGAGTGCACAGAGAGTGACTTTGGAATTCAGATATATTCATGCCAGGAGTGCCTGGGCACTCATCCACTCAAGGAAGAAAGACAATGCTATGTGATTTATGTGGCCAATTGCAACTTATTTAGAATAGTTTCAATCAAGAATAAAAAAAATTCTTAAAAAGCAGTCATTGAATAGACAGGAATAACAAGGGATTCTGAGGGGCTGGTGATCAGCTAATGAGTAGTCTGTAAGCAAGAAAAGGGACAAGTTTCATTAAGTGAAAGAAACATAGTGAGCTTTTTATTCATTGCTAGTCTGGGGATTCCTTTTCCATTGTTCTATTGCAAAAGCCATCCTCACGGACCAACATTAGCCACTACACATTCAGCTAAAGGACTAACTCCCTTAACTAAGAGCTGTGCCAGCTGTATATCCTCTGTGGATGATCCACAGAGGGAAATATATGATATGTATTGGACAGCCCCACTGCTGCCACCAAGGAGCCATTTCCAGTCTCCACACTGTAAGGGGCCCCTCACCCACTGTGTTCTCAGTGCTTCACAGTCCACACTGGCTAAAATCCCTCCTGCTGGCAATGGCAAGATACTTCCCTTCCAGTAACTGTCACCATCCATGCTATAGCTGCTGTTTTATTCTGATGCCCTCTGTGTGTGTGGTAATCACAAGACTTCTCCCTGCAGGCAGGTTTCATTCCCAACACCCAATGTCACACATGCTCTTGAACCTCCAAAGGCTTTTCAGTTGCACCCTGCCATCTCCTTAGCCAAATGGAGAAGCCCATGAAACCAAACAAACCTGCTCGGAGGGAGACTGAGGGCTCCAGCACAAACAAATTAATATGATTGGGAGAGACTGAGGCCTCATCTCACTGATGGAATTTGAGATAATGCATCTGACAGCTGTCAGTTTGCATAAAAAGAAGGGTGGCTTCAAACCAGAGATGCTGTGGGGAGCAACATCCCCTTGAAAAACCAGTGGTTGGGTGGACACAGCATCTGGGCAGCTCTAAGTGCCTGGATTCTCCCCTCCTCCGGCTGCATCCTTTTCATTCTCCTTTGTCTTCTGCTGTTTTTTTTGGCATTTCAGCTGTGGCAGAGGGGCCATCTGGGAAAGGCTGGATGGTACTCCAGGCCAGCACGCTACTCTCTGTGAGGTTGTCACCCGATGCGTTGCGCCAGGGAAGGTCTATGGAGCAATTGCGCCGGCCGACTTTAAGCGCTTGTGTGGGACATAGTGTGACCCTAGAGATCAGTGGTAGAGGCTCTGTGTAGGACAAATGTGAATGTCATCACCTGTGAAGTGGACAGTCATTTGGCAGAGTGAGCTGCTCTGGCTGCAAGCAGGATGATCCAGTGGATCCTTGGACTTGGAAGACCCTGATTTAATCCCCTGCTCCATCACACACTTTGCATGAGCTTGGACACATCTCTTAGTGTCTTTGTGCCCTGGTGCTCTACCTGAAAGGGAAGAATACGTTGCTCTGCCTCACAGCACTACTGTGAAGACCAATACATTAAAGACTGTGAAGCACTCAGCTACTGTGGTAATGGGAACTGGAGAAATAATTCAGCAAGAACTGCTGTGGGGAGCATAGAGGCTGGGTTTGCTGGCAGGAGGTGAGGAGTGAGGGCTGTGCCCTCTGCTCCAGGATGGGAGTGTGGAGAGTGACAGCAGGATCATATTGCAGGCTATTATCTGGCCATATAAAAATGCCCATGTTAGCCAATGAGATTGACTCAGCAGAAGAATCTGGCAGATCTGTTGCTGAAGGAGTGAGGGACCTGGCTCTCATGGTGTCAGTGCTGCTGCTTGGTTTGTGAGTGCCTCATACCTTTCAAAAACATGACTGTTAGAAATAATTTTCCTGATGAGTTAATGAGCTTACTGTGACTCAGGTCCACCTCCCCATTCTTTCAAGAGTCCAAAGGCCACTTTGTGTTGGTTATATACAAAATATCTAGATAAGCAAATACATCTTTGGTGTTAATATCCTAGCGACAATAAAGTCACAAGCATTGGCCAAACACAACAGGAGGTACCATGTATGCTTATACGACTTGGAGTTGGTCCTTCTTTGAGCAGAAGGTTAGACTAGATGACCTCCTGGGTCCCTTCCAATCCTAATAGCCTGTGATTCTAGGCTCAGACTCAGGAGACACTTTCCCATAATGACATGACTACAGCGGGGAAAGGAAAAACTCTGAAAAAAAGCCTCTCACAACCATGTCTTTTAATACACTCTAACAAACAAGTAGTTATCTGACCTTAGTTAAGGGCAGATGAGGTTGTTTAGGGCTGAACTCCACCCTCTGGCCCGGTCAAGACATGATTAATGGCTGGGTTTCTCTCTCAAAGTATTTTCCTTATCTTTGTTTGCCATATTTCTCCTCACCTATTAAGTGAAGCATTTCTTTATAATAAACTAAACAAATCAATTATTTACTGCGCCTAAGATCCAGCTAACCGTATTTTCTTCAGTTCCTATTATGTCAATCCAGTCCTTAAATAAGATAACACTGGTAGTTCAAGGGTCACCTCAAGTTTAGCGCACACCATCCTTCTTTCTCATGACCTCATTCTTTTTAATTAGATGCTTTGGGCCTCTCACTTGTGCTAACAGTAACACTCCATTTAGAGCCATAGTACACCCAGGTCCAATAGGCCTATATTCTTTCAACACTCCTGTGTTTAGAACAGGGCAGTCTTCCAGCGGAGGCTAGACTCAGTCTGAGCTGGAGTTAACCCCTTGCTCTTTGGGTGCTTGCCAATGTTCCCTCTAAGGCCGGACTGCAGTTGGGCAACATGTGTTGCTCACTGTGTGCCCCCCCCCGCGCAGGCCTGATCCTGCCCCCTCCCAGTGGCCCAATCCTGCCCCCTGCTCTCCCCGCTACAGGGGAGTGGGGGCTGCCTGCCCAGCCTCCTAGCAGCGGGGTGGACCAGCCAGCTCACGCTACCCCTAGCTGGCCATGCCTCCCCGGGGTGTGGAGGGGGCTGGCACTGAGCTCCAGCCTGCAGGGTCAGGGCCCTGGAGTGTCCCTCCCAAAGAGTTTGGGGCACTTTGCCCCTGGCCCCCCCCCCAGGCCATGGATTAGGCCCATTCCAGGGCCTCGACCCTGCAGGCCAGAGCTCAGCGCCAGCCCCTTCTGCCCCCCAGGGAGGCGTGACCAGATGGGGTAGGGTGGGCTGGCTGCTCTACCCCGCTGTGGTGAGGCCGGGTGAGCAAGCAGGCAGAGCAGCCTCTGGCCCCGGTGGCCCCCCTGGAGTTGAAACAGGGAGGTGGTTAGGGCCCCCTTACCTGGCCACTGGCGTGCTGTGGCCAGGCTCCCAGCTGCTCCTCCAGTTGGAGGAGCACTCACTGAGCAGTCACAGAAAGTCTGCGCCAGCTCAGTGAAAGCTTACTCTAAGGGGGAGTTTTAAAAACTCCCTGCTCAGAGGAGCTCTCAGCCGGCCAGAAGGCTTTGTCTTCCAGCCAGGCAGGGACTGCAGCTGCTGGCCGTGTGCTGCCGGCAGTGTCCCCCGCACCAGGCAGTGCTGGGGGCTGCGTGGCTGCGCAGCTTAGGGGGAACATTGGCTGGTAATGGCATTGGCCCACCACAGTTCATTGAAGGGGAAGATGCCAGGCACAGATCAACAAGTTTATTCGCACAAACACATGTGGTGCTCAACCTTGGCTCCCATCTGTTGCCTTTGCTGAGCTTCGTCTGTCCCCCTCACCCAGAACACTTTGCCCTACTGAGTTTCACTTTGACCGTCACAGGAACACCACAAATTGAATGAGAAATCAGAACTCCGGGCAGACTGACACCAAAGACCAGTAAGTGACCTTTTACTGAAATCTGGATTGATTTTAAGGCGTCTACATCACAGCCATATAGGTTTTGCATGGGTTAAGGTTCCTTTGAGAGGTCCTGGTTGTGTCTGTGCTGAAGGATATCATGGCCTTTGTTACTGGACTGGCAAACTAGACTCTTTAGGGTTGTTGTGGACAGACCCCTGAAGTCATCCCATCTGCACCAGCACAGGATTGTCCCTCATCTCCAGCTCACTTCCGGCAGCCCCTTAACTCAGGCAGAAGTTAACAGGAGCTCAGCCTGACTAGTGGCTACAAGGAGCCTTGGTCTGTATGACTCAAGCACTGGGATTTTCGCCAAACCCTTTAAGAGATTGTTCCACAGGGGACTGGATGGAACTGTTGGGAGGAGTTCAAATGAAACTTCCCTTTGCTCAGGTTCATGCCATTCATTATAGCTCTACTCTAACAACTCCGTTGGTGGGATAGTGCTGCCCCTGTTTGGGAAGGGAAGCCCGGACCTTCTCCATCAGAAAGCAAAACCTTTGGCTGTTTCTCTTAAACTATCATCTCTGTTAACTGACCAGCAGCAGTGGATTCATAAACCTCTCTGTGATCTAGCCACTAGAGAGAGGAGGACAAAGAGCCACACCGAGTAATTGTGGTCTATACGGGCACCCATCACCGTAGGGTCTGAGTGATTCTCTCCCACCATCAGTGGATGTTTAGATGGTTTCCGTGTCGTGTTGCTGATCATTTAACCAAACGGTAGGTGTTTGGTTCTTTGAAACTTTTCTCTAGGGGTACATCAACCTCTGCCATCATTGTTCCTGCTCATCTCTGTACCTTTTGGAATTTGTTGCTGTCTTTATGGTGCTGAAATGTCCAATACTGAGAGCATTTTTCTAGATGCATCTCATTAATGCTGAATCTAGAAGGGAATGAGACAATTACTGGTCTGTGACCTAATATTTCTGCATATGCCACCCAGAATTACAATGACTTTGTTATTTGTTGTCACTATGTCATGCTGCAAACTTCTTTCCATCTTACTGTCCATTCTTACCCCTAAATCTCATTTGATACCTTATTCAAAGAGAATAATCTGTGATTAATTAGCTCGCCTCATTGCTGGAGCAGACCAGCCTAGACTCAAGGCAATTGCACTGTGAAATCATGGTCTAATCTGAGTATTTGTACCAAAAGAGTCAAGGAGACCCACAACCTCTGGATAATTGTTCATGTCAAAGAGAGATTGCTTTTGGAAATCCTCCATTTAGCATCCAGATAGATGATGGGTTCTGAGTGGATAGAGAAGCTGAACTCTTTCTCATGCTTCTTGTTTCAGAAAAGCAGAGTGAGACCAATGCTGTGAACATTACTCCTCTGAAATTTCCACTTGCACCTATTTTGTCTTTGCTTTCCATTCACAAGGACTTGTGGTTCAAGTACTGGACTAAGACTTGGGAGAGCTGAGTTCTTATTCTCAGCTCTGCCACAGGCTGCCTGTGGATTCCTGAGCAAATCACTTACATTCCTGTGCCTCAGTTCTCTGTCTGTAAAAAGAGAATCATGATACCGCTCCACCCCCCAGAAGAATAAACTGGTAAATGTTTGTGAGGTGCTCGCACTGCAGCCCTGGGGGCCATACAACTGCCTAGATCCAGGAGAGCATCAATGAAAACAATCAGCTGGAAGTGGCTGTTAGGTACATAAACATGAGCACTTTCACCGTTAATTTCATTCTAAGCAGTGCACTTACCAGGAAGCAGAAAACTATATCATGTGATCTGCCCCTTGTGGCCAATCAAAACTAGCCAGCACAGCTTGAATGCTGACTGTGTGCAATGAGCAGCCTGGGAACAGGCTGCAGCCCAAGAATGAGTCATGGAAATTATTCTGCAAATAACGAATCCCTCTGAGATGATAGGAAGCTGCTCACAGACAGCTCGTGAGCAGGGAAAAAGATGAAATTCATCAGTCCATTGATTCTCTGTAAACTATTGACTCAGCTCTGAGGGCCAGACCGAAGGATTGTTTTTCAGATGGAAGCTTCCTGAAAGAGAAGAGGAAGAAGAATGTCCCTGGCTTCCAGTGGCATGCCAACGCCTTGCCTCCTGTCCCCATGCTCCTGTCCCCATGCGCACCTCAGCCACTTGGCTCCTGCTGTCATGGGTGTTCTAGCAGCTCAGATGCATCCAGCAACACAGATTGCCTGTATTCCAGTGTTTCGATTCCCTAGACTCAGCTGCGTCCCCGTGGCCCAGCTCCCAGGCCGCAGGTGCACCCTTAGCTGCCTTGGCTCTCTGGTCTCAGCTGTATGCCTGTCACAGCTTGTCTTGCACTCTAGGCTGCGTTCCACAAGGTCCTCGGCTCAGATACTGGAGAGGGAATTTGTTAAAGATTTGTCTTTTTGGAGTGTTTAGGAATCATTCTTCTTCACATGAATCTTAATGTGCCACCTGTAATTGTCCCTTGTCCATTCTGTAGTACTCCCTGTGACCTCCAGAGGGGGCTGCAAATCTGCTAAGTGTCCTATTTCGGGCAGCTGAAGGTGCACAGACAGGGTGGCTAGGTGTAGGTGGCACTGGAGATAGGAGGCAGGTGTAACAACAAAGCTGGCATGGCTGAGCTCATGCAAGGATCATGGGCTAGAAAGATTAACCTGAACTCAACTGTTACATTGTTTGTGATCAGCTTTGGAGACTGTGAAAAAGGGAGCAAAGTGTGACAATGAAAGGGGGAGCAAGAAGAACCCTACTGAATGTATAAAGTGTGGCCCGGCCACGCTGCCGAGCTGATCCCCATCTGTGCTACCTAGATTTTGGAGGATCTTCTAGTCTCAGTATGGGGATAAAAGAAACGGAATCACCCTGGAAAAGACACAGATTCCCAATTAATCAGTATAGCTTGTGGTGTCCCAAAATAGATGTACTGAGAGTTGGAGAGGAGCATACATTGTGTAGCTAGTGGGGAGGGTGCTGTCCTGTGGCTCAGGAGATGGGGTCTGATTGACACCTCACCTGGAGACGTGCTGTTTGATCTTGGCAAGGCCATTTTCTACCCAGTTTCTCATCTTTACCTGCCAGGGGTGTCATGAAGCTAATGCCCACTAATGATGACAAGGCCAGTGAGGAAGGGCAGGTTACATATCTAGAGAGATGAAATTCAGACATTCTTACTGCAAACCTCACACTTACAGGCATCCATGGACCCATTACCATGCTACTGCCATTGACTATATTTTAGGAACTGCAGAGTCATGCCATTCTCATGGAGAATGTACCCATAAGACTAACCTCCGGCCAGCCTGTGTACTGGGCTGCAAAGGACTTGGGTTCCATTCACTGGGATTCAAGCAGAGTACACTGGGATCAGTCGACACAGACCTGTACCACCTTCGAAGAGAGAAACGCAGCCTGCTATTGATTGCTGTATGGAATAAACATAAAGAGTTATTGTTCCACACTGAAGCAGGTCTCCCGACCTGAGATCTCATACATACTTGAGGGTGCCCCCTGTGTCAAGTGCATCCTGCAGCACTTGAAAATCCTTCCCCTTGCTTTGATTCCAGTGGGAGGGTAAAGCTGATCAGCCATGGGGCCAGCAAATCCTGCTCAGTTGTTGAGGAAAACAGAGGTGTGAGCAGGTAGGCTCTTGGCATGTGTGGGGTGCCTACACTTCCCTGAAGATACAAAATTAATCCCAGCTTTGGCACCAGAGTTGCCTGATGCTGTTGAATAACCTGCCTTTAAAACCCCTTCTGAGTTCTCATGCCTCTTCTTCCTATGTTGTGAAAAGGATCAGCTGCCTTTGTTAGCTCCTAGTAGCCAGCTCCAGAAGTTGGGTCCACACAGAGCTGCTCACCACCTCCAGGCCCAGAATGCAGCAGGGTCACCGCTCCAGTGGCAATTCAGCATGCATCCACAGAAGCAGGGGCTAGGCAGATGTCCTTAAAAATCCACTCCGTACAACATAAAATAATTCTGATCTTTTCTTTGTGTATGGAGCTCTAGTACAACAGTTCTGCCTTGCTGCTGGTGATGGTAGATTATCACTCACTGGCAATGAGGAGAATTGGTAATTGGAGTTGTTTGGAGTTCACCCAGTGAGTCACATGATGGCCACGGGCAGTGCAAGCATCAGGAGGCAGGAGCATGGCAGGCCATAGTGACATACCTGGTTAAAATGGACTGACAGTGAAGCAAAAGGCTCTGGTGCACACAGGACCACAGATGAGGTGTACTGATGCAACCTCTAGAGGATACGCTGTGGAAGAGGGGCTATTCAGTCTGACTTGTGGGATCAGGGGTTGCTCTTGACTCTGCAGCATCTCACAAATGGCTTAGGCTGAAGACCTGTACCCAGAGTGTCCCCACGTATATCCTCTTGTGCTGCCTGCCAGAAGCTTTTCTCAGTACTCCCCTCCTGCTGCACCTTGGGCAGGTAAGTTAGCCTAGTTCTGAGCACTCACTAATCATCCAGTCAGTGCAAGGTATGCTGACCTGCCGCTTCCGCAGATTTTTCTGGCCAGTGTGTGTATTTCACTGCCAGCTGACTCCCCTGGGAGTTGGCTTTCCACACAGCTCTTTTAGGGAGCTTTTAACTAACAGCAGTTTTATGGAATGACAGAGGCAGGATTGGCTGTTTGCACAGGCCTTGTTTTAAAAACTGTTGGAGTTGTTAAGCAGTATGCACTGAGCCCAATGTGTAACCTGGGTAGGCTCTTCAGAAGGCTGTCTCTGCTTTGTCCAAATAGAAGTCCTGGTAAGAAGCATGTGATACATTAGAGCTATCGTTTACAGATAGATACATGATGCCATTTTCTCTGCTTGCATTAGTCCATTGACCTGAATGTTATGTACCCCACTGCCTTTCTTTAAGCTATTTTCATTGCTGGGCTCATCTTAAATAAATCCAGTACAAATGTTGCTTTATTTCTTTTCCACTTACATATTGAGGTTTTTTCCCCCATCCAATTAATTCAACAAATACAACTGAAGTATCTCACTGCTCTATATATCATGGCTTTTATGCCTGTGCAATAAAGACATCTTTTGTTAGAGTAACTGCCACACTTTTTTTTACAAGGCTTGTGTAAAATTCACAGAATCTATTATAAAAAACCTTCATTATCCTTCTCCACAAATCTTGTAGCTGGAAAGTGAATGTGAAGAGATTTATTATGTTCTTTTTAGTTGGTCAGGGAATGGGACATCTGGAGTAAGGAGGGAGAAAGAATAAGGAAGCTCAGCTGTTGATAGGGTTGGTTAGAAGATGTTTCCCGGAAACAGTGGACAGGTACTAGCAGAAAATATTCATGGAATTTCCACTGGGAATTTTTGTGTCAACAAGGTCAGTTTTTCTGAAGATCCCTCAAAGTTTGGGTTTGGGTTTTTTTTGGAGTGGAAATGCCTTCTCAGGCTACTGTCAAGATACAGCCACGTTGTGTCACTGAAATCCAAACTTTGGAAAGGCAGCATCCATATCTGATGGTCTGGTTCAGTCTCAGCAGCATCCTAATCTATCAGGTATATAGACTGCCCATCACTGTAATGTCTAGGTGCTGTGTAGTCTAATGGCATCCAAAGCCAGAAGGGAAGTCTGCCTTTGAACCTGGGGATCAAAGAAGAGCATCACTAATGAGTCACAGGGGAGTGAACATTTCCTCAGCTACAGAAGAGGTGATGCCAGCATCTGATGGTGATTTAAACACTTAATATGTGTACCTGGTCTGTATTTACTGGTGGGGAGGAAAGCTTGGACTGGTGGTGTCAGTCCCTAGGTTCTAAGCCCTTTGGAAAAGGAACTGCCTTCCTGTTCTGTGCTTGTCTGCCACAGTAGGGTCTTGGTCCATGCCTGGGGCTTCAGATTTCAGCAGCTGACCTCCCGGTACTTGGAAAACCCTGAAAGAGTTCTAGGTCTAGGAAATCCAAAGTGGACATATTCCATGTTCATTTAAGGAGGCCAATTTTTAACTTCACAGTTGATGGTGGGGAACCCACTCCTTCATGCACACTTTGGAGGGTTATTTTCTGTTCATCCTCAGGACGTTTATTAACTTTCTTTTAGCTCTCTCCATCAAACTGCACCCTTGATACTAGGGCCTGATCCAAAATCTGGAAATCAGTACAGAAGATTCCCACCGGCATCAGTGAGATCAGGCTCTTGGACCCAGATTCAGTAAAGGATATAAGCCCATTCTTAGCTTTAAGCATATGAGTAATTCCATTGAAGTCAGTGGGTTCACTCAGGTTCTGACAGGGAAGCACATGCTTAAGTATGTCACTGGACTGGAGCCCTGGTGGTTATACTGAATGCAACAGGGAGAGATAGACCAAGGCCGTGATGCGTGGAGAGGGATTCAAACAGTCACAAAATTCCAGGTTGGCTGGGTGGGAGTGGGGAATGGAGTGTTCAAATTTCAGATGGAAAGCTACACTCCCATTGGTTAGTGCTTGAAGAGGAGTCTTCCCCATGAGTCTTTTCCAATAATGTCAGTGGGTTTTGGTTAGGGTTACCAGCTATCAGGCAAAAGGAGGATCTCCTCCTTTTTAACTTCACGTCCTCCTCCTGGCAGGCATTTTAAAATACATTATTTTGTCTGGTTTTTTACTTATAGGGGTTAAAGTATGCTGGAATGTCACAGAATACCTTATTTTTAGGGGAAAGCATTCCAGGTTCCCCTAAAAACAGAAGAATATTACAGTAATACTACATTTTCTCCATGTGTCCTCTAGTGTCCTCCTTCTCCTACTTCCCTGTCCTCCTTCCAGGCTTTGGTATCTGGTAGCCCTAGTTTTGGTTCAAGCACCATCTGACTAGACATGCCAGGGGGCACTTGAGGTTGATGGCAAGGACATGAACAGAAGGCACCTTCTGCCTGGAGCTTTTCACTATCAAGGCAGCTGCTGTGCAAGACACACTTGAGATGTGACTTGCAAAGGATAAATGTGCCCAGAAGTGTGATTTACTCCCCCTCTAGTGACAGAGGTGTCCAACTGTCCTCCCTGGCTGAAGAACCAAGACTGTTTCTCCTCAACTGGCCCACGTGAGCTCTAACAGGGCCCTGGAGTGCAGATAACAGGGACATAATACAGCAAGATGAGACTGAACCCTCCAGAGCCTCATAGCATTTTTTTAGCCTTGGCCGCTTTATTACCATATCGCTGAGTGATGGGGCTCGAGGGAGCGGTGGTTTAAGCCATATCTCTCAGTGCCGCCGCACTCACTCCCCCTGCAATTGATCAGGCTACAACCGGGGCTGAGTGAATTTGCACTTTTTCATTGCAAACTCTTCGAGGTAATGGAAATTTTTGCACTGATGATGCATTTTATTTCCGTTTGCCCCCTCCTCCCCTCTTCTTGCCCAGCCCAGCAAGAATAAATTCAGCCCAGATGGATGGTTAGGATTCCTTTGGGGGAGGGGATAATGCCACATGGTACAGCTAGTGCTCTCCTACTACAGGTTGGGCAGGGAGAACTATGTAGGGACTTCAGTCTCCAGAGGTGACTGGAGGCCTTGCTGTCATGGGAACAGATTGGCCCATTGGTTATAAATCTCTGCAAGGCTCCTTGGAGCAGGAGATCACTGTGGTCCTTTATGTTGCTTATGCTAGTTAGGTCCTGAGTCAATGCCATGGCTCCTCAGGGCAGTTGTGTGTGCATGTTCTGCTGCAGGCTTGAGACCCACACAGGAAAGGAAGACGAGATGCTCCCCTCACCTAAAGGAAAAGGACCCTTCTACTTACCTAGCCCACAGCAGTAACTCACCTTGATCAAGGCAGTTCCTCTCACCTTGCCATGCCCAAGGCTGTAGCTGCGGATGGAAATGGCTCTCCTGTATGAGCTGGTGGCCCAACACCTCTACACTTCTGCGGGAGTCATTCTACCCCTTCCCAGTATTGTTAGCTGTGCCAAGCCAGTGGCAGAGACAGACTGTAGAGATCCCTCCTCCCAACTTTGTTAATGCTGTGCCCATCCACTTCTTTTGCCTTCAGGGACTGAAAATGTGCTCTGCAGAAGACTGGATTCCTAGTTTGTTTCACACATACACATCTCTGATATAGACTGTGATGATTTCCCCCACACTGGCTTTTGCTCTTTTCACATGGTTCTGAGCATAGGGGGTTTATATGTCAAGACATGCTAGTGCTTTGTCTAATGACACAACTGGGGAACTGGCATCACAGGATTCAGTCCTGAGAGGGGCTGTGCTTCTTCTCTGAACACCTCTGTGCATTGCAGGACCTGCCCCTTAGGGAATGGTTGTCTTTGGTATGCTATGTGTGTAATTAGGAACTTGAATAATTCTTGTGTCTGTGTACTGTATGACCATAAAGCAAATCATAAAACAGCACAACCTCTACAGAGCTGAGACTGAGCTTTTATGATCAGAGATAAAATGAAACTGTTTTGTGGCTAGATAGGGCACTATGTCCTCTGATTACTTCCCTCCCTGGGCATTACTGTGGGGTAGAATTAAAGTGAATTGGGAGTTTTGCTGGAGAAGAACAACCTCCTAGGTTTCTAATTTTCTAAAAAAAAAAAAAATCTAGTAATGGTCCTTGAAGGTCACATGCATTCATGATATTGATTTGCACCTGCAACCTTGGCTTCCCCTTGGTGAAGGATTTATGGGTGGGAATTTCCTTAGTTTTAAATGCAATCGTCCTGAGGCTGGCTGGAGAAGAGACTAGTTCTTGCGAACATTAGCAGATCTGCAATGGGGAGGCTCAATTCACCAACTTCTAGGCATCTCAGAGGAAAGATGCTGCCTTTAGTGTGCTGACCACAAAATTTCCTGTTCACTGTGCACCCATGCTTTAAAAAAAAAAAAAATTAAATCTTGACCCAAGATCTAACCTACCAATTTTGCATCTATAACTTCTTTGGTGTGGATTTTGTGAAGACAGGTGGGGGGTGGGGGATTATGTTCACTATGAAGATTCATTTGCAACCTTACCTATGGGTTTTCTCATCACTAGATCTCAAAGCACATTGGAAAGGAGGATTCAGTATCATTATATGGGAAAACTGAGACACAGGAAGTTAAGTGATTTACCCAGAGTCCCACAGCAAGTCATTATATAGGAAAAATGGGACTATATCAGGTCTCTTGAGTCTCAGTCCTGGACTCCAGCCATTGACTAGCCCACAGGTACTACCAACAGGCTCCTATAGTGATCAGATACCATGGCCAGAGTTACTAAAGAAAAACCTAAACTAGCTATAGAGAGCAGTTCCATGTTATTCTTCAGCTGAACCATAACAGTGAGCAGCCAGATAACCAACATGCAGCTCCCATCAGCAATGACCTACATAATCAGCCTAAGATGTACTAAAGAGCTATGCCAGTTGCGTGGGCACGTATTCATTGCTCTCCTCCTGCAACTCCATAGCTAAGTTTTGGGCTGACCCATCTTAGAGCACGAACATGACTGCTGGAACATAATCAAGCCATGTGGTCCAGGAAACCTATATTGGGGAAGCTCTCAGCTGGAGTCCTGGTGGCTACTGCTAGCCCCTGATGTGAGAAAGCCCACAGCTAGAATCGTAGCAGGATTGCTGCCCCGAATTGCTGCCACAAACCTGCTCTTTGTGCTGAAGTCCTAGGGGTTGTTAGAGTTGGCCTGGAACGAACAAGGTGCTTCCATGATATGGTCAGGCATCTTTGCACCATCGGGTCACTGCCTTCTCCCCGCTGGAGACCTGCCATCACTTCAGAGCTGTGAAGAAGCTCAGCCTGCTAGGTCCTGTCCTAGCAGGAGCAGCTGTTGTGAGAGGTGAGATCAGGATGTGTGCTTTTCATAAAGTGAGTCAGCCATCTACACTGTGTACTACGGTAAAGATCCCCCCACAGCAAACTCTACCCAGTAGATGGCTCATTGTCAGTTTCCAGCCTCTCTTCTGTGCAGTCCTGGCATTAACATGGCACCAGGATGAATGCTGCCAAGGATGCACTATGCAGCATCAGCAACAGCTATGCCTCTAGGGACAGAGCTAATTAATGTACCTTCTGCTGCTTAGCCTCCGAGGCCAGCCCTGCACCCTGAGAAGTGCTTACCCGATGCTCTCATTAATCCAGTATGATGCAATGCTGCCTGCACCGTTGCCTCTCCACTTCAGAGCAGTAAAATTATCATACCAAATAAAACACTCAATTTCTTTAGAGCAGAGGGCACGGCGGATGGAATTTCCCAGCAGCTTTTCTTCTCTGGCTTCAGACAGCTCCAGGTTTATCCTTCTGCAGTAAGATGAAGAGGAGGAGATGGGCTGAGAAAAGCAACTCCTTGGGGGCTATTGTTACTTGGTGCCCTGACTTCTAGTCACTTGGGTTTCTAAGTAGCTCTGAGGGCCTGAGGTCTGACCTGCAGCATCCCAGCAATTCTCTGGGTCCTGTGCTGGGACCCCACTTAGCATTCTGCCATTGCCCCATAGTCTCTAGCATCCTGTGTGTGTCTGCCAGTGCACCTCAGCTCTTCTGGCACTGGCAGTTCTGGGTCACCTTCACAGCTCTGCAGTTCATCAGTTTTCCCTCCTGATCCCTCAGCAGAGTTCCCAGCTGTGATTTGCAGCACCCGCTGTTGTGCCAGTCGAGGACTCCATACAGCTCTACCTATGCACCTTAATCCTGACCTGCAACAGCCCTGCTCTTCCATGGTTCCAGTTCTGGGTGTGCCCAGAGCTGCACTAATGCACCTTTTCACTAGCTCCTGATCTTCGGTCCTCTGCCAACCCAAGTATGGACTCCTGGAGCAGAGACTGATGCCAAGTGTGTGCTAGAGGGCAGGGAGACACACAGTCACAGTACTCAAGGAGATGTACATTGTAATGGTTTGGGATGTAGACAAGTGTAAAAGGGGAAAAGCAAACACATTTCATTTGTGACCTAAGGTGAATCTGAATGTAGTTTTACAAAGGTGAAAGGAGAGAGAAATAACCTGCCGCAACAGCATCCATACATCTTGTCCCTCTTTGTGAGGTCTGTGCCCTTATAAGGTCCAAGAGATTTATATACCAATTTCTTCTGGATGAACTGCATTGCCCTGATGTAAGGCCACATTTCTCCTGTCCTTCTCAGCAGGATTCCTCTCCTTCATCTGTGGCTTGGATTGGAGGAAGGTGAAATCTTCTCAGCATTGTGGTGAAGGAGGATCAGGGTTAGTTTCTAGTGAGAGGTGCCAGATGGGGAGCTAAGGCCTCCATTCCCCCACTCAGCAGCTCCAACTACAGGCTAAACACCTGTGTCAGTGTGCCTCAACCCTGACATGCTGGGACTTTGGGAAAAGTTTTAAATGAGTTTCCATGACTTGGTCAATACCTCTGCTCATGCAGCTACCAATGAGCACCAGCTGTCAAGGAGCATTGGTGAGACTACTCACCAGCAACTGACCTGCCCTGACCCAAGAACATTTCACTCAGAGTACCCAACAGCAGCAACTGGTAGCTAAGGCACGATTCAAACTGGTGAATAGTGGGTTGCACCCAAAGACAGCACTCAGTGAAGAACTAGAGTTGAAAGGCTCCACATCTGCCTACCACCCTGAGTACTCAAGTCTTGCACTTTTGGTTTCCTTCTTGCTTTACCGAGGCTGTTTCCTAGAAGACCTCATTGTGGGGTTTCACAAGATGCCTGTCTCTGCTCTCTCAGCAATTCCAGGCCCATCTGGGAGTTTATGGGCTATGGTGCTCCCGACAATGCCATGGCCTGCCATTTCCTGTTGCCTAATGCACAGTAGTCAGTGTCTGAACCCATGCCTGAGAATGTTATGACAGTGGTGTGTGAAATACCCACCCCATGTGAACATATTGAACCTGTTCTCTGAGCAGACCAGATTGTAGAATCATACACTAGGGTTGGAAGGGACCCCAGGAAGTTAGTTATCTAATTCAACACCTGCTCAAAGCAAGACGAACCCCAACTGATTCAACACAATTCAGAAAACCATAGGCCTTTATGCCACCACACATCCAGTAAGCTCCTGGCTCTGGAAAAGCAGGCAAAAGCTTTTGTTTTACTTCCAGACCCCACTGATACAGAAGATAGCCATGTCACAACTGCTTGAAGATGGACCTGTTAGATCTTGCCTATGTTCCCAGCACATGCTAGAGACCATATTTAACTTCTAGCTCAGCTTGCAACATTTCCTTCTCCTCTTCTCCAGGGAAGTCTCCTGGCTGAAAGAAAGTTAGAGGTGCTGAGCAGCTTCTGGATGGGGAATAAGTCATATTGACTGGCTCAGATCAGTGACTGGGAAAGAGCTAGCTCGAGGGAATGGCAGGGGGAAAGGTGAATGGGTCTGAAGACTCTGAATGAGCAACTGGCCTAGGGATCTGTTTGCTGAAGGAGAAGAATAAAGGGGTCTTCAGCCTCAAATAGCAAAGAAGGCTGGTCTTGTGGTTAAAGTACTACAGTGGCGGTGGGACTCAGAAAATCGGCATTTAATTTCCAGCTCTGTCACCGAATCTCTCTGTGTGTTAGCTCCCTAAAATAGGAATGAGGCTGATACTCCTCAGGCCTCTACTGGTTAATGTGGAGAACATGACCTGTGAGGAAAGATTGAGAAATGTTGGTTTGTTTAGTCTGGAGAAGGGAAGGCTGGGAGGGAACACAATAATAGTCTTCAAGTAGGTAAAAGGTTGTTAGACAGAGGAGGGTGATAAATTGTTCTCTTTATCCACTGAGGATAGGACAAGAAGTAATGGACTTAAATTGCAGCAAGGGAGATTTAGGTTTGACATTAGGAAAAACTTCTTAACTGTCAGGGTCATTAAGCACTGGAACAAATTGCCTAGGGAAGGTTGTAGAATCTCCATCATTGGAGGTTTTAAAGCACAGGTTAGACAAACATGCACTGGGAATGGTCTCAATCAATGGTTTTAAACCTGTGATCTGTGGACCCCTGGCTGTCCACAGACTATGCTGAAGATTTCCAACAGGATCTACACACCCATTTGAAAGTTTCTTAGAGGTCCACAAATGAGAAAAGGTTGCAAACCACTGTGCTAGATGATACTTAATTCTGCCTCAGTGCAGGGAATTGGGTTAGATGATCTACAGAGGTTCTTTCCAGGCCTACATTTCTTCTTGGGGCAGTGAGTGCCTCCTACTCTGTTGCCTTGTCTTACATGGTGTTTTGAATCAGTGGAGTGCAAAAAGTACAATGTGCTTATTCCCTTTTTTTCAGATAGGGAAACTGAGCCACAGAGCAGGTCAGTGATTTGCTTGGCAGGTTAGCAGCAGAGCTGGGAACAGACACCACCTCACCATAATCCCCGACAAGTGTGCTAGCCAGTAGGAACCACTGCTTTCCACAGGGAAATGGGTCCTGATTTCGGGGGGGGGGGGGTTGAGGAGGGGGCGTCTCAGTACTGCCACAGTAACCACAAACAGAAAGGAAGTGTTTAGTCAGACACCAGTGTAGAATTAAGAGGGCTGCAGTGAAGTAAGGAAAGAAGCAAAGTGGGTATGATAGGAGATGTCCTAACTGAAATGTGCATTAACCTTCTCTACAGCCTCCCTCTCCTGGGTTGTGGTGGTGAAAAGTCCCTTTCTTGGCCTACCTTCATGATATCTATATTGTAGACAGCTCTCCTGTCCTGCATATGCTCTAAACCTGCAATCTCTTCTGGCTCCACAGAATCCCAGTAGGGCTCTCAATGGGCACAGAGGTCTCCCCACATGGATGGGACGGCAGGATTTGGACCAGCGTGGCCTAAGAGGTCTCAGTGTCTCTGGTATGCTTTAAAATACCGCCCCCATTGCTGTTATAACTGCCACATACAGTCTCCAAGCAGGACCATAACTAGGGCAAGGCGACTGGGGCTTTGCCCTGGGTGCATATTGAGTGGCTCCGTGTCACCGCTTGATCTGAGGTCTCGTTCCATGCTGCTTGCGCTGGGCGTGCCCCAGGAACCAAAATACATCATTCCGCAGCTATTTCCAGGTCCTTCTTCTCTCCCTTAGTATGTCTGCAGGGAATGCTGACTGAGTTCTGCCAATCAGGGGATAGGAACCAGTCCACACCATGTGATTTAATCACACAGCTTGCAGGGCGAATTGAAAATACTAAATGCTCTCTAAAGGAGCTGTCATCAGTGGAGAGGTGACTGAGCATGGATTTCTGGTTCCTCCTCCTACTTCCCAGCTGCTAAGCTACAAGCCTGGTGTGGCTTATGCTAATATGACCTCCCCCATGCAAGCATTCCTCACAGTGACGGCATGTGATGGTCAATGAGACAGGAGCTGGTCCCATGAGAAGTGGCATGTCAGTGAGACAATATCTCCCTTCAGACATGGTCTCCAGTGTGAAAATGTTTGAGAACCCACCAGGTCCTCACTTTCACCTGCCAGTGCCCGCAGTTAGGGTCCTAAATTCATATTTCAGCACCTACATAAAAGCAGCTGTATGTGCTAAGGTCCTGAGTACCTGCAGCTCCCTTTAAAGTCAGATGGAGGTGGAAGATGCTCAATATGTGGCAGAATTGGACCAAAGTGTCCTATCTTGGCACCTCCTGCTTTCTCAGACACCACATGCAAAACGACTGAGTAGCAACGGGGGGGGGGGGGGAGAGAGACCAATGCTCCACTTGACCCAAAATGCTCTCACCAGTTAGTGTCAGGGCAATGGAGATGTGCAGAGTTAGGAAGGACAGCTTGACTCCACTCCCTCTTCTCCACCTGTAAAGCAGTTGATCTAGAGGGATTCCTCCATTTCTCTGACCCTTCCCCAATCAGAAGCTCTATGACAGGGGTGTCAAACATGCGGCCAGTGGGCTGATGCAGCCCATGAACCTCTTCCATCCGGCCCGTGACTGTGCTTTGCAGGACCACACTTTCCCTAACTGAGAGAGAGAGAGTGTGTTATCGTGACATCACAGAGCACTGGCTATGTGAGACTGTGCCCTGTGAGATGACACTTTCTCCCTAACAGAGAAAGAAAGAGAGAGGGGTATTGCAGAGCAGTCTCACATACACAGCAGTCCACAATGCTGCAAGAATGCTGTAGTATTTCAATTCATGGTATGTATGGCCCACTTGAAGTACATTTAAATCAAATCATAGAATCAGAGGGTTGGAAGGGACCTCATAGGTCATCTAGTCCAACCCCCTGCCAGAGGCAGGACCACTCCCACTAAACCATCCCAGTCATGGTTTTGTCCAGACGGGCCTTGAACACCTCCAACGATGGAAACTCCACCACCTCCCTTGGCAGCTCATTCCAAGGCTTCACCACTCTCCTAGTAAAAAAGTTTTTTCTAATATCCAGCCTCAACCTCCCTAACTGCGACTTGAGACCATTGTTCCTCATTCTGTCCTCTGTTACTACCAAGAACAGTTGAGCTCCATCTTCCTTAGAGCATCCCTTCAAGTAGCTGAAGGTTGCTATCAAATCCCCCCTCAATCTTCTCTTCTGCAGCCTAAATAAGCCTAATGTTCTCAGTCTTTCTTCACAGGGCTTGTGCTCCAGCCCTTTAATCATTTTGGTTGCCCTCCTCTGAACTCTCTCTAGCATGTCCCTGTCCTTTTTGTAGTGGGGAGCCCAAAACTGAACACAGTATTCTAGATGTGGCCTCACCAGTGCAGAATAGAGGGGAATGATCACGTCCCCTGATCTGCTGGTAACACTTCTTTTGATGCAGCCCAGTATGCCATTGGCCTTTTTGGCAGCAAGAGCACACTGCTGACTCAGATCTAGCTTCCCATCCACCATGACCCCCAGGTCCTTTTCTACACTGCTGCTACTTAGCTGAATGTTTCCCAGCCTGTAGCAGTGCATGGGGTTTTTCCGTCCCACATGCAGGATTTTACACTTGTCCTTATTGAACCTCATAAGATTTCTATTGGCCCACTGTTCCAATTTATCTAGGTCTCCCTGAATCCTGTCCTTGCCCTCCAACGTGTCTACTGTTCCCCCCAGCTTGGTGTCATCCGCAAACTTACTGAGAGTGGAGTCTATTCCATCATCCAGATCATTGATGAAAATGTTGAACAGAACCAGCCCCAGGACTGACCCCTGGGGCACACCACTTGTGACTGGTTGCCAGCTAGACATGGAGCCATTGATTCCTACACGCTGAAACCGTTGATTTAGCCAGTTTTCTATCCACCTTATAGTCCACCTATCCAATCCATACTTCCTTAATTTGCCAATGAGAATGCTGTGGGAAACTGTATCAAAAGCCTTGCTAAAATCAAGGTATATCACATCAGTGGTTCTTCCTGCATCCAGAAAACCAGTCATCTGATCATAGAAGGAAACAAGATTGGTCAGGCATGATTTACCCTTGGTAAATCCATGCTGACTGTTCCTGATCACTTTGTTTTCCTCTAAGTGTTTGAGGATGGATTCTTTGAGAATCTGCTCCATAATTTTTCCAGGGATTGAGGTGAGGCTGACTGGTCTGTAATTCCCTGGATCCTCCCTTTTCCCTTTCTTGAAAATAGGCACTACATTTGCTTTTTTCCAATCCTCTGGCACCTCCCCCATTCTCCATGAGTTTTGAAAGATAATGGCCAGCGGTGCTGCTATTTCATCGGCCAGTTCCCTTAGCACCCTTGGATGCAGTTCGTCCGGCCCCATGGACTTGTGCACGTCCAGCTTCTTTAAGCAGTCCCTAACCTGACCTTCCGTCACCAAGGGCCTCTCTTCTTCTCTCCAATCTGTCATACCCATGGTAGTGGGCTGGGAGCTGACCCTGCCTGTGAAAACTGAAGCAAAAAAAGCATTGAGCACTTCAGCTTTTTCTTCATCCTCTGTCACGAGGATGCCTGCCCCATTCAGCAAGGGACCTACACCATCCCTGATCCTCTTCTTGTTATTAACATACTTGTAGAACCCCTTCCTGTTATCCTTTACATCCCTCGCTAGCCGCAGCTCCATTTGTCCTTTGGCCTTTCTGATTTTATCCCTGCAGTCCCTAGCGATATCTTTATATGCCTCCTTGGTCATCTGACCAAGCTTCCACTTCCTGTAAGCTTCTTTTTTATGTTTAAGCTCAGAGCAGAGTTCTCTGCTAAGCCATTCTGGCTGCCTCACATGTTTGTTCTTTCTCCTAATTGGAATGGCAACTTCCTGTGCCCTTAGCAGGGTTTCTTTAAAATATAACCAACTTTCTTGGACTCTTTTTCCCTTCAGATTAGCTTCCCAAGGGATCCTGGCCATCAGTTCCCTGAGGGAGCCAAAATCTGCTTTTTTGAAGTCCAGGGTCTGTGTTTTGCTTCTTTCCTTCCTTCCTTTAATCAGCATCCTGAACTCCACCATGTCATGGTCACTACTGCCTAGCTTGCCATTTACCTCTACCTCCCTGCTCAATTCTTCCCTGTTTGTGAGCAGCAGGTCGAGAGGTGCAAGGCCCCTAGTTGGTTCCTCTGGCATTTGTACTAGAAAGTTGTCCCCAACACTGTCTAAAAATTTCCTGGATTGCCCATGCACTGCTGTATTGGCCTCCCAGGAAATGTCAGGGTAATTGAAGTCCCCCATGAGCACCAGGGCCTGTGATCTAGAAGCTTCCGCTAGTTGTCCATAGAACACCTCATCCACCTCCTGCTTCTGGTCTGGTGGTCTATAGCAGACCCCCACCACAACATCCCCCTTGTTGCTTTCCC
The DNA here is from genome assembly GCA_007922195.1 of Podocnemis expansa. NCBI lineage: Eukaryota > Metazoa > Chordata > Testudines > Podocnemididae > Podocnemis > Podocnemis expansa. The sequence goes on along the minus strand of ML681967.1, from coordinate 9,799,688 downwards.
CTCTCAGTGTAACCCACAGACTTTCTATTGGCACGCTTCCACTTCCATAATAGAGCTCTGAGCAGTCATAGAGCTCTTTTACATATAGTGCTACTCCTCCCCCTCTTCTTCCCTGCCTGTCTTTCCTGAACAGTTTATACCCATCCATGGCAGGGCTCCAGTCGTGCAGACTATCCCACCATGTCTTCGTTATTCCTATGATATCATAGTTCCTTGTCTGCTCTAGTACTACCAATTTCTCCTGCTTATTTCCCAGGCTCTTCACATTAGTGTATATCTGGCCCACCATAGCAGATGAGATTGACACTCCTGCTCTGTGAGGACCAGAGCAGTGCTCCTGGATTCCCCTCTGACTTATGTAGCACCACACCTGCTTAGCATCAGTGGGTCTATTGGAAAAACTAATTTTTAATTAAAAAATTTTTTTTGCCTTAGTGTCTAGGTTTCGAGTAATTATTAGTTGCTCCAAGGAGACTGTGCGCTAGTAACATTTTTGGTGGTAATGCAAAGGAATTTATCTGATTAACTTCAGCTTTCAGCCAAGGTTTCCTTTGGGGGAGAAAAAGCCATCCTTCACCTGCTAGGCAAATTGTTTAATTATGGAAATCTGGCAGGGCTGAATAGATGCTGATTTTTCTGTGGCAGAGACAGTGTGGGAGAAGAGAATAGGGGTGTGCCAACAAGCCCAGGCCAGAGGGCATGGCTTCAGTTTAATGCCCTTGCCATGTCCCAATTTGAATGTCAGGTCCTGGCACTCGGAGAGAGGGACTCGGGTTTCCTGTCCCTAGCCCTGAATGGGAATGGTTAAAGGAGCATCAGCTAGCAGGAAGGGAGCAGGGGCGAGCCAGATGCATTGATGTTCTTTGGTTGGTGTTGGACCAAAGAGGCAGAGGCCATGATGAGAAGAGAGTGAAGAGAGGACTCCAGTGGTGGAACTCCACTGCCTCTTCACCTGTCCCTTTGCACCCAAGAGAGCCTGCATGCATGCGAATCCCGTCTCCTCCCTTCTTCCTAAGACTCTGAAACATTTACTGCTGCTCCTGGGAACCAGGGCTGTGCACAGCTAGAAGAGACTCAATTGAGGGACCCCTTATAAGTTGACCAGACCCCTTTTACAGCCCCCAATAGCCAGAGGAGCCAGCTATAGTCAAGGGCATATATGAGAATGACAAAATGTGTTGTATTGACATCAAAGCTGAGATTAATCCAAGCAGTGCCCTTTTCCAAAACAAGGTGTCTTTCTGTTGGTGCTACCCATGACCCCTGGCACAATAACAATAAGCCCAAAGCCCTTCCAACAAGTTGAAGAGCGCTCCAAACTACAGTAACATACAGTTAAGATGGTCCTAAGTGGCTGCATCCTGCTAGAGATGACTAGTCTTCCACAGGTCGCTGACAGCAATTGGTAACAGCCTTTAAACATTCATCAGGTCAGATCTCATCTCCTCAACTGACACACTGACCTTTATACTATTTCTCAATTCTATTTTTAGACATGCCATCACCATGCTTCTTGCTCACCTCCTTTTGCTAACTGCTAGTTCTATTTTTAGATGTCCAATTGTTGTTTGATCGCAGAGTTGTTATTGTTTACCACTGGTTTCCCGCCAATTCTTTATTTAGTGCTACATGATCTGCAGCTTCCATCTAATATTGGAGTGGCTCTTGCTTATTCAAAAGATAAGCCAGGAATACAAAATGGAGTCTGGGGGCTTCAAAATGGAGTTTCTCTTATATCAGAGCCCATTGAGAAGGAGACAAAATGTACTTATTCTGTCGTGTGTTGAGAAGACAGAGGGCAGCCATTTTGCCTGTGTATTGGGGCAGTGCTGAAGAAGAGTTCCTGATGAAGGGTGGAACATTCCTCTCTTTGTTCATTTACGGAAGAGCCCAGCTCTGTTTCTGTTTCTGACTGGATTGCCAGCTCAGTGCTTTCTCAGAGAGAGAAGAGTGGCTGCTGTGCTGGCACAGGTGGTGCCGACCTTCAGCTGCCTCTCATACATTTCCTTCGCAGTGCAGCTGATGGCCCTGGGGTCCAGTCTGCCAGATGGTGTCATCAATTGCTCCCCTCCACATTGAATTTGGTTGAATTAAGAAGACTGATGGATGTGGCTGACACAGGATCCCTGTGTCATCTGGTGCCAGGCTGGGCATGGCTTGGGTATCGTGTCTGGGTGTCATTGGCAGCACCAAACTGAAGATGAAATGTTGATATAAGGAAGAACAAAGAATGGGTAGAGAAAGAAGCTGGTGATGAGCAGAGAGCAGGAACATGTGGCCTCCCTGTTCAGCCATCCATTCATCCATCCAGTGGTTGCTACATGCTTTCCCAGTGATAATGGATTGAGCCTTATGAGCTGCTATTGTTCGCGGAAGCTGAGACTCAGAGAGGCTGTGATTTGGCCAGGATCACCCAGCAGCTCCAAGCAGAGCCAGAAGTCAGAACTTCCCACTCCTTGGCCTAAGTTATGAGCTCATGTATACAGCACTGGTCTAGGCCTTTAGGAATTGCAAGACTGGATGAGATTCATGGTACATCTAGCCCAGTATCCTGACAGAAGACAAATCCAGCTGCTTCAAAGGAAGGGGCAAGAGACCCTGATGGATATAAGATGACCTGGTTCCAGGACAGTTTCTTCATGACTCACATTAATTAGAAGTTGGTTATGCCCTGAAGCATGAGAGTTTAGAGTTCTTCTGTGAGGGAGCCTCACAGGAATCATCCTCTGGTCCTCTTTTCTTTTTGTGGATTAGGACCATGCCACAGTGGAGTCTGCCAGTGTCCTACTGAGTCTCCATGCTCCTAGTCTCTTCTTGGCACAGCGAGACAGGATGAAAGCACCTTGAGAGGGGTCTGCCACTGCTGGACTCTCCCCACCTGTGAAGTCATCCCCTTCATCTGACGCTGAAGAGTTAAACACTCCTGCTCCACCAGGGATTCCCCCTGTGGGACCCCCTCTTACAGGGTCCTGGGGAATCCCTCCATGCCCCAGTGGGCCATGCACCCTGCCTCTGCCATAACGGCAATTATCAGCCAGTGTGGAAGTCAGGAGTGTTGATTAGGTCTCAGAATCACCACTTGGAAAGGCTGGTCTAGCTGACTGATTAGCAGGGCCATAACTAGCTATTATGGCACCTGCGGCAAGCAGCCCCAAAGGCACCCTCCTCCGATCTGGGCCATGCTCTGGCCTGGGACCTGATCCGTATCCACCTGCCATTGGTAGGCAGCAGGGAGATGGATCTGGCCAGGCAGAGCCAGAAGCTGCAGCAGCGCCAGAAGCTCCCCATCCCAAATTTTAGAGAGCACAGGAGACTGATCCAGCTCCCTGTGGCAGCTTGGGCAGCAGTGAACTGGATCTGTACGCAGCTGCTGCCGGAAGGGGGCAGCAAGCCCAGGTGGAGCTCGAAGCCAGAGCTTCCAGCGCTGAATTTTAGTGGGTGCAGAGTGGCGAGCCCCAGGTGGAGCCAGAAGCCACAGCAATTTTAGAGGGCACAGGGGACGGATCCCTCCCCTGCACCTTCTAAAATTCTTCTCCTGGGGCTTTGCCCTGCTCGCCCTAGCCTAGTTACAGCCCTGTTGATTAGCTGTTATAGCACTGACCACCTGGGGAGACCCCTTCTCAGGGCACCCTCTCCGCCACACTCCTCCCCTGGGGGACTGATCTCTTCCTCCCAGGCACCATCAGATCACAGCTTTACCCCTCCCAGGCCTTTGTCTCCTTGCCCTGCTAAGTGGCCACTCCTCTGATCTTTACCTGCCCAACCTTTACAGCTGGTCAGGGCAGAAGCAGGGGTCCTGTCTACATATGTCTGGGGAAGGGCCATCCACCCTCTAGGGGTCTCTGCAATGATTACATATCCAGGTTCAATCACCCATATACATGAGTAATGCATGTGGGGAAACTGAGGTACAAACACAGCATTCAGAGAAAATCCTAAATGTATCCCCACTTCATCACACCTTCCAAAACTGGCATTTTTCCCCCCTAATCCTTGCTATTATAACTCCCACTGTTCTTGTGGATCTTACTCTAAGCTATAAACCTTGGAGATTAGCTAGGAGGTATTTAAAGAACCTGGAAGAATTGTCTATTGTCAGTAAATGGAAATATCAGTGGATTGTCACTTATTGTTCATGAAGGGACTATACAGAAATCACTCACCTGAATCCCCCAGTACCATTAGTTCTAACTTGTTTCTCATATACAGCACCTAGCACAGATTTGGCTGGGGTCTCCAGAAGCTATAGTACAAATATTAAATGTAATGGAAGGATGTGAAAGGAATCCTGTGTAGTTCTCTTGGTGATGAGGGCCATGTAAGTACCTAGATGGGTGACTGACTGGCTGCAAAGACTTCCTGAAATCACACATCCATCTCTGATGTCGTGTGCCCTCTTATGATGCACTTGTGTAAGCCCTTGCCAGGCCAGCAGTATAATTTCCAACCCTGCCCATGGAATGCTAACACGATTTAGCAGACAGCACAGCAGTTTAGTCCTTCTCTTTCCACAGCAAGTTGATTCAAAGTTGATAACCCTGTAGATCCCATCACGTCCTGGGGGGGCTGGTCAGTGCAGGATTTTGATCTCGTATTGAATGATGTGACCACCAATTTATTCTGATCCAATTCGTAGGCCAGTGTTAACTACAGTGCATCAACTCACCTCCCCCTTAAATGGTTTCAAACCAAAGCCTCTGTCATGGGCTGTGTTCATACACAGGGGGTTATTTCGATATAAGTTGTTTCGAAACAACTTATATCGAAATAACACCTTATTTCAAAATAACTTAAGCCGAATTAGCAAAAATTACTTCGAAATAAGGAAAAAGGCAGGAAACGAAATAGCAAGTTCACGGTGTGAACATGCTATTTCGCTTGGGGAGGGTGCTGCAGGCACCCGCGGGGTTCAGTGCAGCCCAGCGCTGATCCCGGCAGGTGCCTGCAGAGGGGGGCTGCAGGCACCCACGGGGTTCAGCGCTGGGCTGTGCAGAACCCTGCTGGTGCCTGCAGACCTGCTCTGCCAGCCAGGGGACACCCCTCAGTACCCAGGCCAGGGTGCTGAGGGTTCCCTGGCCAGGTGCTGAGGGGGCAGCCCTTCAAATGTTGTTTCGGAACAGCTTGTTCTGAAACAACATGTTCACACGCATTGTTTTGAAACAACGGTTTTGAAACAAGGTTGTTTTGCCCCCAAATGGAGTTTAACTTGTTTCGAAACAACACCGTTGTTTCGAAACAACGGGTTCCTGTTGTTGCGAAACAATTGTGCGTCATGTGAACATGCTTTTTTTTGTTTCGAAACAACCTCATTGTTTCGAAACAAAAATGCTGTGTGAACACAGCCATGGAGTTTTATCTCATCAAGTGCCTGGAGGCTGCGTCAGATGCATTCCCAGCTGATCCAGGACATCACTCTTTTTCACCAACAGTTTGTACTCTGAACACAACACAGAAACACTGAATGCAAAAAGTCATGCGCTCTGCTTCCTCTTCTCCTTTGCCTTGTGCCTGGGTGGGAGAAAGATAAGTGCTTACATACTTAGAAGATGAATAGGTGCTGTTTAAAAAAAATGGATGACGGATAGCAAGATGGGTATGTATAGCCATAACTAGGTAAATAGGCTTGTACAGCGATAGATGGGTATTGATGGAAATAAACAGATGGACCAATGACTGAATGGATGTGTATGGGGACAGATGGATGGAGAGTGAGAGAGAATTCCCCAGAGACCATCACTGTTCTATTCAGCCATTTCCGCACCGGATCCACTCAGGTATGGGAAGGCAGAGAAATAATTGTTTATGTTGTTCCAAGCTTTGTTGTAATTGCAAATGACTGAACAAAAGAAAAATCAGAATGTCAGGGGAAATGTCCTAAGAGTGAGATTGGAATTGACTCCCAAGGAACATGACAGAAGTGCTATCACTTAGGATATTTAAAATGTAAAGCTTAGGAATATGCTGGAGGGGACAATCTAGTTGTGGCAGGGAGATCAATAAGATGGGCCAAGTCCTCAGCTGCTGTACATGGGAGTTGCTACCTTCTTCTTTTGTATGGCAACTTGAAAAGCAATCTTAAAAGTTGATATCCAGGTTTGTTGACATGGAATGAATCAGGGCTGTCTCTGGAGAAAATTCTTCGAGGGCAGCCACGCACTAGCTATTCCCTGGTTTGGATACGTTCTACATACTGATTTGTTGGGATGTCCTACATGTTCCATCTGTGTAGTAGGCAACTGTGACACTTCTGATGCAATTTTCTGCAATCCATAGTTTACATGACATGGTGAAGCCAGGTGGTTGATCTGTGTAGGATCCACTGATTAGGTCTTGATTCTTGATCCTGCTGTTTTCCCACAGCTTCTGCCACTTGTCTTTTGGTAAGAGTTCCGAGGTCTAAGGTCTTTGGCCATGAACCTGAAGGGGTTCCTGGATTTAAGACAGTATGTGGAGGGTTGGAGATCTTTACAGATTGGCAAATCTAGATGTGTTATTGCCTGGCTGCATTCTTGTATATTATTTCTGCTTTGAAGTTTGCACTGAATTTATCAAAGGGACGCAGTCTGTGCCAGCTGCAGATCTGGATTATCTCAAAAGTCTTTTACACCTCTAATGTCAGTGGCTCTGCAATGTAATTCTCCCATCAGCAGTACTTAAAAAGCACAAAAAACACCTTGTTCTTGCTTCTCCCTGCTTCCTGCACAAGGCACCTACTCCTCACAGTGCTGGATTTACCCAATTTAATCCTAACATTATCTGTTGCTTCTTTAATGGGTTCTGCAGGCTCCAGGCAAACCCTACCCTTTGTGCTCAATTAACAACCTGTACCTTGGAGAGTGGGAGTTAATATAAATATTTTCCATGCAGTAATAGGACATATTTTTGTGGTAGTGTCATTATATTATTGATGTGACATCCAGGTGTTAGAAACAGCTGGAATTCAGGGGGAAAAAAAAGTGATTTTGTTTCATTTTTGCAAGCAGGGAAGAGGTAGCCTCACTGCTAGGCCTTTCCACCCCCTTCCTCCCCACCCCCACTCTCATGTTCCACCCCACCAGGGACCTTTAGAACTAGCTATTGTGGGCAATATTATGAACAGCTGGATTCTTTAAAGAGGCAATTAATTCTTCACATGCTTCCCAATCAGTTTAAGCTGCTTTTAAGCTTCAGTGAAAAAAAAAACCGCCAAACAACCCCTGCCAAATTCCAGTATTTGCAAAATTCCTGTTGCATTTTAGTTATTTATTTAAGTCAGAGCAGACAGTCTGTTAGTGGTCCATGGTATACAGGAAGCTCATTGACTTCAATGGAGTTGTGCTGAATTATACCAGCTCGTCCTTTTGAGCAAGAGACGATCACTATTTTCTCATTTCTCCTCACTTTTTCTGTTTTGTTTGTTCGAAATGCTGAATTCCTCCCGTTCCCAATGTCGCCCACTCTGCTTCTTGACTGGTCTGTAAAAAGCCATTCCCAGAATTATGTGCCACTCTAGAGGAAGGTTAAGATGCCACTTTCCCATTGGAGAGGTTTTGGTTGGGTCTGACCCTGCCTTTCAAAGGCGAAAATACAGGCTGTATTCCTTGGGGCATCCCTTAGTAATGCATGCTATCTGAATGTGCATCACAGTGACACTAGCCTGGCTGTGGCTTCCATGTCAAAGGCATCTGAATAGTAAATTCTAAGATGATTGCCTAACCCTCGTCTATGAACATCTCCCAAGAGTTCAAAGCATATGTGCGATGGCATAGTTCATTTTTTTCCTCTCTCTTCCCTTCCTACAGCAGGGATTGGACTCAGTCTTGTATGTTTGTACTTTTAAAGTGGCACTGCTGTGGGAAGGCTGGTTTGAGATGGATTTTGCATTGTGCTCTGATCTTGATCTCTTCCCAGAGAATGCGCCAGATTCTTGAGCCAGCTGGGAGATCATAAAGCCAGCCCCTTTCCATAGACACTTATGTGTTTGGCACACAACCACTTCACACATAAACACGTCACACACTTGCATACAGTGCTATTTTTGTTAAAAGAAAAAAAAAAGGTGCTGGTACTCATATCTTGGTAGTAAATTTGAAAAATGCCTCTCCCACCCCTCTTCTTTCTGCACCCCCTCACCCCCTCCCTATTGAATTTTCCTTTCCCTTGCCGACCCCTGCCCCCTGCCCCCTCAGCTGGGCAGTGGAGCTGACAAGCGACAGGAGAGATGCATCACTGTGAATAAAAGGTGCCAATATGCTGTACCCGTGTGTACCATTAGAAGAAAATACTGCTTGCACGTACTGTAACTTCTTGGGATCGGGAAGGAATTTTCTCCCATATCAGATTGGCAGTGTGCTTTCTGCCTTCCCCTGCAGCAGGGGGCATATTTGTTTGGCTGCTGGTCAAACAAATATGAATATGTCTCATTAAACAAATATCTGAGTATCTCTCACTAAATTACTTCCCAGCCATTACAGAGGCCTCAGGCACTGGTGCTCCTCACTCCTTCCTAGCTTTGTCTAGGGCATACAGTAGTTAAGTCTCCTAAGTGCTGTAATGAAAGCAAAACTTGTGAAAAACATTCCTTTTGTTCAACATTTTCTTTCTAACCAAAACCTGAAGACTAGAAAGTGAGCTTTATTGTTATTTATTACTGCTCCAAACCTAAACCAGCAAAGGGATGGAAGAAAATACATCTCTGTAAAGAGGCGTACTTGTTCTGAAGCACCCCCTTCTGGCCATAGGTGGTTGCACAGCACCCAGGCTCAGTTTTCCCTTTGCCTTGGCATTTCTCAGTAAGTCCACTGAGGCCTGAGTCAGAAACCAACTCCACTTCATGGGGACTAACTTATTGACATACAATAGCCTCAAACACAATCCCTTTCACTCCGGTCTCCCACTAGGCACAGCCCCTGCTTTCTGAGGTCTGTCTACTCTGCAACTGAAAAGACAGACTTTCTTGTCCGAGGTCTGGCTTCACTTGTTCCCAACTAAACTTGATTTCAGGTGTCCCACTCTGCTCTTTGCTCAGTCTTCTTAGAGCCATGGGGTTACAATACTCACGCCATTCTTCCAGGATCTTCAGTCCACTTCTGCCTGAAAGCTTCCCCAACTGCTTCCCTCAGTATGTCTATACTGACAGTGGCAAAATCGCTGCCATCATCCCGGCGTTCCAGGACCGCTTAACAGTGAGTCTGAACTTGTTGCTGTGCTCCCGGAAGTTGGCTCTGTAAGTCATGGCCCCCAGGAGACATACAGGAAAGCCAACCACAGGGCATTTGCGGTCGGCTTTCCCCAGAGTGTCCCGGCAGCTTAGGAAGTCGCCAGCTTTTACGCAAGGCATTTTACATGCCTTGCATAAATGCTAGTCAACTGCCATCGAAAACATGGCTCACTGTAGACTATGGCTTAGGGGCAGTCCCAGCTCCTCAAAAGCTTTCTCCAGCTTCTCAGGCACTAAGCTCCATCTGCATCAGCACTCCTGCCTTTTCCTAGGACACGGATTGGCAACGCAGGCCCAGTGAGCCACCTGTGGCTCCCTGAGTGTCCCCTTCTGGCTCCCTGGCAGTCTCCTTCTGGGAGCCAGGTGTGCTCCGGGGATTCCCAGCTGGCCCAGCGTCAGGGCTGAAGAAGGGGGCTGCTGGCTGGCACAGGCCCCCCCATTTTTGGGGTGCCAAGGTTGCTCCCACCATCCCACACAACTGCATGAGCCAGAAACGGCCCAGAGGCCACGCTTCAGCCCATAGTACTGGCGGGGGGTGTGCAGGTGGCACACACTCACTCTGTCCCTCCCTCCGCTTGTGGGGCAGAGCAGCGCTGCCCCACCTACTGCGAGCTGGCTGTCCCTCCCAAGAGCAGCCAGTGGAGAGCTGTAGCTTGCAGAGATGGGGCCCTAGAATGGCCTGCTCCGTGGAGTTCAGGCCACTTCAACCCAGCCACTCCAGGTCTGAACAGAGATTGCCTTGCCCCAGGCCTTGAATCGGCCCCGTTCAGCCTTGGGGTGACTGGGTTGGAGCGGCCTGAACTCTGTGGAGGGGCCATTCCAGGGCCCTGCCTCCGCAAGCTGCAGCTCTCTGCCGGCTGCTCTTGGGAGGGGCAGCCAGATGGGAGTAGGCAGAGCAGCGCTGCTCCACCCCACCAGTGGAGGGAGGGACGGAGGGAACGTGTGCCACCTGCACACCCCCATCAGCACTAGGGGGCTTGAGTGTGGCTGCTGGGCGGGCTCCGGCTCATGAGGTTGTGTGGGAGGGTGGGGAGGAAGTGGCTCTTCTCCCCTTTCGGGTTGCCGACCCCTGTCCTAGGAAGCCCTTACTGCTGTCTTTCTGCCCTCTCTTCCCTCCTTATGAAACCCAGTTATGCTCCCTTTCACCCAATCATCAGCAGGGACCCAGTAACAGGTGCCTTCCCTTTCACCTTGTGACAGTCTCTCCCTAGTCTGTCCCTCTGGGACTGCCAACCCTTTCTCGTCTCTCTTTTCCAACTGAAATTAACCACTGTAAAAAGTGAGAGAAAATGCAGCTAATTAGCTTAATAATGCTATTAATAGACAATTATGAGAATGTTTTTCCCACCTACGAGGAGCACACTGAAAGGAGGAGAAAGGCCCCAAACAGTTCCCGTTGATTCCTGCATAACATTGAAATCCTGAGAATTTCAGCAGAAGGCATCAAGCTTTGTGTTCTTTCCTCCTCAGGTTGTGCTGGGGAGAGGCTTGTTACCTTCTTTCTCGACAGGGAAAGAGCCCTCCATAGCCTCACCAGCACAGCCACAAGTCTTCCATCTGAAACCTGCTCAGGAGTGCTTTCCTGGCTGGAAGAACCATTAACAAAGCAAAGCTGGTTACTCTCCATACAGTACCTACTGCCCACTGTCTATTGGTAACTGCACCTCATTTCTAGCTCCTTCCAGCATGGGGGATAGATCACAATAAGAAATAAGGGCTGTGAATTGAATCTGGGGCCCGTGCATCAGGCTGCACACAGGAATTAGCTATAGATCCCAGCTGAGGACTTTGTGCTGTCGTCCAAATTAATACTTCCTCCCTCCACCCCCCCATCCCACCCCCAAAAACAGGAAAACTCTCAAACAAAAAAAATGGGGAAAAAATATTGAAGGTTGAAAGTATGTGTCAGTGGCACCCAACAGGTACTCAAAATCAATATTTTACTTTCTTTACAACAATTTTACTCCTTATGCAAACAAACAAACAATAAAAAGTCTGAAAATGAACAGTGAAAGGATCCTGTCACGTCTCCATTGCTATATAATGTTTTGTCTCTCTATCAATCTATACCACCCACCCTATCTAACCTATGTGACCAACCCAGTCTATGTTGCCAACCTAATCTATTCCACCAACTCAATCTGAATTTTGCCCCCTAAAAATTGAAAGAAATATATGCAAAAAATCAAAATAACAAAACACTAGGAGATTATAAAAGCCTCATTTCCTATTCAAAGGGCCCATTTCCAATACACTGTAACGCTAACATAATTGTCAACATTACTCACTTAATAAAAGCCCCAAACAATCCCCTGCATACGCTGGTTGCTACACAATATAGTTAATGTAGATAACAATACAAATTTCCTAGGTCTACATTATTGTATGTGTACACAAACTTACACCACCATATAATCATCACATTTCATAACAGCACAGAGAGCAATCATTCCAAGTCTAATCATAAAAACAATCAGCTACTCCACCAACACATCACACTATGAACAAATGAGTGGAACTTAATGTTCCCTAGGACAGCATTCCTTACAAAACCCTTACTGCACGTTTAGAAGAAGAATCAACCAACCTCGCTCACGTTGAGTAGCAGCTAATACCATTCATAAGTGTCCTTCAATAGAACCTCAAAGTCCGAGTCAGGGGTGAGCCCCCTATGTGCTGAGCAAACACTTAAGGAGGGACAGTGCTCGCCATGAAGACTTTTCAGGCAAAATAGACAAGATAGATATGGTGTGTGAGGAGAAATAGAAGGGAAGTAACTTAATCAAAGTCATACAGCTGGTTAGTGGGTGTAAGGTAGCTAGGGAGAGAATCCATTGTCAGGTAAGTGACAATGTGGGAGAGCTGGGGGAAGAGATGGAACTTGGGGGGAACGGGGACTGTAACACCAGGGATAAAAGAGCAGGTAGTTGGAACATGGGGGGGGGGATCAAATAATTATGTTACATGCTCTAATGAAGCTTTAAAATCTGAGGCAGGTGCGGGAGGACAGTCCCAGGAGAAAATACAAGGAGGTAGATGCAATAGAACTGAAAATCGACTTGGGAAAATAGGGCAGTCAGCCTGGTATCTTAGGTGCCTGTACACGAATGCAAGGAGCCTGGGAAACAAGCAGGAAGAATTGGTAGTACTGGCGCAGACAAGGAACTATGATATAATTGGAATAACAAGAGACATGGTGGGATAGCTTGCATGACTGGAGCTCTGCCATACATGGGTATAAGTTGTTCAGGAAGGATAGGCAGGGAAGAAGAGGGGGAGGAGTAGCAGTGTATGTAAAAGAGCTCTATGACTGCTCAGAGCTCCATTATGGAAGTGGAAACGAGCCACTTGAAAGTCTGTGTGTTAAGCTTAGAGGAGAGGGCAACAAGGGGGATGTCATGGTAGGTGTCTGCTATAGATCGCCAGACCAGAAGCAGGAGGTGGATGAGGCATTCTATGGACAACTGGGAGATTTCCAGATCACAGACCCTGGTTCTCATGAGGGACTTCAATTACCCTGACATCTGCTGGGAGGCCAATACAGCAGTGCACAGGCAATCCAGGGAGTTTTTGGAGAGTGTTGAGGACAACTTCCTGGTACAAATGCTGGAGGAACCAACTAGGGGCCTTGCACCTCTTGACCTGCAGCTCACAAACAGAGAAGAATGGATTAGGGGTGTAGAAGTTAATTGGCAACCTGGGCAGCAGTGACCATGAGACGGTAGAGTTCAAGATGCTGATTAATGGAAAAAAGGATAGAAGCACAACATAGACCCTGGACTTCAGAAAAGCAGATTTTGGCTCTCCCAGGAAACTGATGGGCAGGATCCCTTGGGAGGCTGATCTGAAGGGGAAAGGTGTCCAAGAGAGCTGGCTGCATTTTAAGGAAACCTTCCTAAGAGCACAGGAAGATACCATTCTGATGAGCAGGAAGAACAGCAAATGTGGAAGGCGCCCAGTGTGGCTTAACAGAGAACTCTGCACTGAGCTAAAGCATAAAAAGGAAGCTTACAGGAAGTGGAAGCTAGGACAGATGACTAAGGAGGCATATAAAGATATTGGTCGGGACTGCAGGGATAAAATCAGAAAGGCCAAAGGACTACTGGAGTTGCGGCTAGCAAGGGATGTGAAGGATAACAGGAAGGGGTTCTACAAGTATATCAATAACCAGAAGAGGCTCAGGGATGGTGTCCCTTACTGAATAGTGCAGGTATCCTCGTGATGAAGGATGAGGAAAAGGCTGAAGTGCTCACTGGTTTTCTTACTTCAGTTTTCACAGTGAGGGCGATCTCTCAGCCCACTACACTGGGTATGGCAGATTGGAGAGGAGAAGAAGAGAGGCCCTTGGTGACAGAAAGTCAGGTTAGGGACTACCTAAAGAAGCTAGATGTGCACAAGTCTGTGGGGCCGGACAACCTGCATCCGAGGGTGCTGAAGGAGTTGGCCGATGAGGTAGCAGTACCGCTGGCCATTATCTTTGAGAACTCGTGGCGAATGGGGGAGGTGCCGGAGGACTGGAAAAAAGCAAATATAATGCCTATCTTCAAGAAAGGGAAAAAGGAGGATCCGGGGAATTACAGACCTGTCAGCTTGACCTCAATCCCTGGAAAAATCATGGAGCAGATTCTCAGAGAATCCATCCTGAAACACTTGGAGGAAAATAGAGTGATCAGGAACAGTCAGCATGGATTCACCAAGGGTGAATTGTGCCTGACCAACCTCATCGCCTTCTGTGATGAGATGACTAGATTTGTGGATGCGGGAAGAGCTGTTGATGTGATATACCTCGACTTTAGCAAGGCTTTTGATAAGGTTTCCCACAGCATTCTCGTCAGCAAGTTAAGGAAGTATGGGTTGGATGTGTGGACTGTAAGGTGGGTAGAGAACTGGCTAGATCAACGGTTTCAGCATTTAGGAATCAATGGATCCATGTCAAGTTGGCAACCAGTAACAAGTGGTGTGCCTCAGGGGTCGGTCCTGGGGTCAGTTCTGTTCAATATCTTCATTAATGATCTGGATGATGGGATTAATTGCACACTCAGTAAATTTGCAAATGACACCAAGCTGGGGGGAATGGTAGACATGCTGGAGGGCAGGGAGAAGATTCAGGAAAACCTTGACAAATTGGAGCAGTGGGCCAATAGAAATCTCATGAAGTTCAACAAGGATAAGTGCAAAGTCCTGCACTTGGGACGGAAAAACCCCATGCACTGCTACAGGCTGGGGAGCAATCAGCCAAGTAGCAGCACCGTAGAAAAGGACCTGGGGGTCCTGGTGGCTGGGAAGCTGGATATGAGTCAGCAGTGTGCTCTTGCTGCCAGAAAGGCCAATAGCATACTGGGCTGCATCAGAAGAAGCATTGCCAGCAGATCGAGGGTTGTGATCATTCCCCTCTATTCAGCACTGGTGACACCGCGTCTGAACTACTGCATACAGTTTTGGGCTCCCCACTACAAAAAGGATGTGGACAAATTAGAAAGAGTCCAGCGGAGGGCAACAAAAATGATCAAGGGGCTGGAGCACAAGCCCTATGAGAAAAGACTGAATGAACTAGGCTTATTTAGGCCGCAGAAGAGAAGACTGAGGGGTGATTTGATAGTAACCTTCAACTACCTGAAGAGATGCTCCAAGGAGGATGGAGCTCGACTGTTCTCAGTAGTAACAGAGGATAGAACAAGGAACAATGGTTTCAAGTTGCAGCTGGGGAGGTTGAGGTTGGATATTAGGAAAAACTTTCTTACTAGGAGGGTGGTAAAGCATTGGAATGGGCTACCTAGGGAGGTGGTGGAATCTCTGTCTTTAGAGATGTTTAAGGCCCAGTTGGATAAAACTCTAGCTGGAATAATTTAGTGGGAGTGGTCCTGCTTTTTTTGGCAGGGGGTTGGACTAGATGACCTCATGAGGTCCCTTCCAACCCTATGGTTCTATGATTCTATGATCTCTCACTCTAGTACCCTATTTTATCCTCTAAACCAGTGGCTCCCAACATATGTTCCAGGGGCCAGAAGTGGCCCTTGAACGCTTTAAAAGTGGTTCTCAACTTCCCTCCTCCTGGCTGCAGAATGGAGGCACTGCCTAAGGACCCAGAAGTGTGTTTCTGCAGAGCTAAAAGACTGATGCAGGCCCTTTGCTGCAGCTAAATGAATATGAGACTAGTGCTCTCATCCCCCTGTCCGTTGCAAGGAGCAAAGGGAAGTGCTCTACAATGGTTCCTAGGTGCTAGGGTCCTTGCTGGAGCTGAAGGGATGGGAGGGGAGCACTGATCTTCCATCCGCCTGGCTGCAGAATGAAGCCACTGCCTTGGGACCCACATAGAGTGTGCAGAGGTGCAGGATGTGTGTGGTTTCCCTGCTGCAGCAAGTGAGACAGGAGAGTATCAAGCAAGTAGGCAAACTGCTTTTTGGGAGTGCTTGCAGGTGGAGGCTGGTGGCCCTTCAGGGCTGTAAAAATTATATCTGTGGCCATTGAACGAAAAACATTGGGAACCACTGTTCTAAACTGTGCTGCAATTGATTTCAATGGGCCTACTCAGAGATTAAGCAGCTGCTCAAGGCAAGTAAAATGCTCAAACTCTGGTCCTTAATAAACCATATATACAATCACCAATAATGTATCCAATAGCATTGTTTTCCATTACAGGGCACATCACAGATGGTGAATGAGGAAGGACTCTATGAGTCTAATTCAAACTTATTCACTGAAATCAGTGTAAAGATTCACATTCATTTTAATAGGCTTTGGATTAAAGTTCTTTATGGAGAACTAGCTGAATCCTATATCCACTTATTTCCAGACACTGAAATATTTGTTTGTTTTAAAGCTATAGAATCTTTGCACATAAAAGGGCAGTATGGCTCAGTGATGGAAGCATTGTGTTGCACTGGGACATGGGGTCTGTTTCTGGCTCTGCCAGTGGCCAGCTGGGAGACCTCTTTACCTTGGTTTCCCCATCTGTAAAATGGAAATAAAGTTACTGCCCTCCTTGGAAAGCCCTTTGAGATCTGCTGAGGAAAAGTGCTAGACTGAGTTAAATGTTTATTAATGATGTGGGCTTTGGGAGTAAGCTGGACGCCACGGACATGTTTACAACCGTAACTCCTTTTAACAACACTATTTGTCAGTGAAAGTTTCAGTTCCATGTCAGACTGACCGTTCTAAGCATGCAGTAGCAAGGAGGTGCTCATTACTAGCCATTGGCTTGGTATCCTGGCCCCCATTTCTCTTCTGACAGTGTTCTGAGCTTTGTGCATCTCAAATCTCATGCTGTTCTTTTTTGAGGAATAAAACTGGCATCGGGGAGAAAGACAGGAGACGTGGCTAAGCTCCTTCTCGATATGCACAGCAGTGTTTTCCTGCTTCTCACCAAACAGTGAGCCAGGGCTTTCTGTAGGATGCACAGATTTATAACACAGCCAGGGGTTAATGTATAGTTGGGTGGGCCCTGGAACCCTCCCACAGGGGTGGGCACCCCTCCAGCATGTGTGAGCCCCCTCTGGCATGGGTGGGGACCCCTCTGGCATAGGCGGCCCCCCCCGGTACAGGTGGGCCCCCCAGTACTCATCCACAGAACCCATCCCCTGCCCCCACCCCCAGCCACACACAGACACACACACAGAGCCACCCCCAGCCACACACATACACTCACACAGCTCCCCCAGCGCCCCTCATAAAAACCCCAGAAGCCCCTCTCAGAGCCCTTAACTTGGCTGTTTGCAGGCTGCCTGACTGGCTGGAAGCTGCTTCAAGCCACAAGGTGCTCCGCCCTGCAAGGGGGAGATTCACAAACTCCCAGCCTATGGCAGCTCTCTGGTGCCTGGGCTTAAGGTGGAACAGGGTTTAAGGTGGAGCCACGGGAACACTGCATTCTGGCTGCTTGGGCTATTTTTAGTGGGGCCCCGGAATGCAGCATTGTGGTGCCTTCCTCCATTTTTAGGGGCCCCGGAAGGCTGCCAGCCTAAAAATAGGGGGCCCCAGAACTGTGTTCGAGTGTGTTGCCCCTTACTTTAACCCCTGAACATAGCATGTGTTCTATAGAGCATGTACACATATACACAATGGGCAATGACTGCCTAGAAAGTAGTACTACAGAAAGGGATCTGGGTGTCATAGTGGACCACAAGCTAAATATGAGTCAACAGTGTAACACTGTTGCAAAATAAGTAAACACCGTTTTGGGATGTATTAATAAGACTATTAAAAGTAAGACACAAGAAGTAATTCTTTTGCTCTACCTCGCTCTGATTAGGTCTCAGCTAGAGTATTGTGTCCAGTTCTGGTTGCCTCATTTCAGGAAAGATGGGGACAAATTGGAGAAAGTCCAGAGAAGAGCAACACAAATGATTAGAGGTCTGGAACACTTCACTTGTGAGGGAAGATTGAAAGAGCTGGGTTTGTTTAGTCTGGAAAAGAGGAAACTGAGAGGGGACATGATAACAGTTGTCAAGTACCTAAAAGGCTGTCACAATGAGGAGGAAGAAAAATTGTTCTCCTTAACTGCTGATGATAGGAGAAGCAGCAATGGGCTTAAATTACAGCAAGGGAGATTTAGGTTGGACATTGGTAAAAAAAAAAATCCTAACAGTCAGGGTGATTAGCCACTGGAATAAGTTGCCTAGGCAGGTTGTGGAATCTCCATCATTGGAAGTTTTTAAGAGCAGGTTAGACAGGCACCTGTCAGGGATGGTTTAAGGGGGTATTGGGTCCTGCCATGAGTGCAGGGTACTGGATTCGATGACCTCTCATGCTCCCTTCCAGTTTCTATGATTCTATATTATGGTCAAACCAACCAGAGCAATTCCTGGTTCTCTGGACCCTCTTAGCTATCATTAATGCTGTATAAATATGTCCCATCCTGTCTACAGTGGCTCACCTGTCCAGACAAAGTAACTCCAGAGCCTAATAAACCCTTCCAGTCTACACAGTCTCATCATGGTGAAGTTGGACCTTGAAGTTCCCCTGGTCTAGTTGGTCCTCTGTGGGAAAACAGAAATATTTCAGAGAAACTTTGACAGGGGCTTTGAACTTAACTTTCCTTCATAATAACTACATGTGGCTTCCAGGGCTACTCTCATATTCCTGCCTATGTTGCTATACCACTATGTAACCTGAACTATCTTCCCAGGTGTTTGTCCACAAAACCTGTGATGCTTAGCATTTCTGAAGCTGGTAGGGCTGTCAATGAAGACTTATCAGGGTACAATATTTCTACAGCCTGAATCATATCACTGTAGCCTGACTAAGCCTCACCTGAATCTCCTCATCACATGTAGGTGTCTTCTGTGTTGGAAGTTCGATCTCCAAACTTGAAAAAAAATTGACTAAAAAGTTTTCTTCAGTGCAGATTTGGCTTCACTGAAATGTCTCACAAATTTGTGCTGGTTTTGCTGGATTGTTCATTTTAAAGAAACCCAACAACTCTAAAAAGTTGAAACTGTTTTTGTTCAAAATAACTTTTCATTTAGATAGCTTCTTTAGTATTATTTAAAAAAAATTCAACAATGTATAAAAATGCTCAAAACTGACATGAAACCTTTCATTTTGGGTCAAACAAAACATGTTTTGACCCAAAATTATCTTCTTTTTACTTTTTGAAATTATCAATGACCTGAAAAAAATCAGTTATTTGCCCAGCTGTAGTTGATCCTTTGCTCTCTCCACTCGCTGTCTCCCTTGCTATATCATTCACTCTGCTTCTCAAATTGCAACTTATCACCTATATCTTTTTCACTGTTTCTAATCAGTAAGCAGTTTCCACACATGCAGTCATTCTTGGCAGCTCTTTAGTGGTGGTTTTCAAACTTTTTTCCTCAGGACCCAGTTGAAAAAAACATGATGCCTGCAACCAAGGCTTTCCTGGGGTGGGACGGAGGGACAAGGCCAATCGGTCTGTGGGAGGCCCCCTACCCACCCCCCATCGCCTGGGCCGACCCTGGGAACAGCTGGTCCAGGGGCAGGGCAGGAGAGCAGAGCCTGGTATCTGGGCCAGCCTGTCCCACCCCTGGACCAGCTGTTCCCCCTTAGGGGTGGGGAGGGCCATCCCAGAGTCTGAGTTCCACACTCCTGCCCCTGGCCAAAGGCGGTGGGGCAGGGACAGGAGACAGCGCAGCAGCGGGACCATGGAACCACAGGGCCCGAGGCAGTCACCCCTCTCTCCCCACCCAAGGATGGTTCTGCCTGCAACACAACAACACAACAATTACATCTTTGTGCAATTCATTCCAGTCTTTTGGTGGCTGAATCAGGAGGTTCCATGACCTGATAGTTGAGGGTCTGCAACTCAGTACTGGGTCCTGACCCATGGTTTGAAAACCACTGCTCTTTAGGACACAACATTTCCAGACTGGAGCATATAATGCTGATGTCACTCCATGTGTGATTCCCAACTTCTGCTCCCAGCAGGTCTGCATCTTGTTCCATTAGCACCTCACATGCTGTGTAATGAGAACCCCTCAAATCTGTCAGCTGGAAGCTCCCTCTGGAAAGCTGACAGAAGCTTAGGTCACTGTGAGTTATGATGAAGGAACTGAAGACAGGTAGTATAACTGCAGTAAGTCAGCAAATGTAAGGGCTATTAAGCATGTAAGGGCTGTTGAGAGCTAGAACCCCCTGAGCTGTAGCACAGGAAGAATGGACATTGAAATGAATGGAAAGCTCCTCATTGGTTCCAGTGGGTTTTGGATCAGGCTCTAAATGAAATGTATAGAGAGTGAGAAACATTTGCCTGCGATTTTCTCAGGAAGCACTGTTGTTTATTAAAATAGAGTATGAACTTAGAGGGGTGGTAAGCTATGCTGAGGTAGCCAGAGCATTGTGAGCACAGTTGGGATATTCAGTTACAAACTCCTATTACATATCTTGAGGGGCACCCGGAAATTCCTTCATTGCTGATTACCACAAGGTGACCCTTATGGTCACTGGGAGATTGGAGGTTCCATAATACCTCCCCCAGCAACCACTTAATCTGCTCAAAGGAATTTGGAGTTACAACAAGGAGGGTCAGTCTCCAATCCCCGTTTTTTCCAGGACATAGCACAACTCCTCTAAGGGAGAGAGAAGGAGCCAGGCAGAGAACCAAGTGAGCAGACCCAGGCTGCTTGCAGTCTTGAATGAGAACCATATACTCTTGGAGGAGATGGTGATGGTGGCCAAGGATGAACTCATGTTCAAACGTTGATGACACACAGCAGGAACAACACTGCAAATGTCCTTCAAAGATGCTGCTTTTCTGGTGGGACCTTCCCTAGGTGCCCCTGGCTGCAGATGTGAGAAAAGCTCCTGGTACCTGTGTACAACTGGCTCCCTGAATGACAAGGGGGGAGTGAGTAATATCGTTCATGGGACCAACTTCTGTTGGTGGGAGACACAAGTTTTCCAGTCCAGCATGTCTCTCACACCACCAGAACTTGGTCCCATAAAAGACATTATCTCACCTACCTTCTGTCTCATATCCTGGGACTGACACAACTACAGCTGCCTTGGCTCCATGAGTCACATGCATGGGGCTCTTCTGAATTTAGCCCAGGAGTGTCAGGCCTCTGTTGCTGAATCGGAGCATTGATCAACATCTGCTAGCTGTGTACAGTCTTAGACACAGCAAGCCAAGGGGCAGGAGAATTATAAGTGAGTTTGTGGAGAGGTTCCAAAGGGGTTGCCATGTTAGTCTAGTTCCACAAAACAAACAAGTAGTCTGGTGGAACTTTCAGCCCTACTCGACATTTGGGAGAAATTCGGTGGCAGTCGAACACCGGCTACACAAGGAACATAAAATTTGTTGCGTAACTGGCAGCGACTTTCTAAGCTGCTGTTACACATTAGGGGAAAGTTGACTGCAAATCGCTTGTGGTCAGCTTTCCCCTACACTCCCTGACCCGCAGAACTTCTGGGGTCAGCTTCCGGGCGTGGTGCAGTGAGTTCATGCTCACTGTGATCTGTTCCCAGAAGGGTGAACTGATGGTGGCGAATTTGCCACCGTCAGTATAGACATATCCACAAAGACTAACAAACAAGACTGGAACTAGAAAAGTTGGCGTCCAGGGCAAGCAGCCCCAGACACGACCTCACCCCCCCATTCGGGGCCTGATCCAGCCCCATCCATCGAAAGGGAGCTGGATACGGCACCTGCCACCACTGGGAGTCCCCTGGCTGGGTGGTTTCCCTGCTGATCAGCCAGCTTCCTCAGCTGGGCACCTTCCCCACCAACTGGTAGGGTCTGCTAGCTGGGCACCTTTCTTGCCAGCCAGCTTGCCTGCTGGCTGGATCCCTGCCAGGGTGCTTTCCCTGCTGGCCTGGCAGGGCACCTTTGCTGACAGCCGGCTTCCCTGGTCAGGCGCCTTCCATAGTGCCCTCTAAAATTCAGTGTCTGGGGTTTTGCCCTGGTTGCCCTGCCCTAGTTACAACCCAACTAACAAATTATAATGCAATAAATAAATTCATTAGCCTTTAGAAGTGCCACAAGACTCTGCTTGTTTTGGGGAAAGGGAATGCCTCAAAAGCTGGATGAGATGAGCCCTCTGCTCCCCAGAAATAAGTGTGCAGGTGGCTCCCTGCAAGAAAACTCCTACTTTGGACATTGGCAGCCACTCGCCCACCCATCTCCATCCTTTGCTTTTCTCTTTGTTAAATGACAGGCAAACAGACTGAGAGCTGGGAAGAGGCCCCAGGTGCTGCTGGAGCTTCAGCTGCTTCTCCCAGCAGCTCCTGTCACTCATTATCTGCATAAATTAGCCATCTGAAAATACTGGAGGTTAGAGAGAGCAGGGTATGTGGGAGTGAAGCCCTGTAATTCTTTAGTCCCCTTTTGATTCAGATGTAGACTGACTTTCACATCGTATTTTCCTATTGCACAAAGCAAGCACTTGGGGGTGTTTAACCAAAGGGGCTGCTGGACTAATACTGTTTTCTGCTGTTGCTTTACGTAGGGGAAGCACCTCTGGGTCATACTCATATTAGTAGAAAGGGCAGAGCTATGTAAATCAGCTAAGGTACATTAAATAATCCCATTATATCTGATAATTCAAAACTTAAAACACCAGCTGTCAAAAAGTTAGGCAACATTTATGAAAAAATTCTGATCTTTAAAGTTATTTGGTTTGATTTTACAAAATTCAAATGTTATATGAAAAGCTTCCTCAACAACATTTTAAATTTTTGCCAAGCTCTTAAGATGATCAAAAATGACTAGAAGTGTCACACAAAATTAGTTACATTTTTATTGACTGAATCTGGGTGAAATAGATTTGAATTTGGACAATTTCAGTCAATGCTAATCTAAAACCTCAAGACAATTCAATGGTACGAATGATGTTTATTAATTGTTGGAGTAGGCAGTAGCATCTCAGACTGAATGTCATGAATCAGGACCTCATTGTGGAAAGTGCTGTACATTGAACTAATGGTCAGTTATAATTTAAGTAGGAGGTTTTTTTTCCTGTGGCCATCTTTAAGGCAAGGCTCCAGAAGAATAACAGTAGGGTTCCCTAAAGCAGTACTATTCTGCCTTGAAAATTGACTCGGAATCACTGTTCCCTCTAAGCTGTGCGCATGTGCGTGCTCACACAGCTCATGAAACCTGCGCACACAACTAAATAAAGTGCGCACAAAAAAATTCAATAGTGCTAATATTGGTGCTGACAAAGAAATGTTCTTACGCACACAAAGAAGGAGGAGGGAAGAACGTTGCAGAGGAATGCATGCATCGTTCCCTGTAGAAGTTGGGGCTGCTGGTTATCTGCTGGTTATGTGCTCCTTCAGCACTCACAGAGCCATTATTGGCTGTTAGTACATGCTCCCTCCTCAGGGCAGCTGTGCCTTACAGTCATAGAATCATAAAATTATAGGGTTAGAAGGGACATCATGAGGTCATCTAGTCCAAGCCCCTGTCAAAAAAGCAGGACCACTCTCACTAAATTATCCCAGCCAGGGTTTTGTCTAACGGAGCCTTAAATATATCCAAAGATGGAGATTCCACCACTTCCCTAGGTAGCCCATTCCATTGTTTCACCATTCTCCTAGTAAGCAAGTTTTTCCAAATATCCAACCTCGACCTACACAGTTGCAACTTGAAACCATTGCTCCTTGTTCTGTCCTCTGTTACTACAGAGAACAGCTGAGGTCCATCCTCCTTGGAGCATCCCTTCAAGTAGTTGAAGGTTGCTATCAAATCCCCTCTCAGGCTTCTCTTTTGCAGGCTAAATAATCCTAGTTCCTTCAGTCTTTCTTCATAGGGCTTGTGCTCCAGCCCTTTCGTCATTTTTGTTGCCCTCCGTGGCCACGGGCCTGGCCTCCAGCAGCCGCTTTTGGCCCAGGCCTGCTGCAGCCTAGCTACCCGCAGCAGCATGGCCTCCCCCTGGCCCTATCCCTGGCCAGGGGTGGGGTCTGCCGGGCAGCCAGCCAGGCCCCAGATCCCCGGGTGGCGACGAGGCCACTGCAGCCCTGGCCAGCTCGGGATCGGGCCCTGGATCCCCGCCCGATTGGGCCGGAGATCCGGGGCACTGGCGTTGGGACCAGGGGCATGTGCCCCGGCGTGCCCAACGCCAGTGACGCCACTGCTGTAAACTTCCTTTTTGTGCTTTAGCTCAGTGCAGAGTTCTCTGTTAAGCCATGCTAGGTGCCTTCCACATTTGCTGTTCTTTCTGCTCATCAGAATGGTGTCTTCCTGTGCCCTTAGCAGGGTTTCTTTAAAATATAGCCAGCTCCCTCAGACACCTTTCCCCTTCAGATCAGCCTTCTAAGACATCCTGCCCATCAGTTCCCTGAGGGAGCCAAAATCTGCTTTTCTGAAGTCCAGGGTTTGTGTTTTGCATCTTTCCTTTTTTCCGTTAATCAGCATCTTGAACTCTACCATCTCATGGTCACTGCTGTCCAGCTTGCCATTCACTTCTTCTTCCCCGATCAATTCTTCTCTGTTTGCGAGCAGTAGGTCAAGAGGTGCAAGGCCCCTAGCTGGTTCCTCTAGCATTTGTACCAGGAAGTTGTCCTCAACATTCTCCAAAAACTTCCTGGATTGCCTGTGCACTTCTGTGTTAGCCTCCCAAAAGATGTCAGGGTAATTGAAGTCCCCCATGAGAACCAGGGCCTGTGATCTGGAAACTTCTCCCAGTTGTCCATAGAATGCCTCATCCACCTCCTCCTTCTGGTCTGGAGGTCTATAGCAGACACCCACCATGACATCCCCCTTGTTGCCCTCTCCTCTAAGCTTAACCCACAAACTTTCAACTGGCTCAGTTCCACTTTCACAATGGAGCAGTCATAGAGTGCTTTTACGTATAGCACTACTTCTCCCCCTCTTCTTCCCTGCCCGTCCTTCCTGAACAATTTATACCCATCCATGGCAGAGCTCCAGTCATGCAAGCTATCCCACCACATCTCTGTTATTCCAATTATATCATAATTCCTTGTCTGCACCAGTACTATCAATTCTTCCTGCTTGTTACCCAGGCTCCATGCATTCATGTACAGGCACCTAAAATACCGGGCTGATTGCCCTACTTTCCCCTGTCAATTTTCAGTTTTATTGCATCTGCCTCCTTGCATTTTCTCCTGGCGTTCTCCTTCCCCACTTACCTCAGGTATTAGGGCTTCTGTCAAGGCTGGTTCCCCACTCTGGCACTCCGAGTGCAGAAGGTGGGGGCCTGCAAAAGGCCTTAAAAGCCACTGGCCTTAAAGCCTGATCTTAAAACTCTCCAAGGCCTCCAATTTCCTGGCCTTGGAGAGGTATTGCTGCCACCACCCAAATGCAAGAAACCTCTTGAAACCCAGGAAGGCGCACTTGGGAATTCCTTCCTGTGAACGATCCTCAATCACTTCTATTCCTCTCTCAGGAGAGTGACTAAGCCCCAGCTGGAATATTAGCTGGAAATAGAACAGAATCTCCTCTAGTAGCTGGCTGTGCAGTCTGAGGCACATGCACACAAACCTCTTGCCCTTCAGGACACAGAACCAGAGATTACTTAAAAGGTAAAATTTTTAATAAAAAAGAAGAGATAAAAAACACAGAGGTGTTGCTTCTCTGGGATTTAACTTAGGTAGTTACAGCGTAGGTGGAGGGGTACATGTGCTCAGCACAGAGAAATCCAAAAACAAACCAAAAACAAAGGAATACCCTGACTGTGTCTAAGTAAACATTCCCTGTTCTACTCATGCCTGGTCAGTAACAAACTTGAGCTTATCTTGTGTAAGGATGTTGCTGGATCCTTCCTCAGGCCCCTCTGGCCTCCTCCTGATCCTCCCAGGAGCTCTGCTGCATCCAAACAGGAGCCGGCAAGCCTGCTGCTCCAGTTCAAAAACCTGTGCTTTGTTCCTATTTGCTGTTCTGGGACTCATTGGCCAGAGTGTTAACCCTTTCCTCCCCAAGGATTATTACAGCTTCATTAGGACACCTAAGACAATATTTGATTCCTGCACCCCCATGTTCCAACTACCTTTTCTTTTATCTCTGGTGTTACAGTCCCAGCACCCCTCAAGTTCCATCTCTTCCCCGAGGTTTCCCACATTGTGACTTACCTGTGGGCTTTGGTCTCCTTCCCCTTTCAAACCTAGTTTAAAGTCCTGCTCACTAGGTCAGCCAGTCTGCGTCCATATATGATCTTCCCCTTCCTCGACAGATAGCATCCATCTCTGCCTAGCAGTCCTTCTTCCTGGAACAGCACCCCACGGTTAAGGAAGCCAAAGCCCTCCTAATGACACCATCTTCGCAACCAGGCGTTCATCACCAGGATGCATCTGTCTCTGCTCAGGCCCTACCCTTGACAGGAAGGATCGAGGAGAACGCTACCTGTGCTTCAAACTCGTTCACCTGCATTCCCAGAACCCTGTAGTCACCTTTGATCTGCTGAGGATCACCTCGCAGTATCATTGGTTCCCACATGGATGAGTAGCATGGGGTAGTAGTCAGAGTGGCGGATGATTCTAGACAATCCCTCCATAACGCTTTGGATACAGGCGCCCAGCAGGCAGCATACCTCCTGAGAGGCCTTGTCGGGGGGACAGAGGGGTGGTGCCATCCCCCTCAGAAATGAGTTCCCAAACACCACAACCCTACGTTTCGTCCTGGCTGTGGTGGATGTGATCCTCCCAGCCTTGGGGGTGCATGGTGTCTCCTCTTCCACCTCATCCATCGTCTCTAGTGCTGCATAATGGTTCTTCACCACAACGGAGGGTGGGATGGGAGCAGGGGTGGAACACTGTCTGCTGCCAGAGGTAACCAGCTGCCAGTGTCCTCCCTCTGCCATAGGCATCCCATCCTTCTCCAGTCACAATCATGTCCAAATGTGTTTGGTTGATGAGGGGCTGAGTGATGTTAGGGAGAGTGTAGCTGAGACATCTGAACTTTAAAGGACACGATTCTTTCTCCTTTCCATTTGTTTCTTTTATTAGTCAATTCTCCCACAGGAAATTGAGCAAATACCAGTGCAATGAATGAATTGTGTTGCTCACTCTTTCACTGACCTGCTAGGTGAGCTCAGGCAAGTCACTGCACCTCAGTTTGCCCTCCCACCTTTTGTGTGTCTTTTCTGTTTAGACTGTAAGCTTCTCAAGGCACAGGCTCTCTCCTGCTGTGTGTCTGTACAGTGCCTAATGCAACAGGGACCCAATCACAAATCAGGACCTGTCATTTAAATAATAATAATAATAATGTCACCAGTTAGTAATAATCTGTAGACATAAAATCGCCGAACAAAGAAATGAACGGCTTGTTTGCTAAAATGTTGTTAATTTACAAGGTCTAACTCAATGTGTCAAAATTTTTAATGTCTTAAAAAGCAAAAAAGCATTTTTTTTTAACTCTCCAGCCTTTGAGCAGGTGGTTTTCCTTGTCACAAAGGCACTGTGATGAGTGGCTAAGCTCAAACTGTGATCCTCATAGGTAGCAGAGGCGTGAGATTTGGGGTCCTCTCTGTAGTAGTCATGTGCACATTTAACCAACCCTGCCAGGGCTACTAGCGGGATTAGAAAATGGGCAAGCTATAGTAGGCTTTTATCTGCTTCCGTGGACTAGCCATTAGAGAGAGACTAAGAGCCAGAGTCTCTAAGTGTGGGCTCTGTACGCAAATACAGCTTGCACAGAAGAGTCTTGTGCTCACTCTGCCTGTCAAGCAGCTAGCTAATCAATATACATCTCAAAGCAGGGAGTGGATCTCTTCTAGTTCAAATCAAAGTCTCCCCAGTTAGCTAATTAATTTGGCCCACAGGCCAGCTAGGTGATGCCTCTCTTCTTTCATCTCAATCCTTCCCACCAGGTAGCCCCTGGCAAATACAACCTTCCTTCTATCTCCAAAACAAGGGAAGTACCCAATTCTTCTGGTGGGCTGTATGATGACCTCAATGGCCACAGGCCCAGCCAGTGAGTTTGCACTATTGAAGGCCCCAGGCAATGAAAGTTTAGGAAAAATCGGACCACACATGTTGGTCCCGCTGCCTCTATCACTAGCTGCTCAGTCCTGTGGAGGTGCTGTGCTCCCTCAACAGTCAATGGCTGTTGAGATTAGCCTCCTCAGTCTACATGGGATAGAGATGCAGAAAATGGGAGCGGAGCACTAAAGAAATAAGGACACTATTATAATTTGGAACTATTTACCCTCCTTCCTCTGCTTTTCTGCTTCAGCTTGCTGTTATTTTCTGCTGCTGAGGGGAGCAGAAAGAAAAGGAAAAATCGTGTGCATTTTCTGATGAAATATTTAAAATGCTGGTGCATTTCCCTTGTAGCTGCTTTCATCCCTACTATTCTAACAAGCAGCTTTTACCCTCATTTGTCATGTAGCAGAGTTTGCGGCAATTCTTTTCTGCCATGCGGAAAGCAGCAGGACCCTTGTAGGCTGTGCTATTGAGATATGGACTGATTGAAAGGCCGGGTTTTGTTGGTGTTTGTTTTGTACGGAAATGATCTATTTCATTTGAGAAGTGAATGGCAGTGCTGGAGGAAGGAGCTGGCTGATTGCATTCCTGGGGAATGGCCAGCACAGCAGGAACAAAAAGCCAGTCCCCTCCTCCCAGGATACAACTGAACTAATTGCTGGGGCTAAGAAAAGAAAAAATAAGAAGTCGGTATGAAATGAAGGAGCTGTGGATTCCTAGTGGAGTACCACAACCATCGCCCTCTGCTCCTTGAAGGAATCCAAAAGGATCAGTGGATGCCTGCCATCCATCTGGATACCTGACTAGGGAAAAGAGAGGGAAAGGAGCAGGACTGACAGCTCTGGAGAGTGAGATCCTCAGTGTATCTAGAGAGGAGGATGGTCCTGGCAACAGCAGTGGACTTGCCCATCTCTGTCAGGGCTGGATTAAGATATGGGAAATACAGGGTCTAATCTAGGATCCTGCTGCTGTAGTCATTGAATGAGATCAAATCTCAATGTTCATTTAAAAAAAAAAAAAGATATCTCAGCTGTTCTGAATGTAAAGAAAAGCTTGGAAATGTGACCCTGAATGTGAAGAGAGCTTGAACCTGCAGCTCCAATGGCATGCGCTACATCATTCATCATAACTGCAATCTGCAGCTACCTCAAGCAGAGGCAGGCCCACAATGTGGCAGTGGGGCCATGGGCAGCAATGTCGTGATCTGGGATTGCTGTTTGTCCCTATTACAATGGATCTGAAGGGAGTTATGATCCAGACTCAAGCAAGAAAGGTGAACAACAATTCAAATGTTACAAAATCGGGTCAGTGTTTTCAAGTCTGTTATGTGACTAGGTGGGAGTAGGGCTGAGGAGGTTCAAATTCCAGCTTTGAACCAGGGAAAAATGGTTTGATTGTCTCCCCATTGTTCCTACATATGGATGTTAGAAACCCTCCAACCACCTTAGTATGATGGGCAATCTCTGCATAGGGAAAGCCTAGCACTAAAAGAGCAGGGGAGGTCTCAATGGGATGGGCAACATTTAGTACTGACATCAGATCAATGAAAATTATTGTATGTGGAGTGTGGGGGTCAAGAATAATATGTTAGGTGCACAAAGCCTTGAATAAGCACTTCATTATAAAGTATTGTGCTATGAGATGATATAGCCAACAAATAATGAAGCCCAGTGCAGTGACATCTGGTCTCTAGGGGAGTGATACAAAGCCTGCTGAAGACAAGGGCAGTCTTTCCATGACCTCATGGGGTTTAAATTTCCAATAGGGGCTACATGTTGCAGTCCCTGAGCTTGGATCTACATATCAGAAAAAGCTGACTGAGAAGCATAGTGGTTCTCTCCCAACTCTGAGCCCAGGAAGTCAGAGGTACCAAGAATGGTCCATTCATTGCATTGGTCCCTCTGGGCACCCTTCCATGCACAGGGAACGGGGATGGAGCAGCAGCAGAACTAGCTACATCAGTCTCAGAAATATGTGTGGCTGATCACAAAGGTACTAGCTACTCTTCACAGAATCCTAGAAGATTAGGGTTGGAAGGGACCCCAGGAGGTCACCTTGTCCAGACCCCTGCTCAAAGCAGGGCCAACCCCAACTCACTCTTAACAGCCAGGGCTTTGTCAAAGGATGGAGATTATACTATCTCCCTAAATAACACATTCCAGCGCTTCACCACCATCCTAGTGACAAAGATTTTTGTAATATCCAACCTCGACATCCTCCATTGCAACTTCTTGTTCTGTCATATGCCACCACTGAGAAAATCCTTGTTCCATCTTTCCTGGAACACCCTTCATGTAGTAGAAGGCTGCTATCAAATCCCTCCTCACTGACCTTCTGCAGACTGAATGAACCGAGTTCTCTTGATCTCGTCTCATAAGTCATGAGTTCCAGGTCCCTAATAATTTCTTTTGCCGTGTTTTGGACTCTCTTTGATTTGTCCACATCCTTGCTGTAGTGGGGGCCTCAAAACTGGACAAGTACTCCAAATGCTGCCTCACCGATGCTGAATAGAGGGGAATAGTCACTTCCCTTGATCTTCTGGCAATGCTCCTATTAATATAGTCCAAAATGCCATTATCCTTCTTAGCAATAAAGGCACTGTTTCTTGTCCACTGTAACCCTCAGGTCCATTTCTGCAGAACTTCTGCCTATCGAATTGGTCCCCAGCTTGTACGAGAGCATGAGATTCCTCCATGTTAAGTGTAGGGTTCTGCACTTGTCCTTGCTGAATATCACCAGATTTCTTTTAGCTCAAGCCCCCAATAGGTTGCTCTGTATCCTATTCCTACCCTGCAGCATATCTACCATTCCCCCACTTTAGCGTCATCTGCAAATTTGTTGAGGGTGCAGTCCATTCCATTCTCCAGATCATTACTGAAGATGTTGAACAACAGACACTCTGCTTGTTACTTGCTGCCAGCTAGACATCAAATTGTTGATCACTATCAGTTGAGCCCGATGATCTAGCCAGCTCTCTACCTACTGTATAGTCCATTTGTCCAACCCATACTACTTTAACTTGCTGGCAAGAATACTGTGAGAGACCATACCAAAAGTTTTTCTAAAGTCAAGGTATATCACATTTACTGCTTTCCCAACATCCTGAGGGCCAGTCTTCTCATTATAGAAGGCAATCATGTTGGTCAGGCATGACTTGCCCTTGGTGAATGCATTCTGATTATTCCTGATTGCCTTCCTCTCTTCCAAATTCTTTAAAATGGATTCCTTGAGGACCTGCCCCATGATTTTCCTGGGGACTGAAGTGAGGCTGACTGGTCTGTAGTTCTCCAGATCTTCCTCCTTCCCTTTTTTGAAGATGTGGACTGGGCACTATATTTGCTTTTTTCCAATCATCCAGGACCTCCAAGAGTTGCCACGAGTTTTCAGAGATAATGGCTAATGGCTCTGCAAACACATCAGCTAACACCCTCAGCACTCTTCGTTGCATTGCACCCAGCCCCATGGACATGTGCATTTTCAGCCTTTCTAAATCGTCCTGAACCTCTTCTTTCAGAACTGAGGGTTGCTCACCTCCTCCCCATTCTGTGCTGCCCAGTGCAGTAGTCTGGGAGCTGACCTTGTCTGTGAAGACAGAGGCAAAAAATTATTGTATACTTCAGCTTTTCCCACATCATCTGTCACGAGGTTGACTCTCTCATTCTGTAAGGGGCCGACACTTTCCGTGATCTTTTTGTTGCTAATATACCCATACAAACCCTTCTTGTTATTCTTTATATACCTTGCTAGCTGCAATTTCAATGGAAAGTCATGACCAAACAAGTCCCCCTAGCAAGACCCTATATAGCATGGGAGCCCCCCAAAAGTGCTGATCCTTGGGAGCAGCCCACTGTTATGGCTCTGATGGAAGAGAAAGGGGCCTGTGTCAACAACAGGAGGAGAAGCCACCTTGGACAGCCCCATTTCAAGCTCATGAAGAGGAGCTGTTCTAAAAACATGGATCTGGGCTCAAAGTAACTGCAACCTTCCTGGGGAGAGAAGCCTCAGGTTCTGCAGGGCCAGATTCTGACTTCCTGATGCCAATGGGACCCTTGCCACTGACTTTCAGACCCTCAGATGAGGTGCTGGGGTATTAACCTGTCAGCTAGGGTTGTCCGGTGCCTGGAAAATGTTACCGATGCTTTTCTGAAGACACCCTATCAGTGTATTGGATTCCTACAGACAGAGATCACTGCCAGTGGGGAAGGCTCCATCCTTCTGATATTGCTCAGTGCCCAGCTGCTCTCAGGGGGCAAAGAGCTGGACTCACAACACCCTCCCTGTGTTTGCACACAAGGGGTGTTCAGGCACAGGCTGGCCTTTGTGCCTTCAGTCCCTGTCTCCTCCCTCAGTACTAAGGGCCATTCTCTGAAGGGGTAGGCAGGTGCCCAGCATCATGCCCTGATAACACAGTGATACCACTCAGAAGATAGGTTTTTCAATGGCACATTCCCAGGCCTGCCCTCTGAGCAGTGACTATAGGGGCTCAAGAGGTTACACAATAGCCAAACTCTCTGCTGCCTGTAGGGGACTGGGTTCTTTCTCTGGAGGTGGCTTTCTCACGTCTGTTCCAATGCCCCACGCTCCTGCACTGTTACAGGAGCTCAGCAGGCAGATCAGACCTAGAGCAGGTAAATATTAGAGAAACCAGGGGTTCACTCCACTGTCCATCACTATCACCACAGTGTTACGGCCTCCCTGCTGTTACACAGCATCCCATGTCCCAGCCGTTTGCCCACCCAAGAGATATGGGCACATTTTACTTGGGACGCAACACATCCCTAACTACAGCCTGAGAAGCAATTTGTGATGTGAGATGCTGTAGTATCTGCTCTGAGAACAGAGAGGGAGGCCCCAATAGAGGAACAGCATCAGAAGGCGAGAGGTATTCAGCTTCAAGAGGAGATGTGTAGGAGGTGTCACAAAAGAGATTTATCCAGGAATGACTGGGATAGACGAGGCCGCTGCATTTAACCCACTCTCTCAGCCAAGAACAAAGGGACACCCATTTAGAAGGAATACAACAAGGTATTTCTCAGCAAAATCAATCACTTATATAACTTTCCTCTGCTCCTGCATCATTTGTTACAGTTTGCACTGTAGAAGCAATTGTAGTCCTGTTATCTAGGCACTGTACATACCTATTGTAACTGCCAGTCCCTGCCCTGATATGTTTACAGGCTAAACAAGCAAGGCAGATACAGAAAGTGAGGGGGAATGAACAGCCACAGAGAGCTGAAGTCAATAGGGTGGTAGTGGAGCCAGGAACAGTCCCCAGGTCTGCTGAGTTAGCATAGTGCAGTGATCACGGGCTTAATGCTGCCTCTTCTCACTAGTTCAAGACATGTGGAAGCACCGCCAAGCTAACTTGCTAGGCTGATGGCTCTCAACCTTTTGAGGACTGTGACATGCTTGGCTGCATGTCATAACTCTACAGTACACACCAGCCCACCTCCCGAAGGCTGAAGCCAGTCATTTCTCTGGCTTTCCATGACACAGTTTCCACTGTATGGTGACACAGTAATGTGTCCTGACACAGGGGTTGAGAACCACTGTGCTAGGGAGCATTTACTTTGGAATTTTATTGGCTGGCAGTTGGTGATCCTCTGTGCCCACATCACATGGGCTGAGGCCCAAGTCTGGGGAGAGGAGCTGACCATCTGCTCATTTAGTACTGCCATTAGCTTCTGCAATGGATTCTGGGTAGTATCTGATTGTCTGGGTACCGCCCTGGAGCAGTGTGGCTTCCTGCTGCCTGGTGTGGCACTGCTGCTCTCCCTTCCTTTCCCTCAGGCCAGTTTCTTCCTCCATTGCTGGGCCAGCGGGTCCTCACAGACTGTGCCCCTGACTTGCCACCTGGATGGTCCTTGTGTCTATTGTGGGAATGGAATCCACTGGTCACTGTGTTTCTTGTTGCCCACTGTGCCTGCTCCATTGATGATGAGGGCTATTTCATGCTTTCAGCTTGAAAGCCTTTGGCCCATGCACCCAGCTCTGGAGCCCCATGGGTAGTAGCTTTAGCATGCTGGTCGAGACTGAGCTAGTCGCTAAAGGAAATATCTTATCCTGCAGCTCCCCCATTCAGCCAGTGAGACCAGCAAGTAGAGTGCAGAAGCCCTGGGGGTCTGACAGACTACATGGTGTGGAGACAGGAAAACAAGCAGCATTAAACCCATTACACAGATAAGGCAAACCAAGATCCATATTTTCAAAAGAGGCCTGATATTCAGCTGCCCAGCAAGACTCTGACTTTCAGTGGGGCTCAGCTCCCATGACTCCCCTTGAGGTCAACAAGAGCTGTGGGGTTCAACCTCACAAACTCTGGCTGGGCACCGAAAATCAGTGGTTATATGTGTTGGCACTAGTCCCCTGCTTGGAGAGCACTGGGATCTAGTGGGTGAGTTGGAAGCTCTGACTTTCTGTCCTGGTTGTGACACTGATGGGCTTTGTGACCTTGGGTGGGGTGGGGGTTACTTACCTTTCCTGAGCGTCTGGGAAAAGAGTTAATATTTGCCCTAGTGGGATCTTGAAATTTTTTCTGTCTTACAGGGGATTGACACTGAATCAGCACTCAGCTTCTGTGTCCTAGTAGCTTGCTAGAAGGGTGGTCAGAGCAGGAGTCCTGCTGTGACTCAGGTCCAAACATTTTTGCAGTGTGAACCTGAATAACAAAGTACATACAGTATGGACATCTTAGCATGGTGAATATGCTGAGACCTGGGAACCCAGGTTACAGTTCAATGTAGATGCTCAAGCACAGGCCTTAAAAGACACTAAGTCCAAAAGCTTGAGTTCCACAGACCTGGATTTACCATGCAGGTACACACCCCCTGAAGGTTAATTAGTGACCCCAGTTAGGTGTAATGGGACTTAATTAGAAAGAAAGCCCTCAGCTTTGATGGTGGAGCAGGACAGGTGCTTCTTAAATGCAGATTGAGGCAGCCTGTAGCATTGAACAGAGAGCAAAGCAGATGGTTAAGAGAAGTCTTCTATTTCGACTTATAGAGATGTGGCAGGCCTCCAGAAGTAAATTGCTAGGGCCCTTCTTAAGGGAAGTAATGGAGGAATTCTGCTAGGGAACTGGTTGCTTGAGAGAATTTGTGCAGGGTCAGGAAGGAGGGGATTTCAGGTAAACTCAAGTGTTGGGGTAGAAGCACTCTTTAAGTCTGGACATGGTGATGTTTAGTCCTTGAGTTACCTCACAAGAGAGAGGTATGATCTGTTGCAGGAGTTAAAGTGAGCTAGAATGGTGTTCTGGGGCCCACTATTTTTAGGAACTCAGGGTTCTGGTGTCCCTAAAAATAGAAAATGGAGCTGCTGCCCACCATTTAAAAGTAGTGTGCATGTCAATGCAGTATTCTGGCTCCATTTTTCTAGTTTTAGGGGTCTGCCAAATGCTGCACCCCTAAAAATAGCAAGTCCCGCAATGCCATTCTGGGATGCCCTAGCAAGGCTGGGACATTTAAAATCTCCTACCCAGGGTGTGCTCAGAGCCTCTGACCATGCTCACTCCAAACAGGTGTAACCTTTGGGTGGACTAGAACTCACCCATTAGCTCCTCTCCATTGCCTAACAGTGATTAAACCCCTGGAGAAAGCAGCTGAGAGAGCCAGGACTCAGCAGATTGCTCAGAATTACCATCCATGTTAAAATACTACAGAGAATAAACAAATTTTATTAACTAACTTAACAAATCTTATCCTAAGAAGCCAAAATGAATTTAAAGAAACCCAAGAGTCCCAAAGCTCAGGTGGAGTCACCCTTCTCTCAGTTGCAGTCTTTTAGTCCTTGAGGCTTGAATGCAAACAGAAGAAATCCTCATTTTCTCTGGCTGCAGGAATCTTCAACTGGACTCCATGCAGTCCTTTCTTTCTTCTCTTCAACCAGCACCATGCAGTCAGACTACTGGTTATCCAGCTCTCAGTCCCACAAGAGAAAACTCCCCTGCAAAATAGTCCAAAGCAGGGAGAAAACATCCTGTAGTCCACTTCTGCCTCAGCTTCTCTCATTGAATCACTGAGCATATTGACTCTGCAGCTCTCTCTGGTTACTCCTTTCTAGGCTTCTCTTCTCTGCCTTCTCTCAGACATCTGACTCCAGCACAGCAATAGAAACTTGCTGAGCATGCTCAATATGCTGACCATATCCTATCACCAGAAAGTTCTGGTTTCTGGGCAGCAAAATCTGCTCAGCAACATAACCCAACTTTAAGAGAGCCCTAAAAGAGTTTGCTCTTTTTTAGCACATGGGTTACACAGGCACCATGTGGGAGCCTCAGCCCAGGCTGGGGCTGCTCCACAGTGACATGGTGGCCAGGTAAGGGGGCCCGGGGGGAGGTTGGGGACAGGTGAGCTGGCCTGGTGGGGAAGAGGGTTGGCCAGGGGCAGTGAGAGAAGATGGTGTGGTGTGGTAGGGGTTGGGGGACCAGCAGTGAGATGGGGGTTGGGGGCAGTGGCTGGTGCAGGGGGAGCAGTAGTTGGGGCTGGGTGGGTAGTTGTGGGGGGAACAGTAGCTGGGGCTGGGAGGGGTAGGTGTGGGGGGAGCCTGAACCTGTGTGAAGGGGCCTGCCAAATTATACTTTAATTCCTGATCTGATTTGTGACTTGGCTGAAGGGCAAAGACTTAGGGAGGACTGGGCCTGGCCATTGCATGGCTGGAAAAGTGGCCTGTGGCTCCTGGGGTGGTGGTGATGTGGGAGGTGATGTCCCTGCAGTGCTGCATCTAGCTGTGAGCAGGTGCCCTAGAGGTGAGGATGCACCTTTGTGCCCCCTTATTGGCCCCTCTGATGAGGGATTCTTTGGAAGGAAAATAACTGCAGCCTGCCTAGGTCATGGCCCTGGTGGCAGCACATAAATGCAATCAATAGCAATGCTGTCTAGTGTTGCTTTTCTACTCAGTGCCCTCCCCTGGTGCCAGCTGGGTAAGTGAAGGCCAGAGCAGCAATAGTGATGCCCGTCTCTGCCACTAGCTGCTGCTCTTTGGAGTGGCAGCCTGGGATGGCTGCTGTTCCTGTGAGTCTGATAGGGATTGTTTTTGCTTTGCTAATGTTCATGGTCTGCATGCACAAGCTTGGCCATCTTGCCTTGATTTCTTCCTTCTGACCACCCCTTTGGGGGTTTTGTTTCCCCAGCATGTTTGAGGCTAAGTGCCTAGATGTTTGCCTGCATGCTTACCTGCTGGCCCCTTGGAGTTCTCTTTCTCACGCACTGAGCCCTGAGCAGAGATCGTGTCTCATGTGTAACCCACAACAGATGTGGTGGGTAGGTGAGCAGGGTGCATGTGGCCCAGAATCTGTAAATATGCTCTGTCACGTGTTGTGTGTTGCTGTTTCAGTGGTACTCTGACTCACTTGGGTAGGGAATGCAGTCTGGCTGTACAGCTGTTGACAGGCACTAGAGGAGAGGTATACATCATGCTTTGTGCTATCTGACTGATGGGGCTGGGTGGCTTATGTCTGTGCCAGAAGTCACCCTAGTGTGACCCAAAGGAGTAGCCCTCCTGCCCTGTGTTGGTGCCTGTTTTGCATAGCTTTTCCCCCCAGTGCTTTGCTGGCTGAATTAAGGTTTGCCTTTGGCAGCTGCCTGAAGCTGCTGGCTTCATGCAGTGCATGATGGTGGCAGGGGACTGATGGACACAGCTGGTGCAGGCTCAAGGACTTGGGCAGCATCTCTAAGCTGAACTGGCTCCTCTCCAGATCATTAAACTGTTGCTTAGAATTTCCTGTTAGAGACCCACACATCTCTGACACAGTGGCAAGTAGCTGGTCCAATTACTGTTCTGGAAAGTTATAATGGTGGGGCTAGAAGGCAAAATGCAGCTGGTCAAACTACTGTATCTGCTTGAGAAGCATTTCCTGGAGGGCTGAGAACCCAGCTCTGAGCTGTCAGTCCCTCCTGCACAGTAATGTTGTCACTCTTCAGTGCTACTGTCCTTGTACCTCTGTCTGTGGTCCACCAAGGACACCCACTCTCAAGCTTCTGACTCCCCAACAACTGCTTCCCTTGTGTGGAGGCCTGCGTCTTTTTCCCTCCTGAGCAGGTTATGTCTGGGCTGCATGCTTCCAGGCCTATGCTGCAATCCCTGTAGAGGCAAGCTGCCTAGAAGGCTAGAGGCTGCATTTTGCCTGTGGCTCCGAGGTGGCTCCCAGTTTGGTCTGAGCAAGCACATTCTTTCATAGAGTGAAAGTGTACAGAGAAAATATATTAAAACCCCCTGAAGGAAGCTCTCTGCGTTCTAATGATCTTACCAGAGAGCCTTCTCCACAAGGCCTCCATTCAGTGTCAGCCATCCCTGTGGCCAGAAGGTCCTGTCTGTTTGCTGGGTCAGAAAGCAGGTCCTGAGTCAGTTTAAACTGCAGCTGTTTAGTCTTATGTCCGTTCTTTGTCTTTTGGCCTCTGGAGAATCCAGTATGAGCCAATGTATGTTGGCACTCCCTGGAAGTGTTACAATCTAGGTGAATTTGACAAATCAGCCCCACTGTTCTTAGTCCTTGGAGCCGTGGTCACCCTGGCCCACAATGATACCTGCAATTAATACAGATTCCACAGAGGCATCTGTGTTAATCTAGATCAGTAAAACAAACGAGTCCTGTGACACTAAAAGACTAACAAATTTATTTATTGCATGAGCTTTCGTGGGAAAAAAATCCCACTTTGTCAGAAGCACTCCTTGTTTGTTTTACAATTAATGTAGTGATCTCTCCCCAAAGATGCAGCAGGGAATGGCAAGATCTGTCACGAAGGCTAGCTCCCAGGGGATTAGAACAGTTCATGACAGTTCTCATTTCCCACACCATCATGTCAGCCAGTGGATGCATCCTAGGGCTCCTCTGTCCATGGGGACTTGGTTCTGACCCAGTGACAGTTAAAACTGACTTATGGGGGGAGAGGGTGGCTCTCCTACTAGGGACCGGACATGACCAGGTCCTGGTGGAGCTTAGCTGTCTTCCCCCCACACTCTCAGCCTTGTTGCAGCATGTCCCTTCCTTCCCCCACATTCCCAGGCTGTTTGCTCCCACCTCTCTTGATTGTAGCGCCAGCTCATTAGTATTATATCTCCCGGAAAATTGGTAAACAGAAGCTTGTGAATGAGGTGTTGATTGCAATCAGCAGGGAGACTGTGGCAGAGAGAGCTGGAGAGGGGTTGGCTGCTCCCCAATCAGTGCAGGCTGCACAGCAGTGGCTGCTGGAGAGAGTGCTCTGCTTCCGAGCACAACAGAGGCATCGGAAGCAGGCTCAGGAGATGAGGGGGCAGGTGTCAACCTGCTGGTGCCCACAGATGTTGCTGGTTATTTAACAGCCCCCTGGCCAGGAATGGGAAGTGTGGCCAGAGACATCTGGAGCAAGTTCTGAGTAGGTCCCTTGTAACGGGCCTGTGGGATGGCAGGCATGCCTGTGACCTGCCTGGAAGAATCAAAGGATTCGGGGCTAGGGAGCAGTGGGACAGGTTGCCCAAATTGGATGGCATTGTTCCTGTCCTCTGATTGGAGGTTTGCCTTTTAAAATTAACCTAACTGTATTTTCTATCTGGACTTGCATGTTCGGGGCCAGATTGCCCTTGACCTTGGTGCATGTCTCTGGAGGAAGCCAAAGTCCCTCCTGTTTCACTCACAGACAGACAGTTGCTCAGGAGACCAGCCCTCAGAGATGCAAGTCATTGCAGAGGGCAGCACAAGAGGTAAAAGCCATGTCTCCTCTGTACTCTTCTGCTGAACAGGTGCAGCGTACTGAGTGGGAGGTACTAGGCAGCTGGCACCCTCCTACCTGTGGTGTTTTTTTCCTTTGCCCTGGGCTCTGTGTTACCTGCATGCTCAGAACACAGCCTAAGAAATGGTTATAGCAATAGATGGGGAGGGTGGTTTGGGGGTTCCAGCACAGCACTGATCAGTAGGAGCGTGGGGGCCTCTACCTGGCTCCAGCAGGCTTTGGGCAAGTCACTTAACTCATGGGGTCTTAATTTTCACATTGGTAGAACAGTGAGAATCATGCTCACCTGCTCTCCCAAGATGACTGGTAGGCACATGTAACTATGGGGCTGTCAAGGCCAATGACATTAGCTTGAAAGGGCCGTGGGATGCACTGTGCTGCCTCATGCTCTCAAGCACTGCCGGGGAGCAGCTGATGAAAGTGGTGTGTGATCTCACTCCTCCCCAGACTCAGGACCTGCATGAGCATCTGGGGATATGTGGCTCCCTTCAGAGGCTCCCTCACCAGCTGTCCCCCTGCTTGCAAGGACAGAGGTGGCTGAGGATATGTGGGTGAAAGCCTGCTGCGTACACCCAGTGAACCGCACCACTTGGCAGGGCTGGTGAGTTGGCTGGCGGCCGTTGTTCTCGGTATGCCGAGTATTAAAATGGAATGAGGACGCGCCTTGGATGAATTTTAATGAACTAAAATACCTTTTCCCAGGCCCAGAATTTCCAGTGTTCTCATGCATAATGTTTTCTATCTCCTTTGACAAGCAAAGATGTCTTTTTAATTAACTTGCAGGCCTCTCAGCTCATCTGTGCTGCTGGCAAAGGGAGAGCTTCTGCCACAGGGGTGAGCTGAGTAAACAGCAAATTGGGTGCCTGGTAGTTGCTGCAGTTCCTCTGTGAGCCTCTGGGGCTGGGGCAGGAGCCTGGCTTTTCATAAAGGAAAGGTGGAGGTAGAGGAACCAGCTAGAACTCTATAGAAACAGTGGGAGTTGTATGGAGTGGTTTTCTCCCTGCATTGGTGGGACCTGGAGCAACCCTGGGTGGGTTGCAGCAGAGCCATCATTGTGTGTGGAGACAGAGGAGGGCGTAGGGTACCATGAGCTTCCTAGAGTAGCAGCAGTGCAGGGAGTGCAGCAAAGGATTGCATAGTGCCAGTGGGATTAGCCTTGGCAGTGAGGGATAAAGGAGAGATGCAGAAAGCTGGCACAAAGTGGCATAGCAGGTGAATGTGTGACCCTTTTTTCCGAGCATGGGTACGGGGGCCAGCTGCAGGCGCGGTGGGTACATCTGAGGAATAAGGTAGCATCACGCAAGGAGCCAGACTTCCAGACTGCATTACTGGCTGTGCAAAATGCCATGGGTGGATCATGCCGGGGGCAATTCTGCACCTACAATTAATCATACAAGATGCTTAGCTCATGTAAATATTTAACCTCTGTGCCTAGACATTGCTGAGCAGGGTATGAATTTGAGCAATACTCAGACATATGCAGCTTAAAGTAGAGGCCCAAGGAATGGTGCCCAAAGTTATTTGTGCCCAATAGATGGAGGCTGGTGTCTGAGAATCTGGCCTGTTGTGCATATGTATGTACTGACTATAAATAGGGGAGGACTGATGACTGGAGCTGTCAGCAGCAGGTGGCAGTGGGGTGGGTGCACTAGGTGTGGAGGAGCTCAGGGCATTCGTAGGCCCCACCCCATGCAGTGGGGCATGTAGGAGGGCACCATGTGGGAAAACCAGGAGGCTCATAGCCACTTCACCCTCTTCCAGCAGGAGTTGTTCTAGGGAAGAATGTCACACACACAAGAGAACAACTCAGGGCACTCAGAAAATTGGAGCTTAAAAGGATAAACATGATTAAAGTGCATCTGTTACTAATCCAGTCCTATTGCAAGTGAATTGACTTCCCAAGAATTAAACCTCTTTGGCTGTTCTTTCTGATAACACCTCTGTGCCATTTGGTATTGGAAATGGTCTTACTGGTAGGCCCTCTGTGGGGATAGATAGATCCCAGCTCCATGCTGAGTGGGACAGGAGAGGGAATAGAAGGGAGGTCTATGGCTTCATCTGGCATGGAAAGCTTGTCTTGTTTAACATGGTGGGTGGCAAGTGTAATAGGAAGCAAATGTAGCAAAACCCTGTTGGCATCATGTGCTGTGTTG
Organism: Podocnemis expansa; assembly: GCA_007922195.1. Taxonomy (NCBI): domain Eukaryota; kingdom Metazoa; phylum Chordata; order Testudines; family Podocnemididae; genus Podocnemis; species Podocnemis expansa. Next base: position 9,758,283 of record ML681967.1, on the reverse strand, counting down.
TTCGTAGGACAGAGGTTTCAACAACAGTGACACTGGCCACAAGTTGAACATGTAACAACTTGCAAGTAAAGCAGGGTATGACAGGCAAATCCCTGGATCTGGTCTGATGTGTGGCTGCCACCCCCCTGACCCCATTCCTGAATCCCAGCTTATCCCGTTTTGCCAGGTGATGAGTCAGTCAACACCAGTGTCTTCCGTGTAATCAGTTCCACGCAGTGGGTGTGCATCCTCTGGTCACCTATGGGATGGTCCCCAAGCAAGCAGCCTCAGTCCAATGCCACACCTGGGAGCTCCCTTCTTACAGAGATGGGGACCCTTCTTTAATTGCCATAGACCCACGCCCATCCATTTGACACTGAAATGGGTAGGCCCAGCCACATTCATGCACATCCTCTAAACTTCACACAACTTTAGATAAAACAAGTATTAATTTATTGATTAAATTATGATTTATGAGCAATTAAGATGTAAAATGTATGTTAAACTAATACTATTCCAAGACTAGTGTGTAGACTGTTCTCCTTATTCTTATCCGCAAGGCTGGCTCTTGGTGGTGGTTAGCCAGCTAAGGCCCTCCTCGCTATGGGGGTAGGCCCAGAGTCTTTTTGTTGCTTTCAGGATGGTCTTTCTCTCACTAAAAGGCAGCAGTTTCTCTCTTGTTCAAAGTGGCTTTTGTCTTTGTTTTCAGACTCCTCTTACCCTCTCCTGCTCTGCTGCTGTGTGATTTCTTTTATCCCATCTGAGCTAGGCAAAAAGAATTTATATCACTTTTGTGCTGCACCTCTCCAGCCTCTTGCCGTTTGCATGCTGCTGGAAGAGAGTTCTCTTTGTGCCCCTTGTCCCTGAGCCATGTAACCTGTTTCACATGTGCACACACACGATGCTCCAGGAAACATGATACCCTAGTAATCATGTAGAATGTTGCATGGCATATTGGACGTCAAACCGTACAATTGTGGTGCAAAAGTGAACAGAAAAGTTAAACAGCTCTTGGGCCAGAGGTGCACAGCTGTTCATCCCAGGACCTAGGGCTCATTCTTACTATGCTATGTGACTGCTGCAAACATACTAGTCTGGCTGGTCCAGAGGCCTAAGCTGACAGTAATTTGCGCTTCCTCCAGGCAGCCCCATCAATGCCCCTGGTCTGGTGTGTGAGAGGCAGCTGGTCTCTGTGTCCAGCTAGACAGGGGTGATTCTGGGGGGGGACCAGGATGCGGGGCACATCCCTCCCACAAGTGGCTCTGATCTGGCTGTGCATGAGGGCCCAATCTGACTTTGAGCCTCCTGAAAGGGGCTTGAAGCCAGGGACAGTTTGCTGCTTTTTACAAGCGGCAGAGACGGTCCCTGAGTGGCGGAGACCATTCCTGCTGCCTGTAAAAAGCGACACAGACCGTCCCCTGCTTTGAGCCTCTTGGAGGAGGCTTGAAGTGGAAGACACTCCCTGCCACTTCTTAAGAAGTGGCAGGAGCCATCTGCACTTTCCGAAAGTGGCCCAGAACTGGATTGGGCCACTTCTGGTTAGCTGGGGTCAGAGACGCAGGGCCAATGCCCTGCTGGCCCCAACGTAGTGATGCCCCTGCAGCTAGCTCCTGCTCTCTCTGCTGAGGGGCAAACGGGGGTGGGGGCAGTTATGGCCAGCCATGATCCTGTCTTTTGTGGGCTGGATGCTGGCCCACGTGGAGCTGGACTGAGTTTGGATAGTTCCATGTGAAAGACCTGGGGTTCAACTCTGATTTTAAGCTGGAGGTGCTGAAGGATTGTGTTGCAAGGGGAGTCAGGGGTGGAATACAATATGGCTGGCTTAGCACTCCACTGCAAGGCACTAGATGTAAGTGGGCATTGTGGGAAATGTTTCTGACTTCTGTCCTACCTGGGGCTGGCGGAGGGGGAAGCTGGCTAAAAGGGTCTGAGTCCTCACTGCTGCTACCTTTTCCCAGAGGCCTGCTTAACTCAAATGACTCTCCTGTGTGGGAGAGTCCTCATATCCCCAAGAAGGCTGGGCCAAGGAGTCCTAACAGGCTTCACCCCAGTCTTGTTGCGGTCACTTAGGAAAGGGGCTAAGATGTTCCTGTTACAGGGTACTCACTACACACTGGCCACTTCTCTGGCCCACTGATCACTTAGGTTCAGACTAAATACAATTTATTAGCAGCTGTAAGAGAATACAGGAAAAAATAGAAAAGGTTAAAGGAAAAAGGGACTCTGGCCTTTGGGCATGGAGACACCGCAATCAAGTATCCTTGGGTTGTGAGACAAGTTTACAGCCTGTCCCTCAACCTGCCCAGGCCTCCTGCCAGGACCAGAATGCACTGCAGTGATACCTGGAATCAGCTCCTGGTCTCATGGTGGCCACGTGCCCTCCAGTTCTAGGTGGCTGGACCCTTGCCCTGAGCATCAGCCCCTCTCTGAGTCTGGCCTTTGAGGCCCCTTTTTTGATGACATAGTCCTGTATTTGACCCTCGGTGCCCAGGGTCCCCCTTGGATCTTCCCAGGAGCTCACCACATTAGGTCTTGGTGCTGCTTGTGGCGCAGCTGCCCCAGCTCCAAGTCTGCTTTTGGACCTGGCCCAGCCCAGCTCAGGCTGCTGCTCTCCTCTTAGCTCTGCCCGGTTCACATAAAGCTGCTGACTCCCTCATAGGTCTCCTTGCTCTGTCCACCAGGCTGACCTGGACCATTGACTTCTCACCAGTGCCCCAGTGACCATCAGTTTCAGGGTTCTCATTTTTCTCTTCAGCCTGTCCCCTTTCTTTTGGTAGTGGGAGAGGGCCAATCAAGGGCTCCCTCCCCTCAAGCGTCACTGTGGGACCAACATCCCCTTACATTAGCAAAACACTCTCTGGGCTGCATGCTCTTTGAGGAACTTGGGAATCCTTCCCAGTAGCCAGTTTCCAGCATTCCTGTGGTGACTAAGGCAAGAGAGTGGTCTCCTTGGATGTATTAGTCAGGCCCTTGATTAACTGGGGAAGGAAGCAGCATACTAGCTGTAAACTGCAGCCACAGCCTTCTCCAGGATAGCTGCATCAAATGGGACTGATCAAGAGGAAACAAAGCAGAGATGCTTCAAAAGGGCTCTGAAACAAAGCAATGGTACCTTGGCAGCAAACCTTGCCTGTTGCAGAATTTTTATGTGGCTGTGCAGTTGAGCTGTAGCAGCCCACAGCTGCTCAGGATTTGTATATTTTGCCCAGTTGACACTTATGCTTGCATGTATTTATTCTTATTCTTTTTTATGTTGTTTTCCTATTAGGGTTTTGATCATTATTAATGGCCAATAATCTCCCCCTGAGGTCAGGGAATAGTTAATCCATACAGGCTATCAGAGGATTCTCTTAAGGCCCCTTGATGCTACTGTCGTAGGCACAGTGGAGAGAGGGAGAGAGAAAGAATGATGATTTTCTTAGTGCTGACAAAGTGCTCCATGCTGTTCACAAAAATCTAAGGCCAGGTTCTCCACCTGAAGAATTTACAGTTGTGCAGATGGCTAGAGAAGGCAGGCGGCACTGGGAATGCAGAGGAAAAGAGGAAGGATGGCCTTGTGGCTAAAGCACTGGATGGGAAGTCAGGAGATCATGCATTTTAAAAGCCAAAAGGATCTCTTCTGATCATCTCTCAGGTCTGATCTCCTGCATAATATAGGGGCCAGAGAACCACACCTACTAATCTCTCCATCACGCTGATAACTTTTCATTCAACTAATCTCTCTTTTAACAAGTCTCCCAGTCTGGACTGACAGACTTCAAGAGATGGAAAATCCACTGTATGTTCCATTCCAAGGCCTGTATGACCTTGGGCAAGTCACTTAATTTCCCTGTTCCAGTCCCTGTCTGTAAAACTGAAATAATAGTGCTTCATTTCTCACCCATACTCTGTCTTGTCTATTTCAAGGACTCTTACCACCTTTATGTACAGCTCCTATTCCAGTTCAGTCAGGGCTTCCACTACTGCAAGGAGAACAGTTATCATTTGTGTCTTTGTTCTTCAGTGATTAAACTCTATCTCTCTAGGACTCCTGGAAGAAATGGGTTTTGAAGAGGGACTTGAATGAGAAGAGTGTGGTGGGTGGTTGAACTGGCAGGGAGGAGGGCAGTGTGGATGAAAAGACAGGAGAAGGAACTGAAGGCAATCCAGGCTAGCATTACAGAGAGACTGGTCTGGAACCACAGACCCTTGTGCGTGACTTCCAGTAGCTCTGTGCTCTGAGGAGAGCAGTACAGCACCTATCAAAATGTGGCTGTATGCAGCTGTGTATGCAGCGGCCTTTCCCAATCACGAGGGAGGGACTGAAGCTAGATTTGCCTAATTTTTCTCCAGGCTGTTGCAGGGCTAAACGGCTGAAACCATTCTCTCTGGGTCTTGACGGGCTGATGAATGGTGGAGTCATGCAGAATAACTAGGGAGGAATAAAGTGCATTTCCCTGGCACATTGGAGAATGTCTGTAAACCTCTTTATGCCTTCTTGGTCACAAAAGGTAGACACCCAGATTCAGTGACTTCTGGCTTTGCTGGGATTGCACAGGGTGTCTGTCTGGCCCTTATTGAGTGGTTGGCAAAGATGGGCGAGAATTATTATCCCTGTTTTTTGGATAGGGAGACCAAAGCATGCCCAGGTGAATAGATTGTCCCATGCCAGATAGCAAGTTGACGTCCGAGTTGGGAACAGAGCCTGGCTCTCCTGGCTCTGAGGGTATGTCTGTTTTGTACAGACAGCCCTGAGCTAGCTGTAATCTAGTTAGTCTGGGTCCTGAGCAGTGAAGCTTGCAGCAGCATGGGCTGTACAAGGCTGCACAGGACACTAGGTAATTGGGTAGCTAGCCCACTGTGCTGCCATTGCTTCACTGTTCCACTGTCCAGGATAGCTAGATCAAAACTAGCTTGGGTCTGTCTGCTCAAAGTGCAGTCACACCCTGGGATTGTAGTGTAGATGTGCTCTTAATCTGCTGTCATACCCCAGAGGTCACACTGCGTCCCAGTGCCAACCTACAGTTGAAATCTGAACCATGGATCTGTTTTGGGAGTATGATGACTTACTGACATGCCTTTGTTAAGCAGTGGGATGAAAGTGTAAGTGACCTTGAACCCCAAACTCCCCCCGGTGTTGCTTGGTGGGGATTGAGGAGAGATGAATTTGACATCACATTGTGTCAGTCTGCTGCTGCCATGCTGTGTAACCTGGGGTGAATTGCTTGGTATGGCTGTGCCTCATTTGCTCCATGTCTGTAAAGAAGGGGAAAGGACAGACCTCATGGCAATGCAATGATGGTGAATGAGGGTCTGTCTGTGACAGCACTTGGTGAAATGGGAAGCACTGGATAAGTGCTAAGATACAGCACCTGGAGCACTGGGAAAGCTTTTGACATCAGTATGTGTTGCAGGTGCTCTGTACCTCTGAAAGTCAAACCATTTACTTTGTGCACCACTATCATTATTACATGTTAACATGTGCACATTACTAACAGCAAAAGAATCCTTCAGAGCATGCCCTTGTCACCCCTAACCATCAGATCTAAGCAGTGAAAGACTAGCCCATTTCTTTACACAATGTGTAGCCTTCACCACTCAGCTTCGGTCCTCTCCAGCCATGATACACTTAAAATTAACTACAAAACTCTGAGCAGTGCAATATATTCAGTGTGAGATTTCATTGCAACTCATCCACCGTGCTCTTGCCCTTAGTACTCTGAAACTCAAGAGACTCTTTCTGTCTTGGACTCATGGGAGGCTAGGAAGCTTGGAAGAGAGGCTAGGAAGGTTGCAAAAGCCCAGTGGCTTGGAAATACCAGACTGAAACCCCTTCACCTACTTGGCCTCACATTTTCAAGATTGCTGCACACCCAATGTGCTTAGCCCTTTGGAAAAGGATTCCAAAGGATTATCATCCAATTTTTCTGTACTGGAAGCATGAAGGGGTTAAAGCAAGGAATTAGAAGAGGGAACCTGAATCCAGCCGCCTAGACTTGAAAAGGACTCTGGGTAAGGACAACAAAACATTAGTGACTTTTTTGTGAACATGCATCTGTTTGTTTGACCTTATAAAAGGTCAATTTGTGGAGGAGGCGATTATTTTCTTAAAACCTTTTAATCTGAGATCCCATTAGGCTTGCCACTGCATTCATCTGTGAGTAGAAGTAAAACAGTCTTGTGTTGGATCGTGTTGGCATCTTGCCAACCCCAGACAGAAGCAGTAAAACACATTTCCCTGTTTTCCTTTGTGATCTTTGTTGCTTGGGGGTGGGAGGTCCATGATGTTTGACTCTCTCTCTTTCTTCCCCACGATGATACCTTACATTTGTAGGGCTGCTGCCTGCCTGTTGTGAATGGGTCCCATGCAACCAAATGAGACCATCATGCTAAGAACAGCCATACTGGGTCAGATCAATGGTCCATCTCACCGAGTGTCCTGTCTTGCGTCAGTAGTCAAAGGCAGATGCTTCGGAGGGAATGACTAGAACGGGCGATCAGTGAGTGATCCATATCCTGTTGTTCGCTGAGTTTGGCTGTCAGAGGCTTGAAACATTCTAAGCTTAGTGTTGCATCCCTGCCCATCCTGGCTAATAGTGACGGATGGGCTTGTCCTCCATGAACTTATTTCTTTTAAATCCACTTGTACTTTTGGCTCTCACAATATCCCCTGGCAATAAATTCTGCAGATTGGCTGTGTGCTGTGAAAATAAGTATTTCCTTTCGTTTGGTTTAAACAGGCTGCCTATTAATTTCATTGGGTTACTCCTTGTTCCTGTGTTATGTGAGGGGGTAAATAATACTTTCTCATTCACCACCACCATGCCAGTGATGATTTTATAGATCTTTATCATACACCTCCCCCGCCCCCCCATCATCTTTTTTCTAAGATGAACAGCCCCAGCCTTTTTAATCTCTGGTTATATGGATGCTGTTCCATAACCCTAATCCTGTTGTTGCCCTTCTCTATAAATTTTCTAATTCTGATTTTTTTAAAGATGAAGCGACCAGAATTGCAAACAGTGTTCAAGCTGTGGATGAACCATGGCTTTGTATGGAGACATTATGATATTTTCTGTCATCTTATCCCTTTCCTAATGATTCCTGACATTGTGTTAGCTTCACTGGCTGCTGCTGCACACTGAGTTGATATTTTCAGAGAACTATTCACTATGACTCCAACATTTCTTTCTTGTGTAGTAACAACTAAATTAGACCCCATCATTTTGTACATCTAGTTCAGATTTTCTCATGTGCATTAGTTTGTATTTATCTACATTATTGAGCTGCTGCTTGGGAATGTTTTCTTTCCATGATTCCCCTACATTGTGATATATAGATTCCAAGGCTAGAAGAAATGACTGTTATCATCTAACAAGCTGACTGCTATAACACAGGGTGTAGTGCTTCCTCAAAATAATTTCTTTTGAAGTAAGGCAGATTTTTAAAAAATCTAGCCTTGATTTAGAAATATTCAGTGATAGTTTGCCATGACTTTGGGAAATTGTTCCATAGGTTAGTTATCCTTAGTGTTGAAAAAAATTGATGAAGTTGCAAGCTTCTGCATTGTGATGTACAGCTTGGGGTATGTTAATAGACTTAGCTAGTCAATGTGTGGTTGCGTGGTGGTGGCTTGTGTTTTTAACCAATTTTGTTTGTTGTTGAAAAACAGCCTTATTTAAAAATAATTGTTGACATTAGTAACATTCTTAATCAGGGGGTAAAGTTAACCGGAATGCCCTGGAACAGTGTTCTGGGCCCCCTAATTTTAGGGGGGAGCATTCCAGGGCCCCTAAAAATAGGGAAATGCGCCAGAACGCTGCATTCCGAGGCACCCCCAAAATAGAAAGAACTCTCCGGAATGCAGCGTTCCAGCGTGTTCCCCTAGGGCTCGCTGAAGGAAGGGGCTGCAGGCTGGGGCGCACCCGGCCACCCCTCCCTTCCCCTGGAGCCTGCAGCAGCCCTGCCCCTTCACGCTGGGCCCAGCGGTGCACACGGCCCCGACCCAGTCTCAGGCCTTGTCTCGTCTCAGCGGCTGGCCAGTGCCACTTGCAGCCTCCCTCCCCCGGGCCTGGCTCCTCAGCCACCTTGGCGGCGTGGGTAAGGGGGTCTGGGGGGTTGGGGCAGCTGGTGGGGAAGGCATGCAGGGGATGGCGTAGGAAGAAAGGGTCAGGATGGGGGCTGAGAGGAGGACATGGGGGGGCAGTAGCTGGGGTGGGGGCAGGTGGGGGGGCACTAGCTGGGGTTGGGGGCAGGTATTTGGGAGGCAGTAGCTGGGATGGATGAAGGAGGGCCCATACTTGCAAGAGGGGGGCCCAGAGCTGGGGGGTAAGGGACCCAGAATTTTAGGAGGGTTCTAGGGCCTGCCAAATTATACTTTAACCCCTGTTTTTAATCTACGTTTTGTCAAAACCATTATTAAAATAGCTAGCAATGTTTTGTTCCTCAAAATCCAGTTTTTTAATAATACCCTCAACCATTTCAACTCTGACAAAAATGTTGAAAAAACCAACCAAATAATGAGTCAGTTTTGAATCCTTTTTAAAAAAAATAATCAAATTTTGTTGCAAAACTAGATTTTTGTTCCTTGACTGGCTCTGGGGTAGAAGGTGTGGTGTCATTGGATTGTGCCTCAGTGACCCATGGTCTGGCCTGGTCTGGGTTTGTGATTGTGTAATAGGACACGTGTAACCCTTCTGCCAGGCCAAGATGGCAGCAGCAAAGGGCCCAGTTCTATATCTAGGGGTTCCCAAACAGTGTTACAACACCACCTGGCTCCAGCCTCTACCTAGTCTCCTTGGAAATCACTGACATGGTCCCCAGCCGGGGTCAGAGCTGGGGCCAGGAGCAAATAATGCTACCAGTGGTGGCCCGGCCCCATGTTCCCAGCTGGACTTAGGGCACTGGTGCTGGGACTCAGGGCTTGTGCTACATGTGTAGCACCTGTCCTCTAAAAGCTGTTGGCAGTGTAGTCTTGGCTTTTGGTCTCTCCATCCCTCAGCTCCCTCTCTTGAAATGGGAGGTAGCATCACTTCCATATTCCTCTGTATGTAGTAGTGATAAATACATTAAGGATTGTGAGGGGCTCAGCTAATGTGATAATGGGGGCTCCATGCAGGTAGGCAAAAGGTTAACAGGACTCTGAGCTGTTCCTGGAGATCATGTCTGGCTTGATTTGTTTTAGGATAGAACTGGGGAGGAGCTGGATCTTGTCGTTGAAGGAAGGAAGTGAAGACTACGTAGAGGGAAAGTCTAGGAGAGGGGTCCAAGACAGAGGCTGTGAGGGGATGAGTGTCCCTCTCTGAGGGAGGAAGCCTGGTGAAGTCGGACCTAATAGTAGGCTCTGCAAAATGACACGGCTGTGAAACATCCTTCTCTATCACCAGGGGTCAGTGTTTGCTGAATTGTGTCCCAGTGACTTTAACTGATGAGAAAGGGCCCAGAATCCATTGCAGCTGTGGTCTAGGAGATGGATGGAGAGAAGCCAGTGTTTTTTGACTTGTCATTAAAGCGGCCCTTTGGAATTTTTGCCCCCCTTGTCGACACTGTCTTTATTTCAAGAATCACTTAAAATCAGTCCTTGAATAATTCACTGGCAGTTTACAGCACACCCTGGCTGGTCTTGGTAACCAATTCTTCACAGCTTCCCTCTGACGTAAATAATTAACTTTCTTGATAGCAGCTAATGTGCTTTTCTTGTACGTGGTTTTGTTTCAATGCACGTTAGATCCTGAGACCAAATTTATTCCCTATCAGGAGAGAAAAAGACACTGGGACAAAGTAAATTTGTTTAAAAATATGAAATTTTGGCTTCTGGCTGTTCTGAGCCCTTCTGTGGGGAGGGGTTGAGCACAAAACCTGGGCATCGTTACAGAAATGCGGATGGCAACAGCAAAACAGCTTCACTTCTGGGAGGTTAATCCCCAATCACTGGGTATTTTAACACAGCCCCCCTCAGGATATTTCCTGTCTCTGCATTAAAGGCACCTGGAGTCTCTGGGGCTACTCCAGTCACCATTGCAATCATGCTGCTTTCTGGGATTTCTCTCTCTGAATGAACAGGTCCTAGGTTTTCATCATTCTGTTCTGTTCCGGTTCTAATCCTGTGCCCAGGCACATGGTATCTGAGTGGCCAGCAGTGACCTAAAAGCCATGAGTCAGATCCTCAGTGCCAAAATGCTTAGCACTTCCAAAGGAACAAAAAGGAGCGTTACACTAGGACTGGCTAGGGTAGAAGGAGTCATTCTGGGAGTGGAGCTGGAGAGTGATGTACTTCAGCAATCCCTGCAAGGCAGCATGGTCCCTAGGGCAGTGGTTTTCAAACTTAGGGTTGGGAACCAGTACTGGGTTGCAGACCCTTGGACACTGGGTTGTGGCACCCCTTGCTGCTACTGCTGAAAGACTAGAGTGCATTGCTCAAAGATGTAATTGCTGGGTCATGGGCATAAATGATTTTTTTCCAATTGGGTCCTGAGGAAAGAAGTTTGAAAACCACTGCCATAAAGGACTCTCTTCTAGAGCTGCTCCAACTGGTGCAAAGTGCAGCTTTGGCTCCTCCCCCACCAGCCCCAGGATTGGAGGAAACCTTCATCAGCTGTGGATTGTGTCCCAGCACTTCTCTAGTAATTAGGCTCACAGGCATTCTGAAGGGCCAGTGTTTAACATTTCCTCCAGTTCTTAATGGCTCATTAGCTGCTATTGGGGAAGGGGATTTCTAGCAAGATTACTCGGCTGCCCAGTACAGAGTGTGGCCTAGTGGCTCATGAACTGAACTGGGACTATGGGAGAACTGGGTTCAAGTTTTGGCTCTGCCATTAGCTTGCTGGGCAGCCCAAGTCCTAGCCCTCTCTGTGCCTCAGTTTCCCCATCTGTAAAATGGGGATAATGATGCTGTTTTTGGGGGTTTTTTTTTGTCAAGCGCCTTGCAAGCTATGGCTGAAAAGTGCTTTGTAATATTCCAATTTCTTATTCTCCTGGTTATAAAGTTAGTCATCCAAGCAGGAATAATAGCACATGACTTATGTGACCATGTGCTCACTGCAAATAATGAACTGTAAGGAGTGGCAGTCAACAGTTCATAGGTTGTAAGTTGTTCCTTCAAAGTCTCTGGCAGATAGGCCTGTGTTTTCAGCACTCAAAGAGTAAACAATATCATTATGCAAAAATATTTTTGTTTTCTCAAGAAAACAAGACCAAAGACACTGTCCATGAGAGAGCACAGTTTGCATAGCTCCTCTGATGGTCTGCACTGAGCTCTGAGAACAAAAATGGCTGATGGATTCCACACAAAGACGGCAAGTGCTTTGTAATTGGAATGGCACAGAAAAAATAAGCATCAGCCCTGCCTAGATGCATAGTCACATTCACAAAATAAAGAGCAGGTAATAAAGGACTGCATTTGGTACATAACTGATTAACAACAAGCATGTCAACTAGCTATACTAACAATGTTGCTTTAGAAAAGTATGACTAGAACCAACCAAAATTGTTGACCAGTGCCTGAGACCTCTAGCCCAGCCAATCTTCCTTGGTTTTTGGCAATAGCTCAATCAAATGAATTAATCTTTCCCAGTCTTCTACCCTCCGTTGGTCCTGTTGAGTTGGAAAAGTGCTGGTTTGTGTGGGAGAGACTATGCTGAGAGAACTGTAGGGGGATCTTTTGTGTTACAAATCAGAGGACATTTTGCACTACTGTGAAGAGTGAAAAGGGAATGTTTTGGGGCAACGGGAGCAGAGCAGGGGCACTGAAGAGCGTGGATAGAGGAGACAGGAGGGAAATCAGTGCAGAGGCAATGAAATCTTTCTTTGGACGGTGATTCAAAACCACTTCCGTGAAGGAAAGAGTAACAGCTGCGCTCAGTACAGGTAAGAATTGACCTTGGAGTCCCACTGGGTCTGGAAGGAGCCCGAACTTTGTCACAGGGACAAGAAGGAGGCTTGAATCTGAGGGAGGAAGGCCAGATTGCTTTGAACTTCAGCAGTGACAGTGCCCACTCAGTCAGTGGATGTCCAGTAGGCATGGCTGTCTGATAATCCCTTGCTTTTCAGCATCAAAGTGGCATGCTGTCTGTGGATGCCCCATGTGTCTGCCTGACTCTGCATTCTCCAATGGTGTCCTCTGTACAGTGTGACCTCGTGCACCAAATGTGCAAGGTCACACTGTATGGAGGATGCCTTCTCGACAGCCTGCATCATGCAGCTGTATTTTCATGTCGTGCTAAAATTGTCACAGAACGTCACTGAGCGTCTTCCTCTGAGATGCACTAAGAGGTTAAAATGGCCAGAGAATCAAATACTGTCTCCAGGCAGCTGCAGTTGGAGCTAGTATGTGTGGTTTATAGTCTTCTCTTATCCTGGATAAAAACAAAAATGATTCTAATATCATTTAGGTCTGGCTTGTATCAAAGAAATTTAGAGATGGAAGGGACCTCATGAGGTCATCTAGTCTGGTGTCTGAGCAGCCCCATGTCCTCAGTGACTGATGGGCCTGTGTGAAACTGGAGGGGAACAGATGAAAGGAAGTCCCCACCACTCAATTGCCCTGACCAGCCGAGAGGCAGAATTAGGCCTCTGGACCACTGGCAGGTGCTCAAATGCTAGTGTGCAAGGTAGCTAGGTAGAGCTCCTTACGTCCCCTGCAAATATAGCTCTCTCTGGGGTGGAACGCGCATTCGCAGCAAGACTTCACAATAGCTGAAGGCAGGAAGTGGTCAGTAAAAATGCCTCTAGTTCAAAGAGCAGGAGGACTTCAAAGTGAGGTGGGCGGAACATAATGGCCTATGAGAGCATCCTGGTATACAGGGCTGACTGCCATGGGGGAGGAGAGAGCCTAAGAAGTAGACAAGAGGAAGCATGCAGCATGAAGCATCCTTATTTTCCAGTGCCTCTGGCTTTGAGAGATTCCAGATTCCACTGGCTGAGTCGTCTGGCCTCGTCCAATATGTTTATCTTTTGCTCATTTCACAACAAAAATAACAAAGAAATCACAGAAAGCTTGAGTGGGAGAGAGGTATTTGCTAGATATTGACAAACAAGTATGCCTCACTACATGCATGCAGCTGCCTTGGATGGTCTGTGGCAGCTGCTGAAAAGGCAAAGCACACTGAGTGCTGCCAGAGGTGTTGCAAGTTATTTCAAGTGATATCATTAAAGGATACTTTCCAAGCCTACCTCTGCCTGACTTCCACAGGCCCAAATTGGGCTGTTTAGGATGGATACCCAATTTCCCATGAACTAATATCCTTTACTCGTGCTCTCTTCTCAGTATGAGGTTTTCTGATATGTTTTTGCCCCTGAGCCTGGCTGGTGGGGATTTACCATATTAGATCAATCCCTCCTGCTTGTTGGGGAGGGGAAATCTTGTTTTATTCTTCCATAAATGAGTGCACACAGTTTCTGTGGTTGTACTTTTTTCCTGGATAAAGGAATTGACAAGGTTTAATTAGCTGGCGATGGCCAGTGAAGGGCCAATAAAGTTGTGCTAGAATATGAACAACACAGAATCTTCAATCTTTCCCACCATTCCAGGCATCTCAGTGTAATTAGATTTTAATTTAAGGGAAGTAAAAGGAACCCCATTCCATGGCAGAGGCAAGGTTTTGCTTGAGATTGAGCTTTACAGGCAATGCCTGAAATTTTACGTAACCCATCTGCCAGGGCTGGCTGGTAAGACAAGGGCCAGGTTCCTTATCTAGGGGTTTCCCAATAGTGTAACACCGCCAGCTGGCTTGAGCCCCCACCCAGATTTCTGGGGAATCCTGCACTGTTTGCTGGGCACCCCAAAGGGTTAAGGCTTCCCCACTCACAAGCACGAGTCTGAGTGTAGTAAACAGAATTTTTAATAGTAAAACAAAATGCAAAAGGACAAATAACAAAAATCAGCACTAATCTAGAAAAATTAGTATAGAGTGAAGTTCCCAACAACCCACACCGCATAACAGAACATACAGACTTAATGGCAAAACTGGCACTGATCTGGGAAATCAGTGCTAACTAGGCTCCCAACCAACCTAAGATACACAGGGAGTATGCTTCATGCCAGCTGTCTGCCAATGGCATCTACTGGTTGCTCACTCCATCCTCTAGAACTGTTCCTTGGCTCTGTCTGCTGGCTCCACCCACCGGTCATTCGCACCACCCAGCTTGCCACTGGCTGCTCTCACCATCTGCGGGCTCCGCCCACTGTCTGCCGGCTCTGCCCTCTGGTCACTCTGGCTCCACCCACCGGTCACTCGTGCCACCCAGCTCGCCACTGGCTGCTCTCACCACCCGCTGGCTCTGCCCACTGGCTCTGCCCTCCAGTTACTCACGCCGCCCAGCTCGCCACTGGCCACTCTCACCATCCGTTGGCTCCGCCTGCTGTCTGTCAACTCTGCCCTCTAGTCATCTCAGCTCAGCGAGAGAAATTTCTCTCTAGTGATTTTTTGGTCAGAGGAAGAGTTTGCTTCTCTCCCTGGTGATCCCAGCTCTTAAGTAGCTGTAAACAGCTATCTCTATCTAAATGACAAAGGCCTCACAGGAGGCTTAACCAGAGCTATCAAAAGATAGGGGAAGCAATAGAGGAGAGGCCAGAATAGCCTCAAACCCCTACTCCTGTCTCTTTTTAGTTCTTTCAGGCTGAAACATGCAGTTGCCTTTCCTACAAGCCTCTTCTTAACTAAGGGTAGTTTTTACCCTTTTACCTAATTCAGGCAAATTTGAAACAAACAGGAAGTAGCAATTCACAAAAAGACAGCATTTTATATTTTCCTTTAGTAGAATTACAGATACTGACAGATTTGTGATCAGATTAACCGCAAATACCATTACCCACTATGTCCTGCACCCAGTATGCTAATCAGCTAATTGTGCTCTTTGTATTCATGCTAATATAGGGCCCATGCAGATTAGTTGCCCTGTGCTGAAGCTGTTAAGCACAGCTTCTAAACCTGCCTTACATTTTTAAAGGACAGGATGGTTTCAGTGCAATTTCTGGACCAGGGTTTTTCTCTCCATCGCCATCGTGCTGACAGCTCAGCCACAAAGGGTGAATGCTAGCCATTCACCTCCGCCAAATACCCAACAACACTAAACAAACGAACTGAAGGGGATGAGGAGGTTCCATTAGGAGGATACAGGTCTTGATCCTACAAAGGGTGACAGCAATGTTCCCTCTAATTACTTGTAGACTGTGCACAAACAATTTCTTTGTGTGCGCAAAAACATTTCTTTGTGAGCACCAGTATTAGCATTATTGAATTTTTTTGTGCGCACTTTATTTTGAGTGTGCGCAGGTTTCATGACCTGTGTGCGTGCGCACACACGCACAGCTTAGAGGGAACAGTGGGTGACAGTACGGCTACACTGCAAAATTGTGCACAGCCTCACATGTGAGGTAGCTCAAATCTAGCTAGCATAGGTACCAATAACAGTGCAAACTGGGACTTTGGTAGGGACAGTGGAACAGTGGGTTACCTACTGGTAACCGTCCTTCTTCGAGATGGGCTTCTTGGATTCATTCAGTAATAGGTGTATCCATGCCACATCGCATGATTGATCAGAAACTTTTTGCCCTTGTCTGTCAGGCTAGGGCTGGCAAGCACGGCCCCCCATGCCACCCTGTGGCTATATATGTGGCTGCTGCCTGGCCCCTCCTCAGTCCATAAAGTCACCAAATCCAGTTGCGGGGATGGTGGGAGGGTTGTGAATGAATCCGAGCAGCCCACCTCGAAGAAGGACAGTTACTGGTGAGTAACCACCATTCTACTTCAAGCACTGCTCGGATATGTTCAGTAATGGGTGACTACTAGCCGTGCCTTAGGATGGTGAGCTGAGATGGCCCTGTCCGCTTCCAGCACTGCTTTTCCCATGTAGGGTAGCCGGTCTCAAGCCCGCGAGGTCCCTCAGAGGGACCTAAGGCATTGGCTTTGGACCTGAGGACCAGGTAGAGAGTAACCTGAGCCGGGAAATCTGGCCCCAGTGGGGAATAGGTGGCCTACTGAGAAGAGCCTTGTACATGGGGCTTTTAAGGGAAAAGGGGGCTTCAACCCTGAGACCCTTCTAACCAAGGTAAATGGATGCTAAGATACAGCTTCCGGGCAAGGACTGATAAGATGTGAGTCCTGCCACGGTGGAGAGCCTGCTGATCCGTGAAAGGCTACAAGGCCTAACATCCCTTAATGTAAGACTTCAAATGGAGATGCCCATAAAGCTGTAACCAAGGAAGCCACTCCATCTAAGGATCTGAGCCACTGGTATTAAGGAACTGCTAAGGAAGAGAAGTCCAGTATTCTGACACTAGTGTGAACTGGAAGGTAAAGGTACAGGAAAGAGGTAGTGGACATTGGAGCTATCCCTCTACTAGGGATGGGTACCGAATACTGCAGAACATGAGGAAGAGGCAAAAGGGACAGAGGGGGGAAAACTCCCCTCTTTCTTAGTTGGACCAAAAGGGGCATTGGGAGGACAGGGCAGGGAATACTGCTGAATAGGATGCAATGCCTACGCAGCCCCTTTAGTATGCCCTAAGGGACAAGGTTACTCATCCCGCGTTGTAAGGATGGTGCAACTGACTGTTTCTGGAGCGAGCCACAGCACCATTAAGGTGTTACCTGAGGCCAAGGTGTCTTCAATGAAGATGTTATAACCTTCCCGATGTTCTTGTGGAAGAGAGCCATTAAGCATCCCTAGGCTTTACACCAACCAAGGGGAAGCATCTAGCAACCAATGCCCAATAATTAATGATTTACCAAAGATATTAAAACAAGTGAACTCGACCACGGGGGAGAAACCCTTCTCCATGGTTTGTAAAATCAGTCCTGATTCTCACATTTGCAGCACTTGTGCCACAGAGGTCATAGTGCTGCATACCCAACGGAGGCACACCCAACTTTAAAATGGATAGGATCTGGGAAACCCAGCACTATGAATGCAAAAGAGGGGGAGAGAGAAAGAAAGAGCACTCTCCAGAACATAGTGGGCGGGAGGTGAAAGACTTCCTCAGGCTAAGTGGCTCTGGGGTGTGTGGCCATGACCAGGCCTTGCTCCGATAACCCCCTTTGGCTGATTTCTCTCTCTGCTTCCCCACCTTTTTTTGGGGGGGGGGGGGGGGGGGTGATAGATGACCAAAGAGATTTGCTCAGAACTGGCGTCAGCTCGAGAGCTGAGGGACGGGCTGGCAGCACATTCCTGCTGTCGTGTGGGGTCCCGTGGCTACCTGGCACCAGAACTTGTGCATGTCAGGGGGTAACCCTGCTGAGGGAAGCCAGGGAGGGTAGAGTCTTGTTTAGTAAGGCCCCTGGCTAATGTGTAGGGAGTGCCGGGAAGAATAACTGCCATATGCCTGTGTTGTAAGGGCGGGTGCTCTGAGGGGGAGGACACCCATTGGTAAGGAAGCTCCCAAGGAGGAGCAGGTGAAACCCCTTCAGGCCACTGTTTTAATTAAGCATTATCACCAGCTTGAGAGTCAGGATCGAGGCTTGACAGCCTGAGTTGGACAGAAACTTCATCCCACCTGAGGTTAAGGGGGATGGCTGGCCTGTAGGGCACCCCAACAATGAGCAGTCTACTGGGAGATGCCTGCTTAGTGTGCAGGCTTCGGAAGCCACTTAAGGCAGTATTTACAAGGAACATTTGTAATGGGCCTTTGGAAGGCATCATAAGGACTGACCGCCAAAGTGGGACCAGGATTCCTCCCGCGAGGGGTGAGCAAGGGACAGATGGTCCCAGAGTATCAAGCCCAACATGCTGAGAGGGGAATGGGCCGGAGTAGTGGGCCCATGCTGACAATTGGCGGCTATCAGAGGTGTTTCCGTCCACCCTAGAGTACTCATTGAGTGGCCTTAGGCCGCTTCCCATCCACCCGTAGCAACCAAAACCTTTCTGAGCACTGGGGGGCGAAGTTCTGGTTCATAGGAACCTGGGGTATCCGGGGCTGTCTGGTAAAACCCACAGTCCCTCAGGAGGCTCCGGGCTAGGATATTGGGGAAGCAGAGCTCCCTTCCGCTAAAGACAAGAGATCCCCTTCTTAATTTGGGAAAGGGAAAACATAAGGTTCAGGCGGGGGCCCTAATGTGAAGAGGTACCCCCAAGCGTGTTCTCCCTGAGGTGGAGATAGGCTACCAGGGGTTGAGACTGGGGAAAATGGGTAACAGCCCTTAATGGTGACTTGTCCTGGTGCAAAATGTCAGGTCTAAGATGTTGGCCTCTGAGGTCCCAGTGCTGCTGGTGTGTGTTGGCGCCACGGCTGGGTGACAATGGGATACCTTGTCCTGAAGTCCTGGAGGGTGGACCCTTTGAAAATGGTAAAAGATGAGGCTTGGGATCTGCTGGACAACTGCCAGACCTAAGGGGTCCGGGTTGTGTCATATTATGGGTCGTGGGAGTTCAGTGGGACCAAAGGCAGGAACAGAGGGCGCCTTCATACATGGTGGGAAGGTGTGGAGGTCTAGAGCACAGACAGGGACAAGACCGTTCCGGATCTGTGGGGTCGGGGCACACTGGATTGTGGGGTGTGGCCCTGAAGGCTAAACGAACAGATGTTTGGCCAAGATACAACAGGGACACTAGAGGAAATGTCCCTGACTCTGCGGCGGGGGATAATGCTGTTATACACAAGATTTGTGGGTGGGGGGGATACCCTGGCCCCTGCTCTGTGTGCCACAGAGGAGCAGGGAATCGCTGAGCATAACAGTGAATGGAGGGGGAAGCTCCCTTCCTGAAGGGAAAGACCCTAATCAGGGTTCATGGTTGGCACCCCTAGGAGAGGAACTTTGGGTGTATGTTTTATACCCATTACCCCGATAAATAAGGGGGAGTGTGATGGGATTGGGCAGTGCCTGGTCCCTGTCTAAAGGGGGGCCAACAACCAATAGCCAGAATGAGAGGTTGCATCCTCTGCTCATGGAGAGGGGCACGGCTCTGAGGATTAGGGTGGCACAGCTTGGCCAGTCAGCCGAGAAGGGTGAATGAGGGTGGTATACGAGACATATTTGGGAGGTGGATGTTCAGGGACCCGTGAAGGGAGGAGATCCAAGTATTTAAGCCCCCCCCCGGGGGAGGGTTGGGCGCTGCTGATAACAGCCTCAGTCTCCGCTGGGAAAAGGACCTCTCTGTTGAAGAGGAGGTCAAAGATGGCCTGTTGGGAGGCTGGAGGTATCCCCGCCTCCCTAAGCCATGCCGCGCAGCGAAGGGTCACGGCTGAGGCCATTGTATGGGCAGCTGTGTCTATTGCATCCCAAGCCAAGAGGAGAAGGTCCTGGTATGCTATCTTGCCTTCCTCAAGGAAGGGATCACAATCCTCCCTAGCCTTCCGTGGGAGTAGATGTCTAAATTTGTTCATCAACTCACACACATTGATCAAATACCTGCCCACCACATGCAGCTGGAAGGTGGAAAAAGAGTATGCATTCCACACTAGGAGGTCTACCTCCCTCGTGCTCCTCGATGCCGGGAGGGGATCACGGGGAATTTGGCCGGGGCCTAGGGCCGCCTCTATCACACCCCGAGACGGTAGCGGATGGTGGATGAGGGAGGGGAACTATGTCCCTGGGACCTAATATTTTAGGCCTGCTGTATTGGACACCAGGGGAACGGAGCCCAGACTTCGCCATCTTCACGATGCGAGGTCCCACACGCTAGGGTGGAGTGGGACTGTGATGGGGTTGCTGGACAAGATCACCGGCCCAAAGAGTGTGTCAGCAGACCCTTTAGGGGATTGAACCTCCAGCCCTGTATCAGCGGCAACATAACGCAGAAGGTCAAAGTGTGCAGTGAGATCTCCCATGTAAGAAGACAGCATGGGGTTTAAAGTTCCAGCCAGTGCCAGAGGTGCTGCCGTCGCTGGGAGCTCTGCTGCACCACGAGGGCTTGAGACGGTCTCCTGTGGGGACCATTCATGGGGTTGGTGCCAATGGTGACAGCCTAGGATGGGGCCATTTGGACCCACTTGAGGCACATCTCCTCTCGACTCGAAGGAGGGGAAGCTACCCGGGACCACAGTGACAGTGTCGGAGACAGCAGAGTGATATGGTTTCGAGGGGAAGGCTCAGTGGTACCAGGGCTCCGGCTCAGGGGTTCCGGTGTCGGAGAGCTCGGAACTGAAACTGGAGAAGGTGTTCAGTGCCCTTTGCAGGGCCAGACCCTAGAGGCAAAGGCCGGTTTACGCCTTCTCCTCAGGGGTACCGGAGAGGGCGGCATAGGCAATAAGAGAAGTGCCTTTGCTGCCTCAAATGCCTCTGGAGTAACAGGGAGCGGTACCGACTCCCCGCAGTCCCTTGGTGATCCCTGAGAGGGAGACCAGGACTGGTGCCAGTGGTGCAGTACCGGTACCAGTACCGAGCTGGCCTTTCTGCGGCCCTGCGGTGAGTGGTGCTTGGAAGGGTCCAGTGCCGAAGAGGCGCGTGGTGCCAGAGAAGACCCTGAAGCCTTGGGGATGGGCTGCCGCGCTTGCCTGGAGGCCAGTGCACGATGCCTTTGTTCTCTGTCTCTTATTGTCCTAGGTTTAAAGGACAGACAAATGGAGCAGGAAGTGCCCAAATGGGCTTTGCCCAGGCACCAAAGGCACTTAGCATGGGGGTCGTCTCTTGGGAAGACCTTGCCACAGGCAGTGCAAGGTTTAAACCCTGGCATGGTAGGCGGCAGAGGAGAGCGGTGTTGCTGCTCTGGTAGGCGCTTGGAGGAAGAAGCAGTCTTCTGTGGAATGACGTCCACAAAGAGGTGTTCCCAATCGAACTGCTGGCTCATTAGTGAAAGAGACAGGCTGCTTGCATGATCGCAAGGAGTGGGCTGTTCACAAACCATAGCTGAGGCGGACAAAATGGAACTGAAGAGGGGCCGGGTGGTAGCCACATATATAGCCACAGGGTGGCATGTGGGGTGGTGGCCGCCAGCCCTCGCCTGGCAGGCTAGGGCAAAAAGTTTCCAACCAATTGTGCGCTGCAGCACGGATAGACATATTACTGAATGTATCTGAGCAACGCTCGAGGAAGAACAGGGCTAGTTGTTCTATTGTGAAATATTGGTGGCAGGTCTATGTTTCTGCTCCAACCATTCTCATGGAGGTGAAAGTGGGACCTGACCAGACAAGAGGCTAGAACAACTTCTGGCCCACAGAGCAGGAGATCAGGCTGGCTGTGGGTGAGCAGATAGGATGCTTCTACCCAGTCCCTCCTTCCACTCACAGTGGAGACACCTGGCCTGTGGAGGGGTAGAAACAGATGCACCAGTTGCAGATAGAGAGCAGGATGGAACACCAGCACCTGGACAGGGAAGGAGGGTTGTCAGAGGCATCGTTGGCGCTGAGCACCCAGGGCACATGCCCTGAATTCCAGCGCTGGTGCCCCGGATCTCCAGCCCAATTGGGTTGGAGATCCGGGGCCCAGCCGCCGATGGCTGTGGTGGCCCTGTCCCTGGCCGGGGATTTGGGGCCTGGCCGCCCACGGCAGCGGCAGGGAGTCTGGGGCCCGGCTGCCCGCGGCTGCTTCTGTCCCCGTCCCCAGCCAGAGATCTGGGGCCTGGCCGCCCATGGCCGTGGAGGGGAGTCTGGGGCGCAGCTGCCCGTGGCCGTGTCCCCATCCGGGGATCTGAGGGTGGCCGTGGTGGGGAGTCCAGGGCCTGGCTGTCTGCAGCAGCGGTGGGGACTCCACGGCTGCTTCCGTCCCCATCCCCAGCCGGGGATGCGGGGCCTAGCCGCCCGCTGCAGCACAGCGGCTTCTGGCCCTGTCCCTGGCCGGGGGTGGGGCCTGTGGCCAGGGGGCGGGGCCTGCAGGCCGGCGGTGGGGCCTGGACCCATGCCCCGGGTCCCGGACCCATGCCCCGGGTCCCGGACCCATGCCCCGGGTCCCTTCCCGGGCCAGCGATGCCCCTGAGGGGTATGTGGAGAACAGGATACTGGGCACCACCTGCCAGCCTAGGAACTAGATTGCCCCTTCCCAGCCTGCAACAGGCTGCTGCCTCGTCCACCATTCCTTGGTCCCCCATCCACAGGGAACTTCCACTGTCCCTTTCTGTTCTTGCTTCAACACAGAGTACAAACCTGGCATGGACCCATGTGGTTGGCTTGCTGGCCTGCACTGCAACATCTTCTCTTCTGTGGGTACCTGCCCACAAACTCACTTGGCTAAGCAAGCCCGTGCACCACTCTCTCTATGCAGATATACTCTTAGGCATGTGCTTAACATCCTGCACTAGAGCAGTCAGATGCCACTGGGAGTGCTCATGGGTGGAAAGTTGAGCATAGTATGTATCATTGCAGAACAAGGGGCTGTACAAAGTTTGTAGTGGAGTTCAGGTTCCTTGGCACCACTTAGATACCACTGGGTACTAGAGAAAAACTTAGTTGATAGGCCTCAACCAAAAGCCTTTGATGTAAGTAGAAAAACTCTTGTTACTGTCACTGGGCACTGGACCAGGCCCGTAGTGAGAGGCTGCTTTCCACGGATTTGCATTTTAAGCCCTTTTCTATACCGTATCTTTGAACGCTCACCTAGCCCAGTCCTGGCTGCTGGAAGGAGAGAACGTTGCTAATACATGTAAGCGTTCACACCGACCACCTCCATGCAGGTGTTTTGAGCTGGGCAGTCAGCCAGTCACAAAGGACAAACAACCCCATGGGTCTTAGCTGAGCACCACAAAGGCCCATTTGCAGCAGACCAACAGATGAGCCACCACGAGTTGGACTTTGTGCCCTAAGGCAAATTACAGGAAGGATGAGGGTGCTAAATTCATCCATGAGAAAATGCCATGCAGTCAGATCACTTTGGCATTGGGCTGACCATCCTGCAGGGGCTCTGGAAACACTCACTGACTCAGAGAGAAACTCAACTCCACCCTTGCTAAGTGTGGAACATCTCCCCCTGCCTGGTTTATCTGAGATATTCTGCAGTCGTGATTCCCACTTCAGGATATTCCTCCCATGCCTCACTGCTGCTCTATGTTCTTATGGGTCACAGACTTGGATGTTAGGTGGTGAAGGGAGCCGCAGAAGTAGATGAGTATATGAATATCCAATTCTATGAAAACAAACATGTGGCTTGCACGAGGCAGAAAGCTTCTTGGTTGCATGGATGTCTATTAATGCATCACTGGCACATGCCTGCATTGAAAATGCAAGAGGTGAATGTTTCCAAACTGCTGGCTCAGTTCATTCCCTGTACCTGCCCCATCTACCCATAGACTCTATGCATGGGCTGCAAGATGTGGAATGCAGTTGCCTGTCTGGTCTGCCTCCCAACTCACAGCAGACGCCTTCAGCCTTCCCACTGTGCCTTTGGATTCAGCAGTAGGAAGCACTCCAGGAACACTAGACTGGAGGAAGCAGCTGACTTGAAGCCATTCATTGAGCGCTGGCTCCATCAATATGCTTTAACTAAAGGCTGGGAAGATGATCAGCTGAGAGAGAAGCTGGCTCGATAGCCATTTACACTGACCTTGCAATTCTCCCCATTCCACTAGACCCTGAGCCAATAGACAAGAAATGTGCTTGGGGTGCCAGGAAGCAGGAGCAGGGGCCATGGGGTGCAGTGGTGGGAAAGGAAACACATTAAGATGTTTATCACCCAAGGACAGCCTGCCACATAGCAGAGTGCATTGAATGCACCAGGGGAGGGGCAGGGGGATCTGTGTTCCTCTTTTGTTAGTAAGATGTAGCAAAGCCCCTTCACTCTGCTCGGCCAACATACCTCAGCCTCTGGCACTTCAATCCTGGGTTGTCCCTCAGATACTGTCCTGGCTGGCAGCACCAAGCTCTGGTTATGCACCGCTGTCCTGAACTACAACCCGTTTTGCTGAGCATCCAGTGGCTTTATGTCCTGGGGCCGTGTCTGCCTAGGCACAGATGAGCAGATGGAGCATGTTTCCCTGATGCATCCATGGATCCTACCTGCGAAAGGCTGGTGGTTTCAGTCTTCTCTCTGTCCTCTTCTCAGCCAGGGTTTTATGCCCTGTTTGTCCCTTGATCCAGAGCTTTGCCAGGGGTGGGGTGGTTGAAGGGAGAGCTTTGCTGAGCTTGCTTAGTCCCGAGTGCACCTGACTACCCCCCTCCCTCTTCTTCTGCAGGGCAAATGAAGGGCCAGAAGCTGTACAAAGAGCCTATTTCTTGATGCACTCTTAGCTAGTTGGTTTTTCTTTTCCCTTCTGGAGTGTGTGCTTGTTTCCTGGAACAGGTCAGAGAGAGAAAAAAAAAACCGAGTCGTGTGGCACTTAAAGACTAAGAGACGAATCCTTGTTCTTTTTGGTGGAGTAGACTAACACAGCTGCCCCTTTGGAAACAGGTCAGAGGGACCCCTGCTGAGGCTGCTTTGTTTTCTCTGGCACAGGCTGGAGTTCCTCATTTGCTGCAAGGGAATAAAACATGTTAATGCAGCAAGGAATGGCAGGTGCTGTCACATCCTTGCTCTTCTTTGGCATCTGTCTGACTCTAGCTCCCTGGGCCTTGGATTAGACCCTCAGCTAGTGTAAATCAGCATGGACCTTTTGCACTCAATGCACATTGGCCAAGTTATAGTTTTTTTCCCTTCCGTGACTCCATTTTAAAGACACACCAGCTCCATGAACTCACCATTTAAGAACAGATGATTCTACCACCAAAAAGACAGCTTGACCTAAGGTTATGCAGACTGTATTTATTGTTAGAATTTTCTTCTCCCACCCTGCTCCCTTTTCCCCAGCTCTTGCACTGTTACAGACCATGAACCTTCAGAACTCCTGAAAATGGCCTTAAAAATCAAGTGATTTAAAGAAATAATGATTTAGGGAGTTTTCCTATTGGAGCCTTTAGGTGTTAACCCCTTTTCAATCTTTGCTCCATAGCAAAGAGGGAAAGAGAAACTATTTTTTAAATGACAGCTGAGATGCTCAAAGAATCTCATGACTAGCTGAGTATTTAAGGAAAATACCTGTTCTCTTACAACACAAAATAAAATCACAAAAGTTGATGAGGCTGTGAGCTTCTGACTCAGTCACACTAGAGTTAATTGGCACCTTGAACAGAGGACGTCTGAGTTTGGAAATCTGGCAACATAAATTTGCCAGTGTTGCCAACTGGGCGTAGGCATCACAGCTGCCATGGTCCATAGAGGAACATTGTCTCTCTCTCCCTTCCCCCAGGCCCACCCACTCCAAAATCCAGGTGACAGACCTGCCCAAATTTAGACCTGCTCCTCAGAGATGCTGAACACAGCTTCCTCTGATCAAAACCAGTGTGAGCTAGCATGACGCTTAGCATCTGGGGAAATCAGGCAATAAATGTCTCTGTAGTAGAGAAGGTGGAGGGAAGCTGAGAATTAGAACTGCTGTTGGCATCAGATATCAGGTGTATTTTTTTTTTTTTTTTAAGGAGGAAGTTCTTTGGGAGATCTTTGGTCACCACCACCTTGGCCAATCCAGACTTGGCATTCTCTCCCAGAGTTAGGCAGGTCCCAGCACTGGCAGAGCTGTCAGGCAGTCCAGAGTAAAATAGCAGAGGTGCTGCATGGCCAATGGAGGTGCACTGTCAGAGAAGACTGAGAGCCTAAGAACAAGCAGAAGTGCTAATCAGGGACTGATGGTGGTGTGTGTGGGATAAAGGACAGGACTGACTATGGATGCTGTGGTTGCAGAGTGAGGTGCATGGTGGAATAAGGTGGTTGCATATAAGAGGCAAACTTGCAGCAGGTCTCATTATGTTTGGTTCAAAGTGATGCAAACAGACCTTTCAAAAGGGGTGCATTTATTAACAAATGATATACATATAAATAGAATCCAAACCCCCGCAACACACTTTGCTTACATTTTCTTCCCTGCTGATGCCACCTGGGTCCTTGCTGGCTGTCAGATCCTGCTACTGCAGGTGGTAGCAATGTAAGGTGACAGTGCGTGAGGCAGACATCAGGAACCCAGCGCAGGAGCGAAAGCAGCACAACAGCTGACCAGATGGCATTCAGCACTAGTGACTTGAAATGCTGAATTGAGTCCAGGTCAGTAGTGACTGAGAGTCCTTGCCATCAGCTTGATGTTTGGTGCCTCACATAGAATAAGTTTTGAGGTCTCGGTCCATGTCCACATGGAAAAATGTCCACATTACAATATATCTGTAGCAACTGGTACTGCTGTATTTCTTTACTGAGTGCCTTAGTTGAAATAATGACTCTAAATGCACTAAAATGACCTGGTTTTTCCAGGTCAAGGTTGGAGCATGCTAGTGGGATGATTCGGGGGAACGTAGCAATGCGCTGTCTGTGCCATGGAACAAAGAGAGCTTTCCAGCATTGTCAACTTGGTTCCTTCCCATTCTGGATTCTGTGGCCCCTCTCATTCAGGGTGTGAAGGATGGGGGAAATGCCTGTAACAGGCTAAGGCTTTGGACTGGGGGCTCTGTGGTCATGCTGGATATGTGGCCCTAGAGACATTCTATGATGTCACCATTTTAACAGTAACAACTACATACCAACCAGAGTTCATAAGCTGTGTGGACTCAGCCCACAACCATCCTAGCCAATGCTGACTACAGGTGCTAATAACTGCAGTTCAGGAGCCAAGTGTGCACACCAGCTTCTTTCTCACTGCAGGTCTTCTCTGAGTGTGTCACATCCTCAGCACAGTCCCCAGCTCCCTCAAAGGGACACTTCCCTGGTCCTGATGGCTATGCATTGTTTCCCTGTTCACTGTGCTGCTGAGTTCCCCTCAAAGTGTAGCCACCTGGTCTTGTGTGTGCACACCATCAGAGAGTCCATGGAGGGGCCACGCAAACAACTCTCTGCATGCGCACCGCCTGCCTTGGGTTATATCCATCAGCTTTCCTTTCACGTTAAAATCAGTGCCATGACCCTGAGGCTGTAATGAGTGCAGATAAGTAATCAGGCTGGAGGGGTAAGAAGAGCAGGCACTGTCTGAAAATAATTGCTCCTCATCCAATCTGCCAGAGCTCCTGAGTTGCTCCTGTAGGGGAGTGCGGGTGTTATCTCATTTTCTGATCTTTGCCTTAGAACCCAGGAAGTGGGGATGAACATCTAGAGAAGAGAGAGGCCCTGACAGTTTAGCCCTGGTTTGCCATCATGTGCTACTTCGACCAGCAGTTGTCAGGCAGACCTGGGGAAGCGTGAGGCAGATGAGTTAATCTGCCTCAAGAATAGGGAGAGCAGGTAGATGAGGTAATATCTCTTACTAGACCAACATCTGCTGGTGAAAGAGAGACAAGCTTTTGAGGTTCACCAAACTGTTCTGGTCTGGGAAATGTATGGAGTGTCACAACGACATATAAGGTAGAACAGATCATTTAGCATAAGTAGCAAGCACAAGTTTTGAGGCACCATTAAAGGTAGAGTGGTCCATTAATAACTCTGAAGTGATAGGACAAAAAAGGGGATTTTCCTTGCTGATAGATTGTTGTATTAAGCCATAAATCCAGTGTCTTTATTAAGTCCATGATTTTTAGTGTCTAGCAAAGTTATGAATTTAAGCTCCTGGGCTCATCTTTTGAAGATATTCTTAAAGTTTCCATTGAAAATGAGGACTGAGCGATCAGATGCAGAGTGATTGCTCTATGAAACGTGTTCCCCACTGAGTGATTGGGTGCTTTTTTTCATTTATCATTTTTCCATGTGAATTCATTTGAAAGCACAGTAATTCCTTGGTTTGTCCCAAAGAGTTGCTGTTGGGCATTTTAGTGCACTGGATGTGATACATGAGAATGGCCATACTTGGTCAGACCAGTGGTCCATCTAGCCCAGTATGCTGTTTTCTGACAGTGGCCAATTCCAGATGATTCAAAGGCAACACACAGCACAGTGCAATTTACTGAGTGATCTATTCCCTGTTATCCAGTCCCAGCTTCTGTCAGGCATAGGTTTCGGGATTCAGGGTATGGGGTTGCACCCTGACCATCTTGGCCAGGGCCAGCTCTACCCATAAGTCAATGAGGCCCTGGTTTGGGGCGCCGCTGGTTTAGGGGTGCTGCGGTGGCACACCAGGGGCCAGGCAGGCCAGCCCATGGAGTGAACTCAGCTCTCTCACTTCGCCTCTAGGCTGGCCCTCCCCACCCTTAGGGCCTAACAGCTGGCTTAGGGGAGGGGCAGGAGAGCGGAGTTCACCCCATGGACTGGCCCAATGCACCCCTGGGAGCAGACTCACTAAAGCTGGTTTGGGGTGCCACAGCCCCTTGAGCAGCCCTGATCTTGGCTAAGAGCCATGGATAGATCTGTCCTCTATGATCTAGTCTAATTCTTCTTTGAACCCATTTATACTTTGATCTTCACAACATCCCCGGCAATCCATTCCACAGGTTGACTGCGTTGTGTGAAGAAGTACTTTCTTTTCTTTCTTTAATCCAATTGTCTATAATTTCATTGGGTGACCCCTTGTTCTTGTGATAAATGAAGGAGTGAATAACATCTCCTTAGTCGCTTTCTCCATATATCAAGATTTTAGACCCCTCTGTCATATCCCCCTTGATCATCTCCTTTAAAAGTCCTCATCTTTTTAATCCCTCCTCATACAGAAATCGTTCCATACCTTTAATCATTTTTGTTGCCCTTCTCTGTACCTTTTCCCTTTCCAATGTATCTTTTTTGAGATAGGATGGCCAGATCTGCATGCAGTATTCCAGGTGTGGGCGGCTGTGGATTTACATAGGGACATTATGATATTTTCTGTCTTATTCTCTATCCCAGGCAGGGCCAAACTGTGGCTCATGAGCTGCATGCGGCTCTTCAAAGAAAAAGTGCGGCTCGCAGAAGAGCATGGCGGGGAGAAGAGCAGAATGGGCAAAGACAGTGGCAAGCAGTGGCATAATTGGGGCCTCGGGGATGGTGTGGAGAAGAGCTGGCATGGTCAGGACAGCAGGGAGAAGCTAAGTTTTTATTGTATAGGTAGGCCTAGTTTTCATGGTAACCTTAGAATCTGACATTAGTAAGGTAAATATTTGCGCTTTTTATGATAAAATGAAAGCGTGCAGTGAATTTTAAGCTTGGTAATTGTGGAGTAAGTAAAATATGGCTGTATGTCTCAGTGCGGTTCCCTAACCTTGTGTGACAGGTTTAATAATCTACTTGTGTGGTTCTTGAGTTCCATAATTTTGGCCAGCCCTGCTCTATCCTCTTCCTATTGAGTTGCAACATTCTGTTCCCTTTTTTTTTTTTTGACTGTTGCTGCACACTGTTGTGATAGACAACACTGCTTAACAATAGGAACATGCAGCTAAATCATACAACTTTTTTAGACCAGTGTAAGGGCTTCAAGGCTCTATTGGTACACCCAGTCTCATTGTGTATCTGTGGAACTTGACCCCCAACATTACGCTTGTGTACATAATACTCGAACTGAAAAGACACACCCCTGTGCATAATGGACTATGAACACAATGGCACCTTCCATCCACAGCTGTGTGCGTTGGGCTCAGAGAGAGTCAAAGGTGGACTAATTCATGTGCACTCGAGCTTTGGTTTGGAAAAAAATAGTATCGGGATCTGAGTCAGCCCTGGCTGGGGTTGGTTCTCCAAATTAAAAAGCACTTGTTTTAAAGCTGGAGGCTTATAGCTAAGCACTTCTCTTGTCCCTGCTGCATATCAGTCATTTGGAATTTGGGTGTGCTAGGACTGAGATCAGAATCATCCCTGATCTGAGTTTTACATGCTCAGATAATAAAAGACTCAAAATAAAACAACTAACCTTGCTGCAAATTGCTTCTCTGGGTTCCTTGAGACAGCTCAGGCAAAATGCACCCAGGGACCCAAGCAAGAGCCAAACCTGGTTTAGGAGGAGGGCACTGTGAGAGGGGCCCCAATCCTTTTGCACTCTCTTTTAACCTCTCCCCATTCTCCTGGCCAGAAGATACTCACTCACAGTTGTGGGGTTGTTTCAGGTTATTCTCGAGGTAAACATGGCCCTTAGCTTCACCCTGCTATTGTCACCTTCTATGGTGCGTGTGTGTTTATTTCCACTAACACCTAACCCTTCTCATCAGGGGCTTTCTGGCAGTGCCGTAGCAGGGTAGCGGGAGTGCTAAGTGATTTTTTATTTTCCTCTCCCACCAGTTCTAATTCTATTATTGCAGATAGTCTCCTCTATTTAATTACGCTATATTCTGTGGGAAAAATAGTGTTCCCTTTTAAAGCAAAGAAACTATATAAACCAACTAATTAACCACTTGACTTGTTCCCTAACCTTGTGTGACAGTCTTGTGTATTTCACACAATTTCCGCACGGCTGATTAGGAGAGTCGCAAAGGCAACCACATGCACTTGTTAAGGATGCAGCTGCTGCAGCTAGCTTCGAGGAGATGACACTCGATGCCGGTGGTGTTGCAGCTACGGGAATATCAGACACATTGCTAGTAATGAGATAATGAGGCTTCTGCCCCACTGATCGCAGCTTGATCTTCAGTTCATCTCTTCTTGTTTATTCTCTTTAGCTCATCGTCCATGTTGCTCTTGAGGAGAAACCTCAGTTCTGCCTCTGAGTCCCCCAGCTTGGAGAGGAGAGGAGAATTATTATTCTTGGACTGCTTTGAGGCTGTTCTGTCAGTGACTGGATTACTGTGTAGAGCCCAGGTCCATCAACTTTTCTGTTGATTTCTCTTGGCTCACCATCCCTTGCTTAGCACATAGGTAAGCTTGTTTCCAGATATGAGGCTGGAAACAGGGCATCCAGCTCATCCAGCTGGGGGGGGAGGGGAAATCTGACGTCAGTGAGACGACTCTAGGACATAGGTGTGGCTGGTAGTGCCCTTTGGGTGCCCTAAGGTGCTGATTTCAATGGCCCGTCATACCATGTAGATCTCCTGTTTAGTGATGTGCCTTTGAAAAGTCCTCCCACCCTGAAAAGGAGAAAAGCTGACTTGAGTTTAGCTGTTCTCACACAAACCAGATCTTACATGCAGTGCTACTCCTCCTTAGTCCTGAGCCCCAGACAAGCATCATAGTGAATGGTCCCTATGGCTGTGTTCACACGCACAGGGTTATTTCGAAACAAGTTGTGTCAAAACAACTTGTTTCGAAACAACACCTTATTTCGAAATATCTTATTTCGACTTAACAAAATGTTAATTCGAAATAAGAAAAAAAGCGGGAAACGAAATAGCAAGTTCACTGTGTGAACATGCTATTTCGTTACCCCTGGGGGTGAGCCGCTGCTGGCTCACCCTGCAGCCCCAGAAAGGGGGCTGCAGGCACCAGCAGCGGGTGAGCCGCTGCGGGGTTGCTCAGCCCCCC